>CAOLHI010000279.1:0-737928 GCA_948474755.1 Ctenosaura bakeri
CCTGTACTACTCTCTGTTGTTTCAAGGATGGAAGGTGAGGGAGCTGCTGCAGTCACCTGTAACGCTTGTGGCATTTTCCCTTTTTCTTGCCACAAGAGGTTTTTGGGTACACCTGCACCAAGTGCAAGCTGGTCACCTTCTTGGAGGAGAAGGTTCCCCCACCCCTGGAGGCACAAAATTTCTATCTCCATCTTATTAGGGAAGGGGAGGAGTTTTTGGATAGGGCAGAGAAGACCTACCAGAAGACCGAATGCACGGAGGAGCTGCCAGATCAGGAAGTCACCACACTTTGCCGGGAAACGGAGGTTTGGGCGAATGTCACAGGGAAAGGGAAAAAAAGGAAGGAAGGTAACAAAACTCTTAGCATACACAATCGCTTCGAACTACTTGGCCTTATGAACAATGAGGAGCCCCACGCGGAGGGGAAAGAGGGAACAAGAAGGAATCAAACTTCCCCCAACAGGGACTAGATCAACACTCCCAGCCTAAACAGAATGCCCAGGCAGTCCGGTAAAACGGGTTTTCCCCGAGGAGCCCAGGACAAGTTTTAGGGAGGCGAGTTCTGGTTGTTGGGGACTCTTTGCTAAGAGGAACTGAAACAGCAATCTGCAAAACGGACAAGCTCAATCGAGAAGTCTGTTTTTCTTCCTGGGGCCAGGATCAACCACATAACGGAGAGGCTAACCAGGCTAGTCAAACCCACTGACTATAAGCCCCTCATTTTGGTTCATGTGGGAACCAATGACACTGCGAGGAGCAGCTTAAACCACATTGCAAAGGACTACGAGCGTATGGGGACCAAGCTTAAGGACCTTGGTGTGCAGGTGGTCATTTCGTCTCTCCTCCCTGTTCAAGGATACGGCGCATGTGGGGGAAAGGGCAAAGTAGAGGTCAACAATTTGGTCCGCACATGGTGCCGCCAAAACGGTTTGGGTTTTTGGAACATGGCCTGAATTTCCATGAACATGGGCTTCTGGCAAGGGATGGGCTGCACCTCAAAAAATTTGGGCAGGAATGTTTTTGCAAACAGTCTTGCAAGGAAGATTAAGAGGTCTTTAAACTAAGATCCACTGGGGAGGGAGACAATATTATTCAGGGCAAGGACTCAGAGAACACGGGGGGAAAAGGCCCAAATGATACTGGAAAATTTGGGGAAAAGGGGCCAATGGGGGGAGGAGTAGAAAAAATAGAAGGACTTAAGGGGGGGCCTGGGGACTTAAGTGTTTTTACACTAATGCAAGGAGTATGGGAAACAAGCAGGATGAGCTTGACTCCTAGTACAAGAAAAAAAAATACGATTTGATAGGCATCACTGAGACCGGGTGGGATGAGTCTCATGATTGGAATATAGGAATAGAGGGGTATAGCCTTTTTTTGAAAAAAAGACCAAACAAAAAAGGAGGAGGAGTAGCCTTGTATGTAAGGATGTTTTCCCCTGTGAAGAGATCCTGGGCTTAAACCCAGAAAGCCAGGTAGAGAGCATTTGGGTAAGAATTAAGGCAGCGAGAAACAACAGGGATATTCTGGGGGGGGTTTTCCCCCACAGACCTCCAACCCAGGCTGAGGACTTGGATGACGCCTTCCTCAACCAAATGACTAACATTAAAAAGGAGAAATACAAAAAAATAGGGAAATTTTAATTACCCGGATATATGCTGGCAGTCAAACTCTGCCAAGACAGCAAGGTCCAGCAAGTTTCTTGCTTGTCTTGCAGACAACTTCATGGTCCAGAAGGTGGAAAAGGCCACAAGGGGAATTTTTAAAATTCTAGATCTGGTCTTGACCAACAGGGATGACCTTGTGAATGAGGTAGAAGTGGTTGGATCTTTTGGGGGGAGTGACCATGCCCTGTTGGAATTTAGCATTCAGTGGGAAGGAGAAGATAAGGGTAGCCAGACACTCGCTTAGATTTTAAAAAAAACGGACTTCTGTAAACTTAGGGAGCTGCTGGCTGGAAATTTGTGGTCAGGAATAGTGAAAGGGAAAGGAGTTCAGGAGGCATGGGAGTTCCTTAAAAAAGGGGAAAACCCACGGCACAGTCTAAAAATGTGCCAATAAGGAGGAAAAATGGAAGGCATCTGAAGAAACCAGAATGGTTGACTAAAAACTCTCAGCTGAGCTAAAATTAAAAAAAAAAACGTATAGGAAATGGAAGAAAGGGGGGGGAAAACCCCCAAAGAAGAATTTAAGCAAGTAGCCAGGAGATGTAGGGAGGAGGTCAGAAAGGCTAAAGCACAGAACGAAATTAGGCTGGCCAGAGACATTAAAAACAATAAAAAGGGTTTTTTTAAATATGTCCGCAGCAAAAGGAAAAAAAGGGGGACAGTAGGGTCCCCACCAGAGAAAATGGGAATTACTTTACAGGGGGGAGAGAAAAGGCAGAGCTACTTAACACCTTCTTTGCCTCCCCTATTTTCCCCGAAGGATACAAGCACTCAACCTGGCGGTAGGGGAGCAGGGGAGGAAGCAGGAGAAATGAGGCACGTAAAGGTAGAGAGGTGGTACAGGAATACCTGGCCGCATTGGTGAATTCAAGTCTCCAGGGCCAGATGAATTGCATCCTAGGATATTAAAAGAGCTGGCAGAGGTCATTTTGGAACCGCTTGCTATAATTTTTAGAAATCTTGGAGGACAGGAAAGTTCCAGCAGATTGGAAGAGAGCAAATGTTATCCCCATCTTCAAGAAGGGAAAAAAAAGGACCCCCAAAAAATTATCGCCCAGTCAGCCTGACATCGGTACCCGGAAAGATCCTGGAGCAGATCATTAAGCGTTCAGTTTCTAATCATTTAGAAAACAACGCAATAAAGAGAAGTCAACATGGATTTCTCAAAAATAAAATCATGCCAGACTAATCTGATCTCTTTTTATGATAGAGTTACTAGCTTGATAGATGAAGGGAATGCTGTGGATGTAGCATATCTCGATTTCAGTAAGGCCTTTGACAAAGTTTCCCCCTGGAAATTCTTGCATCGAAGCTAGTAAAATGTGGGCTAGATAGGGCTACTGTTAATTGGATATGTAATTGGTTGACCGACCGAACCCAAAGGGTATCACGGATGGCTGCTTTTCATCCTGGAGAGAAGTGACTAGTGGGGTGCCACAAGGTTCTGTCCTGGGCCCAGTGCTGTTAATATTTTTATCAATGACTTAGATGAAGGAATAGAGGGCATGTTTATCAAATTTGCAGATGACATCAAATTGGGAGGGGTTGCTAATACGCCAGAGGACAGGATCAAAATTCAAAATGACCTGGGTAGATTGGAGAGCTGGGCCAGGGCGAACAAAATGAAATTCAACAGAGAGAAATGTAAGGTCCTACACTTAGGCAGAAATAATGGAATACAGAAATATAGGATGGGGGACACGTGGCTGGATAGCAGTACGTGTGAAAGGGATCTAGGAGTCTTCATAGACCACAAGCTGAACATGAGTCAGCAGTGTGATGCGGCAGCCAAGAAAGCCAATGCAATTCTCGGCTGCATCAACAGGAGTATGGTGTCTAGATCGAGGGAGGTACTGGTACCACTCTACTCTGCTTTGGTTAGACCCCATCTTGAATACTGTGTCCAGTTCTGGGCACCCCAATTCAAGAAGGATATTGACAAGCTGGAGCAAGTCCAGAGGAGGGTGACCAAAATGGTGAGAGGCCTGGAAAACATGCCCTATGAGGATAGACTGAGAGAGCTGGGTATGTTTAGTCTGCAGAAAAGGAGGTTAAGAGGGGACATGATAGCCATGTTTAAATATTTGAAGGGATGCCACGTAGAGGAAGGAGGGGGCTTGTTTTCTGCTGCTCCAGAAACCAGGACAAGGAACAATGGATTCAAGCTGCAGGAAAGGAGATTCCACCTGAACCTCAGGAAGAACTTCCTGACAGTCAGGGCTGTCCGGCAGTGGAATCTGCTGCCTCGGAGAGTAGTGGAGTCTCCTACCTTGGAGGTTTTTAAGCAGAGGCTTGATGGCCATCTGTCGGGAGTGCTTTGAGGGTGTTCCTGCATGACAGGGAGTTGGACTGGATGGCCCGTGTGGTCTCTTCCAACTCTACATTTCTATGATTCTATGACTTGCACACTGATTGTGCTGTGCAACTCTCATGTTGAATGGTAGTGTTACATAACTGGACACATATCCAAATGTGCAACCAAATGCACAACCAAAGGTACATCCTTATCTGCAGGAGCAATGGTTCCACATACCTAGCTCTGCTTCTGCAAACTTGAACAGAAAATGAACTTTCCACATTGGTTACTGTGTGCACATGTGTGTGTGCAAACACACGCACATTCTAGCTGTAAGTGAATTTATGCATGTGTATGCCACCAACAGAGTTCTGCTCACTGTATTACTGTGTCCATGAGTGATGATGGATGGTTACCATTCATTTGTATGGAGAGAAAAGACACACTCTCTGCCTGAGACAGACCTACTTTTTCAACCTTGAAATAACATACAGAAGTGCCCTGTAATTCCAGCTAGCTTGGAGAAGGTTTTTTGCAGTATATATCCCACACACGCACAAACACACTTATGCCCACTAGTCATAATAAGGGATGTTTTGCCATTTTTAAAATCAGTAACCCAATAACAAAATCATCAGCAACAGAAAGAGAACAGATCCTCTGAAGATTCCAGCCATAGATGCAGGCGAAACATCAGGAGAAAATATTAATAGAACACGACCTCAAAGCCCAGAAAACTCACAACAACCTATAGAAAGAGAACAAGTGGTATTGTAACTGTTGTTCTATGAGTTCAAGGTATCTAAGAAACATTTTTTCTGATAGTGTCTTTTTTTACCCAGGAATTATTCATCCTGAAATAAATGCCTTTCAGAGGCCTAATGCAATGTGATGTTTTATAGGGAAGTCCTTCTTTTGATTCCTGTCCTGTAACCATTGAGTTGGGTGAGAAAAAATCTTGTAATTGTGTTGTTCTATTGTAATAGTTCTAAAGGAACAAGGGATGCGTAAATCAAGTCTCTAGTGATTAGCTGATGTTAGAACATTTTATTCCCTCTCTGGAGGATTGATTGTTCCCATTTACAATGCAGAACACGACCAAATTTCCAGTGTTCCAGATTAGACAAAATGCAGATTCAGTGCCTACTGTTTAGGTAGAAACAATGGTCAAGAACCTGCATCAAACAGACAGAGCATAATGCTCTGCCCACACTCTGCCCACACAATGTTGTACTCTCTCCTCACCCCAGCAGCTGTCAGCCACAAAGAGGGGCCCATGGCTGTTTACTTCTGGAGAGGTGAGAGAGAGAGCGGGCAATTTGAATGATGAAGAAGCAGCCAGTCTTGGCTTGGAAGGGGAAAGAAAAAGGGGTGGGTTTACAGATGGAGTGCACCCTCTTTGTGATAGATGATGATGCTGTGATTGAGGAGCAATTGATTGTGCAGGGGGCTGAGCCAGTGAGTGAGCAAGTCAACCTGCAAACATCCCCTGCACTGGAAGGTCAAACAGAGACTGAGTTGCCCCAGCCAGCTCAGGACGGAGAGGGAACCAGCAGTGATGCAAAGGAGTTGCAGCCAGCTGTGCCCATCAGCCCTCAATCACACAGAAGGTTGAAACGGGCTGCGGAGAGGGAGGCTGCTTGGACTAGGCTGAAGAAACAATAACAAGCAGCACCTGCTCACAGGGGCTATTTAAGTCTGCCGGTGTCACTGCTCCTTGCTTGCAGCAAATCATTAGCAAGCCCTGACAACCTTTGTGTCTCCTGCTCCCTGAAACTCTCCAGATGGATCTCTGTCTCCTGAACCTTTGGACTTGACCTGGCTCAGCTTGTGTTTTCCTGGTGTTTGGTATATTTGGACTTCCCAAGTGTTCCTGGCCTCTCTCCTCTCTTGCTGGCTGTGGCCTGGCAGAGAGAAATTCTTGACACCCTTTTTCTTTCCCCTCAGGATCCAGATCAGCTGCATCTCTGCCATTTGAATTGCCTCTTCCTACCCTGCCCATCATTAAGAAGCCCCGCCTCCAGGCTTGATACTTGGGGGAGATTTTGGATGGGACGCAAATAGCTACCCTCACCTAAGTCAAGAAGCAAAATTTGGATGTGTTAATTAATAATAATAATAATAAAATTTATTTCTATCCCGCCTCTCCCAGTGGATCGAGGCGGCATTACAAAAATATACAAATACATTAAAACATTAAAATGTACCCCATCCTCCCCACCCACCAACCCTTCTATCTCCCTAAAACACATTAATTATTAAAACAAATTAAAAACAAAATTAACACAAAAAGACAAATGATGAGAGGCGGTGGAACACTAATCTGGGAAGGCCTGTCGGAAGAGAACTGTCTTGACTGCTTTTTTAAAGCAGTCAAGACTGGTAATGTGCCGGGTCTCCTCCGGCAGGCCATTGCATAACTTAGGAGCGACAGAAGAAAAGGTCCTCTGGGTAACTGCAGCCAACCTAGTTCTGATTGGCTGCAGTAAATTCCTCCCAGAGGACCTTAGTGTGTGGGGCGGATTACATGGGAGAAGGCGATCCCGCAGGTAGGCTGGCCCCAAGCCATGAAGGGCTTTAAAGGTAAAAACCAACACCTTGTACTGTGCCCGGAAACTAATAGGCAGCCAGTGTAAAGACTTCAGAATAGGTGTTATATGGTCAGTTTTAGATCTTCCGGTGACCAACCTGGCTGCCATATTCTGAATTAATTGAAGTTTCCAGACTAAGCACATGGGTAGCCCTATGTAGAGCGCATTACAGAAGTCAAGCTGTGAAGTTACCAGTGCATGTACCACTGTTTTTAGGTGTTCCAAGTCCAGGAAGGGGCGCAGCTGGCATATCAGCAGAAGCTGATAGCAGGCACTCCTGGCTGCCGCATCAATTTGAGCTGTCATCTGAAGCGGCGAGTCCAGGAGCACTCCCAAGCTGTGGACACAGTCTTTCAGGGGAAGTGTGACCCCGTCTAGAACTGGTTGACAAACCTCTATACCTGGGCTGGGGCCCCTAACAGCAAGTACCTCCGTCTTATCTGGATTCAGCTTCAGTCTGTTTTTCCTCATCCAGTCCATTACTGCTTCTGGGCATTCATTTAGAGGTGAGATGCCATCCTTAGTTGATGCTGTTATCCGAGGCATGGAGAGATATATCTGGGTGTCATCAGCATACTGATAGCACCTTGCTCCATGCCTCCTGATGATCTCTCCCAGCGGTTTCATGTAGATGTTAAATAGCATTGGGGACAGGACGGCGTCCTGAGGGACGCCAGATTTAAGCTCCTTTTTCGAGGAGCAGCTGTCCCCAAGCATCACCATCTGGTATCTACCTGAGAGATAGGACCGGAACCACTTAAGTGCAGTGCCTCCGATCCCCAGCCCTCTCAGGCGTTCCAGAAGGATACCATGGTCTATGGTATCGAAAGCCACTGAGAGGTCCAGGAGTACCAGCAGGGTCACACTTCCCCTGTCGATACCTAGGCGTAGATCATCCACTAAGGCGAATCACAGCCTCCAACTGTCCTGATTTGGAAGGGACAATCCCAGTTAATCATCTGTCATCCCAATTCTTCAGCTGCTGTTAAAATATCCCAGTTTCTTTCTCCTTCTCCCACATTCCCTTTTTGTCTTCAGCTTCCGTTGGTTGTTGCAAATGGAGCTCAAAATGCAAAAGTGATTTGCTCTCAATTAACTCCACTGTGGGGAGAGGAGAGGAAGGGGCAGAAATTTGCCCTTCCCTGTAGACTCAGGCAAAAGCTAACTGCTATAGTCTCTCTTAGCTTGTGTGTTCTTCCACATTAATAACGTTTACCATTTTGACCACATTCTGATATCAGCTGGCCAGTGTACCAATTTTTAATTGTGAAATATTGGAGGGTATGCCATGCATATGTCACTAACATGATGTGCATATGTCACAAACACGATGCTGCCCTATATGTACTGTGATTCTGTTGTATGAACACGTTCAATACTGTGAGATGTAGTTTTCACCACCATTTTAAATGCAATTTTCTAGTACTTAAAGAAGGCACAGGTAGCTTTGGTGTCTCTGGGGGACAATATTCCGTCCACGAAACTTTCCAGAAATTATACCAGTGGCCAAAAAAAAAAAAGATGGAGGAATCTTGTTTTCTGCTGCTCCCAAGACTAAAATGTGAACCAATGGATTCAAATTATATAAAAAAAAAAAAAAAAGATACCAGAGAATCATTAGGAAGAACTCCCTGATTATGGCCATTTTTGGACTACACTAGTAGTTATTCCACTTCAACATCCTATGGAATCCTAAGGTTTGCAATTTAAGGAGAGGCATTTAGAATTCTCAGCCAGAGAGCTCTTTGGCTTCAGTAAACTACAAACCTCAGAATTCCACAGGAGGTTGAAAGTGGAATAATTGCACTGTAACAATGTAGTTAGTGCAGAAAATGGCCTAGGACATAGAGCCATGACTTCAAACTACAGGAAAAGAGATTGGCTGGCTGTGAAGATTCCATGGAATCCTGGGGCTGGAGGTTTAGGGAGGGGCCTTTAGAATTCTCAGCCAGAGAGCTCTTGGGCCTCAGGCCGGTTGCTATGGAGACGAGGCCTACCATCAATAAGGATGCCAGAAAACTTTTGGGAGGCATATGTGAGAAAAATTAACATGACATACACATCATAGTTACAAGGTCTTCTTGCCTCACACAGTAGATTGTATGGGTTTCATATGTGAGGAATCTTACAGTTGAAATTCAAAACAAAAAATGCTTCCAGAAAAATGTAAAGTCATAGAATAAATTAAACAGAAAGCAAAAAAATCAAAAGCCAGTACATCAATGTCACCAGACAACACAGATTGGATTGGGGACTTTGAGGAAAAGTTACAGGTACTGGAATAGGCTGGTTGCTATGGAGATGAGGCCTAGCAGCAAGGAGGAGGACAGTGTATTTTCTCTCAGGAATCCAACCTCTGTATGTTAACAGATCTGAATACAGATTGGATTGGGGAATATGGGGAAAAGTTTCAGGTATTGGAAAAGGCTGGTTGCTATGGAGACAAGGCCTGGCAGCAAGGAGGAGGACAGTGTATTCCCTCAGGAACCCAAACTGTGTACGTAAATAACTCTGAATACAGATTGCACTGGAAAATATGGGGGAAATGTACAAGTACTGCAGAAGACAGTTGGGTAAGTTCTTAAGAGGAAAATAAAATCCCGGGCAATGCCAGGTAAATACGCTAGTGGCCTATAAGAGCTGTTCAACAGTGGGATAGACTGCCTTGCAGAGTGGTCGATGCTCCTTTTCAAGAGGTCTTTAAACAGAAGTTAGATGGCCATTTTGGGGGGCGGGTGCTTTAGTTGTGTATGCATGGGCTGAACGGTCTTTGCAATCCCTTTCTTCTCTATAATTCTATGTGGGGAAGGTGTTAATTCTAAAATGAAATATAGGCCATCTGAGGATACCTTCAGAGTGTTTCTATGCAGTTTTCTGGGGAAATTATTTCTTTTTTCCTGTGGTGCTGGAAGCCACAGAAGCAATTTCTGTTTTCAGCTGCAAACTAAGAACAAAACAAGTATCCTTGTGTTATAGATTCTATATCTTTTTAAGCAATAAAGTTGAAGAAAACCGAAGGTCACCCATGGTAATTTATTTCCTTGCAATTGGATTCCTCATTCTCACACTGGGCTCTCTTTTTATTACTTTTCTTCCTTTTGGAATAATCATGTACTAGGCCTGTCCTTTATCTCTGGCAAAATTGTGTTGACATTTGCAATGGGAGGGCACATTCCCACCAAGAGCTGTGAAGCATCACAAAAAAGAGAAGCATCAACCCAGCACCAAAGATGCATCCAAGTACTGTATTTTTTTAAAAATCTCCCCATCTTACATTGTGTATTGTAAAAAGCAAAAAAGAAGGGGATAAGGGTGTGGAGAGGAAGAATGAAAGTATAATTTTTTTCCCAATAACATTTTGACAAGAGATGTTTCTGATAAATGCATGGTGAGGCTTGGTTGTGTTATAAGCAATCATGAGGAATCAACATTAAATGAATTCTATTGGGTGGCTTCCAATGAATGGAATTAGTTCTATTATTAACATCCCCTCCAACATTTCACACAGGAAAACTGGGACACATGAGGCCGAGCAACATCAGAGTGAGCTCATGCTGTCAATGAGAAAAACCGAAAAACTAAGAGAGGCTTCAGCAGTTTGTTTCTGCCTCGGTCTACAGGAATGGGCAAGATTCCTCTCCTCTCCTCTCCTTGGTTAGACCTCATCTTGAATACTGTGTCCAGTTCTGGGCACCCCAATTCAAGAAGGACATGGTCAAGCTGGAGCAAGTCCAGAGGAGGGTGACCAAAATGGTGAGAGGCCTGGAAGCCATGCCCTATGAGGATAGACTTAGAGAGCTGGGGATGTTTAGTCTGCAGAAGAGAAGGTTAAGAGGGGACATGACAGCAATGTTTAAATATTTGAAGGGATGCCATGTAGAGGAAGGAGAGGACTTGTTTTCTGCTGCTCCAGAGACCAGGACAAGGAACAATGGATTCAAGCTGCAGGAAAGGAGATTCCACCTGAACCTCAGGAAGAACTTCCTGACAGTCAGGGCTGTCCGGCAGTGGAATCTGCTGCCTCGGAGTGTATTGGAGTCTCCTTCCTTGGAGATTTTTAAGCAGAGGCTAGATGGCCATCTGTCGGGAGTGCTTTGAGGGTGTTCCTGCATGGCAGGGGGTTGGACTGGATGGCCCCTGTGGTCTCTTCCAACTCTACATTTCTATGATTCTATGATTCCATGATTCTTCTAAGTTAGCAGAATATAAGCTACTTTTTCACTTTAAACTCTGTTTATGACAATTGAGATAAGCTGAAGGCAAAAGGAGAAACCAAGAGGAAGACAGAAAAACTGGGGGTCTTCCGCACTATACTTTTATAGTGCTATTATTCCACTTTCAATATGTTATGGAATCCTGGGGTTTGCAGTTTAGGAAGGGGGAATTAAGAATTCTCAGCCAGAGAGCTGTTTGGTCTCAGTAAACTACAAACCCCAGAATTCCACAGGATATTGTAAGTGGAATAATAGTACTATAACAGTGTAGTGTGGAAAGGCCCTGCAGCTTTTTAAAAGCAGATGAAAAAATGGGATGACAGAGGATTAATCAATACCGATCATGCCAAGTTAGAACAGTTGGGGACTGCATGTTAAGACTCTATGATGAGGATATGGTCTAATGTGGTGTGTGCTTATGTGTGTGTGTGTGTCTATCTACTATCTACCACTAGATTCAGATCAAATCTGAAAGGATGGATGATGGCAGGGCAGCTCTAGGTTTCCTGAAATTTGGAGTAATGCTTGGAAAAGTTACTTTATTGTACTACAACCCCCAGAATCTGCTAGCTAGCATAGCCAAGACTGAATAATGTTAGTTATTTAATAGTTAATGTTAGTTGTGTGAAACTCTTCCTGGCTAGTCCCAAACACAGTAGATCCATTGTATCGATTGTTGAGTGATGAGTCAACATTGGTAAATCCAACTGAGTCAATGGATCAACACTTGCATCTAGATCTTTGTTCTAGTTGACAGGCAGGTTGATACCTTTCTAATCTGCATCTCCACTTAAAAAAGGAGGCCTCAGTACTACAGCTAGTAGCAACCAGAGCTGTTGTTATTTGCTGTCAAGTTGATTTCAGCTGATGGTGACCCCGTGAATGAGAGCCCTCACAGATAACTATGGTCATCTGCTCTGCCCACATCTTACAAATTCAAGGTTGTGGCTTCCTTGATTGAGTCTACCCGCAGTCTCCACAAAGGATAAGCATTATTCAGAGCTGCCCTGTCATCACCTACCCTTTCAGATTTGATCTGAATATAGTGGTAGATACTCCTCACATGCTTGCACATGTACACACACACCTCATCAGACCATATACTTCACCACACTGCCTTAATATATACTCTCCAGCTGTTCCAATCTGGCAGTCTTCCTCTTTTCCTATTGCCTTCCACTTTACTAAGGCCATTTCCGCACTAGACTGTTATAGTGTGATGATTCCACTTTCAACATCCTATGGAATCCTGGGGTTTGCGGTTTCGGAGGCGGTGGCCAGCCCCTCCCGAAACTGTAAACCCCAGGATTCCATAGGATGTTGAAAGTGGAATCATAGCGCTATAACAGCCTAGTGTGGACATGGCCTAAATCTTGTCCAAATGAGCCACATTGTATCATGCTATGTCCAAAGTACAATAGCCTCCGTTTAGTCATCTTAACATCTAGTACTTGATTTGCTCTAGGACCTATTTATTTGTCTTTCTAGCAGTCAGGGCATCTATGAAAGTCTTCTCCAGCACCAATTTCAAAGGAGTTGATTTTCTTTCTGTTGGTTTTCTTCACCGTTCCTCTTTCACAACCATACATAGAAATCAGATCCACTGAATCAATTGGATTTGCTGCTGATGTTCATGACGATGAAAATTAAAATGAGCAGAAATGAGGTGTATTTTAAATTTTTAAAATGGTAATCATCATCATCATCATCATCATCATCATCATCATCTACAATTAGGATTTCTCCAGTTCTCCTGTTATGCTATTTAACATTTCCTTTCTAAATGTATAATTACATTCAGGTGCACTCAGTCTCACTGTGCACATATGCTGCTAAAGTTCTCAGCACCATCGCCACCAGCTGCACCACTCACTTTCTGCATACGGAGCCCTTCAAGATGTCTGGCTGAAGTGTCTACAAAGGGTCTTTTTCTTGCTTTTGAATTCAGAGAGCATGAAGACAGACGATATGGAGTGCTTTGTCATGCTTAGTGACTTTGCCAGGATCCAAACTTGGGAAAGTTATGTTGTACCAAGTACAAAAATCCTTGCAAAAAGTGGTCCAAATAAATAACTTTTCCATTCTCTGGCCAATACAGAGATGAGAAGTAAACCTCTATTGATTCTATAAGATTTCAATGTTTTAAAAGAAAAACAATATTGTAAAGTTTGGATATTACTTATTTGTTCCATTTTTCCTGATATAATGGCTGGAATCCTGCAGGTTAGCCCATTAGAGTAGACCCATTGAATAAATTATTGAATGGTGAGTCAGATCACAGGCTAAGCCAACTGATTTAGTGGCTCTACTCTAGTTGGGACTAACAATAGGATTATGGCTCGTATGTATTTTATTGTCTGCTCCACTGTTCCCAGCAGAAACCTGGTCTGGAATTTAATATGGGTCTTACATCTTCCTAAGTAGACTTGTTGGGGAGGGGGACTGAGTAGCTTTGCAATTTATTTATTTATTTTGAGCATTTATACCTCACCCTTCAGCCAAAAAGGCTCCCAGAGCAGCTTACAAATTATTAATTTGATAATTCCCTGCCTTGGGGCTATCATGGGCATCTGTTGTACAGTGGTAGCCAGTGGGAGTGGGCAATATGCAACAGCTGCAATGGGCAATGGGCACTAGTGTGCATTAGGGACACTGTCTAGGAAGTGCCAAAGTGCACTAGGAGTACCCAATGTTCATCTCAAATACCCCAATGTTCATCACAAGTGCCCAATGTGCATTAGAAGTGTCCCACTGAATCAGAAGTGACCACTGTGCATCAGAATCATAGAATTGGAAGAGGACATAAGGGCCAACAAATCTAACCCCCTGACATGCCATGCAGGAACACACCATCAAAGCATTCCTGACAGATGGCCATTCTGTTTAAAAATATCCAAAGAGGGAGCTTCCACCACACTCTGATGCAGTGTACTCCACTCTCAAACTGCTCTTACCATCAAGAAGTTCTTAATGTTTAGATGGAATGTCTTTTCCTGAAATTTGAAAATGCTGCTCTATCCATATGATATCCCTTCATACAGTTAAACATACTTATTATATTGCTTCTTAACCTTCTGTTCTCCAGGCTAAACATATCCCTAAGCCCCTCCTCAAGGGCTTCATGGTTTCCAGACCTTCCACCATTTTGGTTGCCCTTCTCTGGACATGTTCCAGCTTGTCAATATCCTTCCTGAACTGTGGTGCCCAGAATTGGACACAATATCCCAGGTGGTACTATCACTTCCCTTGATCTAGACACCACAATTCTATTGATGCAGCCCAGAAGTACCCAGTGCCCATTAGAAGTGCCCAACGTATATTGGAACTCTCTTGGCAGTGCCCAGATGCACTTCTTTGCAATTCAATAATGGAGGTTTGCTGCATTTCTGCAATGTAGCTAAAGATTCATAAAGTTATGAAACATAGACCATGATGTAGAATCTTGGTCCTGATTATTAAGTCCCAGCAACAAAAATACCCTATCCACTTAGCTTCGTCCAGGAAATCTACCCTGGTCACTTATGCCTTCCTTGGAGAATACTCTTTTCCTTTGTTATTCTTTCTAAACTCAGTCACTGGAGTCATTTCCCCCCCTGTAAATAGTAGACAGAGGTGATAATAATTCCTTGTCTTGTTGGTGACTTATCTATAAAGGCAAATACAATCAAACTCTCCACAAATGAGCAGGGAAGACTTGCCTTTTGAGTTCCTTTCTTTGGTTTTTTTATCTGCCTCTTGCAAGGTGCAGACTTTCTGTTTCCAGATAATAGCTTTAGGGATGAGTTATTATGCTCAGCAGTATTTGGTGCTCAATCCAATGAGAGAGCTCAGCACCATCAATGTAGCCCTCAGAAACCATGTGGGTTGCTATGGGCAGCCATCACAGCACTCAGTGCTTGATGAGGTTCCGTCAGAGGATTCAGGTTCACACTCCCCAATGTGATCTGCTTTCAAAAAGCATCCCAGTTCTCTCCTCTATGATTATTTCACATTTCCATTCTCTTGCCTTTTTTGTAAAAAAAAGAAGCTCAGATACCAAAGCTATCACAACAAACTGCAGTATGCTAAACTTAGACACAAAAGCCAGCATCCAGCATTCGATACTCAGTGCTGGAGATTTTGCAGGGTCAGGTTCCAGCAGTTGGAAAAGCTAAGACTGACTTGAAACAGAGAAGATGGGCAAGGGCAGAGTTCATAGGCCTGACAGGGGAACAAAGATCATATGACTAGAGGTCATATTATTGAGGGCAAACCAGAACACATAGGAGAAGGACAGGAAAAGGCAGGACAGGACAGGACAGGACAGGACAGGACAGGAAAGGAAGTAGGTGTGGGAGGCAAACAACGAGATAGAAACCAGGCTGACCAAGAACTTGGCAGAATAAGGGAGCGTCCTAATAGGTTTTTCTGCAATAAGTTGCCTATATTTGCTGCATGAAGAGACACTGGTTCTTTTGAATCACTTGAGTCCTCTGTCTGTCTTACAATTTCTCTTGCCTGCACTGAGATGCTGCTAGGGGTCTCCTTCCCAGCACCAAGCCTAGAGATGCAGAAGGAATGCAGCTCTGTACCTTATCCAGAAAGCTTTCAGTCTGTGTGCAGCCGTACCCAACAGCCCAAACTCAGTAAAGAACAACCATTCTGGATGAGACCAAAGTCCTATCTAGTCTGGCATTCTGTTCATACAGTGATTACACAGTTGTTTATGGGTGGCCAGAGACCAGATGATAACTTCACCTTCCTTCTTGTGTCTCCCAACCGCTGACACACACAGATATCCCATCTCTGATACTATAGGGGATACACAGCATTCTCACTAATAATCTCATCCTCCAGGAATTTACCTTGTTTCTTGTGTAACATGCAACTCAACACTGCTAGTACTGGTAAATGAGTTGAATAATGTTGATCTTTTTCGACTTATAGTGAATAAATGAAAACAAGTCATTTTCACTTACTGAAAAATCTGCATCTTCTGCTCGCAAGTGGTCTGCAATATAATGGACACCCTCCACAGCCAACTTCAAGGCAGGCGACATCAGCAGTACCTGCTGGTCTTTTGTGCCAAGAGTCTTGCTTCCTTGCCCTGATGTGCTGGCTGATTCATTTTTTTTACATTTGCATTTGCAATGAGTGGGTTTGGTTTTGGGCTGCTCTTCGTTGAGATGGCATCGTGGTGAGGCTGGTGACCCACTGGATTGCCCATTGGTCTGGGATGACTCCTCTTGCAAGTAGCAGTATTGGATGCTCCTAGATCGGCAACGTATGGTTCCTTCCTCTGCCTTCCCTGGGCTGCTGTACATCTGCTGGACGCTGAGTGATCTACTTTTGGAAATGGAGCTGGATTGGGAGTCTCCCAGTGAGTGACAGGGAGGTTGGAGAGAAGTGCAGCTTGCCCGAATTGGCTCTGCTAGCAGCATAGAATACTGGCCAGATGGTGACTTGCACACCGGGGGCTGCGGCTTTGCTTGGTCATCGAGATGGGTGCAAAAAGAGGATGTGGGTGATTGCTCATTGCTCTGGGGGCTGTTGGACGATGAGGTAGTGAACTTGGGTTCCACTTCAGTCTCAGACCAGAACCGTTGAGAGTTGGCTATTTTGTGCATGGACTCAATGAGCTTCTTGCAGTTGTCCTTCACTGTTGAAGGGCGCTTCATGAAGAGAAGACGTGGGACAACATCAAGAAAAACTCTCCTCACCCAATCTGGCATGGTGTGGGTACGGGGGGATCGGTGATGGACATTGAGCACAAAAACAGTGATGATGATGGACAAGGTGACAAAGATCATTGTGAAGAGCAAGTACTCCCCAATCAAGGGGATGACCAATGAGGTGGACGGGATGATCTCAGTGATGAGGAGAAGGAACACAGTTAAAGACAACAGGACTGAGATGCAAAGAGTGATCTTCTCTCCACACTCTGAAGGCAAATAGAAGACTAAGACAGTCAAGCAAGAGATCAATAGACAAGGGATGATTAAGTTGATGGTGTAGAACAAAGGGAGACGCCTGATGATGAAGGAATAGGTGATGTCAGGGTAGATCTCTGAGCAACATTCATACTTCTTGATGTTGTAATTGCCCACGGCATTTATAATCACCCATTCTCCACTCTCCCAATAATCCAGCTGGTCCACATGGCGGTGCATACTCTCCAAGTCTATCTTGGCCTTGTCGTAAGTCCATGAGCCAAACTTCATTGTGCAGTTTTGCTGGTCAAAAGGGAAAAAGGTAACATCGATGCTGCAGGAGCTTTTGTATATGGCTGGTGGCATCCATTTGATACGGCCGTCATAGAATAGGTGGGCTTTGGTGAGGTGGGTGACTGCAAAATCCCCATCTGCACTGTGTGAGAAAAGGAGAATAATCATAATCATAACAACAACAACAACAACAAATTTCTCACCCACCGCTCTCTATGGATTGAAGTGGGGAACAATAGATCAAAATATAGCAACAGATAGACACATAACACAGGTTCCCCAAGATTCCATAGAACGTTGAAAGTGGAATAATAGTGCTGTAACTGTTTAGTGCAGAAATGGTAACAGTTAAAAACATGAACACCAATTAAAAATACATAATCAGTAAAAGAGCATTAAAATCAGTTAAAAATCATGCATATTAAAACAATCAATTCATACTTAAAAATTCATAATTTAAAAACCATCTGTACATTCAGCTTCAAATCTCTTCTTGCAGACCATTCCATAATTTGAGGGTGACTGAAAAAAAAGTTGTCTTGTTCATAGTTGTTAGCCTTATCCTATCTGTCTGAAGTAGGTGCCCTCCAGAAGACCTGAATGTATGGAATGGATTTTATGGGAGAAGGCAAAACTGTAGGTAACCTGGACTCAAACCATGTAAAACTTTAAAGGTATCAACCAATGCTTGCCTGGAAACTAATTGGCAGCCAGTGGGGTGATTTTAATATAGGAATAAAACATATAGATGACAATCAGTACAAGGCCTTATAAGGTATCTGCAGTCAATGACTTGACCGAAAGTCGGGTCGGCAAACCATTGCTTAATCTGATGTGTTTCCCCTGGTTGTCTACAAATTTTGAAGATGTATCCCAGCCACCTCCGTAACACAGTTCCCTTTTGATCTCTGCTTCTAGGTCTGTTAGGGACAGCACTTATCTTTCCTTTCTAGGAGATGTGTTGATTGGCTGCATACTACTAGACCTGACATTAGAATGGTGATTGGAATTATGATCATTTATGTCCCCAAATGTCTGCTTCTCTAATGTTGATATAAGCAATAACCACTCAATTCAGTCCAAAAGTGAAACAAGACAGGTTTGCCTGAACATACTGTCCATTGTGGAGTGAACATTTGCCCCATGTAAAGTCAAAGGCTTTCATGGCCGGAATCCATAGGTTATTGTGGGTTTTCTGGGCTTTGAGGCCATGTTCTATTAGAACATGGCGTCAAAGCCCAGAAAACCCACAACAACCTATTTTCCCCATGGCTTGTATGTGGGCCCCAAGGTGTTTTTGTTTAGCCTCTGCTGGCAGCATGGCAATGGAAAAGATGCTACATTTTTTGCATTAAAACAAAGCACATGGGTCATGCACCTTCTTTTAAAGGGGAATCATGCTATCACAAGTCTCCACAAAACACAGTTCTCCCTAAAACAAGGTGCATGATTCTTTTGTACTTTGACTGTGGCCATTTTCATCCTGGAGAAAAGTGACTAGTGCCACAGGGTTCTGTCCTGGGTAGAGTGCTATTCAATATATTTATCAATGACTTGGATAAAGGAATAGAGAGCAAGCTGATCAAATTTGCAAATGATACCAAATTGGGAGGGGTTGCTAATATTGCAGAACCAGATATTGTGAACTGATCTCTGCAGCCCTTTATTCTCAGCCAAGGAGTCCTGTGAATACATATGCCAGCCTTCCCAGTGGAGTGAGCTGCAAAATCTATTGGGTTCACAGCTCGCACCACCTGCAAACAGTAATTGTCACTGGCTGCTTGTAGACAGTAAATGTTTTGGAAAGTCTTGGTGCTGTGTTGTTTTTGTGTTGACACATGCATGTGTGTACATGTATGCACACATCCTGTCATTGGCTAAACATTTAATATTTTGAAAAGATACTAAGCAGGATGTTATACCTGAGGAAATCTCATATTTTCAGTTTATTAGTTCAGAAAATGTAGAATTTGCTTGGATAGAAAGAATTAAGGAGATTACCTTTCTGGTAGCCTCTTTGGTACAAAGTTCATCTAAAATTAGGTCTCCATTTGTGCAAGTTAATGCGGCTTAACTCTGAACTTGTTCTTCTGGAGCTATTGATTGTGGCTGATGGGATATTGCTAGACAAATACTATCTATTGATTTTAGATTTATGCATACATTGTTGTATTTTCCATTCAAAGCTTGGCTGGTTGGTTTACTTGCAGAAAGCTGCTGGGATTGCTAAAGTCTGTGCACTTAATCTGTAGTCCATAAATGAATCTGCTAAATGGTCTAATCACACAGGGCAACAGAACCTTTTCAAGCATGCAAACATTTCAGAGAAAATTCACATACTCAGACATATGTGGAGTTGACTGATTTTATTAATCATTCCAACCATTCCTGCAAAGCAGAATAAATTTGCAACCACTCATGATTAGCCCTGTTAAAGTTAATGGTAGTACATAGAGTAAAATGAGAGAGGGAGGGAAGGAGGGAGGGAGATCTCTGCTCCAGGGAACTTGCAAGCTACATTTCAACAATGGAGGAACTGAGAGCCATTTCCGCCCTACTCTGTCATAGTGCTATTATTCCACTTTCAACATCCTGTGGGATCCCGGGGTTTGCAGTTTAGGGAGGGGCCTTTAGAATTCTCAGCCAGAGAGCTCTTTGGCCTCAGCAAACTACAAATCCCAGAATTCCACAAGATATTGACAGGGAAATAATAGCACTATAACAGTGTAGTGCAGAAATAGCCTAAGAGATGGAAAGTAAGGAAAACAAGCAATGCATTTCCATGGATGTATGATTCATTTTGGCTGTAGAACTGGGAAAAGATCTTTTCTTGCACAGATCTTTTCTCACACAGACTCTTTTTCCTGGTATTCACTGGGAGGAGAGGAATCCTAGGGTGAGAGCACTGCCTTGAAAATGTCACACACAGACACATTACTGGGCATTCTTAGCTCACTGCTGCTGCAGGCTCCTTTGGAGTGGCTATTGTAAACTGTTAACTGTCTGAAGTAAGGTCTGGAAAACTTTCTTAGGTTAGACTCTAGCTCTCATGTGTTACATGTGTCTGCAAAGATGTTAAAAACAGAGCTGGGAAAAGTATGGATCCTTTTTTTTTTTCTTGTTCAATGCAGAACTTGAAAAACTTATTTTCTCTCCTGAGAAATGTTTTCTCATTGGCCATTTCCGCACTAGCCTGTTGTAGCGCGATAATTCCACTTTGAACATCCTCTGGAATCCTGGGGTTTGCAGTTTCAGGAGGGGCCGGCTGGCTGGCCCCTCCCAAAACTGCAAACCCAGGTTCCAGAGGATGTTCAAAGTGAAATCATCAAACTATAACAGGCTAGTGCGGAAATGGCCATTGTCTAGACTTAATGTGTATTATTTGACTGATATGTTCTGGGCAATAGTGATTCATGATTATGACATTAATAGGAGGCATTGATATGTCTCACATTTTGGGCCTTTAATTCTCAGCATCTGGATGTTCCTGACCTGTTAAACCTGTGCCTAGTTCTAAATGATGACCTACATATTGTACAGGGATCTACAGACTGTACACGGGGACTTGAAATCCAGTGATAGTAGGTGCCCTAAAGGAGGGATTTCATCCTTTGCGCAGATCCTGCCTCATGGAGATGCAGCATAACTTTATGCTCATGGAGTAACACTGTGGTTGTGCTATGCCACACCATTAAAGAATTGCAACAAGGCACAAATAAATGTATACTGCTCAGCAATGCTCAGTATGGAAATGGCATCATGATGCCATATATATGGTCATGTCCAGTGGTACCACTCCCATAACTCCACTTTGGCAAACTTGAACTGAATGCTACTGGAGTTGGTCACTAACAGATGCCAGCCACAGTAACCTCCAGGCTCTGGAACTCCCTATTAAAAGAGGCCATGTTGGCTCTCTCCATTTTCACTCTGCTGGCAGATAAATATATTTACTCAGGGATGCTTTTTGACAACTCAACAGTTGCTCATGAAAGGGTTTCTGGTTTCAGTCCAACTGCTAGTCCCACTAGAGTTGACCTACTGTATTAGTGGCATTTATTTTAGTGTTGATTTACCATTCAGCTTCAGATTCAAAGAATCTACTAGTGTTGGTGCTACCAATTGGAATAAGGCTCTATTAGCTGTATAGTATGATATGTTTCAAAAGTCTATTTTAAATTGTCTCAATTTACGTCTTTAATTCTCCTTTCATATTTGATTTTGTTTTGTGGTTTAATTGCCCTTTTTAATGGAGTTATAATATCATCCACATTGACTCCTCTTCTGGGAAGAAAGTTATTGTGTTGATGCTGTGTGCCTTCAAGTAATTTCCAACTTATGGTGACCATAAGGCAAACCTACAATGAGGTTTTCTTGGTGGGAAAGGGCAGGAAGCAGCTGAGGATTGTCATTCAGCTGTGTTCTGATAGTGCACAATGATGCAGGCATCCTCTAGGACTTTCTGGTACCATCAGAGGTTCTGGTGGAGGATGATATTATCGTGTGCCTGCTATTAGAACATCATTAGACAACTATCTTTGGTCCCCCTGCTTTCCACCCTAATCTACTTGGCTGTGTGTGGGGGGGCATGAAAACACTACTGTGATGGGGCAGGAATAGTTCTCTGGGTCTGTTCAAAGGCTCGGGAGAAAAGAATACAAAGGGGGCTTCAGGATTTATTCTGTTTGGGTTTTGCAATACTCAAAAAAACTCAGATTTTGCTTTTTTCTCTCTTCCGAACCTTTTCTTTCCATCCTCAACCTGACACACCAATCTGCCAATGACTGACAAAGAAAGAGATCTTAGTGTTACAGCAGACACCTTGATGAAAATGTTAATCCAGCATTCTGGCTGGTTCTGCAATTCTGTGCAGTGAGTTGAATACATCAGGACGCAGAGCACCAGGAGTGGCAAATTTGCTGCTCTTTCTGTCCTGGGAGGGCCCCGGACATTCAAGGAACTCAATACTTTTCTACACAACTTTGCAAAACTGATCACTTCCTAAGTGCTTCTTTCTGAGGAGTCCTCAGAATTGGACCTTGAAGACAGGATGGCCTGCAAAACTAGATCCGTGCTATTTAGAGTGGTGGTCCATGGACCAGAGCTACTCCCTGAGCTTTTGGCTGCCAGTCCCTGGTGAGGTTTCCAGAAAAGAGAGAAAGAATTGTTAGCTAATGGGCAGGAATATGGTACTTGCCCCTGAAAAAGTGAAATAAATAATTGCCACCAACCTAGCCAGACCATTTGGGAAGCATTGGTCTATATCACCCCACTCACAGTGTCTGGTTTGGAGAATCACTCTGAGATAGGCATTTTGAAAACACACAGAGCCCCCTTACATTTGGTGATGGAGATTAACAAGACGCAATGGAAAGACAGCAGTGTGGCGTAGGGTTGCTACTTTGCTTCCCACTTGAAGTAAGAGAAATGTATAGGCTGACCCTGCAGCTATGAAAAAGGTAAATTACATGCTAGGCATCATTTAAAAAGAACTCGAAGGTACAGCTTCCACATTCATAATCCCTTTCTACACACCAGTGGTACAATCATACTTGGAATACCACATACATTTTTGGTCATCTAACCTAAGGAAGATATCATAGAGCCAGAAGAGGTACACAAAGCAGGACAACTGAAATGGGGCTGTTTAGCTTGGAGAAAATGTGAAGGAGACATAGCAGAGATGTGTACAACTGAGCACATAGTGGAGAAAAGAATATGTTTTCTAGTATTTTTAATAGAACTAGTTACATACTACTAGTCATCCACTTGAGTTGAATAGCAGGAGATGCAAGGGAGATAAAAGGAATGATTTCTTTACATAGTACACAGCTAAGAAAAGATACAGTGATGGCTACCAACTTGAATGACAACCAATTGCATGATTCATATAGGAGTCTTTTCCTTTCCTCCTTTTTTTTTCTTCTTCTTTTTTCCTGCCAGTGCTAGCCACTCTAGGCCTTCAGGAATCCTGGGGTTCTACAAAAAAGACACTGTAGCAACCTATCTGAAAATCTACATTTCCCATTGATATTCTTTGTAGTGTGGACATGGTAAGAGAAGTTGGAATCCTGTTGGTGTCTTATGCATGTGTACCTTCCCCTAGGGACGCAACAGGACATTTTTGCCCAAAGTGTCCACATTCAATTCAATATTGCAGAAATAGACCTTACAGTTTATCACACAGAGATGTGCAGTGTGCATGCATGCACGTTGTACATGGATGTATATTCACCTTTGGTTATACATTTCATTGTACGTGTGGTATTTGGGTTCAATTGCACAATGTTACAATTCAGTGCAAAGGTTGTACAGTACAATTAATGCATACCTCTGCATTTAGAGATTTCCACTGCTACAACCCAGGTGTGGGATTTAAGCCAGAATGTTATTTCATGGGCTTGCCTTGAGGCACAGACAATGTGTTTTTTCTTAAACAGTCAGTCTTGAGAATTTCCTTACAGTCAAGGACAGCAAACATTTTTTTGGAACAGATGGAAGTCAAGGCCAATCTCATTTGCTCAGAATCCTTCAGCTCAGCTAGCTCCTAGTCCTGTTGACAATTTGATTCCTTCCACCTCTAGCTCTGAGTGCTTCACCATCCCATCCCACTCTCCACATTCTTTATTCTGAGAACCTCCTTTACCAAAGGCAAATAGAAGTGATCAAATCCCTGTGCAGTTAATGTCACATCACATCTGTGCACTGAAGCAACCCAGAAAAGTTTGGTGGAATCTGTTCATTTCATAAACGTAACATGTTTCCCCTGAACGAGTTCAGTCTGGGGAAGATAATGGCTGGGAAAAAAATAAAGACATCTACATGGAAAAGATTTAATAATGTATTTCAAATTAAAGGCAGAATATCTTTTCTCTGTGGGCCTTTATTTACTGATTAGCACTACTGCATTTGCAAAAGCCTAGAGAATAAAGTCACCGGCATATATATAGTTCTGTTCCCAACTCCCCTGCCCAATTCCATAACGATTTGGAACCAGATTTAAAAGTAGACCCGTTTGAAATCAATGGAATTTAAATCAGTCATAAGTAACTCAACTCTCATTTATTTCAGTGGATTTCCTCTAATAATAACAAGTGCAGGAGTCTTGTTGATAACTTATATTATGGTTGTGTGAGTATTTTTTTCAGAAAAGGGAAAAGGAGGTATCTGGGACCTCCTTGCATAGCAGGTTTTGTCACAGGCTTCACATCAGCTTCTAGACAGTGTCAGAGCATACAGGAGAACCCAGCTTGTTGGGGGCATGTCTAGAAATACAAGCCATTTGTATGCTGTTCACTGCCTCAATCCATATGGAGAGGCGGGATACAAATAAATAATAAAAAAAAATCTACCCCCTGACCCAAATAGCCACTGATTGGCTAGAAGAGGCACCAGGGAAACTCATGCCATTGCTTGACTCATGTCCATTTATGTCTGTACCACCTGCTTAGATACAGTACACAAAATTAATGTTCTACCAATGTCAAATAAAATTTCGGCCTAAGCCTGGATCCAGATTGTTGAATTCGTGTAGTAAACCTATTCATCTATCAAATATCATGGACATGCTTACTTTACCTTCTTAGTCTGGGATGCATCTCAGATTCTCCTAGGATTTCTTCCTTGCTTTCTTGTTAAAAATGCAACAGTGCTAAACACTTAATGAGTTAAAGATATCTTAAAGCAGTGGTTCTCAGTTTTTAAGCCCTCAGCCCCCAGGAGAGTCAGCCAGTATGACCAATGCTCAGGAATTCCGGAAACTGAAGTCCAGAATATCGGGAGGACCAAAGGCTGAGAACCACCGTCTTAGAAAGAGCAGCAATTATAGTTCTTAGTTTTTACTGACCCAGAATTTCCTGATCTCTTATCCACTTATTCTAACCTCTGAGTTATAAGCAGATAGTCTTTGGGATCCTGCTGCCTCCTCTTCTTCCTGCCCCCTAATTCTTCCTCTTTTAGCTCAGTTCAAGCTTAGACATCTTTCCTGTCTTTAATGGAGTTCTTACCATAAAACCTTGATCTGTTTGTTTAAAGATTGGTATATTTACTCTTTAGAATTACTAGCCACTTCATTCTATCACAGAAGTTGAACCTCTTTGAAGAACCTCTTTGAAGTTCCCAATTGTCTGTTCTTGTTTATGAAGCAGAACTGTTTTTTAAAACGGAGCTATCCTAAAGTATCTCCTAAAGTACACATTTTTGGAAGCAAGTTTGTCTCGCAAATGCACTATTACATGCAGTTTTTCCTAATATAAAGCATTTTGTTTACCATTTGCATGCATAAATACTTTTTTGTGTGCATTCTCCATGAATACATGGCCAACTGTATCACAAGGAGGTGTGGATTCCAGAGGATTTTTGAGCCGTGTATTGGTTCAGAAATGCAAAATCATGAAAATTCATCTCAAAATGAGAAAAGAACAAATTTCTCCCTCTTTCCTAATGTAGTCAAAGAGATGTAAACAGAACAAACAACTGAACACTGTGGCAAACTTCACATGCTCCACATCCAACTAGAAGCCAATATTACAATGTCTGGGGAATTTTCATATTGTCATTGTGCTTTGTATATGCAGTGAAGGAATAAAGCTGTGAAGAACAAAATGGATGCCAGTAGTGAGCAAGAGTGGGGGAGAAGTTGTGAGATGGAGGAAGGCTTTCACAGTTTTTCTGATCCAAACATAAAATGACTAGTCTGGAGAACTTTACATAATTGCTTCTTGGTGTCTCTTGCCACAGGAGAATACAGAAATTTCTAAAGCAGGTCACTGCCTCACTTGCATGTTTCCCCAGCTGTCTTTTTTTGCTATTAATATCAGGCTGGGACAGAGAAGTAAGCTTTCGAGATGGTGTTGTCAAAAGAGATCTCACAGACGCTTCTCAGCTTCCACCTGCAGTAGCTAGCCAGCCTGTTTCTCAATGGTTTGTATTAGTAAGCTCAGCTGGAAAGAACAAGTGGGAAAAAAGAGAAAGAGAAAAATGGGAACACAACTTATCTGCCAAGGAACCAGCCACACTTAGGGATGGGTGAGAATTTCATCTCAGTTTGGTTTTCATAGGGACTGATAGGAACTGGCCTGTTTTTATATTTGGGAGGGAAAGAATCTGAGACTTTATTAAACCAAATGTGAGAGGAACTGAAACTAACAGAAGCTTCTGAGAAGGACCAGGCATTTGAGTTCACACAATCACAGAACTGTAGAGTTGTAAGAAACCCTTAAGGGATATCCAGTCCAACCTCCTGCCAACATACTGGGCTTCCAAGGGGCCAACTGTATCTGAATATTGCAAACACATAGAATCATAGAATTGTAAAGCTGGACGAGACCAAAAGGCCATTGAGTCCAACCCCCTGCCATGCACGAATACATCATCAAAGCATTCCCGACGGATGACCATCTAGCTTCTCCTTTAAAATCTGCCAAAAAAGGAGATTCCACCACACTCCGACGCAGCGTATTCCACTACCTAACTACTCTTACCAACAGGAAGTTCTTCCTTATGTTTAGACAGAGGCCCTTGCTGCATGAGGCGAGTGAATCACTCCATGAATCACTCACCGGTTCTTCTTGGCTCGAAGCAGTGCGGACTCTCCCTTAAGCCCTTCTGCAGGGCTCCTCTGCTTGGTCCAGGGTGAATTGGAGCAGTGCGAGGTCTGTAGATCCGCACTGCTCAGGCTTACAAAATGGTGGCTTCCTGTTCTTCATGGGTCCGGACAACCACTGATGCTGACCACGCCCACAGCCCGCCCTCCGCTGATCACAGGCTCACATTGGTGTGAGCCTGCACATCTGCACAAGTGAGCAGGAATGCAATGGCGCGCTCCAGAAGATTGAAAGACCATTTTTTCCCGGTCTTAACACTCTGGAGAACCATTGGGGGCATTTTGGATTGGACTAAGGTGCGGAACTAAGGTAAATACTCTGAACCTAGTCCAATCCAAGGTGCGGACGACCTCCGTGACAGAAAGGGCCAGACTCTAAACTATTTAGGGAGGGGCATTTTAGAATTCTCAGCCAGAGAGCTCTTTGGCCTCAGTAAACTACAAACCCCAGAATTCCACAGGAGGTTGAAAGTGGAATATTAGCACTATAACAATGTAGTGCAGAATGACCCATAGTGTGATAGGACCCTGAGAAGGGTCTCTTCCATGTCCACACCAGGCTAGCCTAGGATGGTAGTAGGAACTAAGAGAATGCTGACAGAAAGTCTTTCTCTGATGATCTTAAACAATGTCAGGTTCGTATAGGGAGATATGCTCTTTCAAATAGCCTGGACCTAAGCCATATCACTGGTCAGACTCAACATAAGACAATTTCCTATGCTCTTCTATATGTTCCCACCATGTAGCCACCTTGGATCCCATTCCAGGAGGAAGGTCAGGTATAAATTCAATAAATAAATAACTAGAATCGACGTGCAAAGGTAGAGGGGAGAACCATCCCAACAATCCCCCTTCCCTGTTCAAAGGTCATGTGGATTCAGTTTTGTTCCTCTGATCATTTATTTGGTCTCTCTTCTCCCTGCTTGCTTTAGTGCAAGCAGCTACTTTCACACAAGGGAATTACTATTGGGAGGAAGGGACAAAATGGGGGGAATTGCTCCCACAAATACGAATTCTGCTCCTCCAAATGGAATTTCCCTTCAGTGCCTGAATTGCTAGCATTTCAGTAACTTAAAATTTCAGATAAGTGTTTAAGTTTGGGACTGTGAGGAAAAGGGGGCAGGCAAAGTAAGCAAAGGAATGTGCACATAGTGAATCAAAGGAGTTCTACATGCGAATTATTTCCAGCGTTTCAGTCTGTACAATGCTAGAAATCTGAGGACTGAGGGGCAGGACTGAGTGACATTTTGGAGCAGGGAGCAGAATTCTTATTTGGGGGACAATGCCATCATTTTGCCCCCCGCCCCCCATAGCTCTACCTTTGTCTTCATAACATGTTCCCTAGTTTCTCTTTCTCCCTTTCTTTTCCTCCTTCTCCCCTTCTCCCTCTCCCTCTCTCCTCCAGTCTGTTTTGCTCAGTTCCATCACAGGAAAAAAAAGAAGAAGAAGAAGCAGAGGAAGAAGCAATTTCCTTTAGGAAGCACCCCAGCCAAGTAATTTCTTACAGACAACTACAGAGTCAGCATGCCAAAGTCATTGTGTTTTGCTTTATGAAGACAATTCCATTTGCACAAATGGCCGGAGGACTTGGCTGGCATTTACATCCAAGTATTTACTGCAGATTAACAACATGTTGCCAAGAAATTGTAGTGAAGCAAGACGAAGAGGCGATGATTTGAGGCAGGTGTCCCTACTTGGGAAGGGGTTGTTCCTTAGTATTATAGAGGTCATACCTTCTGTGTGCAAACTCCCACATTCAATCTCTTGTTATCTCCAGGCAGGGCAGAGAAAGACTCCCTTGCTCCTGAGATATTGGGAGCCGTTATCAGCCACTGCCTTGGGAGGCTGCAGCAGTTTGCTTTTGCCTGAGTCTACTGAGAAAGGCAGGATTCCACCTGTCATCTCCTTTCCTCTCTTCTTCTCTTGTGCACTTCGAGCTCAGTTTGCATTAATGGAAGTAAGCTGCAGATGAAGGGGGAAAGTGAGAGGAGAATAAATGAACTGGGACATTTTAAGAGCAGCTGAAAAGTTGGAGTGACAGCGGATTAATCAGGATTGTTTCTGCTAAAGTAGGACAGCTAGAGGGTATGTAAATATTTAATTTTCTGTAATGCTGCCTTGTCTTTACGGAAGATGGTAGTGGCATTGGCATCATCATCATCATCATCATCATCATCGCTATCACTTCTTTCCAAACACTGACTTCTCCACAGGTGAACACAGAAAGGGCAGCTTTGCCCATGCACCCAGATACAGCATCCTCCATTGTGTATAAGAGATGACGACCTCTGATTGTCTTGCATGGTATTGCAGCATCCATGCTGGCTTGCTTATGAGAGCCATTACCAGATACTTGCTCCTGAACTACGCCTTGAAGCACTCCTTCTCTCTGACTGTCTTATGCTAGAATCTCTTTATTCTCTGCGATGGGAGAATAGTTTTGTTTGGTGGTAGAAGTCTGAACTAAGTGGCCTGTAGGACTCTTTGAACTCTTGTTCTTGTTGGCCAAGAATGGGCTAAATGCAGCTCACGGTACCTGTTTTTGGAGCTACTGGATCCCCCTCAACTTGATCTAGAAAATCACTCTTCCAGAAGACTCCAGAAAGTATGATTTATCTTAAAATCGTATCACATCACCCCACCTTTGTTATGTGAAATGAGGATGAAGTCAACACTGTGATTCCAGTTATTGCTGGCCTTTAGGGGGAAAGGGTGCAGACCACAGCAGGCTGGGAGTGATTCTTGCCCCTGGTCCCTCTGAAGTTGTCCTTGGATGATTATGTGTTTGCATTGGGCTGCCCAATAGGAACATTTATTTATGTAATATCTCACTTTTCTCCCAACATAGGACCCAAGGTACATTTGTAAAAAGTTAATAGAATTAAATGCAACCATTTAATATAATTTAATTTCTTTTATTGAACAAATTATAAACACAACTGTTTATTTCTCTAATTATTTGTAAAGCTTGATATTTTAAAGTGCACCCTCTTCTGGCATGAGCTCTGCGTGCACAAATGTGAGGTCAAGTGAAGTGTCACATCCTATAATAGTCAATGGATACAACAGGCACACACCTGCACTGCCACAGGTGCACACATGTTGCATCCACTGACTACAGTGGAGCACGATACTTGTGTTTTGTTTTGTTTTCTTTTCTTTTTTTTGCAAGGAATCCTGGAATGGAAACCTTGTATTTAAGGTGGGCATAATGTATTTCTTTTATTAAAGAAATAGAACTATATATGTCATTATTTCTGAAGCTTGGTATAATAAAATTAATATGAAAAATTCTATTAAAAACATAAGCTTGATTCCACTTGAGCCTCAGGAAGAACTTCCTGATGGTCAGAGCTGTCCAGCAGTGGAATCTGCTGCCTCAATGGAGTGTGGTGGAGTCTCCTTCTTTGAGGGTTTTTAAGCAGAGGCTGGATGGCCATCTGTTGGGAGTGCTTTGATGGGTGTTCCTGCACAGCAGGGGGCTGGACTCAGTGGCCCCTGGGGTCTCTTCCAACTCTATGATTCTATCTGACAACAGTTCAAAACTTTTTTTAAAAAAAGATGAACACTTCTGCCACACAAGTTAAGACCCAAAGGACTGCCTAAGTGAAAGGATCTTTGACTGCTGGTGAAAAGAGAGCAGAGAAGGGGCCAATCAAACCTTCTATGGGAGGGAATTTGACAATTTTGGAGCAGCCACCAAGAAGGCTCTCTTGCATGTCCTTACCAAGCATTCCTGTGAAGAGAAAGGCCTCCTCTAAAGAAGCCATTGTGATGTAGTGGTTTGGGTACTGGACAAGGATTCAGAGACCAGAGTTCAAATCTCTGCCCAGCCATGGAAACCCACTGGATGGCCTTGGGCGATTCATACTCTCTTAGAGAAAGGCAAGGGCAAACTCCCTCTGAACAAAACTTGACAAGAAAACCCTGTGATAGGTTCACCCTAGTGTCAATGTGAATCAGAAATAACTTGAAGGCATGCAACAACAAGGACTTTAAACCTTGGAGATGCTTATATAGGGAGATATGGTCTTCCAGATGGTCTGGACATTCGCTGTGTAAAGTTTTAAAGATCATAGCCAGCATAACCCTATACAGACCTATAGCATCCATTCCCAGCCTGTTAGCAGGACACATTTGAGAGTTTAGATCCAAGGGTGAGTGGAGTACATGAGGCTGTATGAAATGTGTTTATAAAAATTAAGAATATTTAGGGGAAAAAATCTCCCCATCTGATTTTTTCCTGGGATATGATGATTCCAAAAGTCCTGGGCCATTTCCGCACTAGACTGTTATAATGCTATTATTCCATTTTCAACATCCTAGGGAATCCCTGGGTTTGCAGTTTGGGGAGGGGCCTTTGAGGCCTCAAAGGCCCCTCCCTAAACTGCAAACCCCAGGATTCCCTAGGATGTTGAAAACGGAATAATAGCATTCTAACAGTCTAGTGCGGAAATGGCCTTGATTTTAGTTTCAGAGCAGCACCAATGCTTTGTGATCCACTGTTCTTCCATTTCTGCAGTGCATACGTGCATTATCCCACAATCCCCCCTGCTCACATCTCTTTTCCCCCTACTTAGAAATTCCCAAGATACATTAATGCATATGTGCATTGATTAAATCACAGACTAAACCAGCTTGAGGTGATCAGGCTGCTGCATTATGAAATAACACATGTAAATGTGCTGTCACACTGAAACCATTTTTTGCACTGATTTAAGTAATGCAAACATGCTTTGGCATGCAATTACAATGCACTAGTTTAGGAATTAATGCTCTTAGAGAAGCTGTAAGGCAGATGGGGCAAAACATTGGCCAGAGTGAATCCATAGAACAGAATAGAATGGTGGGGGGGAATCTACTTTTTCCTGAATAAATACTGTATTAGAATAACTTGAACTCCATACCTTAGGTGAATTATGCAAAGTGAGAAAATATGCATATTGTTGCTTGTTAGGTATTGTTAGATAAGGAGGAAAAGCAGAATAAATTGGTCAAAAATAAACAAATATATGGGCATCTTGTTTTGCATAATGTTATTCAACTTTTTCTAATGATTGGGGAAAATATTCTTGTAAAATGATGCTGAATCTTTGACAGTTGGGCATGCTACTTCTCAGTCCTTCTCCCTCTACAGTTTGGGAGATTTTATCTGATGTTTTCTAAATACAGATACTTCCAATCATAACATCTGGAAACTTCTTGAATGTTTTTAAAAAAAAGAAGTTGATTTCCAAAGATGAAAAAGACTCTGCCTAAGGAACTGGCAAAACCACTTCTGAGTTTTCCTTGCCTAAGAAAACACTATGAAATTCATCAGATCACCATAAGTCAGCAGGCAACTTAAAGGCATGTATACACACAATACTAAATATTTGGTTGACAGTGGGACTTGGCCTTGCTTAAATGGAGTTTCTTCATTCACAATGTTATATAAATGACTACAGTTATTCTCGTCTGGAGCCGCAATAGACTCAGGTCCAGACTATCTGAAGGACTGAACCCATATTAACCTGCTTGAACTCTTCAGATCATTGAAGAAGACACTTCTCTCAACCCCATTACCTTCACAGACACTTTTGGTGGGAACACAGGAGACAGCCTTCTCCGTAGCTGCTCCTACTTGGCAGAAATCCCTACCTTGGGAAATTAGGTTGACTGGTTTTCCTTGTTTTACTTTTTGTTCTGTAAGTCTCTTTGAGTCCCACCTCATGAGGGGATATCATTAAAGATTGATTAATTGACTGATTGATTGAAAAGGACAGAACTGTGACCCAAATTGTTCCCAGTAAAGTTTTACTATGATGAACTGATTTCTGCTGGCATGAAAGCTTGCTTATTGCAGAATTCTGGTTAAATAGAAGCCTTGCAAGTTTGAGCTAACAAATCAGCTTTGTCCTGACATCTCTGTCTCTGGTACACATTGTGGGAGAGCAGCTAGAAGGCCCGATTGGGACTTTGGAGGTCCAAATCTGTGCTGAGCCATCATTAGATGGCCATGGGTCAGTCACTGTCTCTCTCAGCCTAATCAACCTCACAGTGTTGTTGCCAGGATAAAGTTCTTGTGAGGATAAACGTTGCTGTCTTGATCTCATCAGGTGGCATATAAATCTAACTAATGGAGGAATTGATAACATTGAGGGATAATTTGAACTAGTGCAGTTCAGTGAATAAGCCAGGGTGCTGTAATGGTCTGAGTGTCGGACTAAGGCTTTGGGAGTCTATGGCCATTTCCACACTGCACTGTTATAGTGTTATTATTCCACTTTCAACATCCTACGGAATCCTGGGGTTTGCAGTTTAGAGACGGGCTGTTGAGCCCCCCCCAAACTGCAAACCCCAGGATTCCATAGGATGTTGAAAGTGGAATAGCAGTGTTATAGCAGTCTAGTACAGAAATGGCTTTAGTCCCAGCTAGAATGGACCTAATGAATCAATTGTTGAATGAAGATTCAACATATAGGTAAATACCACTGATTTAATAGGTCTTACTCTTGTTGAGACTAGCAACAGGATACAGGCTTTGTGTGTGTGTGTGTGTGTGTGCTCTGTTCGGTTGGCACCAAATTCACAGAAAGTAGTGCTTCGCAATGATAAGCGGTATAGAAATGTAACTGCTATTGCTATAAAGTTGGAGAGAATAGAGGTAGATTATGTATGTGATGTATGAGAACCACTATGGTGTAGTGGTTTGAATGTTGGACTATGACCCTGGAAACCAGGGTTTGCTTCCCCACTTAGCCATAGAAACCCACTGGATGTCCTTGGGAACATCACACACTCTCAGCCTCAGAAAACGTCATGATAGATTCACCTTAGGGTCACCATAACTCAGAAATGACTTGAAGGGACACAACAACGAGACACAGTGAGAGAAAAAAGACTTAGTCCCCCAGCTTTGTCCAAAGTAGCACTTTGATGCTCCACCCTCCCAAGTTCTACAAACTCCTCTGAAACCGTTTTAACATTCCTTGTCTTGGGAGAGAGAACTGACCAAGCACTGAACTGTCCTCATCAGTGATGTAAGATCTCATATTTTGTTCTCGCATGCAAGAAAGAATAATTTCAAAAGTTTTCTTCCCACTTAACAATACTTTTTTTTTCTTTTTTTCTTTTTTTAGGGATGGGACGAATCCAGAATTTTCCAAATCCAAATCCCTGGACAGTTCTGGGAATCCACGAATATCACAAATCTTGAATCTTTTGAATCCTTTTTTTTTAAAAAAAAAAGGGTTTAAAAACCAAGGGAAAGAAGGATAATTTTGGGCAAGACACACACTCTCAGCCTTAGCAAAAGCCTGGGCAAAGGACAAACCTTCCTCTGAAGAAATCTGGCCAGGACAATTGTCATAGTTTTGCCTCAGGATCACCCCAGATTGAAAATGACATGAAGGCCCTTTGTACACAGGCAAGAAAATGTGAATTAATCCCACATTTTTCTGCCTGTGTAAACAGGGCCACATACTACAGTACAGAGAGAGTCCAAGTCAAAACTGGATTTTCTTCGCATAGCTCCTTATGGCATCCTGGAGTTTGTAGTTTGATGATGCACCAGCACTCTTTGGTAGAGAAGGCTGTGACACATTGTAAAACTGCAAACCCCAGAATTGTGCCTGAAAGAGCTTTGCAAGGGAGCTATGCAAAGGAATCTTTCAGCTGTCCTTGAAATCTCAAGAAGACTGTACCTTCCAGTCAAGTGTTGAACTTAAATATGAAATGTTCAATTTTAATATCTTAGAATACAACCCCAGATGTAATTTGTGAAATTGTTAGCAAAGGCCATTATTACTCCAAGGGAAAAACTCACCTACTTGCCATCTCCCCTTGTGTGTCTGGTCTCCCAGGTGTCCTGGTCTCCAAGAAACTATTTGGTTGGTGGATTCGAAAGATTCAGTTTGCCTATTTTGGTGTAGGGATTCAGATTAGCGAATCTCAAATCCTTGCTGAGGATTTGGTTGGCCCATCCCTATTCTTTTTTGTATGTTGAGACTTTTTTTGTGAAAAAATTATTTGCACTTGCAGACAAAAAGATTTTACAAAAAAAAAAAAAAAGAAAGAAACCTTTTTTTTTTTCACAGAAAATTGTGCAGAAAACGTTGGACAGGTGATCCAGTGAATTGTCATTCAGAAAAAAAAAAGCTTTTAAGCTTTGAGTACAAGCAGCCTGTTGTTAAAGTGTTCCTCCAGTGTACCTCCTAACCTAAACAGAAATAGCTTAGTCAAACAGCTCCTCCACCTCCGAGTCCCTGGCTAAACATTAAAGAGGCATCACTGTTAACTTTCAAATTGCAATATTCTCCAATTAAAGAAGCCTTTTGTTCAGCAAATATTGAGTACAAAGGAAATTAGAGCTACAGATTAATGAGTTTAGTGGGGAAAGTGTTCCCGGTTTAATGCTGAGGAATAGATTTGAGTCCATTCTCAGGGGGACCCGAAAACTCCAAGGCTGAGATAACACCATAGTATAAAGTATCTGCTTTGAGAGAGAGAGAAAGGTCTGGCAAACTTTTTAAACAACTCTAGAGAATCTCAAATCTTCGTTCCTCCCTTCCTGTTCCCAAATAAGCACCTAGCTGTTCTGCTTGCATACTGATGACTTACAGGGTAGCAGTGCAAACTAGGCTACGGTCTGGGTCACCAAAACATCTAGCAACCTTATGCACATCTGGTTACAGCTCCCAGTTTTGTCCATTCATTTGAGTCTTTTCCTCCCATAAAGACACGCACAGACACACACACAACCAATGGTAAATCTATGAGACTGCCCAACTTTTTAAGATCTTCAGGGGAGGGGTTTTCTATCTTGCCACCATCACAGCTGCGTTTGATGAGGACCCAGGAGAAGGGGTAATAAGAATATGCAACCATTTCACATTACACAGTTACAGCACTATACTCTGCCTTAACTGGCATGGCAATATCCCATGGATTTCTGGGATTTGCAGTTTAGGGAGGAGCATTGAGAATTCTCAGCAAGAGCACTCTAGTGCCACACCAAAGTACAAGCCCCAGGATGGAACCATGGCAGTTAAAGTGGAAACACAACGCCGTGATAATGTAGTGTAAAAGACCCTCCTTCCCAAAAGGAAGCATTCCCATAAAGAGCTCTTGGGCAGGCCCATACAGGGAAATATGGTCTTTCCATAACACCCTAGAAGATAGCCTGGAATTGAGGCATATAGGACTTCATAGCATTTCAAATTCTCCCCATAAATGGACCATTGGTCAGTGATGTTGTTGTAGCAAGGACTTTCTGTTCTCCCTATAATTGCCTCTAGTCAATAGTCTGGCCATAGCATCTTGGGCCTGCTGAATTCTTAGAAGCACCATAAGATGGAAACAACCTGAAGGCACACAACAACAACAAACTCTTTCTAAAGACAAGCCTATGTAGAACACTTTATAGTAATCCAAACTGGATGTGACCATGTCAGGCTGGCGGGGGATTCTGGGAGCTGTAGTCCAAAATATCTTTTCCAAAGTAGTCCATCTGGTCCATCTAGTTCAATACTATCTCTTGTCGCTGATGGCAGCTCTCTGGAGCCGAGAGCAAATATTCTTCCCATAGCACTGCTTCCACTTCATTTCCTCCCTCTCCTCCTCCTCTTCCTCTTCCTCCTTGTCATTGTCACTTCCCTTCACTTAGAAAACGAGGATGGTGAAGTGGCTTGAATTGCCACTCAGTCATGGAAAGCCACTGGGTGACCTTGGCTAAGTCACACTCTCTCAGTCTCGGGGGAAGGCAAAGGCAAAACCCCTCTGAACAAATCTTGCCAAGAAAACCCTATGATAGATCTGCCTTAGAATCACCATGAGATGGAAACGACTTGAAGGCACACAACAACAAAAAACACCATGGGATGGCCCTTGTGGTTTCTTCCAGCTTTGTGATTCTGTGATGTTCTTCCTAATGTTTTGTCGTAATCTCTTTTCCTGTAGTTTGACTCCATCACTCTGTGTGATCATCTCTGGAGCAGCAGAAAACAAACTTGCCACATCTTTCATATGACATCTTTTTGAAATATTTAACAATGACTATCACATCACCTCTTAACCTTCTCTTCTCCATCTGCTCAAACCACTGCATCATACTGGCTTTCTGCCAGCAGAGATCCCCTCAGATGGAGATTCCAGGAACAGAACTGAATTGAACCACTTCACAGCTGAGCTATGCTTCCTCAGATGAGCTTTAATGGAGCATTGGGAAACCTGGGACTCTCCAGATACTGTTTGACTATAACTGCCATCATCATGGTGAGGGATGATGGGAACTACACTCCAACAACATTTGGAAGCAGACCATTTCCCTGTCTTTGCCTAACTCTTTCACTTGGGAGCTACTTGGAGTAAAGAAAGTCCACGATGATGATGGAAGCTTATCTGGAGTAGTTCTACTTTCTGGCAAAAGCTTTTGCCAGGTCTGGAAGAAACTATTTGCTCAGCTTCTGAGCTAATCCAACAAAGCCTGCTGAAAAGAAACCCAACCGCATATTAATTCCCCCTCAGGATATTAATTTGGTTTTAGATTTCTCATGAATGTTGACAAGTATATATACTCCCTGGAACAAGCTTAGCCACAGTAGCTGATTTAATTGGGTCCTCCAGAGAATGGTGATGGAAGCTTCTGACAGTCATGAATCAAGATGAGATGATAACTTAGCAACCATGGGGATGGATCCCTGGAAAATGCAAATCTCAATTTCAGTTCCACTTTTCTTTGTTTCCCACCCATGGAGGAAACAAGAAAGGCTTTTGCTTGAAATCTCAGCCTGAAGTATGTCTTTGCTTCTGCTTTGTTTGTACCTAGGACTAGCCAAACAAGATGTGACCTGAGAGACCCACATTACATTAGCATTGTTGGGTGTTTTTTTTTTAATTTTTAAATTAAACCAAGTGGGTATATATGTGTATCTGTTTCCAAGTGTACACCTGCATGCACACATATTTTGTAAGCACACTGATGGGAGGAATATTCCGTATGGGTAGGAATGAGGAGAATATTTTAAAATATTTGGAAAGAAATGTTCAAAAAATACATGTTTCTCAAGTGTCAGGAAACCCTGATGAGAAGGCTCCTGAACTGACAAAAATTATTGTGGTTTGAGACTTATCCTGCCCAAAATTTGCACATGGTTCTTCTGTGCAGGAAACAGCATTCTTTTCTGCACAGAAAGTAATATTTCTGCACATAAATATTATTTTCTGCATGGCTATTTCACACAGAAAATGTGGCCCTACTTCCGCATAGAAAATGCTGTTTGATGAGCAGAAAATGCCACATCCAATTTTTGGCACAGAATAGATCTCTAATGTGAACAGTTCTTTAAAACTACGTCGTTTTTGAAGACTTTCTCACAGAAGAAGAAAATTTCTAAAATTAACCATTGCTACCTCAGATCAGTGAGAAATTACATGACTACCTGTGGGCCAATCTTATTCTTCCTAGTGTTATTTTTTTTTTCTTGCAAGAAGACATAGGACCTGGATATAGGACTTAGAGGCAGCATGGTATAGTGGTTTGAGCCAATGGACTCTGTAGACAAGGGTTTGATTCCCCACTTCTCCATGGAAACCGACTGGGTGATCCTGGGTGCATCACACACTCTCAGCCCCAGAAAACCCCATGATAGGTTCACTTTAGGGTCGTCATAAGTCAGAAATGACTTGAAGACAATAACAACAACTGGACTCTAAAAACCTACTATCTCAGCCCACCAATACCAACCAAAGAATTTCTGAGGTGCTGCAGATCAGGGAGCTGAGAAATGACATCTGCAGCATTTTCCTGGTTGGGAGAAATGCACAGAAATTGTGTTTTCTGCACAGAAAGCAATATTCCTGTACAGAAAATGCTGTGCAAAAAAAACCCCTACCTAGATTTTCTTGCACCTAAACTGTGAAGATTCTCGGAGTGGATGAATTCTCATTGTGGGGTTTTTGCTGCACCCAAGAAATGCCTTTTTCAGGCCCAGCCTGGTTTGTAATTTCCAACATGTTTTTAGCTCATGCTCCTAGTGTCAAAATAAACACCCGAGATCCTTTATTGAAATACATGCAAGATTCCAAACTGACCAGAATCAAAATGTCAAACTGGAATAAATCTACCAGGCCAGACTCAAAAGAAAGCTGCATGACATTGAAGGGAAAAAAAAAAAAGATTTGCTTGGAACGTGAAAAGCTTACAGAAACAAATATTTCCTTTCCTTTGGCAGTGATCCAAGAGACAAATCATATAATATTAAAGTGCTGCTGTTTCATTTAGCATAAGGTAGCCTCATGTACTCATAGATTATTAATTACATAGCCTTTGCAGAAGAGATGAGAAACAAATCTTTAGTAGAGATGGACAACTGGGGGAAAAAATCAATTTTTTTTCATTTTTGCTGCTTTAAATGCAATAACTTATCTCTTCCCCTCCCCCTGTTTTCAATTTTTGTAAGAAGGATGCTTCCAAATGCCTGTTTCTGAGCAGATATTACAGCATCTAATATTTACGTATTTCTATTTTGCCTTGGGTGCTTTTGAGTGAGGATCTATAAATATAGAAATGGATTTATTTTTTTTTAAGAAAATGCACCAATTTTAGTTTGTGGAACATTTTCCAATCCTTATCTGCTCTAGCAACTCCAACTGGGAGGCTAAAGTTTTACTGCAGTCTCCGCTGCCACATCTGTTAAACTGCAACTGTTTTTCCCACTGCTCTCCCCATTTTCCTACATTTTATACATCACTGCAGGAAAGGAACATCATGACGTTTACGGTATACCCAGAGGTTACGCACAGCTGCTTCTCTACAGAGATATAGTTTCCTGCCCACAGAATGTATTTAAAGCTGCTTGGTTTGCAATCATTTGCTAAATAATTTTGCTACCTTCAAACATCCCAGAATTCCCGGCCCAAATCATCCGTGTGATATCATCTCTCTCTCTCTCTCTCTCTCTCTCTCTCTCAATCTCTCTCTCTCTCACACACACACACACACACACACACACTTTCTTTTCAGCAATCCTTCAAAACTCAGGTTTTCCACAAAGAATTCTGCTCATTCTCAAAGCCTTTTGCTTGAAATATATGCTATCACATAAGGACTGAGTCACCCGAAATGGGATGGTGGGTGTTTTGTGGGGCAGAAAAAATTGCCTCTGCAAAATCCATCTTCTCACATTGATAAAAAGCTTGGTGCAATGTGAGAAAAGGTTCTTCCGTTCATCCAGAATAAAGAAGGGGGAAAAATGCACTGTCCTCACTTTGATGTTGTTTTGTGACATCGTCACATGGCCAAATCTGATTATCTCCCAGGTGGTGTGATATCATCACCCAGATTATGAGTGGAGCCACACTATACTATTATAGCACTTTAACACCACTTTAACTGCCATGTGTCTATCCTAAGGAATTCTAGTATTTGTACTTTCCTGACAAACTCACCCAGAGAGGTATCACGCTATAGTTCCAGGGAGCATACTAGAGAAGCAGTAGAATCTCATGAAAGAACAAATCCCAGAATTCCATAGAAGGCAATCATGGCAGTTAAAGTGGTATCGAAATGCTATAATGGTGCAGTGGGGATACACCCTCCAGGATCCCTAACGGGCTGACTACAGCAACAGCAAAGACAATGACACTGCCAATTTACGTGCCAGAGAAGTCAATAAACAGATATGAAACAAGATAAAATGGTGCACAAAAGAAAAGGCTAAGAGGAACTATGTGAGTATATTTCAAGGGCCCCCAAACTTCACATTGTCACACTGAAGATGTTTATCCATGAAGATTCAGCTGAGCCATCTTAAAGTGCATACCTTCCTACTGGATTCTGTACTTCATCCTCTCTTTCTATTCTCCCCTGCTGTTTAAATCTATATTGGCCATTTCTGCACTAGACTGTTATAGTGCTATTATTCCACTTTCAACATCCTATGGAATCCTGGGGTTTGCAGTTTCGGGAGGCGCTGGCCGGCTCCTCCCGAAACTGCAAACCCCAGGATTCCATAGGATGTTGAAAGTGGAATAACAGCGCTATAACAGTCCAATGCGGAAATGGCCTATATTGGAAGCTCCTTCAAGCAGGGCTGGTTTTTCCTTCTTACAGCATTCTGGAGAGCTCCTTGCCCATTTAAGGTACCTCCTTGCCCATTTAAGGTACCACGTAGGACTAGGGTCTCTGTACTTGTGGCCCTGGAAGCATGGAATGTTTTCTTATTCTTTTTGCAGGCAATTAATTTTTCCTTTCTTTTGCCAAGCCTTTACAAATAGAACTTGAGCTACCTGTGTGTATTCTTTTTCACTGTTGCTTGTTCTTAATCTGTTTTTAACTCTCTTTCTCTCTCTCTCTCTCTTACACACATACACACACACACACACACACAAATATATAGCTTGAGCAACAAGTGGTTAAGAGACTGTAACTCAAACATGACAGGCACTATGATTTGTCTGTGTGTGGAATCCAGCTACTTTGGATGAAAGAGAGAATTTCTGGATCCACAGATCTAAGAACGTAGTCCCTTATAGTCCCAACCTAGAGGATAATAGTTAATACCATTATCCACTTAAAAATGTTGGCCCTGGAGTATTCTAAATGGCTCCCTCAGATGCAGCTCATTTTTTGCTTTACGAAGGCAGAAGCCAAAATGTTTTGCTAATTTACTTGAGTTCTTTTTGTCAACCACTCAAATAAACAAATATGGCTGGCAGAAGCCAAAATGCTTTGCTAATTTATTGAGTTCTGTTTGTCAATCACTTAAGTAAACAAATATGGCTGGCATTCTGCATTGTATTTATGGATTTGAAATCTAGACTTATAGATCTGTAACTTGTTGGTGGTGTTAGCAATAGCAATAGCATGTGTATTTCTATATCACTAATCAGCTAAGCGCTCTCTAAGGAGTTTACAATGTGTTAGCTAATTGCCTCCAACAAGCTGGGTACTCCTATTACTGACCTGCAAAAGGATGGGAGGCTGAGTCAACCTGAAGCCCGGCAAGATCAAACTCACAACCTTGTGGCTGCAGTACCAGCATTTAACCACTGCGCCACCAGGGCTCCTGTGGGCCTGCTGTTGTGGGCCTTCAAGTCATTTCTGACTTACAGCGACCCTATCATGGGGTCTTCTGGGGCTGAGAGTGTGTGAGAGTGTGCCCAAGGTCACCTAGTGGGTTTCTATGACTGAGCAAGAAATTGAACCCGGGCTCCAGGATCATAGTCCAATACTCAAAACACTATACCATGCTGGGTCTCATGATTTCACAGTCACAATTGTGGCACTATTGTCCCCCAAGCCCACCTTAACAGTCAGCAGCTGCACTTAGTGAAGGAGGTCTGTTCAGCTGGCAGCCAGGGTGCTAGGAGGAGGATGTTTCCAGCCTCCTCCAACCAGTGAGCAAGACCGCAATAATCAGAAGCAGGATCCCCATTGCAATTTCTCATTGCAGCCTCATACACTGGTGGGAGAGACCTGGAAACATTACCCTCCAGTTGGTAGATGAACAGACCTCCTTTGCTCAGTGAGAGTGCTGGCTGTGAGGGCAGGCTTGGGGCACTGGGCCAAGAGACATTACTTACGCAATCTCTGCACTAGACTGTTATAGTGCTATTATCTCATTTTCAACATCTTATGGAATCCTGGGGTTTGCAATGTAGGGAGGGGCCAACAGTCTAGTGCAGAAATGGCCTCAGTTACACTACGTAACTAACTAGCCAATGTATGATATCGGTGTTCATTTTTAGTTATCAGCTGCATCCTTCTGGGAAGTTTGTTTTATTTATAATATATATATATATATATATATATATATATATATATATTAATTATAAAAGGGGAAAAAATAACATGATAACCATAAAAGTGAAAAAAAAAAGTTACAACAGAAAAATATTTACATTTCTATTTCTCTCCAAGTCCACTAACATGATACATTTATTCAACATATTATAAATCATACTGATTATATATTTTTGTTATATTTATCTGAATCTCATTCTCATTATGCCCATTGTTATTATTTATTCTCATAATTAGCATTTTAAAAATATACTATTAGTAATTTCATTCTTATTTCTATCTTTTTCAAACCAAATTTAACCTATTGCTATTACTGAATGTAACCTTATTACTAAGTATGCTATTAGTAAGTGTATCCTATTCTCGGAGCCCATTATATCTCAAGTTACTCCACCTTCCAAAATTGTAACTCTTCTTGTGGGAAGTTTGTTTTAAAATAATTTAGACAGACAGATAAGTAGATAGATGCATGAGACACAACTACTAAGGCCTAAATTGTGTAATCCAAATCTCTGCGCGCAGTTATGCATTGATTGTGCTATGTGACCCACTGCAACATTGTGCAACCCCATACACAAGTGAATGCACAACTGAGTAAGCAGGAAGATATGCAACAAAATGTGCATTCATGTGTGCAATGACAGTACATGTACAACTCTGCTTCTGTGACCTTGAACTGAATGGCAGATGTTCTACATCGGACAAAAATGTCCAATTAGTTCCATAGGAAACTTAGGAAATCAACAGAAAGCAATATATGTAGGATCCCCACACACAGAGACACACACAAATGCACACATATGAATGATACCATTACATTTTGGAGAAATGCTGATCTGGATGGGAACACTAGTTTGTTAAAAAGCAGTGTATAAATACTGAAAAACAAGAAGATCAGAATTCTAAGATGTTTCTCTTCCAAGTTGTGGTTTGTTTATTAAAAAGGAGAGCACTCGATATTCTAAAAGAACTTGGCAGCATTCTCGCCGAAGTCCCAAGCTGGCAAGTACACTATCAGCAGGTAACTCTAACAACTTAAGAGCTTAGAGAGTGCACTGCCAATCGAACAAGTGCCCTGCTTCCTTAGTCTCTTTCTTTCCTTGTTGTTCTGAAAAGGGTTCTGCCAAGGACAAGTGGCTTGACTGGGATGAAAAGAAGCTTCAGACAGAAAGGAAGAAACAAACAAACAAAAAACCCAAAAGCAATCTCTTTAAAAAGCAAAAAGAAAAGGCAGGCAAAGGAAAGGAAAGGAAAGGAAAGGAAAGGAAAGGAAAGGAAAGGAAAGGAAAGGAAAGGAAAGGAAAGATATATACCTGCTTTTAATGCAATTCCCAGAGGTTTGGGCAGAGGAGAATTGTACCCTACACACTTCAACCCACCACCTCCAACCCACCCCTCACAACCTCTAGTGGGTATGGGAGCAACTTCACAATATCCCAGCCCCAAGCTGTTATAGGCTTAGTGGTGAAGATGTTTCAAAATCAGAAGTGATATCTGGCTTTGAGCCTCTCCCCCAGTCTAAAACAGCTGAGAGGAGTCAAAAATGTGGCCCACCACACCTGCTAGAGGCTTCCGAAGTGTCAACAGTAACTGGGGACAAGGAGGGTTGTTTGCCACTCTAGCAAGTCAGTCTCGTCATTTGATGAGAGGCTGATCTGTGTTGGCTCCGTGGCTGGTTGGACCAAGTTTATTCATCAAAATAGCAAAAACAAAATGGCACACTGAGGTGGGTGGAAATGTGAGACCACCCACATTTGTAGAACAGTTTAAAGAGGCTTCTAGCCCTCATGGCAGTCTACCATGCTTTACTTCTGATGGGTTTCAAAAGAGGCATTAGCCCTATTCTCATGGCATACAAAGAGATATGTATATGGATGTAAGGAAAACTGCCCTTCCTGGCATGCTTGTTCCCTGGGTGGTTCAACCAATTTTATTCATGTCATCAGAAACACCAAAAAGAACAGAGCATACTGGAGTATATAGACAAGTGATCTAGTCCATATTAACAGAAGGATTTAGCCCTTTTCTCATGACAGGTAGAGATGAACATATGGATGGAAGGAGGAAAATCAGTTTTCCTGGACCTACTCCCTAGATATGCATTTGCTCAAAACTGTCAGCAGAACCTGTATACATCCAAATTTGTGAGCTTTCCCCAAAGCTTCTTCCAGTGGAGGACCTAAGGGGGCCTGCAAACAGTAAAACAAATTTAGCTAAAAACATGAATAATAACATTAATACAATTAAAATATCACTCTGTTTAAAATCATACATTGAACAATATAAAATCATTTTAAAAATCTACAAAAATTAAAAATAGAGTTACCCCCCCAATACACACACACACACACACACACAAGAAGGCTCGCTGCAAATCCTTGTCCTGCTTAAATAAGAAGCATGCTTAAATAAGAAATTTTTCACTTGCCAGTGAAAGGACAGCAAAGAGGGGGTCTGGCTGGCCTCCCATGGAAAAGAATTCCACAGCGTGGGAGCAACCACTCTCTCCCATACCCTTACCAAATGGACATGTGATGGAACCAAGAGGAAGCCTTCCCCTGAGGATCTTGAAATTCTGCAAGGCTTATATAGGGAGATTTGTTGTTGTTGTGTGCCTTCAAGTCATTTTCAACTGATGGCAACCCTAAAACCCTATCAAGGGATTTTCTGGGGCTGAGAGTGTGAGACATGCCCAAGGTCATTCAGTAGTTTTCCATGGCCAAGTGAGGAATCAACCTTGGTCTTCAAGTCTCAAACCACTACACCATACTGGCTCTCATATAGGGAGATACAGTCTTGGAAATAGTCTGTGTAGGACTTGGTAGATCATGATCAACCCAGAAACAAACTAAAAGCTAGTGAAACTGTTTCAACAAGACAGTGACATGCTACCTTTTTGACTACTGGCACAAATAAAATTGCCCAAGTCATCCAAGGAACGTGATGCTAGACCACATAAGTTTTCTACATGGCCTAACAATCTCAAGACACAATGTAAGAAAGCAAGTACAGTTATGGTTGCCAAGTGAACAGAGAAGCACCATGCCCTCTTCTTGTCACCAGCACCTGCACACCCAGTGTTCCCCATTCTCCACTGGGAGGCAAGAGTTGTATCAAGAAGAGAAAGCTGTGGCTGCAAATTCAAGGTTGAAAGGTAAGGGATGGCAGCTACCCTCACTTGGCTTCATGGAGTTTTATGGTACCTAGTCCTGCTCCTCAATCACTCTGTACTTCAAGTTACAAGAGCGTACTCCCTTAGACAACCTGGCTTCCCTAGGTACAGTCCAAGTCATTTTCCTTCCAGATAACAAAGAGCAAGATGTCCCCTTTCTCCCACAAATCCACATACAGAAGCAAATTGTAACCGTAACTGAATCCGACTTCCCTCGCAATGGCACAGTGTCCATGATTTCCCCTTAGGGCTTGAGAGTTGCTTAAAAAAATTCATGACAGTCTGTGTAACACAAACCTCTCTGTCCTCCAAGAACAGGGAAAAGTTAAGGGACTCAGTAAGAATGGCTGGTGGCAGCTGCCACTGCTGACTCTTGGTGCCTGCCACCCAAAGCAGTGGCCTTACTCTCCCTAACATTAGGACCAGCCCTAGGGAAAATATAAGACAAGCTTTTAAAGAAGAGATGACCAATCATTGCATCATGAAGACTTACTTTCCACATCAATCCTTCTACAAAGGCTTCCCTGAAAAATTTGCCCATGGAAGCTGTGCATATTGTAGAGCAGAGGTGGGCAATGTGGAGCCCTGGGGCTGTATGCGACCCCCTCACTGGTCGTTGTTGGTTTTTTTCTTTTGATGACCGTCAACCCTTCAGTCACTGGTAGTAAAAGGATTGAATTGCTGCTCTTGAAAGCCTCTAGGAACAATTCACCTTTTAAGTAGGTTGAAGTCCCCAGCCCTCCCTTGACTGTTTAACACATACCCTCCTTTTTTTTCTTCAAACCAGAACTGTCTGGTTCTGTTTTGGCCTTTCATGCAGGTCCAGAAATCCCGAGAGGCAGACCTGCTGCAGCTGCCCAGTTTACTATAGAGTGTTCTGGCACATAAAAGCACATACCTACTTCAGATGAGGAGCTTGTCAGGCCTGTCAGCCCTGTCAGATCTCATGTTTCCCCTGTGTAAACTGAAAGCACAGCTCAAATACACCCAATACAGCATCTGAAGGGGAGGAACAGGGGTGCAGCTCAGAAGATGAACTGCCTTTAAGGGATGCTTGTCTGAACTTACTGATGCTCTTCTTGAAGAACCAAAGAAACCTTCTAAGGAATCTTTGGGTTCCAGGAACATTATTAAAAGTAAAAGTACACAGAAGCAGGTAGCACTCACAAGTCTAACAGGTTTATTACAACATCAGAGTTCATGGAATACAATCTATTCCAACACATGGATAGAGAATGATCTTAGAAGTTCAGGAATGCATCCACATAAAGAGAAAGAGCTGGAGGTGGAACGTGGAATTGGACAGTATTTTCCATCTCCATTTTTGTTGTGATCTCACCTCTTACTTCCAGTGATGTTCATGGTGTGTGAAAACAGACCTCACTTTCTAAGATCATACTTCATGCATATGAGGAAGTGGATTGGAATCCATGAAAACTTCTGCTGTCATTACGCTCTTGGTCTTAAAGGTCTGACATTACTCGCAGATGCTTAACCACAACAGATTAACATGCCTGTTCCTTTGAAAACTGTACAGAATGCAAACAGAAATGCACAAAAATGCCATCTTACTTGTTGTACAGAACAATGTCTGGCCTCCAAATGAGCTCGGATGGAATTCGTATTGATGTAACATTCTCATATTCCTCAGGATCCCAGCGCAGTTTATAATCATGCCACTCCTGCAAAAATAAATAGGAATAAATGAAGGGGGAGGAAATTGAAAATCCAGCACAGATAACAGGAGTAAGAAGTGGAAAGATTTAATCTGTATCTTTAAATGACAGATTTGCATGCAGCAATTTGCTACATGAAGCACAAAAGCAAAAGAATTGCACCTGCAACCATATTCCATTTCCTAATGCTTTGGGGCATTTATCTTTTTCTCCTTTTGCTGGCTGGTGACTCCAATATCCACGAGCCAGTTGATCCATTCCACATTGTGGTCTGAATTCTAAAGGAGCTATCCAAAGTGCTGAATCTATTTTGAGAAATAAGGTTCTGCACATTAGAGAACTCCTTGAAAGTTCAGACAAAATCCAGAGTGGACTCACTGCCTCACAGATATTGAAGCCACCAGCTGCCACTGCTTCTGCCATTCATCATCTCCCTTTCCCACAGCCTCCAAACCCCTACCCTCTAGCCTCTCTCCCCCACCAGCCACAATAGGATTTGCAATGGGAACTTCATGAACTCATAAGATGATGCCTGCAGGGCAAACAGCTGGGGATGAGAAGAGATGTTTGGAGGTCATAGATCCCAAGTGATGCTCTGTAGACCAAAATAACCTCTCCTCATCTGCAGGCCCACATGTCACAAATGGTTCAGTAACTGTTTTGGACTAGAATTCCCAGAGACAGCAGCACAGCCAAAACCTGTGCTTTTTCAAGTTCTGGTGAGCCACTAGGGATGGATAGAGTTCCAGCTCCAAGCAGCGTGTGAGTGAGGTGGGTTTTTACTTGCTCTGTAAAATCATCTCCATTCAGTAGAGGCAGGAAGCATTGTTTTCAGTATGCTCCTGGCTAGCCAGCCGGTTAAAATAAAATATTGGACAGAAGACCGATTCAAGCTCACCAAAAGGAGACAATAGCATTCAGTAGGAGAGAGGGAGGAAACCCAGCATGATGTAGTGATCTGAGTCTTGGACTATGACCCTGGAGACCAGAGTGTGATTGTCTGCTCAGTCAGAGAAATACACTCAGGGACCTTGGGTGAATCATATACTCTCCGTCCCCCAGAAAACCCTATGATACATTTGCCTTAGGAGCACCGTAAGTCAGAAATGACTTGAAGGCACACAACAACAAGAAGAAGAAGGAGGGAAAGAGGCTCACAAATAATCAAATAAATAAGGTGGTCCAGTTCTTAAAAACTGTTTAAGGGTTAATCTAGATCAAGAGAGGAACCAAGAGAGATGAACTGGCCAATTTTTGGCTCCTCTAGAGCTCTGAAAGGCCTCAGCAACACCATCAAAGCAGCCATTTTTGCAATCAGAAGTGATGTCATGTCACTGCTAGTCTCCTTTTGGGCTGTTCATATTTTTTGCGGGGGAAGAATTCTTGCTGTTTTGGAGCTGGGGATCCTGCCAAACAGTATATTTCAGTGTTCCCTAACCTCTTCTTCCTAATCTCTTCCTAACCACTATATTTACTGGGGACCCCCTGTAAATATAATTTGTTGCTGGGGTCCCCCCAGATTTTACTCAAGGTTTAAACATTTAAATTTAGATTTAAATATTCAAATATTTATTTAAATATTCATATATGTATTTATTAGGCTTCTGGAGACTAGGATTCATATTCCCATTCAGACACTGGATGGCTTTGGGCAAGTCACATTCTCTCAGCCTCAGAGGAAGGCAAAGGCAAAAACAAATCTTGCCAAGAAAACCCTAAAAACCAACAAAGAAAAACCCTGGTAATAGGTTCACTTTAGAGTTGCCATAAATCAGAAGGACTTGAAATCACACAACAACAAAGTGTCACTGACAGGGGAAGGTTCTTTCTAGCTATCATGTCTCTCCCCTTTGAAAACTGACTTATCGTGACCCTAAGGTAAACCTCTCATGAGGGTTTTCTTGGCAAGATTTGTTGCCTTTGCCTTTCTCTGAGGCTGAGAGAGTTTGACTTGCCTGAGGTCATCCAGTAGGTTTCCGGCCAAGTGGGATTCAAAACCTGGTCTCCCCAGTCATAGTTTGGGCACATGCGCACAGCTTCTGCGATCTCCCTTTTCTGAGATACACGGCAGCAGGGGTGTGTACGTGATCTTTTTGTAGCTGAAAATGTTTTTAGTGTGCTGGAAACTTGGAGATTCCCAGAGCTACACCGGACACCTCTCCCAGTGTAGCCTGCAGTCTGCAAGCTACACAGTTTCCATTTTGATCAAGGACAACGAAGTATTCAGAGTCCAACTAATGCCACTTTTCCTGTCCTCAATCAATGGCTCTCCATTATGTAACTGTCTTGCCTATATACATGTTACATGATTCTCTTCTGTAGGTACACATATGTGTGAATGTGAGTGAACTTTTTGTAGGGTTAGGGTAGTTAGGGTTATATATCCTAGTCATTAGAGAATCTGGGGGAGGGCAAAACTGAATATGTGTGGGTGGGTTGGGATCCATTATGAAACTGTTTTTGTTGCACTGAAAACCAGTAGCAAATAGAATTTTAAAAACAGAAAAAAGGAGGACAGACTTTGCTACCAGTGCTGTGTGCTTGGCAAATCTGTGTGTTCGAAAGACAGGGAGGGATTTTGAGAGGGTCAAGAAGTGGTCTCTAAGGGCATATATGTTTGCAGACTTTGAATCTGCACAGATTCTAAGAAGGCTTTGCTTTCTTCTGCTTTTGTTTCCCTTTTCTCATTATCTGTAGAGTATTCCTTCCAAGGTCTCCACTTGGTGATCAGAGGGGCATATAAAACAAGCAACCCTTGTTGCAAATCCATCTTACCACCTCTATTAAATCGCAAGCAAACAAAAAGTTGCCTTGTTCCCTCTTATTAGAGTTACTTGTGTCCCCCGGTGGTGAATCCCCCTCCTTCCTTTCTGCTGGGTTCTCTTGGAAACATGCTGTAAGGTGCATAGGTGTGGTGAGCGGGCGAGGCAAAGAAGAGGAAAGGTTGATTTTCCATTGTCTTTGCCAGTAAAGGGAATCCAGCATTTGCTGAACTGTTATCTTCTCCATCCCTTTCCTCCAATCCAAATGTTTGATTTCCTGCCCAGTATTGTAAAGTGATCTAGGAAGAGCTTTAGATATTATGATATCTACTGTTCTACAAGGTCAAATGGGGATGTTGGCAAACATATGGAAACCTTTGTAAAGAGAAGATCTAATTCTAATGGAAAGGGGCTGCATGTCAGGTGTCTTTACTATATGGCTATTTTCTTTGAGGAAGACATGAATCATAGAATCACAGAGTTGGAAATGACCACAAGGTCATCGAGCCCAATCCCTTGCCATGGGATATGTTTGGGGACAATGAGAGGCGGTTGTCCCTTTGTTTCTTTGACATCTAAATCTTTTTTAAAAAAAAAAAAATCACAGTGCTACAAAACAATAATCATCTGGGAGGACAGGGGAAGCCAAGTTCTTTTAGAAAGGAATAGGTGAATATTAATTTTTTTTAAAGACACCACAACTGGCTCTTTTAAATTACCGTTCATCTCTGTGTGTGAGCGAGTGTAAGACAGAGAAAGACAGAATGTTTGCCAGCATGGTGGAGGAAAGAGCCAGAATGGCTTGGTTGGTGGTATTTCCCATATTTAGTTCAATATTAGCAAGATGTGGGAAAATAAATACAAGGAAATGAATTGAGGTTGACTCACTTGCTTCACCCACACATTCGTGGTCATCATTTGGTTCTTTTCATCCTAGAAAAGAAAGAAGAAGGAGGGAGAAGAAAGGAAGAGACTGAATTATAAGAAAAGCATCCATTGTCCCCGAATGCTCTTGAAACAGCAGCTTTCACTCCCGCCACCCTTTATTTCTGCAAATCACCCATAATCTCAGTAATAAATGTAGTTAAGCATCAGCTAAAAAAGGCAAATGATATAGAAGCTTAGCATAAAACAGAATACATCTGCTTCTCACCCATCAACATCCTCAGTCCTGTCTGACTTCTTTAACACTTTGTGGCACTGAAGTTAACAATCCTGTAGCCCGGCTTCCCTCAACCAGGTTCCCTCCAGATGTGACTACAATACATCATCCACAACAAGCATAACTACCATTCGCATGCCACAGAATGTTAAAATTCTATTAGCACTTGAGCACACACAGACACACAGACACACAGACACACATTGCAAAACTGGACATCCTCTGGCCAAACTATCACCTTCAACTACACAGCCAATGGTGACACTAGACAGAGACAGGGAAGATGGGAGTTGTAGTGTGGCACATCTGGAACATGCTAGGTTGAAGGTGGCTACATTAGCCAACTGTCACTGCTGGGCCCATCAGAGGGAGAGAAAAACTTTAACTAGGAATACATCCCTCTATCATGCCTGTGACTCAGTTCATGTAGTCTCTGGGGTAACAAGAAGTCGTCGTTCAAGTGCAAGGCCAGAGGGTCTTTGAGATGCTGTTGGACTACACCTCCTATTCAATATGACCACTGACCCTGCTGGGTAGAACTGATGACATTTGCAATCCAATAATACTTGTATTCCCCATATATTTCCTATCCCCGTCGCAGATACAGGCATGAGGCTGTCTCAGAGAGACCTTGCTGCCTGTAAGAAGGAAAAATCCATAACTTCTAACTTCCAACTGTCTTGAATTCACATAGGGACATGCTACACATGTGGAGCAAAAAGGTCACCATTCTTCAATAGATGTATTCTGCTATTCATGCAGGAAACCCTCTGCTGGGCATTTTATTGGTGTTTCACTCATGTGTGTGTTCCCTTACATATGCACTGTATTTTTGTTTTGGTTTTTGCATGTGTGTAACACTCATATTCAGTTGAAGTTTACTTCATATTGTTGTAAGTTGCATGTGATACACCATGAACTGATTGTATGGTTGCACATGGCTGTGCATTGTGCATTAATGCTTACCTGCACATTTGGTTGTGCCACATTGCAGTTCTGCAGTGAAGTGCTGTCGTGCAACTGGGGTATATTCCAAGAGTGTATGCCATGCCTCAGCAATGCAGGATCTAGGCCATTTATTTAAGTAGAAATACAGCATAACTCACCATAATGTGGAAAGTGGTGACCAGGTGAACCACATGTCTTGCTCAATCCAGCACCTAGCAGCTAAGAGTTAAAACGCAATTTGTAAGCCTGCATTCTCCCTTCTTAAGGGTTAGCGAGAGCTCTCCAGAGGACTACTTTCTCTAAAGCAGGGCACGTGACCACCCTACTTTCTGAATGCGGCAAATGGCTTCAGGTTTGACAAACAGCCATAGCTGCTCAAGTACCAATATCTGACCATCGCAGCTCCCAATAAGAATGCCCACAGAACCTTCTGTCCAAGCTTGTGATTGTCCAATTAAAAACAAAAACAAAAACTTGAAGCAGCCACTATAAACTAGCACAAGCACTAACTCCTGACCTCTGCTACTTGCTTCCTTGAACCCGTCAGCCCAGTTTTCTATCTTATTAATTTTGGACTATATTGAGGCATAATAGTGTGCTTACCAGTGAGAGACACCTCGAGGGATGTCATTGGACATGCTTTGGACATGTTTTCTTACTCTCTGATCTAACTAAAGATGAAATTAATTCCCTCCCAACTGCTCTTTTCCAGACTTTGGATGTGCTGAGCATTCTCCAGATGTTCCTCTGATAAGCAAAGATATCTGAAGGAAGGACATCTATGGATGACACTTTGTGATATTTAATTTCACTATGTGATATCCAGGAGCTGAATCTTTGATGGATCGGAGAGTTGTCAAGTAATGATGTTCCGTCTTGGATAATCCTGAACCACAGTGGTAAAACACCGTGGGTTTTGAACTTCCAGCTCTCCACAATGTCTGCAAAAGAACCTCTGTGTGTGCCAAATGAAGCCTACATTGCAGAGAATTATTTTAGAATCTCCCCCAAATTCTCTTCTAATAGCTCAGTGCAGAAGATCAATTGTGATGGGAAACAAATTTCTTTCAGTTATTCTTCTCCTAATTGAAGAACTTTAAATAAGCTTTTAAAAACCCCAGGGAATCTGAGGAAATGGTTTTAGAAAACCTCAGGCACATCTCATTTGCCAGTATTTGCAGCTGACATGCAGTCCTACTTAATGTTAGGCATGTGTATTCCATTGTGTTGTTTTCCCCATCCCTATTGTATCATTTAATAGCTAGCATGAAAATGCATTTATTGTCTAACAAGTTTGTGTAGCGACCAAAGGTTTTGCTGTGCAGTATAGGAGAGTCAGGCCTCACAGGGCTGAAGCTCCAGAACTTTTTGATTAGCAGGTATGATGTCTATGGTTGCTAGGTCTCAGGGCCTGGCCCTCAGTCTCAGGGAATGCCCTCTTTTTTCTAGTATTCAGTGCAAGCAGGAGGAATCTCAGGGCAAGAGCACTGCCTTGAAGTTGAACTGAACTTGAACTGTTGTGCTCAGAACTGGACGCAGTATCCCAGGTGGGGTCTGACCAATGCAGAACAGAGTGGTACCATCACTTCCCTTGACTTGAACACTATACTTTGGGTCACATGTATCAAACACAAGGCCTGTGGGCCAAATTCAGCCCACCAGGCCATTTCATGTGGCCCTCGCACCTCTCTTGCAGCTGCGGCACTCCGCCCTGCCTGACAAGCTGCCAGTATTCTGAAGAAGGTCCCAGCAGCCAGCACTCGCAATATACTTCTACTTCTGACTGCTCCTCTGACCAAGTCTCACAGTCAGAATGTTCCCATGGGTTACTATGGCAATGCTCTGCATGGCTTGCAAGAGTTGGACAAAGGAGCAGTCAGAAGTAGGAGTAGATCACAAGTGCTGGCTGCTGGGCCCCTCTTCAGAATACTGGTAGCTGGAGGCCCTCAATGTGGAGAACAGGCTCACCAGGTACAGAGAGGGGCAGGGGACCAGAAAGAGCCACAGGGGAGGGGGAAACAGAAAAAGGCACAGGTAATATTTGTTTGATGATTAAAAAATAATAATAACTTTCTGTTTTCCGAACTCACTTTTTAAGATCTTTAATTTTTGAATGTCTGCTTGCCGTTATTTTTCCTAAACTTCTGGTTTCAGAGCTAATTACTAAAACCAGTAATAATCGAATGCAGAGACAATTATTTCATATGATAAAAGAGTAGATACATTTATATAGTCTTATAGATACAACCAGCCCTTTGAGGGCAACCATAATGCTGATGCAGCCCAAGATGAAATTCAGCTTGACAGTCCTGCATGTAGGTGCTGTCATGTGCTGGTTAACTTGCTTCCCAAGAAAATATTCAAGAGTTCAGCAGCAGCATTTATAGAGATAAAGTGAGCAACAGAGTAGCTAGAAAAAGTTGCTAAGACTGAGGTACACTGATTAGTAGCAAGGTTTTATACTAGAACATACAAATTTAGGCAAGAATAGCACTGATCGGTGAAAGCCATAAATGTCACATCATCCCACCAGACTCCAAGTGTCGCCTCTGATCTCCCCCTTCCTCATGAGATGCCTTTAAGCATTCTTTATGACACCAGGAAGCCTTTGAACCCATGTCTAGATATATGTTACATATAGCAATTGATATTCAATACATTGTTGTGAGTCATAATTAACAGCACATACACTGTTGCAGTAGTGAGCTCTATTCTTCTCATCTACTAGCTAAGCCAGTAGTTCTCAACCTGTGGGTCACAACCCCTTTGGGGGTTGAATGACTCTTTCACAGGGGTAGCCTAAGACCATCGGAAATTACATATTTCCGATGGTCTTAGGCTCCATTCCCTCCTCGGTGGTGGTGTGTAAGTGCAAGCCACATGCTTGCGTCCTCCTGCCCCCTGTTCAGAAGGGATTGAAATCGCCCTCCTTCTCCGCTACCGGGAGAACCTCCCATCTGACGGGCCAGCTTGGGGGGGGCAGTGGCAGCATGGGGGGCAGGCCCCCTCCTCACCATGGCCCCTGCCCCACTGGCCATGGAGGGGGGTGCTGTAGAAGGGCCAGGGGGCCGCAAGGCGGTGCTTTTCCAGGGGGGCGAGCTGTGCCTGGTGCAAAAGACAAAGGCGCTGGGATTCCTCCCCCCCCGCCAGGGTTGACACTCTGGAAACTTTTCCCACACTGCCCCCCAGTGGAAATGAGAGCGAAGCAGAAGCAGAGCCTGGGGGGGGTTCTCAGAGTTTTTTCCTGGGGGAGACACGCAGCTCCTCTTTCCCTCCCTGCCCCCCCCCGTTCCTGGCCGGCACAGCAGCTTTTGCCGGGGGGGGGCATTGTAAATAATAAATAAATAATTTTATGGTTGGGGTTCACCACAACATGAGGAATTGTATTAAAGGGTCGCGACATTAGGAAGGTTGAGAACAACTGAGCTAAGCTAAGCTAAGTGGGGGTGGTTCTATACTAAACATGACAGAAGCCAAGCCTCCTGACATGTGACCTTTGTGGTCTCTTCCAACTCTGTGATTCTGTGATTCCAGGATGCCAACTTTTAGTCATTATTTCTAAATGTGCAGTGATGCATATAAAGCCAGCATATGCAAACATGATGCACATCTGTGACTTCTTTTTTTCAGGATGCATCTCCCTTTTGCGGGCAATGTCTAATTGGCCTTCATGCCCAGAAAAACATAGTACATCCTTGTGATCTGACATGTCTGAGCTGACAAAGCACTTTGTTGGGGGACACAACACGTTATTACATAACCTCCAGAACCTCCTAAGTCATTTTGTTCAGTCTAACCATCTTGGCCTCCACAGAAAGAACTGAGCCATAACTTCACAGGTGACAATAGGGACAGCTATTTTGGCACTGAAGACCACTTTGCAAACCCTGCTCCCTCCACTATCACCTGTCACTGAAGGGTCTCCTCCTTCTACTATATGCTGCATTCATCTATGAGACTGCCTCCTGCCACTATAAATGCACCAAGACAACTTTATTTATTTTATTCATTTGCAGCACTTTTCATTTTAAAAAAAATCCAAAACAATTTATGATAAAAATATAGCACATTAAAATTAACTGCAAAAATAAAGAAAAATAAAACAGTAACTCATTGGAAACCGAGGGTCTTTCCACACTACACTTTCACTTTCAACATCCTGTGGAATTCTGGGATTTGTAGTTTACTGAGGCCAACGAGCTCTCTGGCTAAGAATTCTAAATGCCCCTCTCTAGGATTCCACAGGGTGTTGAAAGTGGAATAATAGCACTATAACAGTGTAGTGTGGAAATGGCCTGTGTCTGCTAGGTGCGATGGGAATTGCAGTCCAACAACATCTCAAGGGTCATTTCCCTAAAAAATACATTTTAATTTTTTTTCTTAATACATGCAGTTCTCTTAATTGACTAAAGAACATTTGAATGCATCTTCCAAAGAGAGTCATTTTGAATTCTGCACAGTTGTTTTCATATCATTTGAAGAGGAAAAATTAGAATCAAGAACTTATAATTTACTTCCAATAACTGGAAACTGAAAGATATGCTCACACTTTTGAACTGGATAAACTCATAAACATTTCCTTTCCTAACTCAAATTATGCTGTCCTGCCTGCCTTACTTTTGTATCCCTGACAACAGTTTCTGAGAGGTCACCTAATGTTACTACTAAGCTAAGACCTCTTGGTATGGTTCAGACATATACCAAATCACTTGAAGACATTTGATGGCTTGCAGCGGAATATATGAATTGACTACTGTCCAAAGCAAGGCACTTTGGGGGGATGCAAAGTGATATACAACTTCTACCAATATAGTTATACCTCTTATGGGTTATTCACACCTATCCATATCATTTGAATTATAAGTTCACATACGCGTGGAAAATTTATTTTGCCCCTGGTATATCCCCTGTTTATTCTGCAGAAGAAAAGATTAAGAGGGGACATGATGGCCATGTTCAAATATTTGAAGGGATGTGTCAAGGAGGGAGCAGGCTTGTTTTCCACTGCTCCAGAGACTAGGACAAGGGGCAATGGATTCAAACTGCAGAGAGATTCCACCTGAACCTCTGGAAGAACTTCCTGATGGTCAGAGCTGTTCGGCAGTGGAATATACTGCCTCGGAGTGTGGTGGAGTCTCCTAACAAAATGAATTTCAACAGAGAGAAATGTAAAGTCCTACACTTAGGCAGTAAAAATGGAATGCACAAATATAGGATGGAGGACGCGTGGCTGGATAGCAGTACATGTGAAAGGGATCTAGAAGTCTGGGTAGATCACAAGCTGAACATGAGTCAGTAGTGTGATGCAGCAGTCAAGAAACCCAATGCAATTCTTGGTTGCATCAATAGGAGTATGGTGTCTAGATCGAGGGAAGTAATGGTACCACTCTATTCTGCATTGGTTAGGCCTCATTTGGAATACTGTGTCCAGTTCTGGGCACCTCAATTCAAGAAGGATATCAACAAGCTGGAGCGTGTCCAGAGGAGGGCAACCAAAATGGTGAAAGGTCTGGAAACCATGCCCTATGAGGAATGGCTTAGGGAGCTGGGGATGTTTAGTCTGGAGAAGAGAAGGTTAAGAGGGGACATGATAGCCATGTTTAAATATTTCAAGGGATGTCATGTCGAGGAGGGGGAGGGCTTGTTTTCCGCTGCTCCAGAAACTAGGACAAGGAACAATGGATTCAAGCTGCAGGAAAGGAGATTCCACCTGAACCTCAGAAGAACTTCCTAACAGTCAGGGCTGTCCGCCAGTGGAATATACTGCCTCGGAATGTGGTAGAGTCTCCTTCTTTGGAGGTTTTTAAGCAGAGGCTAGATGGCCATCTGTCGGGAGTGCTTTGAGGGTGTTCCTACATGGCAGGGGGTTGTATTGGATGGCCCCTGGGGTCTCTTCCAACTCCGTGATTCTATGATTCTTTTGAGCCAGCATGGTGTGGTGGTTTGAGTGTTGAACTATGATCTTGGGGACCAGGGCTCAATTCCCTGCTCAGCCATGGAAGCCCACTGGGTGACACTGAGCACATCACACACTCTCAGCCCCCAGAAAACCCCGTTATAGGTTCACCTTAGGGTCTCCATAAGTTGGAAATAACTTGAAGGCATGCAACAACATTTTCTCTTTTGTTCTCAGGCTCTTCTAGATAAACTACTACATTTCTCCACATTTTGTCTTCTAAAACCTTTAGCTAAAAACTAAAATAAGTTAATTTTATTTCATAGCAGCTTCCAGAATTCTGAATTTCCTACACTTCTCTGCCCTTTTGGCATCTTTGGCCATGCTGGCTGGGGGAATTCTGGGAGTTGTAGATTTGAAAATGGCAACATTTTCCTTACTGAAGCTTCCCTTTGTATCTTTTGAGCTTCTTTCTTCATCTTTGTACATTACTCTTGACCTGAGTGAAACTGCACTGGCAGAACAAGTTGCTCCAGCAAAAGTTACTTCTTTTGCTTCTTTGGGAGTTGTTACTGACTACAGCACAATGTATTTAAATTCAAAACCTTACAGCGGCAGGGACATAGTTTATGCCAAGGGGGCACAAAGATTTTTCTGCAGCAAGAGAAAAAGAGGAGGACAAACCAGTGTTTCTTACTTGTTTTATCCAGACATAATGGACACTGCTTATTTGTTTGTGCCAGTATCACACTTCTGACTTTTTTTTTCCTGGAGGAAGCTTGCGGTGTGAAATTTCCTCCCAAGTTGTTATATTTCCACTTCCAGACTGTTAGACAATTATTGGATAAAGCCTAGAGCATCCTTTGTTGGAGGGAGAGCAACCATTATCACCTTGCCCCCCTTTTTAAAAAAACTCACTCCACTTCAAGCACATCAGAGAACAAAAGGTACAGGCTCACCAAGTTTTCCTCTTATTTTGTCTTGTTCAGAATGAGCGTGCTACACTTACGCGTCTTTCAGGACTTCTCTTGCATTAGCACGAATCTGGGCTTGCTATTAAAGTCAAGCATCTAGTCATAGAATCACAGAGTTCAAAGCAGTCCCATTGAATCCAACCTCCTGCTTAGTGCAGAATCTCCAACTAAAGCATCCACAGCAGGTAGCAGTACAGTTTCTTTGAGAAGATGTGCACAGAAAAAGATCCCACCATTTCTTTAGGTAATTGATTCCATTGTTGAACCACTCACAATCAAAATCTACCCTGTTGTAACTTAAAACTGTTAGACCTGGTGCTACCATTTTGGCAGCACAGAACAAATCTGAAACCGTCCTCTCTATGAGAGACCTTGACTGTACTCTACAAAGGTAACTCACTGAGTTATTATTGTTTCTATTGTGAGACTGGAAATTACATTAAAATGCCCTTTGGTCCCCCAAGTGGTCAATTCAGATATTACACCTTAGAAATTCTGAGAAAAACTAAAAAAAGCATTGCAAAGCAATCTTTCCCAACTGCAGAACGAAGCAGACACCCATGTGAACCTTTGTTCTCCTAGTATCATTGCTAAGACTGAGTCAACACATATATCCGATAACAATTAAAAGGTAGACAAACCATTAGTAGTGAATTACAGTCATTACAAGCAACCTCCTCCTCTTTTCCAGATCATTACTGCAAAAAGGTAACTATTTACCAAAGTGACTTAATGCAAAAATTAGTTTCCTTCTACCTCTGCCAAATTTTACCATCAATGTAGAAGAAGGGGACGTCTTGGGCATCTTCAAGAGAAAACAGACCAGGAGGCCAAAACACAAAATCAACCGAATGATGACTGACAATCCAACCCAAAGATGGTGGTCAAAGCCACTTAGTGTCATGCACATATGTAACTTCCTTTACACATGTGGTTGTACTTGTTTGGCCACTGTGCAGTGGACATACACAGTCCATGGGTGAATGAGCAGAATTCCACAAGTATAATTATTTCAGTAGACCCTGAATCCTATTTTAGTCCTGACTAGAGTAGAGCCATTGTATCAAGCGGTTTTACCTACATGTTGACTTTATAAGCATGTGTGGTGTACTGGTTTGGGCACTGAACTAGGACTCTAGGAGACCAGGGTTCAGATGTCCACTCAGCCATGAAAATCAATTGGGTGACCTTGGTCAGGTCACACTCTCTCTCCCTGAGAGGAAACCAATGGCAAACCTGCTCTGAATGAATTTTGCCAAGAATACCCAGGACGGGGTCACCAAAAGTCAGGACTGATTTTAAGGCACATAGTAATGCAACACATCTTGGCTCACAGTCAACAATTGATTCCATGGGTCTACTCTGGTTGGAACTAGCCATCAGGATGCCATCCATGCAGTTGTGCTTTCTTGGATGGTATGTAACTATTCATCAATACCACTTTATTCACTGGGATGACAGAAACAGCCACGGTGTGTTCCTCATTGCACAATGGGACAATAAGCAGGCACACCAGCAGATATACAGTCTACCATACAATATCAGTATTCAGCAGAAAGATTGTGTAGCACAATAACTGTATAACTAACTACATGAATATAGATTCATATTATGCAAGCACAACGTAGGGTCTCACCCAATGTCATCATTCTTTAGTTGGGTGGGACAAACTTTGCTCGTGTTTAGAGGAACATCTGTTGGTCCTACATGGTGGTCATCCAAACATTAGCTGACTCTCCTTGCATGGTATTCACCCTCTAAGCTGGAGATGATGGAGATTCCCTTTAGCCTACTGCTTGCTGTACCAAATGGGAAGGCAAATAAGGCATTGGCTGTTTCTTCCTATCATAGGAGGAGCTTCCAGGAGGAACTTCCAGGAAAGGGAGGAGCTCTGTGGAAGTGGAGAAGATTCTTAAAGCTCACTGCTAACTGGATGGCGAACCTCTGTGGACCAGATTAGACCTGGGACCTGAAGATTTACCTCTGCTGCTCTAACTGAAGCAAGCAATGGACAACATTAAAAACTGCTGGTTGCACAACTGGCATAAGCTGAAAAATGTCCCAATGAAAATATTAGCTACTTCAGTCAAATAAAATTCTGCCTGCCTTTTGCATACCTATGTGGTAGCTGGTCAGTTTTAAACCAGTCTGACCAATTACTCTACCCCCTATTTAATTTAACACAAAGTAACAGACAGTTAACAGACATTTACGTTAATTGGCATCTAATTGAGCAGCAGGCTGAAGGGATCCTCCCTCCCATTTTTTGGGGAGTAGAAATAATTTTACCCAATTGTGAAATCAGAAGGGAAACAAGTTCTGAAAATCCAGCTGCATTTTAGTATTCTGTGAAACGTGGTGATGATCTGAATTCACTGCAGATACCAACACTGGCAAATGGCTGTATAAACACATAATCTGCTACTAGCCACAGTGAGATCTGTGCATCACTCTGCAATTTTTCCCCAGTCCTACTATCTGGGGTATTTTCGACGTGGTCATCCTTCACTAACTATTCTAAGCTGAGCTTCTCCAATTAACAAGCAAACTATGGCCAAGACCATATTTCAAAGTGGCAGAGCAAAGAGTCCCAGCAACGTATTTACCATGGGTTTTGGGGAGGCAAAGATGGACAGTTAGGCAGCAGTGCAAGGGAACTCTCCTGACACATTTCCCATGGCCAATCAATGGCCATTTGGCACAAGAGGTAAGTTTTCACCCAGGCACTATTCACCAGTTGTTTCACAGAGTGGGCAAAACCATTGTATAACAAAGTGCTGTATCTTTCCTTATATAACATCAGAAAAAAAAATGTTGTGCCAAAGTAACCCCCATTATGATAGGGTAAAGCCTCCAAAGGATTCCAACCTATACATCCATTCATGAAATCATGGGGCTACTTCATAGGACCGCACAAGAAGTTAAAATTCTGGCTCGTTTACTAAGTTGAAAGCATAATCAAGGCTGCAAGCAACACTGGCAAGCCTTCCTCCAGGTGGTCCTGCTAAATCAGGAGGAGGATCTTGCTACCTCTTGCTCTCTACTATTTCTCATTGGGGTGGTTGGAGTTGCTTCTCACTCGGTGACAACAGTAAAGCACAGAGGCCATTTCTGAACTACACTGTTATAGTGTTATTATTCCACTTTCAACATCCTGGGGCTTGGAGTTAAGGGAGGGGCATTTAGAATTCTCAGTCAGAGAGCTCTTTCGCCTCAGTAAACTACAAATCCAAGAATTTCACAGGATGTTGAAAGTGGAATAATACTTTCCACTTTGTACAGTGTAGTGCGAAAATGGCCAGAGTGAAGGAAATCCTTCTAACTGTAGATTCACCTGGTAACAAGCATGAAGCTCCTCCTGGGAATGCTTATCAAGTTCCCTCTAAAGCAAGGATGGAGAGTGATGACTGATAGCTTCCATCTCAGTGGAGCAGTCAATCTACACAGAGTTTTAGTCTTGAATTTAAAGGGGCTTTTCAAGGTGCTGCAGCTATTTGGGGGACAGGGCTTGTCACCTTTGGTAGCTCCTTTAAAATCCAGACTAAACGCATACAGTTAAAACCAGAACTGTTTATTTTGGGACTTACGGATGATCAGCTGGAAAAGAACCTTGGAAGACTACTTCAGTATACGATCATGGCAGCAAGACTGTTATAAGCTTAAAAATGAAGAATCCAGTTCAAGAATGCCTGTTGAATGAATGAATTAGCTGGAGAAGTTATCAAGTCTGATTAGAGAAAAATCATTAGAGACCTTTTAAAGAGATTGTAAACCCTTGATAGACTTTTTGAGGGAAAAAAGAAAATGATTTAATAACTGTTGGTTTTGAGAATTAATAAGAGCTTGCAGAAGGTTCTCAGAAGGTTAGCTTGCATGAGTAACTTCTCAGATAGTGGAGCAGGTCTATCCAATGTATAGCAGTATAGCTGTTGAAAAAAAGGTCACAAATCATCTATCTATACTTCTATTCCTTTTTTTCTGAAGATATGTTTGTTTGTTTGTTTCCTTCTTTTTAGTTTTCTACCTTTCCTTTCTTTCTCTGCTGTTTTTTTTTTTTAAATGTATCTAAGGAAATCTCAACAAAGTTCAGATTAAAAGCCAGGATGGATTAGTTGACTCCATTAACATCGAAGGTGCCAATGACCACTTCATTGGCTGTGCAGATGTTTTGGGCTATGGCTCCCACTTTGACCCCTGCTCTGTGGAGATGATGGGAGTTCTAGGCCAAAATACCTGGAGGAGGAAAGGCTTCCACACACCTGCTTTAATCTTTCTGTGCCGTCTGGTATGTCGGTGTCCCAACAGCAGTATTAGAGCAGGGATGGGCATTTCACCTCCCACCACACCTTTGTCAGGTTGGCTCAGAAATACTTAGAGAGATTTATGGCAGGAGGTAAGGAAGACAGAGCTCTGCTCATCAGCAGAACTTGGTAATGCTGCCTTTTTCGACAACGGCTCCCAAAGGCTGGGGCATTCTGGAAGCTATCATCATCAATAACCATAACAATAATGATGACAATGATGATGTCCGGAATTCAGTATGGGACTCATGTCTACATAGGTGAACTTATGTCTGGGAGAAATACTATCAAGCAGTTTGACAACATCTATATTTAGACAGGAGCTGCCATGACATTCCTACGTGGAGGACCCAGTAAAATGACGACTGCACATTAGAACCACTGCACTCAAGGACATTCTTGTCAATGACTTGATACACATCTTCACAACCCCACTAGCAGGATTCCATAGCACCTCTGCTACAAACCTACATATTCATAAAGTTTATGCTACAGAGACCACAATAGAGAATCGCAGGCAGCGTTTCCAAGCTCTAGGAAAGATGTTACACCCAGCATCCTGATGATCTACTACACCAATGTTTGCACTTTTTCCAGGGTCATTCAGTGGTGGCAAAGCAAGGCACACAAACTCTGCTCACTCCAACCACCCTATTTTTCCAGGGCCTGCCAGCCTGCCTTCCTTTCTTTCTCTCCTTCTTTCCTTCCTTCCTTCCTTCCTTCCTTCCTTCCTTCCTTCCTTCCTTCCTTCCTTCCTCCCTCCCTCCCTCCTTCCTTCCATAGCTGTTGTGCCCAGAGCCCCTTTCCTTCTGGCACAGCCAACTATACCAGCGTAATTACCTTGGCTCAGTGTGCAAGTAGGATTCCTTCCTATGGTTCCAATTTATCTCCAAACTGGAGAAGAACTTTGAATTTTTAATACTTCTTTTGTACAGGAAGGAAGTACTATGAACTCTCTGGGACTCGTACTCTTGACCCCAACAAAATACTCTGGGCAACTTCTCTGCTTTGGAGAGACACACTATGTCAGGGACTGAGTCTTTTGGACAGACCCTCCTCTGTCTCTTGCCTATGAATGCAAGAGACTGTGGAAGGACCTGGGAGGGGGCTTTCTCCACTGTACTCCATTTGGCAAATGCCCTCTTCTTGGAGGCACAATTGGTATTGACACCAGCCTCAGTACATCAGTAAGCTAAAATGTAACTTTTTATTGAAGCTGTTGGATCCCAATAGATTTTTCCCCCAAATATGCTTGTACATGGTTTAAATCAGTTCTGACTTGTAACTTCCTGATTAGACTGCTGCAATGCACTCTATGTGGGGCTGCCTTTGAAGATGACACAGTACTCCAGATGAGGTCTAGCGCAAAATGCAGCAGCTAGGCTGCTGACTAGATCGTCATACAAAAACCCTCTAACACAGGTTTTAAGGGAATTGCACTGACTACTAAGAGGCTTCTAGTATGAATTCAGGGCGCTGGCAATGACATGTAGGGCCCTAAGGGGCTTGGGGCCTTGATACTTGAAGGAGTGCCTCTATATTTATGGGTGCCCAAGGTTTGAGGTCTTCTGGAGGGGTCCTCCTCTGTGTCCCATCGGGGGGTGGGGCAATATGAAATGGGAGGACATGAGACAAGTCCTTCTCTCCTGTGACACCCCACTTGTCACAGAATGCCCGACCCTTAGAAGCTTGAGGCATGCCAATGTTGCTGTCGTTCTTCTGCTGCATAAAAACATGTTTGTTTACCAAAGTATTTCTAGCCTAATTGGCTTTTTATAGAAATCTACCCATGCATATCATTTCAAATTGCTTTACCTGGTTTTAATATGTCTTTTTAAAAATATACTATACTGCTATATATATGGCAGCTTTTTAAAATCATTTTATGGCTTACATGTTTTTAAATCGGTCATGCTGATTTTATTGTATGCCGCTCTGAGATCTTTAGTTAAAGGATGAAATATAAATATTTTTATAATAAAGAAAGAACAAAATGTCCATTCAGCATTGGTGATGAAGTCCTTCTGTTCTTCCCCTTTTGCTCCCTGGCCAAATTGCAAAAGGGATCAGATATCAGTGATTCTTTTAGAACTAGGCGGCTTCCCCTTAACTCAAACTCCAAATTAAATCAGACCGCTGAAGGGCCAGCACACTCACAGCTGAGGACATCCCTCTCTCCTTTGCTGGTCCCTGCTGTGCCAAACAACTGCCTCTGTGTGCTCAACATCAAAACACAGCCAGAGATCTCCTAATGGGCTTGGATTGCAGATGGATTCAGAAGGAGAGGTGATCCAGGCCTGTTTGTTTGCTTTTTAAGTTTGTAAGTGGAAGCCAAATTGCAGCGAAAGAGATCTGTGAATTGAACAGAACTTGAATTCTTTTTTTAAGTGATTCATTATTCATTACTTATCGAATAATGTTTGCAAGGTAATTCTATTCCCCATTACATTGCTCATTGCTTTTCAGTAACTCAGGATTTATAAGAAAAAGGGCATACACTGAAATATTCCTTAAAACGTACTGCTAAAGTAACTAAAATAGATGACATTGCTTGTTACTTGTAACTCCATTCTCATTTGTTACATTGTTACATTACTTTTGACAGATGAGTTCATTACTTCTTCACTATTCCCCTCCTTCCTAGCAAAGTAACTTGTTACTAATATGAGTTGTTAAACATGAGAGCCTGCTGAATGTGGCACTACAACTGAAGGTTACTCTTCCCTAGTAGTTTGGACAACAGCCAAGCCTGATCAGTTTTGGGTACTAACTGAAAACAATCCTCTTCCAACAGGAAACTTGGTCTAAGGCCATTTCCACACTAACCTGTTATAGGTCATTTCTGCACTAGACTGTTATAGCGCTATAATTCCACTTTCAACATCCTATGGAATCCTGGGGTTTGCAGTTTAGGGAGGGGCCGGCCAGCCCCTCCCGAAACTGCAAACCCCAGATTCCATAGGATGTGGAAAGTGGAATAATACGCTATAATAGTCTAGTGCAGAAATGGTGATTCAGCTATTAGTACACTTTCAAAATCCTATGCAGCCACGTAGCTTAGAGTGTGAGTAGGGGGAAGGGAGGATGGAGGGAGAGGAGCTGCATCACACAGGGGTGTGGTCATGTCACACAGGGCGCCCCCCAAAAGATTGCCTCCCAGCATGGGCTGCCCTCATCCCATCATATCCGTACGTCAATGATCCCATGGAATCCTGGGGTTTGCAGTTTAGGGCATAATTCCATAGGAATTTGCGCTGCACAACTTGGCAGTAAGTAACAGCTCAAATTAAATAAGCTACACTTCTTCAGGCCGCAAATAGGTTTTAAGCACTTCTCTTTCCAAGTAAAGTTATAATAATGGTATAATAATGTGTTTTATTTGTAATTTTAATTATAGTATAATTAATGATTAAACTATTTTGCAAATAAAATAAATCATATTATAAAAAAGGGAAATTAGGGAAGTTTTTCCTAATGTTTAGGTGGAACTTCTTTTCCTGCAATTTGAAGCCTCCTCCATCCTAGGGCCTTTTCACACTACACTGTTACAGTGCTATTATTCCACTTTCAACATCCCATGGGATTCTGGGGTTTGTAGTTTCCTAAGGCCAAAGAGCTCTCTGGTTGAGAGTTCTGAATACCTCTCCCTAAACTACAAATCCCAGGATTCCACAAGATGATGAAAGTGGAATGATAGCACTATAACAGCGTAGCGTGGAAGGACCCTAATCTCTTAAGCAATAGAAAACAAGCTTGCTCCACCTTTTACATGACATCCTTTCAAATAAGAGCTTCACAAAAGTTCCTTTTGGTGAACTACAACCTCCCAAAACCCCAGGTAGCATGATTACTGACTGGGGAATTCTGGGAGTTATAGTCTTGAAAAACAATGCTTTCAAACTCTGGGTAAGCTTTTATTTCACCAGAGTAGGTTGAGTGTATTATTGCTGTTGTGTGCCTTCAAGTTGTTTCTGACTTATGGCAACCCTAAGGCAAACCTATCACCGGATTTTCTGGGGCTGAGAGTGTGTGATCCACCCAAGGTCACCCAGTGGCTTTCCATGGCTGAATAGTTCAAATCTTGCCTCTGCTACAAACTCACCTGGCAATCTTGGGGAAACCTCCTTCCTTAAATTTCACCCACCACTACCAATATACAACATGTGGAATGGCAACACTGGCCATTTCTCCCCTAGGCTGTTGTAGTGCTAGTATTCTACTTTCAACCTCCTGTGGAATTCTGGGGTTTGTAGTTTACTGAGGCCAAGGAGCTCTCTGGTTGAGAATTCTAAAGGCCCCTCCCTAAAGAGCAAACCCCAGGCGTCCATAGGATGTTGAAAGTGGAATAAGAGCACTGTAACAGTGTAGGGCAAAAATGGCCACTGTCTTACCCTTTTGACCTGTTCTTAGGATGACTGAGATAAAGCAGACGCGGCAAGTTGTGACTACACAAAACCAGTAAATAGGATTATTGGAAAGACAAGAGAGGTATGCCTTAAGAAATGTAGCAGTGTGTAATTTGCAAAGGATTTGCAAAAGATCAAAGGGGAGGGGAACAAATTGAGGTGGCAGAAAAAAAAGTATTATTTATGAAGAAGGGGGAAGAAAATAGATTTGAAGGATAAACAAGAGGAATTCCAGATTTGGGGGTGGATTCATAGGGTGCATTCCAGAATAGATCTAAATTGCAGTTTAAAATGCAATCTTTAAATGCAATTTTTTTCAATGCAATTTAGGAGGGTTAGGAGTGAATGAGGACACTGACCTGTAATAAGCTGCTTCCCCCAGAAGGTCCCAGTTTGCCATGTAACAGTCCATGCTGGCTTGCTCAGGGAGGAGGAGACCACCTCCTTTATTGCCCTCTCCAGCCCCATCTGGTCTTCTCCTTTTCCTGGGCACTTCTGCCCTCACCGCCCATCCAAGGGAAACAGAAGGAGAAGAAGCAACTGCCACCATCTTGCACAAGGGCAAAAGGTAGCACCAGCTCAGCCCTCTGCTGCTCCGTGGAAGGAAGGAGGAGGGAACAGCCCAGCTGGGTTCATTCAAAAGCATCAGCAACCTAATTGCTGCAACCTTTTTTGGCCGTCGCCCTTGTGCTCACAAGCGATGCGGATCACATGAAATTGTTTGGTGGGCCGCATGCATCCCTCGGGACGTATGTTGTGCAGGCCTGCCATAGGATGTTGAAAGTGGAATAATAGCATTATAACAGACTATTGTGGAAATGGCCTAAGTATTAGCATGAGAGAGTTTGTAGCTAAAATGTTTTCATGCTGTGTCTTTGCTATTCATTTCTATTGACTTTGTATTATATTGCATATTGTAACTCATTGTGGGTTAATTCTACAGTGAATGGGTTAAAAAAAAATCACAGAATTGGAAGGAACTCTATGGGTCACCTGGTCTAACTCTATGCTCTTTGTACGATCTCCAGCTAGAATATTTCCAGCAGGTAGCTGTCCAGCCAATTCTTGAAGACATCCAGAGAAGGGGACCCCACTACCTCTCTAGGTAAATTGGTTGAACTGTTCTTACTGTCAAAAAGTTCCTTCTAATGTTCAGTCAAAATCTACTCCCCTGTAATTTGAGACCATTTGACATTGTCCTATCCTCTGGGGCAGCAGAAAAACAAGCCTCTACCCCCTGTGGCAGCCTCTGGGGTATTTTATGAGTGTGATCATGACAAACCTCAGTCTTCTCTTCCCTAAGCTGAAAATGCCCAGCAATTTCAGCCTCATGTCATATCTTTTGTTCACAGAATCTCAGAGCTGGAAGAAACCACAAGGGCCAATGATTCAACCTCCTGCCATGCAGGAATACACCAGCAAAGCATGCCAGACAAATGGTCATCCAGCCTCTGTTTAAAGATCTCCAAAGAAGGAGACTCCGCCACATTCTGAGGCAGCATATTCCACTGTCAAACTGCTCTTACTGTCAGGAAGTTCTTCCTAATGTTTGGATGGAATCTCTTTTCTTGAAGTTTGAAGCCATTGCTCCATGTCCCTGTTCCCGGAGCAGCAGAAAACAGGCTTGCTCCATCTTCCATATGACAACCCTTCAAATATTTAAGCATAGCTGACATGTCACCTCTTAACATCTCTTCTTCAGGCTAAACATATCAGTTCCTTAAGCCACTCCACATATGGCATGGTTTCCAGGTCTTCCACCATTTTGGTCACCCTCTTCTGAATATGTTCTAGCTTGTCAATATCCTTCCTGAACTGTGGTGGCCAAAACTGGACACATTATTCCAGATAGGTTCTGACCATAGCAGAATAGGGTGATACCATTACCTCCCTTGACCTAGACACTATATATACTCCTATTGATGCAGCCTAGAATCGCATTGGGTTTTTTTATCTGCCCCATCACATTGCTGATTCATGTTCAGGTTGTAGCCTACTAAGACTCCTAGATCTTTTTCATATGTCCACCATACCTCTGATCATCCTCACTGCATTTCTCTGAGCTTGCTCCAACCTGTCTCTATCCTTCTTAAAATGAGGTGCCCAGAACTGAATTCGTACTCCAGACGAAGCCTGACCAGCACAGAATACAAGGAGACTATTACTTCCCTCAACTTGGAATTAAAGTAACCCACCAAATGCATTTAAAGACCTGGCTCTATAAACTCAAAATTGCCCTGATGACAAATAGTTAGAAAGATGTATTTTCAGAAAGCTCTGTGTTCAGGTGAAGACTATACCTTAAACTTCAAAACTGTCCATAACTGTGCTCCCTATCTCACACTAGTGCTCAGAGGTCCTTCCCACCCAGTCGCATAGGGATGGGCCTCCCTGAGAGCAATGTTTTTTGGGCATCCCAGCCCGTAGCCACACCCCCACATGCCCTGGCCATGCCCTCATGTGCCCTGGCCAAACCCACACACACCGCAGCTACATCCCCACGCACAGGGGCCATGCCTCTCCCACCCACCCCTTTCCACACTCCAAGCTCCACCACTGTTCCCCCCATGCAGAAACTAGTGTGTTCACACTTGCCTCAGAGTAAACCCAGTGAATTGACTTCTAGAGATGGAAAGTATATTCAAAAATACTTGGGAAATGTTTTTAAAAATCCCAATGTCTCTCAAGCTTTCAGAAAACCATATGAGAAGAATCTTGTGTTGATGAGAAGCTTTAGGGTTTGGGACTTCTTCTGTATAATGCTTTTGTTTCTGAGTAAACAGCATTTTCTGCAAAGTAATATTATTTTCTATGCAGAAGATGCTTTCTCCTACACAGAAAATATTATAGTTGAGGCTTTATTCTGCACAAACTTTTCACATGTTTATTTCGTAGAGAAGAAACATTTTTGAATGCCACATGTGAACACCGGTTCCTGAACTCTGAATTGTCTTTGAAAATGGTCAACAGAGACATTTCAAAATACTTTAATGTAGCAAAAAGAAAACTGCTAAATTTACTTTTGAGAAGAAAATTAGTGAAGAAAAATTATATCCCTACTCGCTTTTGACTAAGTAAATGCACTAACTTGCTGTGAGTCTGTGTGATACAGTAGCTCTTGCCACCAAGGTAATCACATACACACAGATTAAAAAAAAAATCGGATGCTAGCCTGCGGTCTGCTTTTGGTCCTCCCGAATCACCAGGCTGCAGCTAGAAAGGATGCTCCATTCCCCTAATCTGGTCCACAGTGTGTGTTTCACATGCTAATAATATAGAAATGTAATATGTGAGCCATTGATATTCAAAGAGTGCTCTGGCTCACAATAAGAAATTACTCATGATAAACTAATTTAATTGTTTTAGTAAATTGCCTTGGGCGTACAGCTAAGGATGGGCTTGAGAAAAAAAAATAAATCAATAAACTGCAGACGTGGCAACAGCTACAGTCCAAGACAACAACCCTGATTCAGCTAAAGTCAGTTATGATTCCAGCCTTTAGTAAACAAGCAAGTTAAATCTTTTACATGCGGAGCTTTGAAAAATTCCCCCTTTCTTTTGGACTTCAGCTCTGAGATTTCCTTTGGTCACTGAAGTTCAAACATAGCACTTTTCCAAGATCTGGTTGCAGCTTATTTGTTCTGGTTTCAACAGGACTGTGGGTCTTTACACACTATACTGTTATAGTGCTATTATTCCACTTTCAACATCCTGTGGAATTCTGGGGTTTGTAGTTTATGGAGGTCAAAGCGCTCTCTGGCTGAGAAGTCCAAATGCCCCTCCCTTAGTAAGAAGCAACTCTCTGGGGATCTGTTCCCTGGCCAAATGACACATTGCTTGGTGTTCAGTTGCATGGGCTTAAATCCAAAGATCTCCATGGATGCTCAGGAGCATTGTTCCATCTCTACATGGAAGTGCTGCAGTTCCACACAATGCATGCCATTCTGAAGGGTCTGGTTTTCAGGAGAAGGCTGGCTGGTTGCAGAGGAAGGGATTTAGAAAGTTCTGTTGTGCATATGGTTCTTTGGAACCAATCACATCACCACCACAATCATCATTATTATCTGCCTCTCCCTATAGATCAAGACAAAGTATTTGTTCTAGAGCAGGGATGTGGGGAAGCAGGAGTCTATCTCTCCAAAATCTCCATGGGCTGTTCCCCTTGACAGCAAGCTGAAACATCTCCATTTTCCTCTGCAGTCCCTGGCCATTTCTGCAGTAGACTGTTATAGCACTATTATACCACTTTCAACATCCTATGGAATCCTGGGGTTTGCAGTTTAGGGAGGGACATTTAAAATCCTTAGCCAAAGGGCTCTTTGGGCTTAGTAAACTACAAACCCCAGAATTCCATAGGATGTTGAAAGTGGAATGATATGGCAACCAAAAGTGACATAGCATCATATCCTGTTGTCATTTTGAAAGGCACAGCAGAATAAATCTGAGACATTTGGGAGTAGTATAGGGATCTGGGGTGTTTGTTTGTGGAGAATTTTCACAAATGTTCACATATTTGGAGGACTTTCTGTAATTTGCAGGCAAAAATTGCCCACAAAATATGCTATTTAAAAAAAAAATGGCAGGGAAGGGAGCTTTGGGGAACTGGCCATAGGTTTCAGGGTCTACAAAAGAGGAGGTCCAAGGGCCTATGGGCCACACTATGCCCACCTATTCTGGAACCTAGCAACAGGATCTTCCCCAAAGTAGTTCATTTCAGTAAGGACAATAAATAAATAAATAAATAAATAAATAAATAAATAAATAAATCAATCAATCAATCAATCTATCTATCTATCTGTTTAAGAAAGAGACAACGACCATGGGTCTCACCAAGTCATTTCTTACAGGAGCCAGACTGAAATGCTTTCTTCCTTTTAACATTCTCTTTCATGGGTATCAAAACAGGGGATGGTATTTCAGCCAGTTTTTCAAGGGAAGGAAAATTCAACACCTTCCAACATAGCTTCACCCAACAGCCAACACAAAAATATGCCATCTCTCTCCATCCCTCTCTTGATTGAGACTTCCGTGAAAAATGGCTACCAGCCACAGGGAGAAGTTCCAGTGATGGGGGTGGTGGTGGATGTCCTCCCACCTCCAATTTTTGCCAGAGAAATCCGCCCTTCCCTGCCAAGCAACACAAAGTCAGAACCAGCCCTTTTTGTTAGATTAATTGCTCTTCAGTATTAGATCTGACTGTTTGTAATCCAATTCAAAGTGCTTAATTTTACCAATAAAAGCCTACAACAAGAGTAGGAACCATGCAATCTCCCAGATTAGAGTTGCCAGAGTGCGATCAATGTGACAAAGTTATTAATGAGGAAGAACACACAAACTAGACAAAGCTACAGCAGTTTGCTTTTGCCTGAGTCTACTGGAAAGGGTAAGATTCCTCCAATCATCCCAGTTTGGCAAGGACAGTCCCAATTAATCCTCCACCATCTCACTTTTTCAGATACTTTTAAAAGCCCCAGTTTCTCTTCCCTTTCCCCCACTTTCCTCCTTTGTTGTCAGCTTACTTCACTTGCTGTAAGCTGAGTTCAATGTGCAAGACTAGCTTGAACTCAACTCAGCTGGCTAGTTAGGAGAGAAGGGGTGAAATCTAGTCCTTCCCTGTAGAATGAGGCAAGATGAAACCGATGCAACCTCTCCTAGCTTGTGTATCCCTCTATGTTAATAATCTTTTGCCATCTTGGACCATTTCCACACTATACTGTTATATTGCTATTATTCCACTTTCAGCTTCCTGTGGAATTCTGGGGTTTGTAGTTTATTGCAGCCAAAATGCTCTCTGGCTAAGAATTCTAAATGCTCCTCCCTAAACTGCAAATCCCAGGATTCCATAGGAAGTTAAAAGTGGAATAATAGCACTGTAACAGTGCAGTTATATGAGGAACTGATTAGGGAGCTGGATACGTTTAGTCTGCAGAAGAGAAGCTGAAGAGGGGATGTGATATCCATGTTTAAATATTTGAAGGAATGTCATGTCAAGGAGGGAGTATGTTTATTTTCTGCTGCTCCAGAGACTAGGACAAGGAGCAATGGGTTGAAGTTGCAGGAAAGAAGATTCCACCTGAACTTCAGTAACAACTTCCTGATGGTCAGAGCTGTTCGGCAGTGGAATATGCTGCCTGGGAATGTGGTAGAGTCTCCTTCTTTGGAGGTTTTTAAGCAGAGGCTGGATGGCCATCTGTTGGGAATGCTTTGATGGGTGTTCCTGCATGGCAGGGGGTTGGACTGGATAGCCCCTGGGGTCTCTTCCAATGCTATGATTCTATGATTCTAGTGCAGAAATGGTCTTGATCAAACTGTCGTGTTACTGGGCCACACATATCCCAATTTTCATCTGTGAAATATCAGAGAGAATGTGGCAGGAAAAGGTTGGCCTCACTGCCAAGTCATGCAAGAAAAGTTTCCTGCTGTAATGGAGGATAGTAACCCAAAGGGAGATGGAGAGAAAACAGGAAGCTGTGATTGGCTGGAGAGGAAGCGGAAAGTGACTACTAGCTGGAAAGGACATTTAAGGACTACAGCAACCAAGGTCAGGAAGACTCCCTTCAAGTTCAGGTAGGGATGTGTAACTGATTGTGGAAATAAGGTGAGTGTTATTTAAGCCCTTTGGGGAAGCCTAAGGTAAACCTTGGACCAGGAGTCCTAAATCCTGACACCTAACACAACCCTGACCAAAAGCAACTCTCTAGTTCAGCTTATGTGCAGAAAACTGTGGCATTTGCATTTTACACGGTAAAATACCCTCCACACATTGTTACATCCTCCTTCTGAGGTTAAGCTGGGACAGCACTTCAAAGCATATGAATCGATCTCGCCCCTTCTCCATAATTTACGAAACTCTATCTCGGTTAATGTACTACCACCTTGCAACCTCGTGAATTATTCAATGGTAACTTAAACTCTGGCAACCGCAGCATGGTTTGGACTCTTTGCTCCCATTTCCCAAACACGAGGAAATGGGAGATAGGCATTTCCCTCAAATTCAGCATTGATCGTAATATACAACTTATCCCTTCTTTGGCTCCTGATTCTGACCTGTATTTGAGCAGAAGCACCTTATGTTGGTCTTTAAACATCTCTATGGCATTGCCCCATCCTATCCCTTCTGTCTTCATTGTCTCTGATATCCCTGCTTTGTAACTTTCTGTCCAGTGTGTTTCTACCATCCATTGATAATCCAATATCTCTGACATTTTTAAACAAAACTTCTTCTTTGAAAAACTTCATCTAAAAGAAATATTTCCATCAAAACAGTAACATTCTCCATCATTCATTTATTTTATTTATATCCCACCTTTCTCCCACATAAGGCCCAAAGCTGCTTATACTGTATGCTAAAAGCAAGATAGCTAATGAAAAAAAGCTCTAAACAACAATCCACTTAAAGCCTTAATTTGGAATAGTTAAAAACACATTAAAACCTATTGTATATTAAGAACCAGCACACCTGTTGCAGAACTCCAACCAGTTAAAAGTCAAAGGCCTGTTTAAATAAAAAAAGTGTAACGGGCCCTTATTTTTCACTAGACTGGCTTTGCAGGTCCAGCTTAATAAGACACACTGACACTAAAACTTAGCCCAAACTCCACCTTTTAAATGCAACCCTTGCGTAAAAGGGCTAGGGTTTTAGGTGTTCCTTCAGAACCAATCGGTTTATTTAAGGTAGTGTTTTGTTACCAGTGACTTTAGGTAATGCAGGCTGATTCAGTAGTTATAAAACAAACTGCATCCTTTATTATAGCAACATTAGAAATAAAATATCTCATCAAAGTTCATGTAAAATGCAGTGTTGTTACATTAACCAGTTCCAACTTCTGACAGTTAGGGATGGGATGAATCCAGAATTTTCCAAATCCCTGGAAGGTTTTGGGAATCCACGAATCTCGCAAATCTCGAATCTTTTGAATCCTTTTTTTAAAAAGGGTTTAAAAAGCAAGGGAAAGAAGGATAATCTTGGGCAAGACACACTCTCTCAGCCTTAGCAAAAGCCTAGGCAAAGGCAAACCTCCCTCTGAAGAAATCTGGCCAGGACAATTGTCATAGTTTTGCCTCAGGGTCTCCCCAGACTGAAAATGACATAAAGGCCCTTTGTACACAGGCAGGAAAATGTGGATTAATCCCACATTTTCCTGCCTGTGTAAACAGGACCACATATTACAGTACAGAGATAATCCAGGTCAAAACTGGCTTTTCTTTGCATAGCTCCTTCTGGCATCCTGGGGTTTGTAGTTTGATGATGCTCCAGCACACTTTGGCAAAGAAGGCTGTGACCCCATGTAAAACTAGAAACCCCAGAATTGCGTCTGAAAGAGCTTTGTAAGGGAGCGATGCAAAGAAATGTTCAGCTGTCCTTGGAATCTCAATAAGACTGTACCTTCCAGTCAAGTCTCAAGTCCTGCAACAAGGAAGGCACTTAAAACACACAAACAAACAAGCAGCCTCTAGTCCAATCTCAATTCTGCACCCTGCAGTCTCAAGAGCCAAGTCTCAAGTCCTGCAACAAAGAAAGCACTTAAACACACACACACACACACACACACACACACACACATATACAAGCAAGTCTTTAGTCCGGGCAATTTTCTACCCTCAAGTCCTGCAAGGAACACCCAAGTCAAATCTCTAGGCCTGTCCCAACAATTCCCAATCCCTACCCTCCAGTCTCAAATAAAAAAATAATACAGATTAATGCATGCTCAATAAACTATTCTGGGTGCAGCTACTGTTCACCTTGTTTGTTGTAGGCAGCACACACTCCTCCTATAGAATCAGCTAGAGTAGAACCCTATTCATTCCCAGTTCAAGTTTTTTGGCATTCATTGTTTACCACAGGCATGCTGCTGCAACACAAGACCAAAAGTCTGTGTTTCTCCAGCTCTCCTTTGCAACCTTTCCACTGGCAATGCTGCTTATGAACTTTCAGTTAGAGGAAAAGGAGGACAAGGGGTTGAGAAGCAAAAAAAGACTTTCTAAAAGGGAACTTCAAAACGGGTTAACGGAAGTATTCATGTATTCAAGACACAGAAACTAAGAGAGGAAGTGGCATCATGACAATCTTAGTCCCAGAACTGACCAAAGAAAGCTGGTGAAGAGGGAAATATGACTTGCATGGAACCCCTGAACCCCTTTTTGCAGTCTTTGGAACCCCCTGGGACATTCCCACAAGTTCCTAGACACCCACACAAATTCAGTTTTGCTCCTCAGTTCCTCACCTCCCAATCCCTACCTTGCAGAAGGAGGCAGCAGCAGGGAGAGGTAGCACTGGGGCACAGGCAGCAGAGAGAGAAATGACAGCCTCTAGTGCATGCGAGGCTTTATGCCAGTCTGCCGGCCAATCACCCATGCCCACATTGGATGGGGAAACACATGAGGAGCAGGATCACATCCTGGTCCCAAGTTTTCAAGCATCCTGGTCTCCCAAGTTTTCAGGCGTCCTGGTCTCCCAAATTTTCAGGTGTCTCAGTCTCCCAGGTTTTCAGGCGTCCTGGTCTTCCACAAACTGTTTGAGTGGCGGTTTCAAAAGATTCCGTTTGCCTATTTTGGCACAGAGATTCAGATTCCTGAATCTTGAATCCCTGCCAAACATTCGAGGATTCAGTCGGCCCATCCCTACTGACAGTCTATGCCACTAACTCCCAGGCTTAGACACCAGTTTTATCTCAGCTGCTTAAATAAACCCAGCCACCCTCTCTGGCCAAGATCTTACTGAAGGCTTTTTTTTTTACAAACAGACTCTCTGCCTTATATATAATTCCTATCATCCATAAGCCCCTCTCATGTGCATCACTGTTGGTCTTTTTGCACCTTACTTTCGTCACAGTGGTGGGGGGTGGTGCTTGCGTGAGCAGCCGTTTGCACAAGCTGCTCATGGGAGCCCTTCTGCCTCCTGCAGCTGTTTGCCGGTCACACGACCCTTCCTTCCTTCCACATCGCAGTCTGGGAGCTATAGGCTGCGCTGGGGGAGGAAGTGCGACCAGCCTGGCTCGTTCGACGCACCACACACAGGTAAGTGCGCGAGGGCCCCGGGAGCATTGCACGAATGCACAGTATTTTCGGCTTATAGCCAAAAATAAGAAAATGCACGCGCATCCTGCTTTAGGCTCATGAGCGTCGCATGAATGGGACTGCGTCGTACACACCGACGCTCCCATTCATGCAACGCTCAAGGGGCCCTCGTGCTACAGAATCTGCATGCGAAAAGGGACTATGCTGGGTTTCACTCTTAAGGTACTACTCCTGTTGCCTAGGAACCTGCCATCAAGTTACACTGGCATTCCAAATAGCTGACCCCCAAAGCAATTTTATCACATAAGGTCTTTGCTTGCAGGGGAGAAATGAGTAAAGGAGGCGTCATCTTCCCCTAAAAGATTGCTCCACAGCCTGGCAGAGGCCACCAAGACAGCTTCTATCCCAAGTCCTCACCAACCAATGATGGTGGGACTGAGAGAATCATAGAATCATAGAATCATAGAAATTCAGAGTTGGAAGAGACCACACAGGCCATCCAGTCCAACCCCCTGCCATGCAGGAACACCCTCAAATCAATCCCGACAGATGGCCATCAAGCCTCTGCTTAAAAACCTCTAAGGAAGGAGACTCCACTACACTCCGAGGCAACAGATTCTACTGCCGGACAGCCCTGACTGTCAGGAAGTTCTTCCTGAGGTTCAGGTGGAATCTCCTTTCCTGCAGCTTGAATCCATTGCTCCTTGTCCTGGTCTCTGGAGCAGCAGAAAACAAGCCTTCTCCCTCCTCTACGTGGAAAGTCCTGTCCTGTAGATCTTAAAACCTGGGTAGACTTCAATAGGGAGATAGCCTTTTCAGACAATCTAGATCTAAGCCATCATCCCATGATGGCAGTGGAGGCTTACTGGGAGCAGAGTTTGGAGAATTATTTTTTTAAAAAGTAATGCATTCACATTGCTAGTTAGCGTGGTCCTTAATCACATGACATTGTTAATAGCACTACATTCCACTTTAATTGCCAGGCAATATCCTGTGGAATTCTGGAGCTTGTCGTTTACTGAGGTCCAGTTGCTCTCTGACAAAGAATTCTAAATGTTCCTCCCTAAACTGCAAATCCCAGGATTCCATGGGATGTTGCAATGACAGTAAAAGTGGAATAATAGTTCTTTGACAGTGTAACGTGATAAGGCTCAATGTTGAAACTGTGACTCATTGTCATTATTTGTTACAGTGCTGAAAAGGTAACTTGTTATGTTTATCATTGTTCTTATTTTGTTAGCTACTCTAATGGTTGGTGGAACCCACGAGAGATTTGAGGAAAAAAATCAGGAAATGGGAATCAGTCAAGAGGAAGCAGGAAATGTAAGAATGATATAAACTCCCATGGAAGGTTTGGTTGGCCCCATCTCTGCTCTCTTTGTCAGCAGGCAAAGTTCTTTTTATTTAGGTAAATAAAAATTTTATTTGGCTTCTAATTCATATGGCAGAATGGAGATTTTTAATGGAGCATGCTGAGCTTTTAACTTTATATTATATTCTAAACGTGCATTAAACTGCTTTGACTTTGTGCTTTTAATAGAATTCTACTTTTTTTAAAAAAAAACAACATATTTTATAGTAAGATTTTAGCTGTATTTTGTTTTAATTTGCTGAATGTTGCCTTGGTACCAAGACAGGAGAAATTTGGTGTATTTAATTAATTGATTGAATGATTTTTTTTAAAAATGCCAAAATGTCTCTAGAAATGGTCTTTGAAGGTAACTTGAAGAATAAATGGAAAACATTATTTATTGCACTAATGAAATAACTCAGTTCCCAGTCATTAGAACTTTTGAAATGTAACTTCATTGTACCCTCGTTGTTAAACAGTCAGCTGTTACAGGTAGCAACATTACTTGGGCCATTTCCGCACTATCCTGTTATAGCGCGATGATTTCACTTTCAACATCCTCTGGAATCCTGGGGTTTGCAGTTTCGGGAGAGGCCGGCTGCAAACCCCAGGATTCCAGAGGATGTTGATAGTGGAATCATCGCGCTATAACAGGCTAGTGCGGAAATGGCCTTGGACACCATTACTTTCATGCCTATGAATGGAAAACAGTACAACAATCTCAGCCAGGGCTCTGCCTACCTCAAAGAGTGTTTGACTTTACCTTCCTCTGAGGCTGAGAAAGTGTGACTTACACAGGTTCACCCAGTGGGTTTGCATGGCTGAGAGTACAATGCTCAAACTACTACACAGCACTGACTCTCTTACATACATCTGCCTAATTCGGGCATTTTAAAGCATGGATGGTCAACTTCCATGGGTCAGAGAGTCTCCTTGCTCTCCCTCCAGAACCTGTTTCCTGGTAGAAATTTAGTGGCAGGACAGCAAGAAGGAGGATTTTCAACAAGGTGCACACTTTGTTTCCAAGTAAATTAGGCTTCCTGGAATGACCAACTTAACTGTGTGACAAAGTGTGACCTGTGAGCTGTATGTGGCTCCACAGCCAATGTGTGGCCCCCGTGCCCTCCCTGGGATCAAAAGATTGCCTCTAAATGACCTCTATGGAACAAAGGGAAATTTTCAACACATTTTTGGGGCCCTCCAGATCAATTTAGGGCCAAGGAACACCTTTATTGAAACAGGAAGTGAATTGGAAATGGGTCCAACTCACTTTTTGTTGTTAAAAAAAAAGAGGCCTATTCTGGACCTACAGTGGTCCAAGGTGGCCTAAAATATGGCCAAAATGCCTTCCAGAGTTTTGGAAGCATCTGGGGCAAAACTATTTATTTATTTGTTTATTCGTTTGTGCATGAGGCACAGGATATGCAGCCCTCAAGGTCTCCCTAGCTTTTCACAATTGCCCACTTCTGTTTTAAAACAAAAGAAATAGCTGTTCTAAAGAGACAATGCTGCTCTTTCCTGCCATGCCATCAGACTTCAGGCAGCAGTGATGCTGGTACCATTTGCTTTTTGGGGATCTGGAGAGACACAGAGGCGGACTGGGGAGGGAGGTTCATGCAGCTCCTTGATCTTATGTTGCCTACCCCAGTTAATGGTATGTAGTTTCTACATATGTGGAGGCAGTAGCGTTCCTGGGGAGCAGGGGAGCTGTCTGCCCTGGGTGGCACTTTTTGGGGGGCACCGCCATGGGTGCCCATACAAATAACTTGCTCTCTTTCTGTTGCCTGGACACCATCCCGTCTAAGTCCACCTGGGACTGGGAACCAAACCCACCCACCCAGCTGCCCAGCACCCCTATCTACCTGCATGGAGCTCCCGGGTGATGTGTATCGCCTTCAGCTCAGCAGACCAGCTCTGCCCACCAGGCCATCCCCACTAGGTGGTTCCCCCAATTGCTGGGTGGCTCCTGGCCCACCCCCCACCCCCCTTTCCATTATGGCTCTCGCTTTCCATTATGGCTCTTGCTTCCCCGCTCCACCTCCTTGCTCCAGTGCCACCACCTGGCAGATGGGAAGCAATGCAACTCAGAGGAGGCAGGAGGGCAGGGGCAAAGGGGCTTTTTTTTAAATTATTTATTTGTATCCCGCCTCTCCATATGGATCGAGGTGGCGAACAACTTACAAATAGCATGTATTTTGAAACATTTCTGTACATGCCCCCAGCAAGCTGGGTACTCATTTTACCAACCTGCGAAAGGATAGAAGGCTGAGTCAACCTTGGAGCCGGGCAGGATCGAACTCACAACCTTGTGGCTTGCAGTACTGGCATTTAACCACTGCGCCACCAGGGCTTGGGAGATCTCTGCCAGGGGTGACTCACTGCTACTTCTAATCTTTTCCCAAGGCAGGTGGGGCCATCCTGGCAGTGGTATAGCTGAAAGGGGTGGGTGGTCTGCTCTGGGAAGCAAAAGCATTAGCTTTGCCACTGCATGGAGGGCTAGAAGTTCTACCCTCTCCACTGCTATTTTCATTGTACTTTACCTCAGAGGGTGCCAGTACTAGAAAATGTTTTGTCTCTGTGGAAACACTTTGCACCATTCAAATGACAGGGCTACACATGATGTTGTGCTTCTAGGCTGCCAGAAGGCAAAGGAGAGGGCTCCTTTACCTTTAATGGTAGTGTAGAAAAGGGAATATTATCAGGAACTGCTTGTCATCCAACCAGATAACAAGCAACACTTGGCTGAAATTCCTTCTTCTACACCACTATTAAAGATAGAGGAACCCTCTCCAGTTTTCACTTTGGCAACCCTACGTGCTTCCCTGTCTAGGAAGCAAAGACCCAGCAAGGTGCATGGTTGCCATTTGCAAACATTTACTTTAATATCTAATCTAAGTATTTTTAGCTGCTTAATGCTCAGTCCAGCACACCTCTACCTAGGAGTCAGCCAAAGTGAGCACATTGGGTCGTTACGTCTAAGCAAAAATGTAGATGGTTGAGGTATAGGTCTTGCATGTTGTTATGTTTAAAATGGTGAACCATTCTAAGAAATGAGATAGACAGAACAGGAAGGTTTTGACTACGCAAACGAATTAGTCCAATATGGACTGATGGGCCATCTCCTCCTACATCAAGGAAGACACCCCACTTCCTCCGTCCTGCCATATTCCAAAGAAATTAGCCCTCCAACGAAATTAGGATAAGAAGACATAACCACAAAGTACCCAGTTTACAGCTGGAGACCAAGGTGAGCTTTTTATATTGCTGCAATTATGCATTTTGGATCAGCAAGCTGACATTGAAAAGGTTGCACTAAAGCTATTTTGCAAGTCTGCTTTGCCAGACATCAAGCTGTGAATCACTTTCTGCCCATAATAAAAGTCATTATAATAATATGACAAATTGACAGGAAGTTACATAGAGTTGCATATATCATTAGAATCTCTTCCCATCTCACCTGTACCTGACCATCAATCCATTCTGCCCAGGAACATCTGCAAGGTGTTAAGGATAAAAAGGCTTCACACAAGGTTTTTATTTTTGTTACAATGCGGAATGTCATCTTCCAAACTGATCTGAAGTCCAATATAAGCAATATCAGATGACAAAATCTTGTCATCTTATTCCTCAGCCCTAAAATGCTATTGAAAGATTTAAGGGGCTTGGCACACTCCTTTTGATATGAAAGCATATCCTCCAGCTAGCCCCATTTGCCAGGGACAGTCCCAGTTCTGTTTTCCCACTTTTTCAGCTGCTTTTAAAATGTCCCAGTTTCTCTCTTCTCCTCCGCCTTTACCCTTTGTCTTTGACTTATTTCAGTAGCAGCAAACTAATTTCAAGGTGTTTGTACTCAATTAACTCAGCAGGGAAGACAGGAAGGGGCAAAATCTTTCCCTTCCCAGTAGACTCAGGCAAAAGCAAACTGCTAGACCTTTCCTGGCTTGTCTGTTCTTCCATATATACATACATGTTGATACACTCTGATGTTGCTTGGCCACATGTGTCCTAGTTTTCATCTGTGAAATGTTGCAAGATACGCCTCAGTTATATGTGCATTATGTCACTAACAAGATACTGTCCTGTGCTCTTGTTGTGTGAACACATTCAGTAGTGACAAACTTAGTTTTCAGTTTGAACTGCAATCTTCCAGTGCTTAAAGAAGACACGGTCAGCTTTGGTGTCTCTGGGGGACAGTACTCTGTCCCTGAGACCCTCCAGAGACTTTCCCAATGGCCAACAGTAACAAGAACCTCCCGAGAGCAAGAGCTATTGCAGGCTGCATTATGGTTTCTCCACTGGACACTCTGTTGTCCAAGGGGCCATTGTGCCTTTAGCAAATATACCATGAAGATAACATTTTTCTCTTTGTCCTGGCTAAACTTTCTGCTTGTCAGCAGATGGGTCACTGTTTCTCAGCTTTCTAATTGCTGCCATCTCTTTGATGCCTTGTTATAGAAAGTTTATGAACATTCCATGGTATGTTGGAACTTCAGCCAACAGTTGGAGGGCTTAGAGGCTGAGCATTTAGCCTAGTATGTCTATGTTATGAACAGTAAATATCAGAAATGTTTGGGTCAGGAGACTTATTTGGGGCATTTTCAGCTTCTTCATCATAAATACTATCTTTTCCTCGCAAATGGTGAAAATAAAGATGAAACTGTACCATTTACCAAAACATAGATTTCCTAATACCGTCTCAGCATGTTCTTTCCATGGAACTTCCCGACCTTTCCCACTGGCTTCCTAAAAATCTCAACAGCCCCCGATTTGCTGATATATTTATAATGTTGGCCACAATCCAATGCACACATAAAGACATTTAAATCAATATTTTTGAGTGTGCTTAATCCTGCATTTGATTATAGCAATTGTGTACGGGCATCACTTCTATCTAGTTTCGCAGGAAAGAATGACAGATTTTTGATGGGGTGGGTTAAGAAAACGGCAACTGTGTCCTTTCCCAATTCACTTCATAGATGCTCAACATCTTATACATAATATATGACAAAGCAGTCTGGTCCAAAGATCAAATGAGCCATCCTCTGGAAAAGAGCTCTTTAAGCGTCTCAAGACCTTCCTCCCTTGTGTACCATCAAAAAAGCCATGTCAATAAAAATCAGTTCATGCCACACCAAAGTATCCTGCATTATTGCCACCATTATCAACTTCTCCTTTCCTATACGCAGGGATACTCATTTACCGCAGATCAAACACCAGTGTTCCACAGGGAAGTCTATTTCTTTTATGCCATTGGTGTTATAAATCTAATATGTAACTACTTTTTTTTTTTTTTTAAAGGCAAGGCTAGGCAAAATGTTACCTGGGGGCTACATACCACTTCCTTAAGGTCCTTGGGTGTCTCTCCAGGGTCCTACATAAATCCCCACCATAACTGTTCCCCTCAGGCACCCTGAACTTAAGTGTCCAAAAAGCTATAGTTGACCTACAGAAAATTCTGGGGTATGTGCTGTGACCTGTAAATGTAATTAACATAATTCCCTTCAAGGGTTCCCCATCCTCTTCTCCTGCACCCCCAAATAAAGACTGCTGAAGTAGCAGATCATTCATAGTACACAATTATAATATTATGTTCCACCTTAAAATGGCAACCATCTATGAAATCCTGAGGGCATTATTTGATGGGATACTATTGCTCTCTGGTTGAGAATTCTAAATTCTCCTGCCTAAACTGAAAATCCTAGGATTCCATAGGATGCTACCATGGCAGTGAAAGAGGAATCAGAATGCTATAATTGTTGAGTGTGACACTGCCCTGGAAGTGACCACCTGGTAAAAAAGTTCAGGAGATGGTAAAAATGTCTGGATCCTCAGAACTTTCCCATCCTCCTTTTTTCAAACAATACTCTAGTACTTACTACTCTTGCAACGGATATGTGAGTAATATCATTTGTACCTTTTTTGGAACCACAAAGTGCTTGGCGGCCTTCAGCTTAACGAATCTGACTAAAATTCTGTGATTGTTAATTCCACAGAACAGTGTCTTCTTCCAAACACCAATCAGAAAGTGCTTCATTCATATTTTCCTGTCTGTTCTGACTGATCCCTGCTCTCCAGAGTCTCAAGCAAGGTTGCTTCCATTATGAAGTACCAGAACTTTCTCATGTGGAATGCAGGAGCTTGAATCCAGGACCTTCTGCATATAACACAGCTGCTCTAACATTGAGCTTTGATCCCTGTCAAGTGAGGCCACAAGGCAGTGCCAGAAGGGGTTCATGGCCAACCAACAAGGTCATTGTTCAAGCGAGATTCAAATTCAGGGTCTTTCTGAACTACACTGTTACAGTGCTATTATTCCACTTTCAACATCCTGTGGAATTCTGGGGTTTGTAATTTACTTGAGGCCCAAGAGCTCTCTAGCTGAGAATTCTAAATGCCCCTTCCTAAACTGCAAACCCCAGGATTCTATAGGATGTTGAAAGTGGAATAATAGCACTATAATAGTGTAGTGCGGAAAGACCCTCAGAATCTTCTAGTCCACGTTGGATTCAAACTCATATCTTGTTGTTTTCTATTCCAGTAAGTGTTTCCAATCAAAATGTATTGATCACATACAAAATATTTCCAGGACTAGGAGAAGAAATAATCTAAGATACAGATAGACAACTGTGACAGTAGGAGGAGCCTCTTCCCCTGTGCCCTTCCCACCTCTACCAGCTGTACTATGACTCCCAGCATGACTGGACGTGACATCACATCAGTTCCTGTTTCATGTTTGTATGATTTGGGGGCAATTTTTCTTCAGGGCTTTTTTGTATGTTTGGATTATTGAGTGGCTTGGGAGAAAAGTGTCCTGGTTTGCAGGCAGCTTGAACTTTTCCAGCTGTTCTGGTATGGAAAAAAAATGTGAACTGTGGGTCTATGGAGTATTCAGGGACCATAAAAAGAGTTCCTAAGGGCTGCAAGCAGTGCATGGGCACACTTTCCCAACTCCTGAAAATGCCAGCTATTTCTGTTAAATACTGTTCAGGAACTGCACAGCACACCATATCAAAATAGCCTCCAGTCAACAGCAAAACTCCTAAACAAAAAGACCTTTGCCTGCTGGTGGAAAAAGAGCAGAGAGCAGAGCTAACCTAACCACCTGTGGAACAAGGGAGTTTCAGAGCTTGGGAGCAGCCAACACGAAGTCCCTCCTCCCTGCCCTTTCTAAACATGCCTATGATGGTGGTGGAACTGAAAAAAACACCCCCTTCTAAGGATCTCAAAACTCTGGCAAATTGTCCACTCTCAGTCTGGGCAGTCAGCCAAAGAAAAACAGCTGATAAGAGCCAGCAGCAAACAGCCTCAATCGCACAGTGCAATTCTTTATTTTATTCTAGTAGGGAAACAGACTCAAAACAAATACAAAGCATAACAACAGTCCCAGCAATATTCATAAATCAAAGCACAGTTGATAAAATCCCAAGGCAGAGGTCAGAGACATGGCAGGAGAAATGGTCACTTAATCACCAACAAGTTCTGGAGGGGAATAACTCAGCTTTTATACGTTCAGAGATCAGCACAGCTGGCCCTTAATTAGCAGCTGTCTATTATAAATTTGCTGAGATCTGCGTAGGTGTTCCCTTTGGAGCCTACACTCAGTGAAGGTGGGTATTGGTAAGTTATCTTCTGTATCAGAAGGAACAGGGCTCTCTGCTGGGGCTGTCACTGCCCCCTGTTCTGTCTTTGGGGTGGGTGGTACTGTCTCCTCCTGTTCAGGTTTCACTGTTTCAGTCTCTGAGTCATAGTCTATGTCTAGATCCTGAAAGCAGGGCATCACACAGACTCATATGGTCTTTCTGATAGTTTGGACCTAAGCCACTAAGCAACAGCTGTGAGGTCTTAAAGCAGCAGTTCAAGAGAATCTCATTCTAATGACCAAACAATGTGTTTTAACTGGGATTCCAATTCAGTCAGGAGCTTTACATAATCAAGTAGGACCATGTTGGCTGCCTTCTGGTGCTGTGTAATCTCCACAAAATCAGCAGCTATATGGACATCTCCCTCCCTCAGCTAGCCCATGACAATCTAAAGTACTGAGTAAGTGCCATATTTCAATTCGCCAGTAGAAGACTCCTAGCATCTGAGGGTATCTGGGTAGGAGCAATTGCTGTGCTATTGCTGTATGGATAGTGAAACCACTGTAGGTTTTATGGACATGCCTTCTACACTGCTTCTAGCTATCCAGGAGCTATCCAGGTGCTGAACCTATTGTTAGTAGAGGCTCAGCACCAAGACAGCTCATATATAGCCCAGATCAGCTATGTGAGGAATGCTGGTAAAACCAAGAATGGATTCACCACTCCCATAGCACTGGAAATACAGCCTGCCTCAGAACTATAAAGCTGAGGGTAGAAAGAGAAGGATCCATGGGGAACTGTGAAAAGAAAACATTTCATCAGCACCACTATAACCCTGCCCCCATGATTACTTCTCATTACTTGCCTCCATCCATAGTCCAATATGTACCTGAAGCATTAGCCCACAGGAACTCCCTGCTTGCCAAAAAGGCAAGCAGTCCTGCTCTTGCTAGCAATAACCAAAATTCAAGAAGTGGACAAGATATTTATATCGCTTGTGCACACTTTATTGGATGCTATCTTCAGAATACACTCTGAAAATATCAATAAATGCACTGCAATGCTGGATTAGTCTATTTGGTCCAATGTTCTATCTTCAGCCAGGGATCTCCTCCAGGGAGATCCTAGCTAGATCATTTTTACCTGTTCTCGAACATTTACCTTTTGTAAGTAAATGTTCTACTTAGCTATGATGGCTAAAAGCCGTAGCTATCCACCATGGAATTGTCACATCCACTTTTTTTTCCAGTCACTGAATATAAAGCCGTAGAACAGAGACAGGAAATCTGTGGCCAACAGGCCAGACATGACCACAAGTGTTTTCTCTAACTGGTCTGCAAGCATCTTGCAGTTGTTATCATCAATCAGTGGTCAGAACTAAGAAGATATTTAAATTTGCATATTCTGCAGAAGACTGAACTGTGCTTTGCAACCATAAAAGCTTTCGCATGAAATGGAACTCTGCTTTGCATCCATGAAAGCCATGATGTGGAACAGAACTGTGCTTTTCAGCTATGAAAGTTTTTGTACTCCAAGTAGATATGCATAGAACTGAATTGTGCTTTGCAGGGTTGGCTGGAAAATTACCAAAGTGGTATTACATCTAGGTCTGCCTACTTTGCTTTGGACCTGCCTACTCTCTCCTTAGCTTTGCTACCTTTGCTGTAAATTTGTTCCATCTTAGAACCATGTTATAGGTCTCTGATAACTTTTGCTAACCACTCTTTCAATCAAAGTGAAAGTATCCTGTTGTTCTATCTAAAGGGTGGGCAATAGAAAGCCCATGAGCCACATGAAGTCCCCAGCCCTAGCAAAATAGAAACGCAGCAACATAGGATGCCACTATGGTTTCCAGGCTGGAAAAAAAAGTTCCTTTAAACATGCAGGAAACAAGCATTTCTTTGCTTCTTTTTATGTTTTTCTTCTGGTTTGCTCTTGAAATTTGACAATGCTATTTGCTACCATATTTCAGCAGCATGGCAGCAAAGATGCATAGCCAAGAGTAGGTCACCGATGGGAGGAACTGGCTCCCAACCAACTGAAATTGTACATCTTCCTGGCCCGTCTCATTCTACAGGTGCAGCAAAGCTGGCCTAGCTCAAACATATTTGGGTTTCGCTGCAATAAAAGCTAACAAAATACTTTGTTTTCTGTATTCATAACACTGAACATTTGCTTAGAATTATTTTTGAAGTATTTCTTCCTATTTATATTAATTTATATAGGCCTAAATACCCTAAAGGGACCAGATCCTGTCTAACTGTGGAAGCTAAGCAAACTCAGCCCTAGTTAGTACTTATATGGGAGACCACTAATAAATACCAGGTACTGTAGGATACTTCAGAAGAAGGAACTGGCAAAACCATCTCTGAGTATTCCTTGATCACGAAAATCCTTTGAAATTCATGGGGTCATCACAAGTCACCAGGTGACTTGAAGTCCAATACACACACTATAATAATTTATTGGAGCTCCACCTAGCATACATGTTCTGATTTCCATTTTTATCATCACAACAGTCCTGTTAGGTAGGTTAGGTTATGGTCCCAAAGCTGCTCAGTGAATTTCATGTGCAAGCACAGATCTAAACAGTTTTTCCAGTTACAATCCAACTTTCTAACAACTCTGTGACACTGGCACTCATTTTGACACTCCAGTTCTTAGAGCTCTGGATTTGTGAACTTCTCTAGTGCAAACAGGAGGGTCAGAGTGAGAATGCTCATGTGCACATTCAAATTTACAAGAACTAGACCCTAAAAACTTCCAGAATCCCCCAGCTAGCATTGTCATTACCCATGCTGGCAGGGGATTCTGGGTGTTGCAGTCTGAAAAGTAACATTTCTAAGCCCAGGGAAGAACTGATGTGATCCTCAGCTCTCAATCTTTCTTTCTCTGACACACACACACACACACACACACACCTTGTTTTGGATCTACTTACAACATCTATAAGCTGTGCAATGGACAATCCAAAGCGCACAATGACCACATCAGAAATATTGGCAACAGGCCGCGACCACTTGTTATATCCAGAGAAGAGCTTCTTCAGGAGGCGTTCCTCAGCATGGGCTCGAGTTTCCACATGGCTGAATGCTGCAAGAAAAGTAGTAGATTTTGTTTTAAGAGAGAATCCTAGCCTTATTCCAATTACGCTTCCCATGTATAGATTATCCTCCATTCATGTTCTATTCAGAATGCTTCAGATATCACAGACCTGAAGCACCTCACAACAATCTTGTGTGGTGGGTTAGACCATTTTTTCCTGAATAGCAATCTGAAACTAGGGGCCTTTCCGCACTATGCTGTTATAGTGCTATTATACCACTTTCAACATCCTGTGGAATCCTGGGGTTTGTAGTTTAGAGAGGGACATTTAGAATTCTCAGCCAGAGAGCTCTTGGCCTCAATAAACTACAAATCCCAGAATTCCATGGGATGTTGAAAGTGGATTAATAGCACTATAACAGTGTAGTGCGGAAAGGCCCTAGTTCTCCCCAGTACCCAGTGGAGGCTGGTGGCTCCCCTAGGCCCATGTGGCTGATGAACTCTGGGGCCATCTCCGCACTAGAATGTCATAGTGCTATTATTCCACTTTCAACATCCTATGAAATATTGGCGTTTGCAGTTTAGGGAAGGGCCTCAAAGGCCTCAAGTCCCCTGCCTAAACTGCAAACCCCAGGTTTCCATAGGATGTTGAAAGTGGAATAATAGCACTATAACAGTCTAGTGTGGCCTGGGTTTCAGTCTATATTTTCAATGGGCTATTCAGTGTGTTTACTCTATTTGGGGGCTAGGGTTCAATTTCTTTAAAAGTTACACTGAATCATGGAATGGATTCACCACGCTGGAAAATCTGAAGTCACTTCCATACAATCTTCCTCAGTCAGTTCTTTCATGTGTTAATCACTCAGACTTGATTCAGTAGTCTTAACTTGGAGATACAGCAACTTCAATTCTGATATGATAAGAAATAAAGGCTAATACAGATAATAGAATCTATACCATTTCTTAATTATACTTACAGAAAGTGAAGAAAATACACCCCGCACAAGACCTCAAGGAGGTATGCAGTATGGAGAAACATTTTCATCCGACAGACACATTGCACGATGGAAAGGAACGTAAGAGGAGCTTTTACCCTTCTTACAATTTATAGTGAATGAATTCAATACAGTTCATTAATAGGTGAAAATGTCAATCAATTAGTAGAAAGATTTACCACCCCTACTGTCACGGTAAATCTTTCTACTAATTGATTGACATTTTCAGCCATCTCTGCCTAAGTCCAAGACTTCTTGTTTTTCCAGTAGATTTTCATATTGGTTTTAGACTGATGATGCTTCAATTTAAAATAAGCCCCAGTTCTGCTTTTTTGCAGTTGTACAGATGCAACTGCATCTGTGAATACTAAAAAGTATTACATTGGGGATTTTCTCTCTGTGTTGTCAAACCTGTGATGGCCTGATGTTGCAATAAAACAGGTGTTAAGGAAGCTATCCACGTACGGCTGACTTTATGATAGTTTATTCACAGAGGCAAACCAACTATTTGTCTCCACTGACGGACTGCATCAACAAATATTGCCTTATATGTGCAAACCAGGGAATTTGGAAAACTTACGTAGGGTACAGGCAAATCACTTTACTCAAAAATCTGAGCTATTCAGGAAAGATCTGCAAGGCTTTTGATGATTCCATAAAGTCTGGTTCTAGTTATTTCCCATGAGTGATTTTTTCCTAACGCTTCTTGTTGTTACCAAAAGATTAGGTAAAAGTGCACTATTGTACATGGTATACCCTGTATCACTACAAACTGCAGGGGGGGTTGCATGTTTGAATTCCCTGCCTAATAGAAACATTCCCTGCAAATGGCAAACTAGCTAAAACCCTTCTTTCTAATAGGTGTGCTTTCTATAGGCAAAGCCTGTTGTCACACAGGGAAGCAATCAGCCACTAGATCTCCCACTCTAACCAGCAGTCAAAAGGGCACAGAGGTAGCAGCCTCCAGCCATTGTTCTAGCTACGTGCAGTAAATTATGGCCACCCACATAAGCAAAATGCAGCCTTGAGAATTAAAATTGGTGGCTAACTTACACAGTTGATTTGATCCATATTGTGAAGAAATACCGTAACAGTACCAGACCCCAGCTGATCTTAGAAGCTAAGCAGGATCAGCTCTGAATAGTACTTTGATGGGAGACCATCAAGGAATACCAGCTGCTGCAGGCTATATTTCAGAGGAAGGAACTGGCAAAAACACCTCTGAGTATTCTTTGCCTAAGCAAATCTATGAAATTCAAGGTGGTCCCATAACTCAACAGATGATTTGAAGGCAAGCAAACACATACACACACACACACACACACACAGATGGAAAGAGAAGAGTACGCAATAAAATATCATATTTAGCATGCATAGATTAACTTTTCTTTTAGGACTAAGTTTCAGGAGAAGGAAAAAAAAATGCAACACGTTTGTTTTTTTGAGATAGTTTGAATTCCCCCCAGGAAAAATGCAAGTAGTGATCCGGGTTAATGTGCCACATTAACCAATCTCTTGGGAAAATCCATGAAGAAGGTTTATTTAACATGACAGAAAGCCAGCTCAGCACCCCACAAATATGCATTCTGCAATCAGACTGAAATGAGCTACAAATTTGTTTTTCTCTCTCCATCTCTCTCTCTCTCTCTCTCTCTCTGTAAACATGGATTTTTGCAATCAGCACAATGCAAGATTTGTTTTTTTTTCTCCCCCAACCTTACTCCCTGTCTCTCTCTCCCTCTCCCTGTATCCAGTGTGGGTCAGTAAAGAGAGAGGCAGACTTCATTCAGATTTTATGCTGCACTCCTACACAGAGGTACTAGGAAGTTAGACCCACTGAACAATTCACTATTGATACTATTGTCACTACAATTGCAAATAACTGAAAACAACAGTGGAAGTACAGGTGAAAGGGAGCGGCCACACCAACCAAATGGGATTGTTTCTAAATTCCAGCAAGGATGTTCTAAGATATTCCTAAGTGTTCTTTGCAAGTTTTCCATATTTCTTTAGCCTGTGATCAAGTCAAACAGTGTACACTTATTTTACTTGTGTGTCCAGCATGCTTTGGACTAGGGTGGAAAGAATTTTTTTTTAATCACCAAAAACATACTTTCTGAGTGAAGAAGCCCTGATCAGAAGAATCCTGAACTGGTGAGAAGATCTTCCCAAGTTGGGACTTTTTCTGTAGAAAATTTGCATTGGTAGTATTGTACAGACAACAGCATTTTAGGTGTAGAAAATAACATATCTATGCAGAAATAGATATGTAACTCTGCACAGAAAAGGCCATTTCCTGGGCAGGAAGTATTGGAATTGTGGACATTTTTTTGCACAAAATTCACATGTGGTTGATTTGCACAGAAAACAGCATTTTCTGCACAAGGCAACCACATGCGTGGTTTTCAAAGACTTTTTCACAGTGGCCAGAAAATTTCTGAAATTACTCTCATCGCTCTCAAATGTGTTGGTCAGACCCCACCTGGAATTCTGTGTCCAGTTCTGTGCACCACAGTTCAGGAAGAATATTTGACAAGCTGGAACGCATCCAGAGGAGGGCAACCAAAAGGGAAGAAGGCCTGAAAGCCATGCTGTATGAGGATGACTTAGAGAGCTGGGTATGTTTAGCCTGGAAAGAAGAAGGTTAAGAGGCGACATGATAGCTATGTTTAAGTATTTGAAGGGATGTCATATGAAGGATGGAGCAAGCCTCTTTTTTGCTGCTCCAGAGAGTAGGACACGAAGCAATGGCTTTAAACTCTGGAAAACAGATTCCATCAAAACATTAGGAAGAATTTCCTGATGGTAAGAGCAGTTTGAGAGTGTAATGCACTGACTCAGACTCGTGAAGTCTCCTTCTTTGGAGGTTTTCAAACAAAGGTTGGATGGTCATCTGTCAGGAGTATTTTGATGGTATATTCCAGACCGTAGTTGGACTCTATGGACCTTGTCGTCTCTTCCAACTCCACAGTTCTATGATTCTATTATTCTATGCCTCTTTCAAAAAGAAACTTAGTGAAGAATTACCTCCCTATTAGACTTTAAGAGATCCCTAGTTCCCAGTTTTGCCATGGATTCCTTCTGTGGAAAGCAAAGTCATTGTCTCCTATGTTTGTTTCTCCAGTCTGTAAAAGAGAAGTAACCACTAGCCTACCTTGCAAGGCTATTCAGGTTTTGATTCCCCCCACCCCTCCACTGCAGGCAAAGTTGAGTGAACACTCTGCTAAAGTGTGATCAAACATTTGCAGCCTGAGAGTGTTATAAAAAGTGATACATATTCATGGGGGATTGGCCAATTTAGGAGGGCAAGGGTGGGATTTGCAAAGCCAGAATTCCTTTGAACTTGTCCACCTTGACCAGTTCTTCTCCCCAAGCGTTTATCTAAAGGATATAAAATCACCTCTTAGGTGAGACTTAAGTAAAGGGCATGGACTTTGTTCTTAGTAATGACCTGAAAAGTTTGAGGTCAGAACCCATTAGGGGAACTCTCAAGTGTGTCTTTTGTCTTATTGGGGGTGGGGGGTGGGGGATAAATATATAAAGCTCAGCTTTGCCTTGCTCAGAAACAGCCGTGAAAAAGCATTTGCACTTGGCAGCCTGTACTAAAAGGCAGGGGTGCAGTGGGAGGGGTGAGGAAGCTCACACAGTCATTGCAGTTCAATTCTGCACATGTCTGCTCACAAGTAAATTCTGCCGGCTTCAATGGGGCTTAACTGTGAACCAGGCAGGCAGTACAGCATTGTTGCTAAGCTACCTACAATAGAAAATTGATTCTATTGAGTCCTATGAGACTGCTCTAGAGTTAGCAGGCTGAGACTCACAGCCACAGCTTCCACTATGGCTCTTACTGCTGCATCCAGCAGTAAACATTTTCATGCTTTAGCCCCACTAGGATTATATTATTTTTTAAAGACATTAACGGAACGGTTAAGGCAGAGCTTGGGTTATGTTTGGGAAATACATTAAAACACTCTTAACAGGAAAAGACGGCTGGTGGAGCGGGGGGTGGGGGAGAGATGTGCAGAAAGAGACCATGAGCATCACAAGGCTTACTAATATTTCAAACTGAGTGAAACATAACCTGTACCAAGTGTCAAATTATTGTTCACAGAATGAAGAGTGCAAATTAAAAGATGTATTTAGCATCAATGTTGCTAGGTGGTGTCTCTACTGATTCATTTATTTAATACATTTCTAATATTTAAAAAATATTTATTTATATGTATTTACCATGTGCATTTTTAAAGTAAAGCCCCCCACCTAATGACTAACAAACCTGCCACTCATCTGGCAATTTGGATTTCAAATGCATCACAAAACAAACACTTACAACAATCCTGCAAGATAAGACAAAGTAATTTCTTCAATATAGCAGTACTGGAAGAGCAGGAAGCTGAGGCTTGTTGCTTCCATTTTCCTTTAGCCAAAGGGAGATGGCCCACTTTATACCCCCACCCGAGACGCTGTGGTCATCTAACCTGGGGACAAAGACAAGTTTCCAAGGTTAAGGTAGCCTCTTGCTTTCCTAAAATGTCTCCTGACATGGCTAACTACGTACTGGATGATCCCAGAAGTACAGCAGCCAGCTGTGATTCTTCAATTGCAAGAGAAGTATACTCTGCACATGCTCAGGAGCATGGCAGATTTCTCTACTCACTTGACAGCTTCACAGAAAAATAAACACAATCCAAAACAATTTTCCATATAGAGAGAGTCTGAGCAAGCTGTTAACTAGAGGAAGGAATGGAACTTCTTTTCCCCTATTCCAAAATGCCTCCATAAAGTTATAGCCAGAAGGACTTATAATAAAAACCATGTACTGCGATTTCCTGCAAAGGGAGGGAATGCCTCTTCCTTCCAAATCTCATTTTGCATGAGTCTTTAATGCCAGTGGCTCTCCAAGGTCCAAATGGGGTCAAGGGGGTAGCTCACCTCATTATTTCACAAGGAGGTGCCCCATCTCTGGCTCAGATCATGGGCCACCTCACTCTTCATCTAGCATTAAACTGAAGCCAGGGCAAAACTAGACTTTCTAAAGAGAATCCATTTCAGAAGCTGATGGAATGGGTGAAAAAGGTTTGTCTCAATGGAGCCAAAGAAGGGACCATCACTCAGAGGTACTGTGTTCATGCTTTGCATTTTGCTGAAGATCTCAGGCTCTTCTCCAGGTAAAGTATCATTCTTCAACCCTGGTCAACACTCAGGGCTTCTGGGAGCTGAAGTCCCAGACACTTGGTGGATCAAGAGGGTGAGAAGCACTGAGTTTGTCAGGTAGCAAGGGATGGGAAAGACCCCCTCTCTCTACCTGAGACCCCCAACAAATGATCATAAATCAAACACAGCTATAGTTGGGCTCTCTGGCCAAATTAATCTGGTGTAATGCAGTTTCTGGCATAACTTTCTTGCAACTCCAATTCCCTTGTGAAGTTCACAGAATGACCTTGCTCTGCCCTAAACCTAACCTGCCGCAAAAGATTGTTATGAACTGGAATTGACCGTGCTCCGTGCACACCTTGCAAGAAGATCAGCACATGAATGTGGTAAGTTACATCTTGAGCAACAACATCACGGTGATGGTGGAGAAAACCTCCAACCTCTAGTCAGCCTTGAATCTCAAAGGATGACCTTGGCTTGGGCCAGGTGCTGTGTGCTGGCCCAGCCTACTTCCAAGGGTTGTTGTTATAGCTGCTGCTGTTGGAAGTTTCCTGGAAGGAGGTGGAGGTGGAATGAAAAGAAGAGGGGCGCAGACCATGTGTAAAGTGCCACCTTCTACTTCTGTGAGGAAAATCTCTGGCAGCTCTTGAATTTAACACATTAGAATTACATTCTGGGGAAAGGCAAGCAAAATTTTCACGCAGGATGTGGAACATGCGCGGGCGGGGGGCAGAGATCTGTTTTAAGGGAAAACATCTCTTGCTGCAAAGCGGCAGGAGCGCGCGAGGGTGTTGTGCGTGGGAAAGAGCAAGAAATCCACCCGGCCGAAAAGCGTCTCCGCGTAAAACTTACCAGGCAAGAAGTTTGCGCAGAGGAGCAAGACGAGTTGCTCTTGAAACGCGAGGAATCCCATTGTGGAGCGCTCGCGGGGATGTCCAAGCCGTCCCTCCTTGCAGGCTGCCTGCGTGCGCGTAGGAAAGAGATCAACGCTCCAATCCTTTTAACATCAACTTGGTCCACCTCGCCATCCTCCCGCGGTCCCGATTCATCCTCTTCCCTGTCCCTTCCTCGACCCGGCCGGGCCTCCACTCAGCTCCCTCTGCCTTCTCCTCCTCCTCCTCCCGGGATGTCTTCTGGGCTGGCCCGAGCTCCCTGCCTCCGGCAAACGAGGACGGCGCGCCGGCTGGAGTCCCTCGCCTGCGCTCTGCGCACCACGCCCGTTCCAAGAATATCTTTTTTAAAAAAAATCAAAAGGTGGGGGAGAACCCGAACCGAGCTAACTAGGGTGCTAGTCCTCTTTGATCGTCCAGGTGGGACCTTTTTGCCTGGAGTTCTGGATAGAGAACAGTGGCTTCCTCGGGAAGATGCTCTGAAGCGCTTGGAGAGAAAAAGAGAGCAGAATATTTTGGTGGGGAATTCTCTGCGCTCTAGTGGATTCGATTCTCTGGACGCCCGCTCCGTCTTTGCCCGTCCTGCTTCGCCTTGGATCTGGAGTCGTTGAGTTTTCAGAGCTCCCCTTGCATTCTTTCTCTCTCTCTGTCGCCACACCAAAGTGGCTATTGCGTCCCCCCCCCCGCCTTTAATTCTCTGAGCTCAGATTGGACGGCGGAGGCGAGGGGAAGCCACTCCGCAGCTCGTCCTGGCCCCGTGGGGAAGGAGAGCGCCGAGGAGACGGGGGGCGGGTTCATCCGCCAGTGTGGGACCGACCCCCCCACCATCCCCTTCTTGGCCATGGGGGGAGGAGGAGGCGGGAGAAGATGAGGGGATCCCACCCCAAATCGTGCAAAAACCCAGAAGGAAAACCTAGCATCGGGGGGAGGAACGGTCCTCTTTTAAGCATCTTTCTGTTGGAACTTCGTCTTGTTTTTTCATGGGACACTTTATTATTTAAGAGTTTGTAAAAAAAAAAAAAAAAAAAGTTTCGTGGATGGCTGGTTTTAGCTGTATTTTCGTTTTCACCTCTAGTGTGAGCAGCTTTGGGGCGTCTGAGGAAAAAGGGGGCTATCAATGACATAAATCACAATAACAAAAAAATAAATAAAGGGGCCTGGAGTGAATTCCTCGCAGATTTACACTAGAGATGAAACACCACACTTTTACATTTTTCTTCTTTTTCTTCTTGTTTCTTAATTTCTTAAAAATTTGTTTTCTGTGTTCTCTCCTGTTTTCTACCACAGGATCAATTAAGGAAAAAAATGAGGAATAATTTAAGTATCTAAAAAGATACTCAGGAGCTGGTGCAGTGTTGTGGTTTGAGTGTTAGACTATAGGAGCCTGGAGATTAGGGTTGAAGGTCCCTCTTCGCATGGAGACCTACTGAGAGACCTTGGGCAAGTCACACTCTCTCAGCCTCAGGGAGGCAAAGGCACCCCCCCCCCGGAATAAATCTTGCCAAGAAAACCCAGTGAGAGGTTCTGCCTAGGGTGGCCATAAAGACATATTAAGCCATCAGACAACTGGAATTTGAAACCATTTAGCAAACTAAAGCAGTCTAAGAACTGTAAGGATCTGGACAATATGATTACACACACGCGCACACACACACAGAGGCTTTAATAGAAAACTATGTTTTATTACAGAGCCAGAAACAAGCCAGTGTTGATGTCACCCAGATCTGCAAGGAATTCCACAACTAGGGTGTTTACCATGTCCTCCCATAATGTGTCGTTCCCACTGAAAGGACACAGAGGAAAGTGCCTTTAAAACACTATTTACTTCTTTGTCTCTCTCCCTCTCACACACACATACACACACTCACACACTAATTTAATATTAAAGAAAGGGTAGGCATTTTGTAGCACATCTAAGAATGATTTATTGCAGCAGAAGCTTTCATGGCTTACAAACCACTTCCTCAAATATCTTGGTGGAATAAAATATTCAGGCCGGAGGTATATTACGCTCCATCACTGCATCTGAGGAACCAGATCTTAATCCATGAAAGCTGATACAGGAAGCCCCCGCCTTTCAATGCCTGGTTATCTGATGACTTTTGTTGCTTCCAAATTAAGCACAAGTTCCATTAATTCAATGAGGGTTCTGCTCTTTCACCAATTCTTCTTGCCTATGGAGGCTTGCTTGGGACCATTCACATGCTGCTTGCAAAGGGAGCCAAGAAAGGGGAAAAAGGTGCCAAACCAGCTGAGAGACTTTGCAAGCAGAGCACACACGGTCAGTCCCAAGCAAGCCTCCACAAGTCCTTTATGTTCCCTACAGCACAGTACATGGATTCTGCTTTTCAATCAATTCTGTTTTCTGGCGGTGCTCCACTCCATAACCTCTCAGGTAAATGCTGAGAGCCTGTATTAAAATAAAATGGCTAGTTTTAAAGGTGCCACAAGACTCCTATCCCTTCCTCCTTCTCTTTTTTTAATACTGAAATGAACTAACGCAGCTGTCTGAAAATCAATCTGGCAAAAATCTCTATTGGGTTGACTTTTAGCCAGGTGTAATACTCTCCTCCTGTTTACTCAGAAGCAAACCCTATCTGCTTTGGTCAGACCCCACCTGGAATACTGTGCCCAGTTTTGGGCACCACAGTTCAGGAAAAATATTGACAAGATGGAACATGTCCAGAGGAGGATGACTACCAAAATGGTAGAAAGCCTGGAAACCATGCCCTATGAAAAGTGACTTAGGGAGCTGGGTATGTTTAGCCTGGAGAAGAAAAAGTTAAGAGGTGACATGATAGCTATGTTTAAATACTTGAAAGGATAATATATGGAAGATGGAGTCTCCTCCTTTGGAGGTTTTTAAACAGAGGCTGTATGGCCATTTGTCAGGAATACTTTGATGGTATATTCCTATATGGCAGAATGTGGTTGGACTGGATGGCCCTTATGCTCTCTTCCAACTCTGTGATTCTATGATTTCCAGCCTCCTCCTGAGAGTTATTGTCCCTAGGACAGCCATTGTGGTTCAGTGGTTTGAGTGTTGGACTAAGAATCTAGAGACCAGAGATCAAGTCCTCCTCATTCAGGGAACCCACTAGGTGAACCTTGGGCAAGTTACACGCTCTCACCTTAGAGGAAGGCAATGGGAAACTTCCTCTAAAGAAATCTGGTGAAGAGAAACCTAGGACAGGGTTGGTACAAGTTGGAGTTAGTTTGAAGGCATATAGTAACAAATAAGCAGGTTCAGAATGTCAGTCTGCACATTTAGGAACATGACAGTGCCAAAAAAAGAAAAGAAAAAGAAAAAGAAAGAAAGAAAGAAAGAAAGAAAGAAAGAAAGAAAGAAAGAGAAAAGACACATTTGCTTTGTGGTCAAAAAGTAGCAGGGTATCACTGTCTCAAAAGGCACAACTTGAGGAAGGTGAGAGTTGTCAATGGCTGTGGGCCAGGGTGGCTTATGTAGAGCCTCCACATTCAGAGGACCATGGACTAATATTTGCTGGAAGACACCAGTCTCAGTTTTTTTTTTATAATATTTTTATTAAAACAACTGTTATTCACATTACATACTTGTATTGTCATATTTTCAAATTAAAAAAAAAAAGCTTATTTACCATGTTATCATACAATCTATCCATTTCTCTTATAACTTCCCCTCACCTCTTAATAGAACCTCTATTTAAGTAACTTATCGTGATCTCAATAAACATAAATTCTCTAATGTAGACTGGCTTCTTTAAATTACATATTATAGTATACGTATTACCTATTATAGTATACAGATCTATTTCTCATCATATCCATATACAATTATCCAGCTATTCAACTCCTTTAATATCTATATCCAGTTTTCTTCTATTACTGTCTTAATTGATCTCAAATCATCAAGTTTTTTTGTCTGCTTTTTATCCTGCAGGTTAAGTGTGAGGTCTTCTAAAATAATGAATTCTAAAACCTTCTGTATCCATTCTTGTATTTCCGGTATTTCCTTTTTTCCCCAATATCTAGCATATACAATCCTGGCAGCCGAAACCATGTACAGAATTATATATTCATATCTCAGTTTTAAAGGATCTATCCAAGGTGCTGAAGTCTGTCCCCTTAAACAGCATTAACATTTTGGATACTTCCTCTAAAATCCAGTCTGAAATTAAAGGCTATGACTTTGACTAAAATTCTTTGACTCTGACTAAAATTCAGGCTGAAATCTACTGGTCATCCTGCCTCTCCCTAAGATTTTACTATGTGAAACTTGAGACTGTGGGCAGAATTAAGAAAAAGAAGATCCCCTTCCCCAGTAGCGCTTGAAACAGGCACGACTGCCTGCTCTGTAGATGATGGAGCATTTTTGTTTTCTCTTGCAACAGCCAGTAGAAACTGATGGACTCAAATTACAAGAAAGAGAATTTGGGCTGAAGATCAGGAAGAATGTGGTGATAATACAAGCTGTTTGATACTGAGACTGCCTTGGAAGGTGGTGGGGTTTTCTTTCTCAAAGTTTTTGTTGTTGTTGTTGTTGTTGTTTTCATGTTTTTGTTTGTTTGCTTGTTTTAGCAAAAACTGTGTGGCCACCTATTAAGGATGTTGTGGTTGTGAATTTTCCACTACCTTGACATGGGGTTGGGCTGAATGATCTTCTGGAGGATACATCCAGCTTTGTGCTACTGAGATTCTATGACAGAAATCCATGGTAAATATGCAAAAATATTTCTTTCCCCCAATACGTTTGTGTAGTCACCATGGATTTTGGCCATATTATTTTCAACTCAAGCCAGCACAGTGTAGTGATTTGAGTGTTGAACTATGACCTTAGGGAACAGGGTTTGATTCTCTGCTCAGTCACAGAAATCCACTGGGTGACCATGGGTGTGTCACACACACACACTCAGCCCCAGAAAACCCTGTGATAGGTTTGCCTTAGGGTTGTCATAAGCCAGAAATGGCTTGAAGGCACACAACAAATTTTCACCTCTTCCAAAAATCATTGTCTAGGCTAAACCCACAGGAGACCCATGGAAATTAAAGGGACTGTTTAGTCACAACTAACCTCAGTCCCATTTATTTCAGTCAGTCTGCTCTAAGTAGGATTCATGTTGGATTTCTTCTTTTGTATTCCAGCCTCAGTGATAGTTGCCACCAACAAGGCAATGGGCCTATGTGAAAGGCATGTATGCTGAAGAAAAAAATTCAGTGTTTACCAAAGGGGTGTGGATGGGATTAATTTGCCTGTTCTGTGTTTATTGACTGGATCATGTGAAGAGCAAACAGGAAACACAACCCTTCATCTTCAAATATCCCATTCTTATTTTATTTTATAGCAGTTTGATCTTGACTATATCCAAGAACGGGCCTTGCACTGCACAGTCCTATACATGGTGACTCAAAAGTAAGTCCAAGCATTGCTTGGAAAAGTTACTTTCTGATGACTCAAACCCCCTCTCCAAAATAACTTGGTAGCCATGCTGGTTAAGGGATTCTGGGAGCTGTAGTAAAAACAAATAATAACATCTGCATGCCAGGCAGGTGAATGTATGTGGAATTGCATAATTAACATTGTCTGAGATCTTCAGCACAAGGACTGGGAGAGAGATCTGAAAGGATCATGTGTGTAGAATTTGCATTGTTTTAACTGTAGTTAAAAGTTCAGTAATTGAACTCCCAGTAGTTCAGCACCTTCATTGACATCATTCATATAACAGTAACAGTAGCAATCTCAGGTCTCTGCAAAAGCAGGAAGAACCAGCAACTCATCAAGTACCCAGTTTGGAGTCCTATCTGACATCTTTTCAGCCCATTGGAAGTAAGTGGCTCAGCAAACTTTGCTCAAAGCTGAAATGACAATATTCCTATAATTAACAACATTGCTGGCATCCAAACTATTTAAATACAGAACATTCAAGAACTGCTGCTGTCCAAAGCAAAAGGGAAGATCTTCTTTCAGACATGAGTAAGTCAGAGTGGTGATGAATGCCTCCAATTAAATTTTCCTTCTGCTCCCCAAATTTCTAGCACTGTATTAACTTAAAACTTCAGTTGATCATACAGAAATACAGTTTAGGCAGCTACAGAAAAGAGGCAAGGTTACCAAGAGAACGCAAGCACAGGGAATACAAGAGTTCTGGATGTGAGTGATTTTCAGTTTCCCACCTTTTACAATGCTAGAAATTTGGGGACCAGAAGAAACTTTCACAGGGAGGCAGGAATTGTTAAGGATGGCAATTCCCTTATCCAGTTCCCATGGCTATACCCCTGGTGGCACCAGCTGCTACATACTTTGCAGTTTCCTCTTTATAAGATGGTTTGTTTATGATGAAGTTGGGAAACATCCAGTTAAGGAATACAGTTTGTGAGTTTCCACATGATTGAAGCTGAAAAGGAGGAAAAGTCAAGGTGCTCCAAGGCCACAGATGCCTGTAGGATAAAGGATGTGTGCGTGTTTTTAGAACCAGATGGTGTAAGTGAGTGAAGGAAGTGCTGGAGGGTAAGCTGGAGAGGAAGGGACACCCCTATGAACTGTCAGTGCAGGAAACTCTAGAGACCGTGCATGAACCCTGGCAGGCACAAGGGGAAATGCAGAATATCTGCCCCAAATCCAGCACTGGCTGAAAAGTGGCTAAAGTCACTACAGTGCTAAACTTCTCCCGGATGAGGAAATACTTAGCTGCAGTAGTCTACCCATGCAAAAGTTCCTGACTACTGTAATGCGCTCCACACAGAGTTGCCCTTGAATATGACTCCGAAGCTACGGTTAGTGCAAAATGAAGCAGCAAAATTATTGACCTTAGCATCTTACACACCATATGTAACACTGACCTTAAAGGAACTGCACTGGCTGTTAGTTCACCCACCCTGCCCCCTCACCCCACCACATCTGAATTCAAGCTGACAGTGATGGCATTCAAAGCCCTAAATAGCTTGGGTCTTCAGTACTTGAAGAAGCGCCTAGCCCTTTATGTGCCTACGTGAGGGCTGAGATCTGCTAAAGAGGCCTTCCATGTGTCAGCAATGTGATGCAGCAGCCAAGAAAGCCAACGTGATTCTTGGTCGCATCAATAGGAGTATGGTGTCTAGACTGAGGGAGGTAATGGTACCACTCTATTCTGCATTGGTTAAGCCTCATTTGTAATATTGTGTCCAGCTCTGGGCACCTCAATTCAAGAAGGATATCAACAAGCTGGAACATGTCCAGAGGAGGGGGACCAAAATGGTGAAGGATCTGGAAGCTACGCCCTATGAGGAATGGCTTAGGGAGCTGGGTATGTTTAGTCTGGAGAAGAGAAGGTTAAGAGGGGACATGATAGTCATCTTTAAATATTTGAAGGGATGTCATGTCGAGGAGGGAGCAGGCTTGTTCTCTACCACTCCAGAGACAAGGACAAGGAGCAATGGATTCAAGCTGCAGGAAAGGAGATTCCACCTGAACCTCAGGAGTGCCCCCATCAGTCAGGGCAATATGTTATGAGAGCAAATGGGAGAGTGCCTTTTCTGCTGTGGCTCCCCAGCTATGGAACATTCTTTCCTTAGAAGCCTGATCGGTGCCCATGTTGCTGTCATTCCAGTGCCAAACATGGGAGAGAGCTCCTCAGCAATGCCCCTCCCACTTGTGGAATGCCCTCCACTTGGAGGCCTGAGCAATGCCTACATTGGTTCCCCCCCCCCGAATTGGCTCAAAACTTTGCTTTGTATTACAATCTCCTTTAACTTCCTTGAATGGTTTAATATGTTTTTTTCCTAGTTTAAATTATTAACTGACTGATTTTGTTTTTTTAAAAAAAAAAATAGGAAATTTTTGAATTACTTATATTGCTTTATCTGTTTGCTGTCCCAGGCTCTCATGATAAAAAGAGTGGGAAATAAATAAAATAAGCAAGTGAGAGTAATTTATTTCAGAACCTTGTAGCCAGTAAGTCTTGTTACAGGGTGACTTTTAAGGGAAGGGATCTAGGGTCTTTGAACAATGCAGAGAAAGGAAGTGTCTTCTACAAAATGCAAATAGTCTTTACCGGGTCTTTCCTGCCTCTAGAATGGGGATGGACAAATCTCAGACTGAGAGCTATGTACACTCCATCTATAGCCATAACCGTGTCTCCTGAGATCTTCTTAGTGATCCTCACTTCCACACTGCATGAACAAGTCATAATTTGGAGGTAGGACTGTTGCCTCCACTATATTCAGCAGAAACCCTGGTCAGAGTATAGCTGAGGGTGATGGGGTTATAGACTTGCTCACCTTCTGTGGCCCTGTAGCAGCCAGGATTGCTGCTTCTGCGCTGTTAAGGTAGCACAGATTTTTATAGGTTGTTCTTTGAAAAAGCACAATCATTCCTTTACAATTTTATCCTTGGCTTTTGGTTTATCATCACCTTGCAGAAGAACATCTACTGAAGCTACATATCAAGATGGGCATGACCCTACCTGTCCAGAAGAGCCTGCTTTCTAGACCAACATTATCAGGTACGTACAGGCAGTGATGTATTTAAGTCTTTTACTTCAAGTCTCAAGTCAAGTCTCAAGTTGAGTCTCAAGTCCTTGCAAGATACTTTCAAGTCTTGAGTTAAGTCTCAAGTCTGGGAACCAACTTTATACTCCAACCTGCATTCTACAATTTCTGGACAGAGTCAAATAAAGTCAGTTTTAACAATTTAAGTAGAATCAGACTTCTACTTTTGTGATTTTGCCATCTGCAGCTTCAGAAGTGGGGAATAAGATCCTTCTTATTCCCCATTAATGAAGCTTCAAGAGCTTTAGAAGGAAAGATCCTTCCTCCTCAAGACCACTGCCTAACACATTTTCTGTTCCCCTCTGAGATACGTGCCCTGCACTCTGGTCACAAGTCTTGCCTTCTGCTCTTAGGAAAAGTTTTAAAAACTTCTCTTATATGTAGTGGGGACAAGCTGCTGAGCAGACCTCAACCCCACCTCAAGCCCATTGCCTAACCCATTTGCTGTTCTCCTCTGAGAAATGTGTCCACGCTTTGGCCTTGAGACAGATTGTCATGTGATCAGTAAGTTGTAAGTTTTCTGGATGAATGTGTTATGTTACTGAACCAAGTGCAGCAAATCAGTCACTAAAAATAAGCAAGTCTTGAGTCGAGTCGAGCCAGTGTATAATTTTTGCCAAGTCAAGTCTGAGTCGAGTCACTGAATTGACTTAAGTCTATTGACTCAAGTCTACATCACTGCATATGGGACTGAAAGGACCTGGAGTTGGGGCTAGAGGAAACAGACAGCTGCAACACTTTTTACTTTTCAGAATGGGAACAATGATACCTTTGGTGTTGCTCAGGTAATGGGTGTGTTTATTAAGCAAGATGTAGAGTAAACCACTGACCAAAGGAGGAATCTTGTTGGTATCTTAAGCATGCATAAGCTGTCGGACATTTTTGTTCAATGCAGACCACCTGTATTAAATTCAAGGTTGCAGAATCAGAGGTGTATATCCACACATGGCTGTGCATGGGCATGGACATTGCACATAGTTTTGCGTTTGTTTGCACTTTTGATGTCTTGGTTCAGTGGGTCAGCCTTGCTGTTCAACACAATGGTTGCATGGTACAATTAAGACAGAACTCTATATGGGGAGATTTACACTACGCAGCCATGATGTAAGATGTAAGCCACTTGTGTCTGCAGGAAGCATTCTCAACTACTACACTTGGTGCTGAGGGTTTCAGAAGAAAAGGTGAGGTAGAAGAGACTATTGTAACAGAAGCAACATAATTAATAGATAGTAGAGGTATACATTTTTGCTCATTTTCTTCTTACACATGAGAACAACAATGCTAAAAAGTATTCTCCCCACTAGATGAGGATACTAAAATGTTCATTTCTGATTAATTTTTAACACTATCTCTCTCTCTCTCTCTCTCTCTCTCTCAACATAAGCCTTCACAACAAAACAAGGGAGGGGAGAAACAGTCTTGCCATTCTCACTGAAGGATGAAAAATTTTGCAGCAGTTGACAGTATTTTCAGTGGGATGTCTCAGTTCATCAAGACACCGTCTCTCATCAAGGATGAGAACATTTGTGAATATTCTTTGCATTCCTAATAAGCATGCCCAATCTCTTCACAGTTCATGCAATTTGCCAACTTTTTAATTTTTTAAAGTCCTTCTTCATAGGAGAGGGGTCTAATTTAAGAAAATAAGTGGCCAGGAGAGAGGCTTAAAGATTTCAAGCTTTTCTACTCATTTGTAATAGTCTTCAATTAAACTGGAAGCTCTGAATTTATTTGAATTTTTTTTAACAAAAATTATATCAGTGGTTCTTAACCTTTTCTTTATTGGGGACCCTCTGTAAATATAATTTGTTGCTTGGGAACCCCAAGACTTCATTCAAGATTTAAATATTCAACTATTTGTTTAAATATTAAAGGTTTCTGGAGGCTACCATTCAAATCCCTGCTCATACACTGGGTGACCTCAGGCAAGTTACATTCTCTCAACCTGAGAGGAAGGCAAAGGCAAACCCACTCTGAACAAATCTTGCTACCACCTACCTCCCTGTGATAGGTTCACTGTAGGGTTGCCATAACTCCGAAGTGGCTTGGAGGCACATAACAACAGAATGCCACTGACAGAGAGAGGTTCTTTCAAGCCATCATGTCTCTCCCCTTTGAAAACTGAGGCCATTTCCGCACTGGACTGTTACAGCGTGATTATCCCACTTTCAACAGCCTATGGAATCCTGGGGTTTGCAGCTTTCGTAGGGTCCAGCTGTTGAAAGTGGGATAATCACGCTATAACAGTCCAGTGCGGAAATGGCTTGAGTTCTGGTGATCCTAAAGTGAACCTATCATGGGTTTTTTCTATCAGGAATATTTGTTGCCTTTGCATTTCTCACAGGCTGAGGTCAGCCAGTAGGTTTCCAAAGCTGAGTGAAGATTTAAACCCTGCTTTCCAGCATCACAGCTTGAGCACATTCTGCTCTGGGAGTAATATTACAGGGGCCAATAACATGACTCACAACATTAGAGATACATTTACTTACTCTTCCTCCAGTGTAATGTATAGCATCCCATGCCAGCAATGCAACTCTGCATTCTACACTGGGCAGTCTATGCAAGAGGATTAATGGACACAAATCTGACGTTAGAAATGCCAGTACCCCAAAACCAGCTGCAGAACATTTCAACTTTCCTGGACTCACAGGAAGGAATTTAAAGGTTGTGGTCCTTGAACAAGGAAATTTCCAAGAAAGACTAGCAAGGGAAACTGCTGAATTGAATTATATTCACAAATTCCAATTCATTAGCAGAGGTATAAACAAAGGCAATGGCTTCATGGCACACTGCATATATCAATAGAAGAAAACTCGCTATGGAACATATAACAAAAGGAATCCTCTCAGAGAGAGTTAAACCCTGGGAAACTGACTTTTAGTAAGCAGATTTTTTGTTTTCATAACTAATTGTTGAGAGTGGCAACCTTTGCATGCTTAATTAACTAGCTTGTTAGTTTGCATGTTTATTGTAGGCACAGAGAGATAGCTTAGAGTAAACTTCCCATTTGTTTTGGTCAACACCTCTTCCTCCAGCACATACACATTCTTTGTTCTTAAAAGGCTCTCTTTCCCTTTATACCTCTTTCTTTTGTCTTCGCCTTTGGTCCTGAAAACATTCTCTGAGATCTCCTAACAGAGATTCTTTCCAGCAAGCATGTGACTGCTTATTTTCTTCTTACTTTCTTCAAGAATTGAACCTGCGTAGACTATGCACAAGATTTTGTGAGTAAACTTTTTGTATTTTTAACCAAACTGTTTGTGTTTATTTTGAGCTAGATTAAGTGTGTCTGGGGTTGAGGTGATTTAGGACTGGTAATTTGCTCAGCTTCTACCTGTGCCTTACAAAATACTCTGCTGATTGAGAGACTTATTGCTAAAAATCTCTCAATTCCCCAACACTAGTCACTGTCAAGATCTGAAAGATCTGTATCCCACTATGCAGCCCTTTGAACATGTAGGGCAGGGGACATGATTTGTATCTTACACTCCATCCCACTCTCCCAACTGTGCAAATATGCTTTATTACTGAGCATTTGTCACTCTGTACAGCATTCAGAGAGGTGGGTATATATCCACAAAAGTTCATGCAAAATTTAGAAAAAGTCTTAAAGGTGCTGCCATATTTCTTCTTTTTTCCCTTCCCTCCCTTCCTCTTTTTTAAATTACAAGAGAATAACATGGTTACTTCTTTGATGACTGGTTCTCTCAGAAATCCAAAATGCAAAACAAAAGTCAGCAATGGGTCCAAAGAGCAAACCAAAACAAGGTAAGCCCCTATATATATATTAATACACAGGCTCTCAGAAGTCCCTCATTCCTAGGGTCAACCTAGGTTGAAACTGGCTAGACAGGAAATAATGACAACAAAATGAATGAATGAAAGAAAAATGTGTGCCTTTAACAGGTCATGTAACTTGACTCCCTGTCTATCTAGAAAAATATGGCCTGACCCCTGCTGATTGTTCAGCTAAGGTAGATATGTGGAATCAAGTGTTGAAAGGTGCCTCAACATCTCTGTAAATCTCTTTTATTTAATACGTCTACTTTACTTGGTAGTACCAATAAAATTCAGGGCTGTGACCATGGGATCCAAAATTTCCATAGGAATTAGAAGAATCAATAAGCTCATCACCATCTCTTTCCTGATATACATAATCCTACTAGGTGACCAAAGGTGTTCCAAAATCAAGCCTAAAACCAGACAGAAATGGATTGAGAAGATCAGCTTCTTTGAGCACTTTGCCAAGGAAAGGAAGTTGGCAACAGATATGTAGTTGTTTTGATCTTCTGGGTTAGGTTAGATTTCTTCCAGATGTGTTTGCAAATTCTACTTCTGGCACTGCAAACAAATTCCTGGGCCGAATATACACTGTTGGGGGCGGGGAGGCAGCTGGGAGTTGTGCCACATTTTAAAGACTAGTTTGTTTTTAATTTTGGGGGGATTTGGTTGCTTCTTCAGTCCAGAACTGATGCCAAATAAAACTTGATAGACCTTTAAGATGTCACAAGAGTCTTCATAGTTTTGCCTTTAATGAATGAACATGGAAATGTGTGCTCAGAATCATTTTGTTCCACAATTCAGTGTTTACCTTCCCAAGCATCTTGGCTTTAGGGTCTAGTGAAAAATCAAGTTGATAGCTATGCACTCTTCCTGATCACAGGTAATTTGAAGAGTGCTGTTAAGAAAATACAGCTGAATTTTGGGAACCACAATTTCTTCTAGCTAGAGGCCACACATGCACTAATAATGTTTTTCAAAAAGAAATATGCATTTTTCTCATAGTACACTCTCCCTCTCTCTCTCTCGTGTGTGTGTTAGCTTATAGTGTGCTTTTCTGTTTCCTTCACTATGAGTGTATGTGCCTTCAACTTGTCTGTCAACTTATGGCAACTTAGACCATTTCTACATGAGACTGTTATAGTGCGATGATTCCACTTTCAACATCCTATGGAATTCTGGGGTTCCCAGTTTAGGGAGGGGCCATGAGGCCATTGATTCCATATGTTATGGTCATTTCCAGCTCCGAGATCCTATGATTCTAAGTAATTTAGATGCAGTCCAAGAATTTGTTGTAATGATTACTAACAATTTCTTCTTCCTCAGTCTTTATGTCCTTCTGCAAGTGTGACAAGCAGTCTCATGTTGTCTTTACCTGATAGGCATTACTGATCTATGATGGGAGGCAAAGTGTAGCCCATGGAGTGCCTGCAATTCTTAGGAACCCAAAGTGCAGCCCCCGAAGCACATATATATATATATATATATATATATATATATCTGCCCAACAACAACAACCTAGCTGAAAATCAGCAAATATGACAGCCAGATGTGATGTGGCATCATTTCTACACACCAAAATGTAATAGTTTGGCCCAGGGAGTGGAGGATGAGGGGAAATGGCCCCTTCTGTCATTGCCCACCCCTGATATCTGACCTATGATCTCTCTATGACCTACAACAACTATGGATATGCAATGTTTCTTCTAAGCCTCTATTCCTCTAGAACACCAGGAAATGTGACTTATGTACAACTTCCTGCTAGGGATTATCCATTGTGCTTCTGTCCCTCTGCCATTCCCTGGGCTTACTCCTTATATGACCTGACCTGTGGATACCAGTAACCAGTAATCTTCCCCAGTCACCTGACCTGGTACCTAAATATCTACACCTGATATCTTACATTGTGGTTATATAATGTAAAACTGTGCCCATGGAGTTACATGCTAGTTGTACTGTGTGTGTGTATATATATATATATTTACAAGTCATCTATCAATTTATGGTGACCCCATGAACTTCATACGGTTTTCTTTGAAGGGATGTCATGTTGAGGAGGAAGCGGGTTTGTTTTCCACTGCTCCAGAGACTAGAACAAGGAGCAATGGATTCAAGCTGCGGGAAAGGAGATTCCACCTGAACCTCAGGAAGAACTTCCTGATGGTCAGAGCTGTCCGGCAGTGGAATCTGCTGCCTCAGAGTTTAGTAGAGTCTCCTTCTTTAGAGGTCTTTAAACAGAGGCTAGATGGCCATCTGTTGAGAATGCTTTGATGTGTGTTCCTGCATAGCAGGGGGTTGGACTGGATGCCGTCTGTGGTCTCCTCCAACTCTATGACTCTATGAATCTATTCTATGATTCTTAGGTAAGGGATACTCAGAGGTGGTTTTGCCAGTTCTTTCCTCTGAAATATAGCCTACCACACCTGGTGATCATTGGCAGTACACCACCCAAGTACTAACCCAAGTACTAACCAGGACTGACCATGCTTAGCTTCCAAGATCAGATGGGATCTGGTACCTTTAGGGCATTCGGGCATGATGGCTGTGCTATACTACCCCTTACTATGAGTGCTGACAGAAAAAAATTGCATATTGCCCAATGTGCTCACTTATGTTCCCACTGTACAACAGGAATGCACAATGGCAACCACATGACATAGTTTAGCTAGCCTCTGCAATCCTAGGAATCAAGTCACTGACAAATAAGCTACACTATTGTAACTATTGTAACACCACAAACCCACATGCAAAAGTGACAGGCACGTGTGTCTTCAAGAGCTGTAGTGGCTTGCAGGCTTCAATTTCAAGAGCTGTAGTGGCCTGCAGGCTGGGATCCAATAAATCCTTTAACAAAAACGGACTCTGGCAGTGATTAAACACTAAACAGTAAATGTTTTATTGACAGGCTCCAGTAGGAAAAGAGGAAGACCACATTACAGGTGGATTGACTCAATAAAGGAAGCCACAGCCCTGAGTCTGCAAGACCTCAGCAGTGCTATTAATAAATGAAATTCAGCAAGAAGCCTGGCTTTCTATAAAGGCAAGCTTCAGTTAACCAAACCTTTGACAGAAAAGAAAAGAAAAGCTCCCCTTTACAAAGGCTTTTTATGGGATCCCTTTTCCTGTTTGTCCTTAGTCTCTCTGGAAGATTTTCTAGCTGCATGGGCACTGGGGGACAGTAAAGGAGGGCTGGGGAAGCACAGACTTTTGTTGTCTGCAATAAACAATGCAATAAAGCATCAGCTGGGGAACACTGGGATTCTCCTCTAGTCAATCCAGCTGTAGCCACGTCTGCCTGCCTACAGTAGGCAAATGAAACAGCAGCTGCCTCCCAAACCCCTTACTAAAAATGCATGAACAATAAAACAGAAAGAAAAGGAGAAAGCAGGCAAGCTTGCCTCAGCTGCTCCCCCTCTGCCACAATTGTTAATGAAGTAATTTGTAATGTATGTAGTAATGTAGTAGTAAAGAAGAAGAATCAGTAGTCTGGAAATCATAAGAAAAAGGGAGTAGTTTGGAAATCACAAGAAAAAGGGAGGCTGATGAAAGAAAAAAGTCACCCTGGATACATTTTGGACACTTTAAGTGGTCTCTAGAAGGTTCGAAATGTTTGTTTGTTTATTTATTTATGCAAGGCTTACATGATTTACATATACATATTGTTAGTTTTGGATTAAAAATTTGTTGAAACATGATGTCAATTTGTTCTTTTTTTGTGACACAGAATTTTTTCCCTTTTCCTTCCCATTTTACTTCTACCTCTGGTACCAAATTTTCTATTAAAGAAATAATGCCCAGGAATACATCTAATTCTCTAATTAAGGTACATCTCTAGTCATTTCTCCCTGGAACATTTATATCTGTTCTTAACCTGTTCCTGAATTCTATTAAGGTCTTTGGAAGAATTCTGACAACCTCAGACTGAAAAATCTAAGTACCACTCTCTCAACTACTAATCCCAGAACTCCACAGTCTACAGTGAGACTGTTCAAGTGGAATACAGAGCTATAATTAACTGTGAAATGTGAAAAGACTCCTGTTAATAACCCTAATTCACTGCCTTTTAACAGCTACAACTTTTTTTAACTCCTGCCCCTTCTGTCCAGCCTGTCTTCAAAGGCTGTGATAGGCTGAACTCAAGAGAGGATGGACACCACCTCCTCTGTCCATCCTCTATAAAATCCTCTCCTTTTGATTACAATTTCCAGATTCCTGCTGTGACAGTAGCAATGCTGATTGGGGATACTGGGAATTGTAGTCCCCAACAGTATAGAATCATAGAGTTGGAGTAAATGACAAGGGCTATCAAGTCCAACCCCCTGCTATGCAGGAGGTACAATTAATTTCTTCTCCCTTGATCTCTGCGGATTACAATCCATTGTGCCTGAGCAAAAAAAGTATACTCTGTGACTGCAACCTTGTTTTTAGGGAAACAAAAGCATGAAAGGGGGGGGGAATAGAGTGTGGGTTCTATTTCACAAATCAAATCATAGGCTTTATAAATAAAACAAAGCCAGTGTGTTTTTCCCTGCTCACCTAGGAAAGCTAAAAAATCATACTTGACAGTCTTTCCATTATCCACAATATATTGTTTCCACTAATACATATTATATAGCACACTAATACATATTATATAGCAAAGAAACACTTTTGTGTATATTCTGGCTCTCTAATGGGATGGGGGTGGAAGCTTTGAGTGGGTGCTCCACAGGTTATTGTTTAGCTCCATCCACCCCAATAAAGTTGGGTTCAGTGGCTCAGGAGCTGGTTACCTTGGGAACAGGTAGCGTGGATGGAACTGGAGGTAGAATCAGGGTTACCAAGAGTGCTGCAAGCGGCAGATGTTGGCTTATGGCATCCCTTGGAGAAAACATGCAGTAATTCAGGCCATAGGGAGATTAAGGAGGAATTTGTTTCCCCTTCTTTAAGGCAGGGATTATGCACACAGGAGGGGCAGGTTTGGCTGGAGAAAATAGAAAGGGCCAAAGGTCTCTGAAAGGATACAATGGAAATCTGAAGAAGTACCAGGTAGATGAAAGATCCCCCCAAAGGAAGGACAATTGGTGAATGAAATCTGGTAATGCTCTTCTTACACCTACACTTTTGAGGAAACCATCTACCCAACAGGGCTGAGGGTGTTCTCAGATTAGGGTTTGCATGTGAAATTGCCTGGTCTCATTTCAGTTTTATGGGGTTTAGAAGACATTGGCTGGAATCTGGTTAGTGACATACACAGGCATAATGCCAAATCTCATTTGAAAAATGTGTTAATGCTCCGTAAGGTGGAAGGCAGTCAGAAAAGAGGGAAACCCTGGCTGACATTCTGGTAATTTCTGCACTACTCTGTTCTAGTGCTATTATTCCACTTCCAATGTCCTGTGGAATTCTGGGGTTTGTCGTTTACTGAGGCCCAAGAGCTCTCTGGCTGAGAATTCTAAATGGCCCTCCCTAAACTGAAAACCTCAGGATTCCATAGCATGTTGAAAGTGGAATAATAGCACTAGAACAGTGTAGTGTGGAAATGGCCTCCTAAATTAATGAATTACATCATGCAGTAGTCACATCAACATACACAGTTGCAACCCGCTTTTAGATTCACTACAGAGCTTGGAATTCTGTCCCAACTGTGCTACAAGCAAAATCTCCCCCAAATCCCATCTTTTCCATGCGACATCCCCCCTCCCCCAATGTCAGTGGAGAGCTGGAGGAGCAACAAGGACATACCCACCCATATTCTTATAACTTACAGGTAGACAACTGCAGATGGGGTTGGGGCCATTTTTTCCTTTCCATGGCCCTCATGGGCCAAATCATTTCTTTACAAGTGGGTTGCTCTGAGGGGGTTGCAGGAAGCAAGCTTCCACATTTGCAGGTAGTTTGGGAGCCTTTGGTCAGTTTCAGACAAAAATAATGTCACAAAATTCAAGGGCCTCATATTGAGTCCTAAGGACCACTTGTGGACCACGGGCTCCATTTTGCCCATCCCTTAGGCACACAGCAATAACATCATCCTCGGGGATATCCTGAAGATCACTGGGAGGTTTCTGAGAAAGTCTGTCATGGTGTGTCCAGTTAGAGGAAAATCGTTAGATGCATCCAGGGAAACCATGTCCTATGAAAAGTGGCTTAGGAAGCTGGGCATGTTTAACCTGGAGAAGAGGTTACATGGATTAAGTGTGACATGATAGCCATGTTTAAAGGTTTGAAAAGATGTCATATGGAAGTCTTTGCTGCTCCAGAGGAATAGATTCAAAGTACAGGAAAGGACATTCCACCTAAACATTAGGAAGAACTTCCTGATGGTAACAGAAGTTTGACAGTGGAGTACACTGCCTTGAAGTATGATGGAGTCTCCTTCTTTGGAGGTTTTTAAACAGATACTGGATGGCCATCGGTCAGTAGTGCTTTGATTGTGACTTCCTGAATAGCAGAATGGGGTTGGACTAAATAGCCCTTGTGGTCTCTTCCAACTCTATGTGTCATGCCGACCTCCCAGGACTCAGACAGAACCCTTCCTAACAGCCACAACACAAAGACTTGAGAGGGATAATACTTATAGCAACCAGTGTAAGTGAAAAAGGGAGAGCCCAGGTATCTAAGTGTTTAAATAGTCAGTACTCATTAATTAGGCAAACAGCTGAGGAAGGCTCTCAGCCTATATTAAAGAGGGACCAGAATGGGAGGAAGCTGTTGCTGACAACTGTTCTATTGGCTTGCATTTGGATTCTTTACTTGTGTTCCTAGAAACCTTGACCTTTGCCTTGTGTATGGATTTCACGACTGGACTGTCACTCTGAATTTACTGTGGACTCGGACTGCTAGACTACAACGAATAACTACCTAACAAACTGCTACAAATTTTGCTCGTGGTTGCCGATAACAGACTCTAATTAGGGAGCTATAAGCCTTGGCTGGCTGTTAGCACAGGACACTATGATTCTGTGATCCCTTTTGTTCTCCTCACTCTCCACCAACACAGAAATGACTGTCTGGAAAAGAAAGCTGCTTCACTGAAAGAGTGGATTGAAGGATTGCATTGGGTGATGTATTTTAGCTACATACTGAAGATACATTTCCCAGTGCAGGATCTCCCACTATAATACAGATGGTTTGATTCAGTCAAGGAAGCCATGACCAGGAATTTTGCAGAGCCTAAGCAGAGCTGTTGAGAGGACTGGGCTCTTGGAGGTTTCATGTTCATAGGACTGCTGTTAGCTAAGCATTTGACAATAAACAACAACAACAAATATCAAATCATGCCTGTGAATGTGTTTTTCATGGCTGGTGAAGATGAAGACATTTCACCTTAACTTCCTGTTCTGTTGCTGGGGTACCTCTCCCATCATCATATGGTGCTGAAGAGATAATGGGTGGGCAACCAGGCAGCAGTTGGTTGTACTTCATTAGATGACTTTAGGAATACAAAGACTTCTTCTTGGACTTCCGGGGGAGTCCTCCAGAAGACCAGAAGGATGTCCCCATAGCCAGATGCAAAGTGATTGTGTCATACACTGAGGTCCACCAGGATCCTTTGGAGGTCTTAGTGGTTGAGGTACACATTGCGTTTCTGGTTACAGGGACACAGGCCATTTCTGCACTGCACTGTTATAATGCTACTTCTACGTTCAACATCCTATGGGGTCCTGGGGTTTGCAGTTTAGGGAGGGGCCTTTAGAATTCTCAGCCAGGGAGCTCTTTGACCTCAGTAAACTACAAACCCCAGAATTCCACAGGATGTTGAAAGTGGAATAATAGCACTATCACAATGTAGGCTGGAACTGGCCATAACTGGACTTATCTGTGATCCTATACCATGATCGGGTATAGAACTACAGCAGCTCTGGGGTAGGTCTAAGTGGAACTTGAGTCTCTGTGGAAGAAGGAACAAAATACCAACTTTTGCAGTGGCCAAATGTGCTGGCGTAGGGTTAACTTGCACCTGCATATGCCACTAACATGCCAGCCAAAATTGGCCATTTTTTGCTGCAGCAGATAGTACTCCCTTGGACAACTCTGTCACTAGGCCTCTATTCCTATAACTTACTAATTTATTATCCACCAATCAAGCTCTTGAAGAGGTTTGCAATCACTTAACTACCATTAGAATGGGAATGATAAATCAAGCAATTTTGATTTGGCTCATTTTTTCACTTATTTCATTTTAAATTAGTTTCATCCCATTTCAACATCAATTAACTGTCAAGTAAACTAAAAGGCCATATAAAGAGCTATGCATTTTCACAGATACATTCACTAACGCAATTTTGCCCAATATCGGCATTTTTGAAACCCCCAAATCCTTTTTGCAATGTGTTTTTGCATTTTTCTCATCATACAAATGTGCATGCACTTTTTAAATGAGTATTTTGTTCCCTCTCCCTCCATTATCATAAAAGGGAAGAAGAAAACAAATCTTAGTGGCTCTAAATAAAATGCAATCTATATAGGAAGACCAAGTGGCTGATGGTGGGGGTTTCCTACTAGGAATTGTTTGCCTATATCAGCTAATGCTGTCACACTCCATCCACTCTGAATACCCACCCAAATCCTAGACTGGTTCTCAATAAATCTAGAGTGCAAAGGTTGGCTTGGGGTTAATCCTATAAATAATTTTGATTAAAAAATGGAATCCCCACTGGGAGATATTTATCATGGGGTTGTCATTCTGTGGAAGAGAATGGTTTAATCTCTTTCTCTCTCCCATCTCTCTCCCCTACAACCCACATTAGAAAATAGGACTGGGGGAAATGAAGGAACATATCTTACAAGGCGCTTCTACCTTGAAGTGACCTTGGTAAACCTCACTGCCAGCAGCTTTTCTGCATCAGTGCTCCTGGAAAAATTTCCCATTCATTCCTATATATGCACTGAGCACGTCAGCTTTGTGCAAGGTCCCCTTGGTGGTCAAGGTTTGCAGTACACCTCTTTAAATCTATCCACCCTGCTTCCCTCTTTAAAGTTTCTGCAAACACGTCAATCTATCCAAATATTAAGATTGCTTTACAGGTGGGTGGGGATGGGAAAAGACTCTGTTACCTACGTGTTTTTGTATTTACTTATTCAACTATAATTCATCAAGGGATACACTGGTGCTTTTAATTTCAAATATCTATTTTCCATCAAAAACACTCAGCTGGGAGTGGAAATAATTGTTTAATGATTTTTCCAGGTTCAGATTCAGTGCTACTGCATTGCCATCCCACCCTACCTTCTTCCTTATATGCAGCCTTGTCAAACTTGTATCTGTATTAAAATGTGTATGTTATTTTAAAAAAAATACAAACATAGGGGTCCCAATTAATTAGAGAAATGAAAATACAATTTGCTGTTGCATGCCTTCAAGTTGTTTCCAACTTATGACAAGCCTAAAGTGAACCTGTTACAGGGTTTTGTTGTCAACATTTGTTCAGAGTAGGTTTGCCATTGCTTTCTTTTGAGGTTGAGAGTGTGTGACTTACACACTGTCACCAGATGTGTTTCCATGGCAGACGTATGCATGGAGTCTCCATTTAGCTATCCCAGAAGTTGGATGATTTCTAACGGTGCTGTTGGCTATCTTCCAGAAGAAGAAACTGGCAACAACCACAGCTAAGTATTCCTTACCTAAGAAAAGTGTATGAAATGCATGGGGTTACTATAAGTCAACAGGCAATTTGCAGGGTCACATGCGCACACAATTTTATCTGCATCTCTTCTTATTCTATAAGCTGCCTCAAATTCCACTTTTGGGGAAAAGCTGAGATAGATATAAAGTGATTGATTTGCTTGAAGTTCTCTCTATGCAGGTAGAGGTTGCTCCTCTCTTGGTCATGTGGAGACCAAGACAAAGGACATCAAAATTTAAACTCCGTTAGCAGCAGTAAAGCAACTCCTCTTGGGATCCAGGATGTCTCTGCCTGTTGTGAAGTCATGGGCCCCTTAGAACGCTGAACTTCTCAAGAAGCTCCAAGTATTGGGATTCTTCCAGACCAGCTGAACAACCACAGAAACAACAGATGATACAAAATGTAGGCCTCTGACTCCAACACTGTCACTTTTCTTCTCCTATATGATTTTTAAAATATCTTTTGCCCGACAAAGAAGTTTCAAAATCCTGCACGATATGTTTTCTGCATTTGAGGTGGCCAATAAAGGTATCACTATTTTGTGGATTTTGGATTTTGGTGGTGAAAGTGGGCCACACGTGACCCACATATGACCTACAGGCACCATTTTGCAGTTCCAGAAGCACTCCAAGCTCTTAGGCCATTTCCGCACTACACTGTTATAGTACTATTATTCAATATTCATCATCATATGGAATCCTGGGATTTGCAGTTTAGGGAGGGACATCTTTGTCATCAGTAAACTATAAAACCCTAGAATTCCACAGGATGTTGTAAGTGGAATAATGGCACTACAACAGTGTAGTACGGAAATGGCCCCAGACTCATTATCTTTTTAAAAAATTACAGATAATATTTTCACCCTTCCAAATGACCCCCTCCCCAAAAATAAACTCAGAACCACAGCAAACTTAGCAGTTTTGCCCCAGATCCTCAAGAAACCCACATATTTTTAAAAGTTAATCCCCTCCCCCATCAATCTAATAGAAAACTACCAAAAAAAACAAATGTGGAAGTGATGTGATGCCATTTCTGCTTGCATTGAACTCACTGACATGAAGTTGTACAGATGAGAAATACCCCATGCCCTAGATTTAGAACACACTTTTCTCCATTTTATTATTATTAGTCTTTCTCTGGTCATTTTTAGTGTACCGACTGCATGCTACTGGTAATCAGTAAAAGGACAGCAGTACAAGACAAATTGTAGTGGATCAATGATCCAATATGACATGACAGATCCCCTATTCCTATTTTTAAAAGTTGTCCACATAAGTATTGTGCCACCAAGATGTCTGGTGTGAGAAATGGCAGTTTCCTAATGACCATTATAACATGTCCTTGGAAATCAATAAGAAGTTGAGTAAATCAACATTGTTAGCTCTTGTATAAAGATTACTCTGATCTTTAACCCTTCAATGCTGCCAAGAGTGAAGGTCAAGGGTCGACCAGACCAAGAAAATGAGTCCTTATTGATAATCCAAAGGAAAATACAATATTTCACACAGTTTCTCATTTCTTGTGAGTTCAGTGCACTGATCCAGTCATCCATGGATTTGCCAAGGCAAGAGTGCTTTGTTTGATGTTCTCAAGTCTTTTCAGGTTGATCAGAACATTATTAACCTAAAACATATTTTCAGCATCCAACTATAAACTCCTATTGATTTCTTTGAGGGAGCCAAGTAAACCAGAAATATGGATCTTTATTTAAAAGCTATGGGAAAGGTGGAACATTTAATATACTTTCAATTTCTGCACAGCAGGAGTGGGAAACTTTGGTGTCACTGGGTTCCCAGGCAGCATCAATCCCAGAAATGGTTAAAAAACAAAACAGCATTAACAGGTGAGGGCTCCAAACTGAAACTTACCGGGAATCCCTCTAGGGTATAGGCTTGCATGCTTCCCAATTTAAAAGTAGGGGGGAAATCAATTTTTAACCCCTCGTTTGTTGCATTGTGGGTCTTTGGGGTGGTCTACAATAGACAATCAGCAACAAATAAGGCTTTAGAACAGTAGTTCTTTACCAGGGACACCCTTGAAATATCTTTTCTTGTCACTGATCCCCAAGACTTAAGATTTGAAACCCTAATGTGCATCAAATATTTAAATATCACCAAAGGTCTTCAAATTGGAAGAGAAGGGAGAAAGAAGTAAATGCACACTTCTCTCAAAGGCACTAGAGGGGGAGGGAAGATATATTTTCCTGCCTCTTTCTGCCAGTTTAAGTCTGGAGTTGATTGAACAGCAACACACAGGCTAAGCCAGCCAGCCAGCATTTGCCCTTCTCTCTCTCTCTCTCTCTCTCCCCCTCTTTTCCAGCCCTCCAGTCGATCAGAAATGCTCAAGCACTCTTTTTGCCTTCTTTACCAGGAGGAGGGAAGACCAAGATGGGCAAAGGAGGGAGGGAGGGAAAAAAGGCAAAATAAGGGGGTGGGGAATTGCAGGCAAAAAAGGGTGGTTGAAGCAAACCCTCTATGAAAGACCCTGAGAGCACCTCCTCATTTCCATTTGTAAGTGCGTGCACTTTTGTCTGCATCACACAGTAGCGTATTTTGCTACTGGTGATCCTTCATTTCAATTTCCAGTGTTTTGGTAGGGAGTGACACCTACTGCAGCAGTGCTTTCTCTTCTTATCTGCCCCACCCCAAATGGAATCCTTGACACAACACAGGTTTTCAAAGCCACTGCAGTAGTGTTAAAACCATATCTAGTCCCATTACCTTCTGACTTCTGGCCAGGAGTTAGTCAAACTCTTGCAAGGATTGGCCAAATTTGTTTTTAGTCAATAGCCAGAATCCTATTAATACCTCGTCGGTATCCTGTTGGCCTGGAAGCTGAACTTTGTGAGGAATGATTTAAGGAGCTATGTGTTTTTAGCTTGGAGAAGAGGAGCCTGTGAAGTGACATCAGAATCATCTTTTAATATCTGAAGAGATATTGTGTAAAAAGATGACGCAAATTTTCTGCTGCTCCAGAGACTAGAGTGGGAACCAATGGTTTCAAATTATAAGAAAAGAAATTCCACCTAAACATTAAGAAGAACTTTTGTACTGTGAAAACTGTGTAATGGTGGATGTTTGCTTTTAAGAGGGGTGGACTCTCCTTCTTTGGAGGTCTTTAAATGAGTGTGTATTTTTCAAGAGTGCTGCAACTGTTTATGTCTGCATGGCAGAGGGTTGGATTGGATGGCCTTTGCAACTCCTTCCGACTGTATGCTTCTATGATTCTATACACACATGTAAGTTCCCTTACATGCTTGCTGTATTTTTCGGATGTTCTGCAACAAACGTCTTCAGTTCATGCTTGTGTGAGCGGAGTTCTCAAAATGTACACACTCCACATGGGTCCAAATCTTATTGTTAGTCTCAATTAACAGTCTATTGGATGTACCTATGTGTTGACTCACCTTTCCACAACTGAGTCATTGTAGCTGGAACCTGCCAATAAGATTCCAGTAAGCAGTTGTGCATTCTTGATGTGTAATGATTTGTCAGTGCCTTTGGAATCCCACTTTACCTTCTGGATTCCAGAAGCAAGCACTGTGCATTGCACAATGGGGCAATAAGATGGGTTTTACAATGTCCATAGTTAGCAGAAAGATGGCATAGTATGATCACTGTGATTACCACTATGCAAGCCTGATGTAGGATCTTCGCCAGTGTCATTTTGGCAAGCGTTCTTTCTGAATGCCATTCTAAACGGGCTCTGCACTAGCATGCATTTTTAAAAGAAAAACTCAGCATGAAAAATATCCACTTAAGCAGACATTGAGATGAGGTCTGTCTCAAGGAGACAGAGTGTGACTTTACATTCATGGAGTTATGTGATGATTGAGCATTAGGGAACAGCGATACTGCACAACTGAATGTGCAAGCAAATGTGAAGTATATGATTGCGGTGCTCAGTATCCACCTATATTTGCAAGGCAGAATGCACACCTGGATGTGCAATGCACACTAGCACCACATATGCAATGCAAACCATGGATAAAAGGTAAAACCATATGTGTATAGGAAATTGCTCGTGCATAAGTCACTAGCAGGGTGCCAGCTCATATTTTCTATTGTCAGTCATTTATTTATTATAGTCCATAGATCCATCAAAAGAAGAACTTGAAAATAAATCAGGACATGTGCAAAAAATCTGAGAGGTGAAAATTGAAACAGCAAGACAATCATCTGTTATCTAATACATATTTTATTTTTCTTTCCAAAGATACTTTTCAAAATGCATCCTGGTATGTTTTTGAGCTGAGAAATTTCCACATCATTTACGAAGTGTGAAAGGTACAGATGACTTCTGATCCTAATATTAATCAAGAGCTTGGGAACGTTACAGTTTTTGGACAAGATGTTTGCACTCTGGGAGTTGTGGTCCAAAAAAAGTAATATTCCCAAGCTCTGATTTAGTCCAGCAAAGTGGAGACCCATTCGCACTACATTATTAAAGCAGTTTGATTCCATTTGAACTGCCATGGCAGCATCCTAAGGGGATTGTATTCTGATGAGTGTCATGCCTTGAATAACTCACAATCCACAAACTGCACACTGAGGTAGCCATTAGTGTTTATTTGTAGCAAAGCAAGCAACACAGCACACTTCTTCTGAAGTTGCTAAGACTAGAGCATACGTGCGGTTCACAAGTTTTATACCTTCACATACAAATTTTAGGCATGCAAAGCTGTGACTGGAGAAGATCATACATTTAACTTAACCTTGCATCTTTAGACATTTCCCAGACTTGCAGTTGTTTACTCTTCTTTCATCCCTGGGCAGAAACTTTTTTCCTGACCCTTATCTTTAGGCACTTCAAGTACCCCAAACACCTTTTGGTACTTTCATTTTCACCTGCTCTGATCTTCTCCCCCCACCCACCTGGTCATCCACCAGATCCATTGTAACAATGGGCAATAAAGCAATTAACCATTTGATGATACCTTGGAATGCACAAGCAAACTTCAAACAGATACATTGCTCCAATCAATAATTAATACCTGATACCTTGTAGCTCTCTAACTAAACTCTAGCATTTCCCTATACTGACAACCTCACATTATTCCAATACCCATCCAGCAGATCCACTACGACAGAGGTTACACACCCCACAATGAGGCACTAGAGCTCTTTGGCTGAGAATTCTAAATGCCCCTCCCTGAACTGCCAATCATAGGATTCCATAGTGGAATCAAACTGGTATAACTGTGTAGTATGAAAGGACCCCAGGTCTCCACAGATCAAAATTCAAAGATCAAACACCTTGCATTATTTGCGGGTCCAATTCTATAGACTGGCCATTGTACAGTCCATTACAATGTCAAATTCAGCACTGTGGGCTACTCCTTTTTGTTTCCTTTCTAAAGATTCCTTCACATAGAAGGAAAATTATTCTGAATCAATCATAACTGCATTCCTCTATTATTTACCCAGGCCTTCACCGCAAATTCTATTACCTCTCTTCTAAGATGTTCATAGGAAAACAAAATAAAACCTCCTCAGAGAAATTAGAGATATATTTTTTGCAAAGATCAAAGCCTACTTTAATTCCCAAAACACCACCACCATTTATTTACTCATCTATACTCCTTTGAAATTCAAAATGTTTTCTGCAAGATTCACTCACTCCAGCAACGATTTCTGAAGAGCAGTCAGACAAAACAACATAACAGAGATGCCTAATAGGACATCCTGTGTCTTTATTTATTTGCACAAAATAATTGCACCTGTACCATATTATCTAGGGGAAGAGGAATCCCCTCTTAAAGTTGCTATTTGTCCCATTGGGAAAAACAAAAGTATAGGAGCTTTGCAGAACAGGAAGGGGTTTTTAAAAAAGTATTTTTTATTAAAATATATATTGAGTACATAAATAAAAAAACATTGCAAGGACAAACAACAAACAGACAAATTCAGGCAAGTAATCTGTTTCTAACCCACCTAAAACAACCTAAACTAAACTACATCAAACTAAACTAAACTAAAAATGGGGCCAAAAATACATATAAATGACTTCCAAATCGGCAACTGTTAGTTCTAAAATAACCTACAAATTATAATTCTTCTACTGCATAATCATTACCCCGCTACTTGCCATTAGTAATAACTATTAATCAAAACCAAAAGTTGACCCCCTCCCAAAAAAACCCACAGTCTCTTAAGTATGCAATTTATCCCAATCATTCTTAAATTTAACCAAACATCCTTCCTTAATTAAATTTTTTTAATTAGTCTATTTCTGCCAGGTCCAACAACTTCAGCAACCAGTCTTCTTGCAAAGTGTGATGAGCCTTGGCAGGGAGGATAGAAACAGAGCCATCCTGGCAACCCAGAGGACTTAAATTGATCGGCTGTTGAATATGGTACCCAGGCTAGCCAAAGGGAGGGGCTAGGTGGGGGATTAAGTCTAACAGAAACTTAAAAATAAAACTTAACAGAAACAGAGTTTTGGAGTTGAGAGAGAGAGATCCATCTGAATGTGTGTGAGAGAGAGTGAGGAAAGAGAGTGTTTGCTGGTTTAAATATACAAGTGTTGTGCTGTTTGCTAATCTTTAATTTGCTAACTACCTTTTCCCTTGACAGCTTGTTAAATAAAGATTTGGTTATATTTTTGTAAGGAGCAGTCTCAATAAAATGCCTCTTTGCTTTGGATCGGGCGTACGTGCTACCACCAGTGGCACAGTCATTTGGATAAGCTAATCCGTGCTTTCCTTATATCTGCAAGGGGCAGGATTTCGGGAAAGCAATAGAGGGAAATAAACTGGGAGAGGAAACCAGTGAGGGAACAAAAATTTAGAAGGATGCTGCTTCTTGAGGAAGGGAGAATTTAAAGCAGACCTGAGTGTCATAGTCCTGGCTTGTTGCAGATCTCCCACTTTTGACACAAAGGAATAGCCATATCTTTCCATTTCAGTGCATATAACACTCTTGCAGCTGTAAGGTTGAGCAGGAAAGTTTTAATGAACAAAACAGCATGGATGAAAATCTTTAAAAAAAAAAAAAAAAGCTTGATTTCCACACTGAAATACACACATATGGACAATTCATTGAAAAAATGATTACTTAAGTATAAAAATGTCAGTAGGTCACCAGAGTCTCAACCAAAGAAATCACAGAAGTAGAAGGGTTCCTAAGGGTAGATAGCTCAGTTAAAGTTCAGATTAAATCCGGGACAAATTCATCACCCATTGACATAGAAGTCCCCAGCTACCACTGAGTCCTTCTGTCTCTCCTAGGGCCCTTTTTGCATGGTACCTTTTGCCGCGACAGGGGAGGGCATCTTGCGCGAGAAGCCTCGTCCAAGACGCTGCCGCTTCCCCCTCCTTCCTTCCGCAGGTCGCTTCCTGTTTGCGCTACCGTCGCGTGAGCGCCCCTTCCTTCCTTCCGCAGGGCACTGTGGGAGATGTAGGCTGCGCTGGAGGAAGGAAGCGCGGCTGCACCAGCTCCCCGACTCACCGCATGGCAGGTAAGTGCACAAGGGCAGCACAAGCATCGCGCGAGCGTGGGGCATTTTTGGCTTCAAGCTGAAAATCAAAAAATGTGTGCCCGCCCTGCTGCAGCCTCGTGAGCACCGTGCAAGTGGGGGTGCATCATACGGAGCGATGCTACCATTTGCGTGGCGCTCAAGGGGTGCTCGCGCAAGCAAAAAAACATGCGAAACCAAAGCTTGCTACTGCAGTGGAAGGAAAAGGAAGATACTGGGAGGGTCAACATAGGATGATTTAGAAAGAGCAAGAGATGTGTTCTCTTACAAGGTAGATTAAGTCTGAGCTGGAGAAAATATTGAGGAGTCCTAGTGTTTGTCTTTACTATATTTGAGGAAGACTTTAATGTCTTTATTTTTAAGCCCAAAAGTATTTTTTTATTTTTTTTATTTTTTATTTTTTATTTTTTGTCTTCCAACAGAGGCCTTTATTGATTTATTGCACAGTAAAGGCTCTTTTAACCTGGGGCTTTGAATTAACATGTTACAAACAATTACTTAATTGCAATGAATTCCTTTTCCCCATGATGAAGGGAGAAATGTTCCATTACAGTGCTATTGCAAATTGTTGAGAGATAACTTCACTCTATTTTGCAGAATAACTGTAACACCTAGTTACTTTTATAGTTACAGGAGTGAGGCCTCAACCAACAGTCACAGGAGACTATCATTGGATTCAAGCATGAGTGTTTGCTGTCTGTTGTGCTCTGCTGTGAGTGTTAAGATGATGACAAGGTGGATGGTAGGAGAGTGTTTTTATAACATAGGCCAGTGGCTTTTAGCATACAATTCAAAAAAAAAAAAATTAAAAAAATAAAATAAAAATAAAAATAAAAAAAAGAACTTTTGTGTCACTTTTAAAAAAGAAATAAGAAGTTGTTTTTTTAGTAGAGCTAATCAGTTTTCAAAAATAAATGTTGATTCTGCACCATGCGTACTTCCAAGTACATGGCCAAGCCAAACTGCCTTTTTAAGGCTGGACTCCTCTAGAGGCTAAATGTTAGCATATCCTGGGGTTACAGTAGCTACTTTTTCCAACAGTGCATAAAGAGGTATCTAGTACCACCTTACACCATGTTTTAATCAGGCTCTGCAATAGGTGTTGGACAACACCCACGTGCATGCCTGCCTCCCTGAGCCACATGTCCGCTGATTGGCCAGGGAGATGCACTGGGATAGCTCCCTTATGCTGCTCCCTGGCTGGCCTCCTTTGCCTTCTTGAGACAACATCCAAGTATACAAGTGGAAGTTGCTAGCTTCAAATAGAATCTGAGCCTGGGAATTTACTATTCTTTTAATCATTTTGAACTGCACTCAGACTCTAACAGGTAGGCAGAGTGGATGCTTTAGGATCGTTTCTTGTCTTCCTAGGGTAGCTAAAAGGAAAGAAATGGACTAAGGTTTTGTATCAGGGTAAATTTCACTATGTAGGGTTGCTCATTGATTTTGCAGTGCAATCTTTGTGTTGAACATAAACTGGCCCTAGTGATCGAAGATACCAAATGTGCAAAAAAAGTGCACGCAACTATGTGTGTCAGTCATGCACATCCATGCCCACAGGCATCCACGAATAACTCTGCTTGCTGTTGAAATTAATATGGATGTTCTACATGTTTTCTGTAAGAAAAAATTATGCATACTTAAGACACCAACAGGATCCCAACCTCAGTGAAGAAAGATCAATGGTTTCCATTACAGATTGCTTAATAAACATTCCCATTGCCTGAGCTACACCAGTGTCAACATTGCTCCTGCTATGAAAAATAAAAAGTGCTGCAGCTCTGCTTCCACCCCAGCCCCAGGCTCTTGTCTTGAATGGCAACATGGTGCAACTGAATGCATAACCAAATATACATGCACATCTGATGTGGACAGGTTGGACCAGATTCAGAGAAGGGCAACAAAGATGATAAGAAGTATGGAGAATATAATGTATGGGGAAAATTTCAGGGAGATGGACGTGCTCACTTTGGTAAAAAGAAAACTAAAGGATGACATGACTACATTTTTTTTAAATATCTGAAGAGCTGTCATAGAGAGGAGGTTTGTTCTCTGCTGCGCCGGAAGGTAGAAGCAGTTCTAATGATAGACCTCAACTGAATATTAGAGGGAACTTCTTGATAGTAGGAGTGGTCTTCAATGGAACCAATTGCCTAGAGAGGTGGCAGAGTCTTCTTCTTTGGACATCTTCAGAAAGAGGCTCAACACTTACCTGCTTTAGCTGGAGATACTGCACTGAGCAGGTGGTTGAATTTGATGGCCTATGGAGCTCCTTCCAGCAATATTATTCTAAATCCACTCATACATTTCTATGCATATCTGTATGTATAATGGCAGGGCATACACAACTCCACTTCGACAACAATGAACGAAATGCAAATGTTCCACACCGGACAAAAATGCCCAACAATTTCTATGAGAGAGCTTACACACATGCAAGACACCAACAGGATTCCAGCTGTGGTCTTCTGCACCAGTTATTAATTGAGCCATAATCTCTAATAATACCTTAACACTAGATGGATTCAAATCTGTTCAGCCAGAATTCTTAGCTTACAAGGTCTTTGGTTTTGTGGAAGTTAAATGAGACTCTGTTGTTGTAAATCCAAGACTTTAGGCTGTGTGAACTTGGGAATCCAGCTCAGACTGCTCTTTCTTTCCTTTCCAAACTTGTGACAATTTATTATTTTTTCTCTTTTCTGAAGAAGCTTCTTTTTCATTTTATTTTTTTAAAGGAGAGAGAGAAATTGAGACCGGAACGCAAATCCATTTCACTTTCTTTTATGCCTCATTATTTATTGAAACATTTTCATTATGACAATCAAACTGTAAGGACAAAAAAGAAAGAAAGCACATTGCCAGGGGTATAAAGCATTAGATTATGGCATCTGAGCTGAAAAATTAATTTTTCACCCTGTGAATAATGACTAGATAGCCTGCAATCAGACAGATGGCGCTGATTCCTTTGGACCTAATTTATGGCATACTAATAGATGAACAATAGATCTGCTCTGAGCAGTGTTCCACTCCAACATGTACCCGTCCCATCCATAGATCATCATCTTATTGTTTCCCTTTTAATAAGTGCCTGGATTGTATTTCTTCTTCTCCAATTCTCTTTGTGCTTTCAAAAGAAATATTAGTGCCTTTAAGCTTCATAAAACTAGCAAGGAGAACCCTGAATCTACACTGCATATCACATCCACTTACCTAGGAACCTTAATCCATAATAGCATAAAGCAATAGAAAGGAAGTTCAAGACCTGGGGCATTGTATCTTGCACAGAGTCCTTAAATCATAAAATTATAGAGCTGGGAGGCATTACAAGGGTCACTGAGTCCAATCCCCCACTTCTTTCAAATCAGGTATTCCCAAGCTTGCATCCCCAAATGTTGCTGGACTACAATCCCCATCATCCTCAGCATGGCCCCTGAGAGTAGGTACTGGCCCTGGTTTAAAAAGTTTGAGGGGTATCACCCACCTCAATGTTTATCAGCAGCAGATTTGTGTAACAAGGGAGAGGGGCATAAGTATGTCACTGTGGGCCAGCTGACTGGGTGAACACCTCCAGTCCAGGGTGGTGGCTTTGAACCAAGCAGCAAAGGGCCTCCCAGACATGCATGAAGGGGAGAGCTCCAAAGAAGGGGTTCTTCTCTTACTTCCCTCCCTCCTTGACGTTCTTGGGGCCAGAAACAGCTCCCAAGATTTGCTTCCCTGGCTGCCCCCACAGCATTCCTGGTGACTACAAAGATGAATGGGCAGGAGGACAAGGTGTGGGCAATGGTGGAAGATCATAGAATCATTGAATCATAGAGTTGGAAGAGACCACAAGGGCCATCTAGTCTACCCCCATTCTGCCATGCAGGAATGCAAAATCAGCCTCTATTTAAAAACTTCCAAAGAAGGAGACTCCAACATACTCCAAGGCAATATATTCTATTGGCAAACAGCTCTTATTATCAGGAAGTTCTTCCTAATGTTTAGGTGGAATCTCTTTTTTTTTTGTAGACAGAATCTACTGAATCCGTGTCCTAGACCATTTCCACACCACACTGTTATAGTGCTATTATTCCATTCTCAACTTCCTGTGGAATCCTGGGATTTGCAGCTTAAGGAGGAGCATTTAGAATTCTCAGCCAGAGAGCTCTTTGGCCTCAGTAAACTACAAACCCCAGAATTCCACAGGATGTTGAAAGTGGAATAATAGCACTATAACACTGTAGTGCAGAAATGGCCCTAGTCTCTGGAGCATCAGAAAACAAGCTTGTCCTACCATCCGTGTGGTTTCTTTTCAAATATTTAAACATGGCTATCATCATGACCCCTGGTGCAAGAATGGCATGCAAATTCGTGAAGAGTTCCTTTTGTTTTTTTGTTAATTCTGAATGGCAGGATTTGGACTCAATGGCCCTTGTGGTCTCCCACAGCTCTATGATTTTATGATTTTTATTATTTTTTTCCAGACTAAACATACTCAGCTCTCCAAGCTGTTCCTCATAGGGCAGAGTTTCCAGGCTTTTACCATGTTGGTCACCCTCCTTTGTGCATGGTCCAGATTGTTAATATCCTTCTTTAATTTTGATGCCCAGTTCTGGACACAGTGAGGTCTGATCAAAGCAGAATAGAATGGCACTATCACGTTCCTCGACCTCAACACTATACTCCTATTGATGCAGCCCAGAATCACTTTGGCATTTTCAACTCTTGCATCACACTGGCATGTGGAGCAACTTGTATTCTGTCTCAGTGGGAGGTGAGAAGAGTTTCCTCTTTTGCTTACACCATTAGAAACATGAAAATATCTCCAACATATTCAGGCTTGAGACCCCCTTACAGATCAATGGATGGCATCAATGTGTACTGGAATCCCCCATCTCTCATTGGTCCAGGTCCTCAGCCCACATAGCTAATAAGGATAGGTGGTAAAATGATAAGGGCTCTCAAAGCTAGAAATCTCTGCTCTAGATACAAAAGCTCAATTGCCAGAAAGAGAAAGAGGCAAAGAAGGTGGAAGATTTTTAAAAAAAAAAAAACAAACAAACAATGATTTGGATCAGAATCTGTCTACTATAGTCCAATATCCTGTTCACTAGAGATGAAAATAATATTTGAAAATATTAAAGAAAAAATTGGCTAAAAATACACATATTTTTCAAGTGTCGACAAACTCTGACAAGAAGAATCTTGGAATGATAGTAATCTCTGCTGTTTGAGGCTTATTCTACATGGAATTTGCACATTGTTGTCTTGTACTAAAACCCAGTATGTTCTGTCCAGAAAACAGCATCCTCTGTGTAGAAAAGAATATTTTCTGTATCCTTTCTTTCACATCAAATGCTGTTTTTGGTGCAAAACAGCCACATGCAAATTTTGCACAGAATACGTCCTTAATTGTGAATAACCTTTGAAAACTGTGTGGTTTTCAAAGACTTTATTGTAGCAGGAAGAAAAATACTAAAATTGTCTGTTGCTTTTGATGTTTACACAGTGTCCAATCAGTTATCCACAGGAAATCCAGAATGAAGATGCAACAGCATCTTCTGGCTTGTGTTCCCCAAGACAAGGAAAATGATAGTAATATTCTCCTCTGCTTTGGACACCTGTAGTACTGTGTCCAGTTCTGAGCTCTACGGTTTAAGAAAGATCTGTACAAACTGGAATGTGTTGAGGGAAGGGTGACCAAGATGGTAAAGGGTCTCTCAAGGGTGAGGAATAGTTGAGGGAACTGGATAGGACTAGCCTGGAAGACAGAAGACTGAAAGTTGGCATGATAACCACATTTAAATATCTAAACAGTTGTCATGAAGAAGATGGAGCAAACTGGTTTCCTCTGCTCCAGCTGACAGAATTTAAACCAATGGATTCAAATTATAACACAAGAGATTCCAACTAAATGTTCCAAGAACATCCTATGGTTTGAACATGCCATGTTCCAAGAACATCCCATGGTAAGAGCAGTTCAGTGGTGGAACTCACTACTTCAGAAGATGGTAGGCCTGCATTTAAACACATAGCTATCTATCAGATTTTTAAGCAAATCAGCCTCACCTTTTAATAACTCCAGGTTTGGATTTTCAGTCCTTGGTTTCCTTTTCACATTTAGCTATTGGGTGTGTTACCCTGAAAATCTGAGGGTCCCAGGGGGACACCTCGATATGCTCCAAGTGATGGGGAAAGTAAGCTCAACGGAGCACAAGCAATAGCAATGCAAGAGGCAGGGTAACCTAGCAAGATCTTTTACCCAGTTTTTACAGGGTCAGGCCCACACAAATCACACAAAAAGGTCCAATTAATGACTTTATTAAATAGTAGTAGCAATGCAAACACTCACACCCACATCCAAGGGCTAAATAGAAACAAAGAGTGGAAATAAGATAGAGGGATTGTTGAAGGATTCGTAGTTTGGGTGATACTGCACCTTTTCCTGAAGTCCTTGGTCCAGGAAACAGTGAAAGAAAAGAAACTCAGTGACGAGATGCTGAGGAGATCACGCAGCTATCGGGAGGGGGAACGGTCAGTTGGTATGACCGGGAGGCATCCCAAGAACTAGTCAAAAACTGGGATTATTTGTAGGAAAAAATTACCTTGAGGGCAAATCCTCTCCCGGGGAGAACAAAGGGGACAGCAATGGAAAACAACTTCACACCAGCACCTTCTTTGATATTGGAAGATAACAAGGTGTTACCCAAGTATCAAGATCTTCTGCCACTTTGGGTTGTGGTATGAGTTTATGTAGATAGATTTTGCCTGATTAGTTCTTATTGCTTCCAGTGCCCAACTTTGTGGGAAAACTCTTAATCCCTTCAAGATGGCTCCTTAAAGGCTGATGATCTTTTGTCCACCATGGGTTGTCAAAGCTTGAAGTCTCCTGTGGCTACGTGACTGGGGAGTTTACTGGTCTGATCTGGTTCTTTTGATCGTATGACCGCCGTTGCCTACATGCTCATCCGGGTGACCTCTCTGATGGGTTAGATCAATTTTATATCAAAGTTGTAGACCCCAGGACAGGGTTTACAAAAGGGGCAACAGGTGAATGTGTCAAATTCAAGTTTCCTTCAGGATGTGTTTTTTGACTGATAAATTTGTTCTGTCCTGTTCCCACACTGGATTGCAAATTGTTTTATTTCTCCTCTTTCCCTCACAAAAATGCAAACTGATCAAATTTCTCACCCATCCCTAATTGTACATCCTAGCAATCTGCTCCTCTACCTTCTGAAGGAGCTGAGAAGCCCTAGAAACTAAAACCTGAGTAGTCAGGAACATCCAGGCGAACTGGGGAAACTCATCCTAAAGGTAATAATTCTCCCATTAGATAAGGAGAAATCTTACAGTTAGAAGGCTGTTGGGAGATTGTTTTTATCTGTCAGCCTTTCTCTTGTAAAATAGCCCTTTAAGTCTTCAAGTTTTGAGAAGACAACTTCTTGAAAAGACTGAATGGTACCCTATAATTGTCCCAATTTAGCAGGGACAGTCCTGGTTAATTCTCTGTCATCCTGCTATCTTTTTTTTCCTAGTAACTTTTATTAAGCATTTTCCACTATAATAAAAAATCAAGATAAATGCAAAGAAAATCAGAGAACCAGAAAATGAGGAAAAGGGAAAGATAATAAAGAAAAACAGAAATAGTGAAGAATAATAAAAAAAGAAAACACATTTGGCTCCCAGCTTTCCTACTGAAGATTACACATAGCTATGTAGAATAAGTACTCTAATTGTAAGTACCACTCACATGCTTCTGCTACTTATTTATCTAGACATACTAATAATCAAAACCTACAGTTAATGTACTATTTTCAAATTCTCACCCTGTCAAGGGTTCCCAGTCTTTGAAAAAAGTCACCAGTGATTTTTCCCTAATCAAGGTTGTTACTTTGTCCATTTCAGCTAAGCCCATCAGTTTTCTTAGCCAGTCCTTGTCATTCCTGTTGGATAGAAATGATATGACATTTGCCTCACTTAAAAATACTTTTAATGAGCATGTGGGGAATGATTTGGCAAGTCATGATGTAATCCCAAGGGGACAGTAAGGCTGAGTCATGGTAATATGAAATCCCGGCAAGGGGTTGCATCAGCCATTGTCCCTAACTGATGAGCTATCAGTAGGTGCATATAAAAGAAGTTAGCTCAGACAGGTTCTTTCTCTGACTCTTGCTGATGTATGACAATGGAACTCTGTCCGAGCAAACCTCTGCCTGATGCTGTGATGCTGAACCTATGACTGAGGATCTGCGTATCCTGCTTGTACAGATGTGTATATATGGGAACTTGAAGAAAAAAAGCCTCCAGGTATTTTTGGATGACCACTCTGTGTGCTAGACTTACTAACCAGTGGGTAGAGTGGGGTCAGTGCTCGTGCTGTATGTTACACTCTGCTGCTGCTCAAGCTTGTTGCTGTTTTGAAACTCTGCTGTATGTTTAATGCTTGCCTCTGGGACATTTTTGTTCAGAGCGCAGCAGTTACTGGGAGGATTTTGTGCTAGGTGCTGAAAAATCCATCTCCCAACAATTCCACCTTTTCAGCTCCTTTTAAAATGTCCTGATTTCTCTTTCCTCTTCCCACTTCCCCCTTCATCCTCAGCTTACTTCAGTTGCTGCAAACTGACAATGATGTATTTAAGTCATAGAATCATAGAATCATAGAAATGTAGAGTTGGAAGAGACCTCAGGGGCCATCCAGTCCAACCCCCTGCCATGCAGGAACACCCTCAAAGCACTCCCGACAGATGGCCATCCAGCCTCTGCTTAAAAACCTCCAAGGAAGGAGACTCCACCACAAACCAAGCCTTTTACTCCAAGTCTCAAGTCTCTACCTTCAAGTCTCAATGCAAGTCTCAAGTCCTTGCGAGATATTTAGAAGCCCAGTCTCAACTCAGGGAGCGAACTTTAACAGAAAAAAAGGAGGTGGTAGTGTGGTGTGTGGGGAGTGAAGTTTTAATAGCTAGAAAATCAAGATGTGCACAAAGATGCATCCTCCACATTTCTGAATTTGCTATCCTCAGTTTTGGAAGTGGCAAATAGGATGCTTCTTACTTCCTCTTCCCAAAGCTGGGGGTTTTGTGTCAATGGGCATAAAAGAGTCTGCAGCTTCTGAAGTGGGGAATAGGATCTTTTCTACTCCCTATTACTGAAGCTCCAAAAGCTTTAGAAGGAAAGGTCCTTCTTCCTCAAACCCATTGACTAACACGTTTGCTATTCCCCTTTGAAAAATGCACCCTGCACTTTGGGGACAAGTCTTGTCTTCTGCTCTTAGGAAAAGTTTTAGAAGGCATCTCTGATATGGAGTGGGGATAGGCTGCTGAGCAGACCTCAAGCCTGTTGCCTAACCTGTTTGCTGTTCCCCTCTGAGAAATTCATCCATATCATGGTCTTGAGACAGATCGTCATATGACCAGTAGGCAAAAAGATATGGAAGCATTGTTCAGAGTCATAAGGTTCCAGATGAAAGTGTTATGCTACTGAACCAAGAGCAGCAAGCCAATCACTAAAAATATACAAGTCATGAGTCGACTTGAGGCAGTGTATCATTTATTGCTGAGTCAAGTCCAAGAAGTCATTAAAATGACTTGAGTCTGACTTGAGTCCAAGTCAATTGACCCAAGTCTACATCACTGCAAATGTCAAAGTGCAGAAGGAGTTTGTATTGAGCTATATCAGCAGAATGGGGAAGAGAGAAAGGGGCAGAATCTTGCCCTTCCCAGTAGGTTCAGACAAAAGCAAACTGCTTCAGGCTCTCCTAGTGTGTGTGCTTCCTCATTATGAATTTTTGCCATCTTGACCACATTCTGATGTTGCTTGGCCACATGTATCCCGGTTTTTACCTGTAAAATGTTGGAGAGTATAGGCCTAGGGAGAGTCCAGTGGGAAGACTAGATGGCCTCACCAGGCTGCCTGTGAAGAGGTGTTGTCATCTCTGTTATAGTTTTCTCTTCTTGGCCTGTTATCTATGCTGTATGTGCTTCTGGCCAAAAGACATGCATTTCCCTCCATTCCCTTCAAGTTCCAAAGCATCCTCTCTGGGTTTTTATTTACTTATTTATTTATTTATTTTAAGGACAGGATGTGCTGTGGCTCAGCAGTCCTGAAAGGGCAGTCAGGATAACTATCTGACAGCTAACAGGAAGGGAGATAAACAGCTGTAAGAGCAAAAAGCAATCCTCATTGACCAGGCATGCTTTTCAGCATCTGTTTGCTCATCCCGCAGTCAGAATGCAACTAGGGGAGAAATTCAAACTGTATATGCACGGCATTCAAAGTTTTGATGAATCATGCTTGGGTTTGGGTTTATGTTGCCAGTAGGCATGAGATGCATACCTTCTGCTTGCTCCTGACCCCATATGCAAAACAGATTTTTCTCAGCTGGCTCACATGAGGTAAGCAAAAAGACCTAACTGGGAGTTAACTCAAGCACAGTTCTCTTCCAGGGAAGCAGTTTGCACTGAGATTGGAAACATTACTTTGGAAGGCTGCAACTCCAGGATCTTCTAGCAGCCAGCACAGTAGTAGTCCAAAAAGTGACTTTTCTTTCAGGATTGTGTAGCAGATGGAATTGCAGCAGGAGCAAATCATCAGATGCAATTATATCTGCAGGGTTTTTTTTTTAAAAAAGAATCTGTTATTTTATATAGCGAGAGAATGCTTGGCAATTATATGGTGTGTTTAGAGTGCTGCACATACATTATCTTACTTAAAGCCCTACCAGAGCTTGGAAACATAGGTTACAACTTTGTATCAGGAGATGTAGATGCAGGTCATTTCTCTTGTATCCCATTCAACTCTACCTTTTCTCAGTTGTAGCCCCACCCCTGCCAAAAAAAGTGGCCATTTCCTGGTTGGTAGAAAGTGGGGGGAGCAACATACAAGCATCTAGTGATCTTCCTGCTCCTGACCACACAGTGAGAGGCATCTGTATGGATCTCTGGGTGTCCCCTGGAGGTCCTTAAAGATGAAGTCATTGATCTGTCTCCAGCTATTGTACTTCCTTCCTTTCTACCAATCAGGAAATGGCCAAGTTTGGAGGGATGCCCCTGAGTAAAAGTGAGTTTAGAGGGACTTTGATAATTGCTTGGTAGCAGAGAATTCCAACCCCTGCAAGAACCAGGAAGGAAAAAAGTGAGTTGTAATGCTTACATCATTGTAATTCACCAACAGGATGGCAGTCATTACCTTTTTTAAAAAAAACTACAATTTCTACAGCCATTGGGAGGTTCTGGGAACTTTAGTCCAAAATAAAAGCTCTGGTCCTTATAAGTTCCATAGCCATCCAACACCACCAGGTGTGTACTAAGGCAGGGACACATCACAAGAAAAATCATGCAGTCCTATGCATACTGACTATAAACTAAACTCTTCTGCTTCTTGCTGCTGATCTCTACCAAGACGTACATTTATGCATTAAACAGAAAAGGTGGGAGGACAAAAGTATCACTTGCCCCCATGAACATTCCAGCATATTAGAACTAAGGATCATCTAATGAAGCTGAACAGTTGGAGAATCAGGAAAGAAAGTAAGGAAGACTTCACACAGTGCTTAGTTTATCTTTGGAGTCACTATCAGAAGATAGAGAATGGTCAAAAAAATTAGGCAGCTCTGAAATGAACTTAGAGAAATTCAAGGACAATAAGGCCACCAGTAGTTAATAGTCATGTTGATTACACATAACTTCCCATGTCAATGGCAACATCCCTGTGTGCCAGGGAGCACAAGCCAGAGGTTCCTGTTTTGCTCATGTTCTACTGGTAGGCTTCCCAGAGACAATTGGGCAGTGCCCACTAGTGCCTCCCATATCAGCAGGCCTGTGAATCTGCTCCAGGTTTAAGTTCTAACGTTAAAGTAGCTATCCAAGATATAAAACCTATTTTAGCTCCATTAACATTTAGGCTAAGCTCTGGAGTGGATTTGCCACCTCACTGACTTGGAAGGCTGCAACCACCACTGGAACTGGTTTGTCCATTGTGAACAGAATGTTGGTCTTTGATCTGGTCCAGCAAGGATCTTCTGAGGTTCTTGCAATGCTTATCATGGGAAGGTCTTTGAAACAAGATCACCCAATCCTAATTTCTCCTTTGTATTTTCCTTCCTTCCTCCCTCCCTCCAAACTGTGAACTGAACTCCACTTAGGGCAGATTTCAACTGCATTGGAAGGGAGTCAGAAAAGCAAGGTTCACTGAAGTCTAAAGGCCTGCCCCTTTGGAAATACTCCTAGATAAATGTTAGAAAAGCAGTGGAGTTTTAGATAACCCTTTTGAATGTATCTCCCTTTTTGAAATAACATATACTGTACCAAGTTATCAAATCTGATAAGCAAAATGATTTATGTGTTCCAAACACTAGCGTGTAGGCTCATTTATGATGCAATTCTCTGCATCTTTATTCTGAACTAAGCTCTTCTGCATTCAGGCTTGCTCCTCAGAAGGTATATTTAGAACTACAATCTTGATTGTCCATGATTATAAACTGTATCAGTCTGCACGTGTTAGGACTCCACCACTAGAGAGCCATGGATGGTGCCCTACCAAGCATTTTTAGTACCAAAGAACCATTCCATGTTTGCTTTACTTCTTATTTTCTTCCTTTTGATCACAGTTGTAGAACTGTTAAGGTAGAAATTTTACTAATTGCTTCACAGAATCATCCTATGCATGTCTGTTCAGAAGTAAGCAGTCCTACTGAGTTAAATAGGAATTATTCTCTGACACATGCACATAGAATTGCAGTCCAGTGTCAGTTTCTGGTTCTATAATGATCTAGCTGGGTCAGGCAAGGAAGAAACTTTAATTACTGGCATCCCTGCATTGTTTTTTCATCCTCTTTACAGGAACAATAAGAGATATTAACATAATTGGGAAATACAATGCTGGCATACAAGTAAGAGATCACCCATCTCTGATTACTGCTGCTGTATTGGATGCTGAGACATGATCTGCAAGAGATAATAGAATGGGAATGAGTTGGAAATAAGAAAGTTTCAAGTAAAGGCACAGGAACTCTGAAAAGATTCAATATAGTTTTACAGATCCATACCTATTGCAGAACAAACAAATCCATCATATGCCACACATCCAGAAAAAATGCAGAAAGACAGTAGTTGAAATGATCTAGCACCGTTACTTGATGATGATTTAATATGAATTCCCTATAAAAAGTGAGTGAACAAAATGGCAGAGAAAAGGACATATGGAAATAATCAGAAAAGTGGTTTTCTATCTTTCTCCCTTTTCAGACTGTGAGGGCAAAAGCAACATCGCCAGTGATTAGGGTTAGTATGCCACTAGCCATTTCCAGAACTGTTTTAATTAAAAAAAAAAAAGAACTATGACAAGATGTTGCTAGGCTGCCACTCCCCCCAGCCCTAGCCAGCATAGTCAATGGTGAAGGATTATGGGAGTTAAAGAGCAATAGCAATAGCATGTGTATTTCTATATTGTTTATCAGCTAAGTGCTCTCTAAGTGGTTTACAATGTTGTAAGCTAATTGCCCCCAACAAGCTGGGTACTCATTTTACCAACGTGCAGAAGGATGGAAGGCTGAGTCAACCTAGAGCCCAGCAGGACTGAACTCACAACCTTGTGGCTGGAGTACCAGGATTTAACCATTGCACCACCAGGGCAACAAAACCCAGAAGGGCTTTGCACAATACTTTGCATTTTGATTGCACATTGTGTTTGTGCATCCTATACTTTGCATCACAATTGTATTGTGTATTGAACATTGAACAATGGCACCCAGTCATTGACATGTGTCCTATAAGTTGCTGTTCTACTAGAGGTTATGTAGTGCTGCTGTGGCAGCCACATGTGGATATTTATGCCACGCTAAGGGGATGTTGGATTGAGGCCGTAGTACGTCTTTGTATACCAGTTCATAGAATCACTGGTCCTTTCCGCAGCTTACCTTGTCCTGACTTGGGCACGCGAGGATCACGCAAGCAGCCTCTTGCGAGAGGCACTTGCGTCCCTCTGATTCTTCTCCACAGCAGCTCCCTGCTGGCCAGCAGGAAGCATAAGGGCTCTGTCTCTTCCTTCCGCAGTTCAGCCGGGTACTTTCCCAGGCTGTGCTGGGGGAGGTAGTGCGAGGGCCATGTCTCTGGAGACTCTGCAAGCAAAGTAAGTGTGTGTGGGGCCCCAGAGCAATGTGCGATTGTGCATCATTTTCGACAAGAAGCTGAAGATGATATATTGTGCGATCGCTGCCTACTGGCCCCAGCAGTGTCGCACAATTGCGAGGACGTCACATGGAATGGTCCTCGCAATTGCGTGATGCTCCAGAGGCCCTTTTGCATGAGAAATGGCATGCAAAAAGGGCCATAGAGTTGGAAGGGACCCTAAGGACCACCTCGTACAACTTTCTGCCAGTACAGGAATCCACAACTAAAGCGTCTTTAATAGATGGTCACCTGACCTCTGTTTAAAACTCTCCGATGACAGTGAGTCCACCACCTTCTTATGACATCCATTTCACTATTGAATAGTCTGTCCCACCAAGAAGTTCCTCCTAGGGTTTTGAACAGCTGTCAGGAACAATGTTTAGTTTAAAATATCTTTCCTTTTTATCTATTAGTTTTGGTCCTGTCCTCTGGAGCCATGGAAAATAAGTTCACTCCATCTTCTGCATAACAGTCCTTCACCTATTTATCATAGTACCTCTTAATCTTCTCTTCTCCAGGCTAAACACACTCAGCTCTCTCAACCATTCCCCATGGTACTTGGTTTCTAGATTCTTCATAATCTCAGTTATCATTCTTTGGAGTTGTTCCAGCTTGTCAAGTGTCCTTCTTAAAGCATGGTGGCCAAAACCAGGCACTGGACTTCACATGAAGTATGACCAAAGCAAAACAGAGTTGTATAATTACTCTCCTTCATCTAGATACTATAGTACTGTTGAGGCAGCCTTTTTTGCAACTGCATCATTCTGTTGACTGATGTTTAGTCTGGTCTGCTAAGACCCCTTGAGCCTTTTCACATGAAACCTAGCCACAGGTCACCCATCCTACATTGTACATCTGATTTTTCCCCTACCTAAATGTAGTACAGTACATTAAATTTATTCCTGCTGAAATTATTTTGTTAGTATTTACCCAGTTCTTCAAATCATCTTGAACTCTACCTTCTGAGGTAATAGCTCTCTATTCCAGTCCTGTTCCACCTGAAAATTTGGTTATTGTGTCCTCCATGCCTTCATCCATGTCATTGATATAGACATTGAAAAACACTGGGCTGAGGATGTAACTTGGAAGCAACCTACCTGTCACTTCTCTTAAGGATGACTAGGAACACTTAGTGAGTATTCTTCAGGTTCTATCTGGCAACTTGCTACAAATTCATTTAACAGCAGCATCATCTAGCTAACATTTGACCAGCTTATGTGCAAGAATATCATTGGAGGATCTTGTCAATGGATGTCTGGAAATCAAGATCCATTACTTATCACCGTGTTCTTCTCCAAGTGCACACAGAGTACTACACAATTAAAACACTATGGTTCCTCTTTAAGTGGCATGGATGCACCTATGCAACCCTGGGGTTTGTAGTGAGGCACTAGAGTTCTCTGACTGAGAATTCTAAATACTTTTCCATAAACAACACACTCTGGGTTCCACAGGAAGAAACCACAGCAATTAAAGTGGAACTGTAGTGCTTTAACTGTGTACTGTGCAAGGTCTCCTGTTTTAGAACATTTGCTGGTGTTGAAATATACCGGTAGTCTTCCAACCACATTTAGCTGAAACTCCTCTTTTGCCATAAGTCTTTTTTTGCTGAAATGCAGACCACACTTTGAGAAACCAAGTCTTTCCCAGAACTGTCAGCTCACTTGCAATATTCTTTATCTCCTCTTCAACTGAGACCTTCAGCAGGAAGGACTAATGAGTAAACAATTTGTTTAAATAGAAGGGTTAATTTTGGGACTACAGTTCCCTGATTCTGAGAAGTTATAGTACACTCACACAAGTAATTATTTCAAATTTGGAATGGGGGAGCATTTGCAGCTAGAGTTGTCACATCTCAGGGTCTGGTCATTCTTCTCCAGTCCTCAAGGTGAGGTGACAGAATCTAAAGGCAAGAGCACTGCTTTTAGCAGTGTGTGTATGTGTGTGTATACTACTTCCTTTACTAGACATTTTTTTTCTTTGAATGGTGCACTTTGTGCAACTGAGATTGATGCCTAACTGTCAGATTAGCTGTGCTCTTCCTGACATGTTTATAACTATACTTGGTGCATAGGTTCTTTGTTGTGCAGGAGGAAAGATAGGATGGGATGATAGATGGGGAACTATGAGCCTGAAAATGTTTGGGTAATCATTTGTGATAAGAACGAACAGATGTAACTGCAAGGTCATGCTGTTGGCAGAGTGAATGAGAAGATGGGAGGAGGAAACAGTGAGCCTGGGAAAAGTGCTGTTTTAAATTATCAGCAAATGGGATAGCAGCACACAGTAATTCTGAAATGCAATGGCTTATATAGTACTGCAAATCTAATAGTTCTTTAATCTTGGCAATAGCCAAGGTGTGCTGTTGTTACTTCAATGTTCCTGAATAAAGCTTTTGGAAACTCTAGGCCTAATTACTGAAATGCAGAGTTAGCCTGTACCAGCAATATATTTAAGTCTTTTATGTATTTAAGTCCCAAGTCTCTACCTTCAAGCCTCAAGTTGAGTCAAGTCAAGTCTCAAGCCACTACCTTCAATTCTCAAGTTGAGTCAAGTTGAGTCTCAAGTCCTTGCAAGATACTTCCAAGTCGAGTCTTAAGTCTGGGAGCCAACTTTATATCCCAAACTATATCCCAGAATTTCTGGACAGAGTTGAATAGAGTCAGTTTTAACAATTTAAGTAGAGTCGGCCCTCCACATTTGCGATTTTGCCATCTGCAGCTTCAGAAGTGGGACTAGGATCCTTCTTATTCCCCCTTCCCAAAGCTGGGGACTTTTGTGTCAATGGGCATAAAAGAGTCTGCAGCTTTGGAAGTGGAGAATAGGATCCTTTTTAATCCCCATTACTGAAGGTCTAAAAGTTTTAGAAGGAAGGGTCCTTCCTTCTCAAGCCCAGTGCCTAACACAATTTCTATTCCCCTGTTAAGGTACATGCCCTGTGCTCTGGGGAGGTGAATCTTGCCTTCTGCACATAGGAAAAGTTTTAGAAAGCTCTTTCCATATGCAGAGGGAACAGGCTGCTAGGCAGACTTCAACCCCGCCTCAAGCCAGTTGCCTAACCCCTTTGCTGTTCCCCTTTGAGAAATGTGTCCATGCTTTGGGTCTGGAGATAGATCATCACACAACCAGTAGGCAAAAAGAGATGGAAGCACCGTTCAAGGTTATAATGTTTCTGGATGAATGTGTTATATTACTGAACCAAGGACAGCAAGTCAGTCAGTAGAAATACACAAGTCAGAAGTCCAGTCAACTTAGTGCATCATTTATTGCTAAGTCAAGTCCAAGTCAAGTTACTGAAGTGACTTAAGTCTGACTTGAGTCTGAGTCAATCAGCTTGAGTCTACATCACTGGCCTGTACTTCACACTCCGGTACCATGCTTAATGACATCACCGGTGCCCTCCTTTGTGATGTCACAAGTGGTTGCCACCAGGTCTTAGGTTCTGGACCTGAAATTTCAGGGGCCAGGATGGTCATGACCTGGCAAACCCTATTTAAACACCTCTTCCCTCATCAGTTTTTCCTCTGTAAATTGCACTCTATCGTTTCCATGAAGCTAGTCTGGACATAAAAGAACTCAAAGGGAGCTGGTCTCTAATCAGGCTGACAAGATATGATCTGCCTCCTCCAACCTTCCTGGAGCAGGTAAAATAATATCAGAAAAGCTAGCTCCTCCAAAGAAGCACAGAGTGCCTCTTTTTACAAAGAGATGTTTTCTGAGAGAACATTTGCAACTGCTTTCCACAGACAAAGAATGAGAGGGAAGGGTGCATGCCTGTTGGGCCGGCTTTACATCTTGTCGACCCTCTTGTATTCTTAGAATAGCCTTATTCATGCTACATTCCTCTATGGTGATGGAGGTGTTAACTTAATGGATCTGAGTGCCGGCAAAACTGTGAATCTCATAGCCGAGGAACAAGGCATGCCTGACTGCAATATTGGCACCAGACTAGTTTCTTCTCCTGGGTAGCTCTGCCAATGCACCAAATGGGACCTGCTTGGGGCAGCAAATCCACTCAAGGGTAGAGTGTTAATAATGAAATATTGGACAGTTCTGCTGGCTGGGTAAATGTTTGTTCCAGTGTAAAGGCACAATTACTCAGTAACCTATCTTCTTGAGGTATGGGGAAGGGTCAGTTCCAAGCAAAATTGCTGGTAATGTATTTTCACCTATTAACCCACTGCAGTACATTGAGCTCTGGTGCCTTCTCTGGTAAGGAAGCTATTACACCAAATGAAAAGCAACGAACAGGGGTTAATTTCTAGACTCTTATGGGAAACCAGCACAGTGTCTTAACAGCCTCCACAGCTTCTAGCAGGGCTCCAGGTTGACTCAGCCTTCTGGCAATACTGCCAGATCATGGCTACATAGCTTTACTGAATATGGAGCATTTGTGGATCTGTAATTCTATTACAAATCTCCATCTGCAGTACAGAATGTCAGCCTCTGTCTATACACACACTTTTGCTTTCGATTGAGAACACCTCTGAATGAACATTTCAGTGTACATCCCCATTCATATTATGACACAATTAGCAGTGATCAAATTATGTCACTTTGAAGAGGCAACTATAGTTAGATTGGGGTAATTGCAGGATGAGAGAAAAGAAAAACATATGTTCTTTGGACAGTGACAGTGTCTGAAAAGCCATCATCTGCATGTAGCCCAGTTGGACATGTTTTGACAATTGTGATACACTTAAAATGACTTTTGTTTTTGTTTTTTGTGGAAAGAAGAGATGTTGACAGCTGTCCAGTTCTAGTCTACTCTGATTATGCTCTTTGTGCCAAAGAGTACTGATCATTTGTTTCTCTGGTGCTGGAGCTTCTAAGATTTAAATTTTAAACAATATTGCATGTTCTGAACATGACTAGGTGGATGAAGACAAATACAGGGACTCGGGGCAAAGTCTGGAATAGTAGATCGGGGTAATAGGTGATTGGCCAGATCCAGGACTGAATGGAAGAGTTTGGTGCAGCCAGTGGATTAGGAGTAAAGAGTCTAGAAAAAGACCCTTTCCCAATATCCTACATCAAGGAAGTGGAATATAACTTTATCCTCCTAGAGTTATGCAAATTGTGATGTTACTCAATCAAGTGGGCAACCAATGCACAGAGTGCATCATTGTCCAGTGTGCTTGTGTGGCAGTATACAATGATGCACAAAGCACTATGAAAGAGTGTGTACAACACCATCACATGCATAAATCCACTTCTGCAACCTTGAGCTAAATATAGAAATTGTGCATTGGACAAATAGAGCCAAGCATGTCCATGGCAGAACTTACACATGTTTAAGATGCCAAGAGAATTCTAGACCTAGTGGGCCATGGGTTCTTGTACTTCTTGATATTACAAACCACATCAAGAGATCAAGAATTATACATCCCAGAAACCTTTGTGCATAGAGAGGAAATAAGGATTCTGGGTGGGAAGAGCAGAGCAAAACACCATTAGACTGAGGCTATTTCTGCACTACACTGTTATAGTGCTATTATTCTACTTTCAACTTCCTGTGGAATTCTGAGGTTTGTAGTTTACTGAGGTCAAAGTGGTCTCTGGCTGAGAATTCTAAATGCACCTCCCTAAACTGCAAACTCCAGGATTCCACAGGATGTTGAAAGTGGAATAATAGCATTATAACAGTATAGTTCAGAAATGGCCTGAGCCACCAAATACTACTGCTTCTTCTGGTAGAATCTGAAAGCTCACAACTGTCTAACTAATCATTGCAGAATGAACACAACTTTGGACAATTTCACCTGCGCAGTGTGTTACCCTGTGTGTTGGGGGGTCCCAGGAGGGGTGCCCAGAGGTGCCAAATAAAATACCAATGGGGGAAATTAGCTGGAGCACTCTCTTGGCTAACAAGAGGCAGGGTAACTTTAGCAAGGATCTTGAACCCTATGTATACGGCTTCAGGTCAGGGACCAGGCACGCAGGTTTAACCAAAAATAACAGTTTTATTGAAAAATAAACAAAGAATAAAACAACACACACTCTAACTAACTGGAAAGCAGAATTGGTGAGCATAGGGATGGGTAATATGACACCTGGTCTCGTTGTCCTGGAGAGAAAGATGGGGTTCAGAAGAGGAAAGCTCAGCGTGGCTGGCTGAGGGGAGTTTCCTTAGACAACCGGCAGCAAGGCAGGATGGCAGTCCAAAGTAGTCTGAAGACCGTTTGGAAATGCAGGGTTTTTATAGGGGAGTTTGTGCCTACTGGCTATGACAAGCCAAGGGAGAACAAAAGGAGTTTTAGTGCTGGACAAAGGATTTGGCAAAGGTCAAGTTTCCATGATTGGATTTGCTCTTGACAACAATAGCATGGCCGGTACGTTGATGGCCCAACATAAAGGAGTGGCTTGGCTGAGAGCCGTGCCGCTATTGTAAATTTTGCAGATGGAAGTTCCCTGAAGCTACGAGCGAGGCTGGAGTTGCTGGTCTCAATGGGGTCTGGAATGTAAAACCATTAGCAGCCGCACTCTGTCCGTGCTTGTCCAGAGAACCTCGCAAACACATGGAGTGGGGTGGCTGGAAAAAGGTCAAGCTAAGGCTGAATTGTTGATATCAAAATGATATCAGGAGGTCCTCACCCACATTGCCATAGCAGAAGTAACAAGTGGGGCACAGAAAGAAGTTTCTATGTCTCACAATTACCTTGGAAATTTTTCTGAGGTTTTTTTTTATTCACTTGTAAAATGTTCTACATGGGGAAAAAAGCCCCTTCAAATCTACTTTTAGAGAAGAGTATGACCAACCTTCTATATTTATTTTCAAATGAGATTAATTTTTAAAAGACAGCAAATAATCAGTGCAATATGCACAGCCCTATGGTTATTTTCCACATGGCCAGTACTGTGGCGGAAACGACATACTCTTTGATGTTTCACAGAAAAAAAGCAGAACACATGGGGCCAAGCAGCATCAGAGTGTGCTCAGCATGGCCATGAGGAGGAGCAGATAATTTAGGAGGGGCTGCAGCACTTTGCTTTTGCCTGGGTCTGCAGGGAAAGGCAAGATTCCACCTCCTCTCTTTTTCTCATGTTAAAATTTTGAGTGCCTAAATCGAATTGTGAAAGCTGAAACAAGCTCCTCAAAAGAAAGCAGAAGAAGCAGACAACAACCGAGATATTTAAAAGCCACTGGAAAAGTGGGATGACAGAGGATTAAACGGGAGGCCAGATCAGGAAATCTGGAGAATATGAAAAGGAAAGGCGTATCCTAAAGCTAGCAATCACCATAAACCTCAGGTGATCTGTAATGTAGAAATAGTTTTTAAGTCACCCAGTCATCTTGTCTACTCAATGTAAACTTGCCAGAGAAATTGAGTGGAGGGGCACTGGGGAGACTAATTCATGATTTTGCAGTAGAAGAGGCCAGAAGAGTAGAACTTTAAGGTTAATTGGCATAATGTTAGTGCTGACACTTTGGCCTATTAGAATAGCAATTTTTCAAACAATACATTGACAGGATAATCACTTTATTCATGACCAAACAGAAACAAAACAGCAGGCTTGTAGGTCTCTGACACTGTCATCATTCTTCAGCAAAAGTAGCAAAGGTGGTCATTTTTTCATAAATATAAAATATGCAACAGAAGATTAAAAAGGTAGTCATGAGCTACCATTATAGGATATGGGATGGTGGTGCCAATTGTGTAACAGGGGCCATTTTTACCAGTTTGAACGAGGTCCCAAATCTGGAATCTCAGACCCAGCTTGACAGAATAGTGTTTCAACAATTTGGCCAGTAAAATACTTATTAACTTACAAATATCTTGGATCTCCCCTTGCCCAAAGGAATCAAAAGCAGTGTCAGCAAGTCACAGGAGAAGAAAAAAGCACAAACATGCCCATTTGTTGAGTCTGTACCAAATTCTCAGACCGCTACAGTTTCTGGCTGAAATCATTGTTGTATCATGATGCTAGGGCTTCTATTTGCTGGCGATAAAACAGTAATCTTCCCACTGTAGTGCACCAGGCCTACATTCTGGCATTTTTTAAGATGTTTACTGAAAACAGTACACCCTCCAGCTGTCCTGATTTGGCAGGGACAGCCCCAGTTACTCCTCTGTCATCCCACTTTTTCAACTGCTTTTAAAATATCCCAGTTTCTCTCTCCTTCTGTCACTTTCCCCCTTTCTTCTTGGCATACTTTTATCGCTGCCAAATGAGTTCAAAGCACAAAAGCCATTTCCGCTCCATTAACTCAGCAGGAGACCAGAAACAGAAAAAAAAAGGGGAGACTTAGGCCATTTTCGCACTGGACTCTTATAGTGCGATTATTCCACTTTCAACTTCCTATGGAATCCTGGGGTTTGCCACTTGGCCCCTCCCGAAACTGCAAACCCCAGGATTCCATAGGATGTTGAAAGTGGAATAATAGCACTATAACAGTCTAGTGTGGAAATGGCCATAATCTTGTTCTTCCCTGTAAACTCAGGCAAGAGCAAACTGCTGCAGCATTTACCTAGCTCGTCTGTTCTTCCTGATTAGTAACCTTTGCAATCTCGACCACAGATGTTGCCTGGTGCAGCTTTCATTTGTGAAATGTTGGAGGTTACGAAACAGATCTCTTTACATTGGCTTTGCCCCAGAGACAAGCTATTTGGAAATCTTATGTGTATTACAGGAGTGTGATTTTATTGGAAACTTTGGCTGCAGGAAAGTGTTGCTGCAGGCTACTTTGGAACTTGTGCAAAAGAGAACAATGGTGTTACCAGGCTGTACTCCTCCACATTTTGATATGATCTAATTGGCAAAATATATTAATTGGCAAATGTGTTGGCATACAAGATAAATTATACTTATGGCTAGCAAGGCCATGTGGAAGAAAGGGACACTGACTGGAATGTAGGTCAGAGATGACCCCAGCATGGCCAGGTCAAAAGTTCTCTGAAATTAGCCAAGAAAGCCTGACTTAATGGCTCTGAGCTAATCCTATCAACTGTCAACACCAGAAAACAAGGTGCCCAGGATAGCTACTGTGTGCATCTCCTATTGCAGATAGCCCAGAAACACCTCTCAACCAAGACATTGAAACCAATCAGTCCATTCCAAACCCATTGTCCGCAACAGGTTCCCTTTGTCTTACATCTGGAACCTGCACTGTCACAGGCTATTTTCAGGGTACAAATATTCCTGATTTCAGGATGCCCAGTGCAGTCTCTTGAAGGTCTACCCATCACTCTGTCCGTCTGGCTCCTGAATAAGAACTGTCCTTAGGTCCTACCTAAGCCAGAACACATTTCTGCTCTTCACTACTCTTCTGGACTGGTAATTATAAATCCTCTCAAACCTCTAAGTCTCTCTATAATTCCCCCCGCCTTCTCTTTCAGTTAGCTCTTGTGTGAATGCTTGATTGTGTGTATCATGTGTGTATGCATGAGTGAATCCCCCCCAATAAAAAGACATTTTTAGCTTATCTTTTAATCATTGTCTGGCTTTTGGTTGGCCTGACCCTGTAAAGTTGGGTAAAAGATCCTGCTGGGTTACCCTGCCCCTCCTTTTGCTATAGTGAGTGCTCTGCTAATTTCCCCAATCTTAGCATTTTTGGAGCAAACCAAGGTGTCCCCCAAGGGACCCCCAGAAGTCAGGGTAACAATGGGAAGGAGCATAACAAGGCCCACTCTATAGTAGGGAACCCACCCACCCACCACCCAAAAACAGGATGCCATAGGAGGGAGTTCCTAGGAATGGGAAAGGTTTCCATTATTCTGGCAACAGAGACAGCAGCAGCATCCTATTTCTGTGTATCTCACCTTTTGCCAGGAAAGAAGCAGACAAAGGCCCTGTTCGCAGCGCCGGCGCTCGCGCGACGGAGGAGGGCGGCCCGTGCAAGAAGCCTTCTCCGGGAGGCTGCCGCTTCCCCCTTCCTTCCTTCCGCAGGCGAAGGAACGAGCGGGAAAGTGGCAGCCTCCCGGAGGCGGCGGCTCGCGCGTCTGTCCATCCCCCCCACGTGCGCGAGAAAGGAGTCTGTCCCGTCCATCCCCCCCCGCGCGCGCGAGAAAGGAGCCTGTCCCGTCCATCCCCCCCCCGCGTGCGCGAGAAAGGAGCTTGTCGCATTCGCGCACGCGCGCGAAGCAGGACGTGTCGCATCCGTCGCGCTAGCGCCCCACCCCGTCCCTTCCTTCCGCAGGGGCGGAGGGAAGGAAGCGCGACCCGGCCGGCTCCCCGACACTCGGCACAAGAGGTAAGTGCGCGCGGGCACCGGGAACGTTGCGCGAGCACGGGTGATTTTCGCTTCGAAGCGAAAATCAAAAAAACCGCGCTCGCGCCGCTTCAGCCCCGTGAGCCCGGCGGAAGTGGGAGTGCGTCGTGCAGAGCGACGCTTCCACTCCCGCGAGGCTCACGGGGCTGTCGCGCGAGAAAAGGCCCGTGCGAAAAGGGCCAAAGGCAGAAGTTATTGTTAAAATATAGTTAGGTTTAGAACTAAAAATAACTATGGAGTTAAAACAGTGTAAAAGATATCCATTAAAAACACAAGAAATGAAAACAGTAACAAAGCCTGTAGGAACAAAATAACTTCTTCATCTGCTGATGGAAGGGCAAGAAGGGCCAGCCAGTCTAGCTTCCCTAGGAAGAGAGTTCCTACCCTGCTTGAGGCCAGCAAGTACCTCAGTGAGTGCACCTGCAGTCAAGTGGAACTGACAAGGGACAACCACTCCAGTCCCAAGACTTCAAGCAAAAGTGTTGTGCAGACAGTCCAAGGTTCAAAGGAAGAAAGCAGTCCTGGGCAGGGTCCAAAACTGAGAAGGGAGCTGCTAGAAAGAGTAATCTAAAGCTACGTGCCAAAATCAAAACCAAAGACATCAGACAGAGTTGCATAGAAATGTGCAGCTGTTGCCTTGCAACAGTGGAATGGCCTGGGCTCAGTTAACTTATTGGCAGCAGCTAATCAGCTTAGCAAACCTTATTAGCTCAGTGTCCTGTATTTCAAGTAGAGCAAGGTGTTGCCTGACCTTTTTACTCCTGGTGCTTTAATTTGCATCGCATTGTGTCGGTCTCCTCTTGATCTGTGGTTGCTATGTGGGCTGGACTGGGCTCTCTCTCTGCCAGTGCCATGACAAGATTATCAGCTCCCTGGGTTGCCAGAGTGAAAACTGGAAATGGCTCCTATACTTTTAATGGCGTAGCAAAAGGAATTTCAGCTGATGTGGCTTGTTTCCACATTGTTTGACAAGCCCCACCTGGTTAAATTTCTTCTTCTATGCAACCATTAAAGGTAAAGAAACCCTCTCCAGTTATAAATCTGGCAACCTCAAACAGCCTCCATTGTCGTCTCAACTCTTCTCTTCCCTTTTTTGTCTGAGGAAACCTCCTCCTGGAAGGACATGACAATTACAGAGCATGGGATCAGCCCCTGAGAAGATTGTGTCCTGTGCTCCAGCCAGAAGTAATGAAATCTATGAATAGTAATAATAATCCATGAAGTGAAATCCATCTCTCAAGAGGCATTTCTCAAGATATGGGGCAGAATTTGGAAGCCTGCAACAAGCTGCTGGCAAGTTTTAAGGGCCAGGACAGGGTCCAAGGGCCAGACTCCTTTCCACAATTGTGCAGTGAATGCTGGAATAGGAGGGAGCTACAAATGAAACCCCTCCTTCTCTTCTTGGTTATTGGTTATTGGATAGCTGAGTAAAAAAGAGATATGTCTAAGCATCCAAACCCTGAGAGCTGCTGCATCAATACCAGAAGAGAGGTTTTCTGCTGAGGTCCACATTCTCTCAGAAGTAATTTTCAAGGATGGAGTCCTGATGTGGTTCATGATCATTTGTTAAATAACACAGTGCACATACAAACAGACACACAAAAAGCTCCTCACAGCAAGACAGTTTTCAAGCTTTTATACACACACACACACAGAGGGGGGGGGGTTGCACATTTTCAAGACTGGTTTTAGTGCAGTTCTGCAAAGTGTGGTAAATAAAACATTTTGAATAGGCTATTTCCTTATTTTTATTAAAATATTTATTTGCAGTTTTATATCACAACACCTTAGGGTGGTATATGAACAAACTCAATTTAAAACCAGTAAGAACAGGAAGGAATATTATAAACTATGTAAGCAATGTAAAAGAGTTTATCATTTATTTATTTTTACTACTAATAGTACTTCCACTACTGATAATAAATTTTACAGTGTTATTGTTGTGTGCTGTTAAGTTGTTTACAATTTATGACAAGCCTAAGGTGAGCCTATCATAAATTTTTCTGGAGCTGAGAGTATATGATGTGCCCAAGCTTAGCCAGTGGTAACTCATCCATAGCAGAGCAGGGGAATCGAATTCAGAGTCATAGTCCAATGCTCAAATCACTACACCATGGAAGCTTACTACTAGTAAAAACAGTAGCATTGGAAGAGTTCTCTGTCTGCATTTTCGTGTGTGTGTTTATTTTGAGAAAGGGAACAGGACATTAGCTTCTTGTGGAGACATTTTTGCACAAATTGAGAAAAACACACTGAAAGAAAAGCAGTTAGCGGTCTCACACTAGTTAGTGGTCTTTCAAATCAAGGCTGAACTCTCCCTAGGAGCCAAGATGACTACATTGAGACTGTTACACTTTGGCCATATCATGACATGATATGTACTTTGGCCATATCAAGACCTGACTTGCTAGAAAAGACCATAATGCTTGGTAAGGTAGAAGGCAGTAAGAAAAGAAGAAAGCCACATTACAGATGGATAGATTCAATCAAAGAAGACATGTCCAAGAATCTGCAAGACCTGAGCAAGGTGGTTGATGACAGCTGACTTCAAGGTCTCTCATCCCTACAGTTGTCATATGTCAACTTGGCAGCAGTTAACAACAAGGAAGATACAAATACGTCCATAAATAAATAAAAACGGCCACAGGTTGCCCTTCCCTGATCTGAACCATGGTTCATAGATCTGGTGCATGCTCTATTTCAGAGGTTCTGTAATTCCCCTTTTGTTCCTTCCCTTTCCTTGTCATGTTTGTTCATTTTGTATTTGAGGCCTCAGCCTCAAATGACAGATAAGGTCATTGTGCAATTTGGTGGCTGTAACAATGACCAAATAAGGAGGGGGATGGAAGGAAAGAAAAAAGCACAAACTGTTACAAAAAGAAAGATGTCAAAAGGCAAGCGACAGCTTCATTAAAGGACCCCATTTCCCCAGGCAATTAGAGATTTAATATTACAAATGATCCAAAGGTCTATTTTGTAAATGCCAGCGATTACGAAAGGATGGGGAGGAAACAAGAGAGACACAGGCAGACTGCCTTCCCCGGAGATCCAAGCAGATGGATTTTAAATTAGAGAAAAGAAGCATGTCTCTTTAGACAAGTTTGTTCTCTAAGGATGTCTTTGGTTTCACTGCACAGCTTTGGAGAGCTAAATTCGGCTCGTGCCCTTTCTGTGCCAAAGGACAAACAAGTCCCGGTTTACTCACGGAAGGAATCTGGAAGGGACTGACGGGCAAAAATTTGCCTCCTTCACTTGGAGGCAAGAGCCTGGGATCCCTCTGCTAAGTGACTCTCACAGTATGTTTGGTCCTCCACATTCCCTAGCACAGCACCCTCCTCAAACTGGAATAATCACAAATATCACAATATTTGTGTGTGTCTGTGGGAAGGGGGCCAAGCCATGGTGGGGAGAGTGGGCACCCAGAATCCCATTTCCACACTAGCCTGTTATAGTGTGATGATTCCACTTTCAACATCCTCTGGAATCCTGGGGTTTGCAGTTTTGCCCCTCCCGAAACTGCAAACCCCAGGATTCCAGAGGATGTTGAAAGTGGAATCATCGCGCTATAACAGACTAGTGCGGAAATGGCCTGGGTCATGGGAAGGAGAAGGAAGCATGATGCCAGCATGATGGGCCTATACTTCTTCTCTCTTGCTCACTTCCTTCCTTGGGTGTGGAATGGGTCAATGGGAGAGGGTTTGTGGTGAGAAATTGGGCTGCTAGCCATCCTTAACTGGCCAAGCAGTGACTGGAGGAAGAAGAGGCGGATCAGAGGCAGATTTTTAAAGGGCTGTGTGGCCTGATCAGAGCTGCTGAGATGGAAGATGCCCCCAGAAAAGAAACTCCTGATATGGGGCAGGGCAAGGGTTAAAAAAACCTCACAAATAATCAGATCCCTGGAAGTCAAATCCACAAATGTGGAGGTCTGACTCTACTTATTTTTTTCATTTTACTAGTCACACTTGTATCTTGCCCTTTGTGCAGTAAGCAGTGCAGGATAAATCACACACACACAGAGACACATATGTACGCCTGTGAGGTAGGTCAGTTCTTGCTCCTAGCATGGGAAAAGTGCAGAAAGCCCACCTTTCTCGGTTTAAGTTCTAAAGCCACCCTAGCAGCAATCTGGTTGGAAAAGAAGGGAGGAATAGAGATATGGGGAATACTTGAAGAAAAAAAATGGTCAAAAAACTTTTTCTAGAGTGTCTAGAAATCCTGGTGAGAAGAACCCTGGACCGATGAGAATCTTTGTGCTTTGAAACCTGTGCAAAATGCACACACTTTTTGTGCAGAAAACAACATTTTCCTATGCAGTAAAACACTATTTTCTGTGCAGAATGGAGGGGAGGGGTTCTGTGTATTACATTCTGCATAGAATATACAGTCTGTTCCAGAACAAAAAATACTGTTTCTTAGGCAAAACAACCCTATGCATGTTTGGTTTTCTTTACTTTGGTTGTGAGCAGAGAAAGTACTGAATTGCAAATAGTCTTTAAAAATTGTGCCTCCAAACTACCCAGGAAGTAGAGAACCCAAGACAATGGAGCAAGATGGAGAACTCTACCCCTGCTTGTACAGAAAAGCCCAAGGAACAGGGGAAAAAATCCTATCTCCAGTCAGGGGTGTAGATAAAGGAGGGAGGGAGGGAGGAGAAGGATACTGCCGCCAAGTAAGAATTCTGTCCCCCCAAAATGAAATTTTCCTTCACTCCCCAAATTTCTAGCATTGCAGTAATTTAAAACTTCAGCCAAGCAATTAGAAATAACACTTTGGCATCCAAAGAAAAGGGGCAAAGAAAATGACCAAGGCAATGCAAACCCAGCATGTAGGCATGAACAATTTTCAAGGGCTCCCTCTTTGAAATACTAGAAATTTGGGAACTGAAGAAAAATTTGGAGGGGGCAGAATTTGCATTTAGGGGCAATGCTCTCACTTTGCCCACTGCCCCTAATAACTAAACTCTTCCTTCATGCCCTAGGTTTAAAAACTCACAATGGATCCTGGAAATTCAAACCAATAGAGCAGGGCCAGAAGTGTATCATTTGGATACTTATTAAAAAAGCTCACCACTTGTAAGTTCAACTTCTGTCGAACCCTTAATGTTTTTTCCCATTCTGGATGAGCCCTTGGTTTCTTTTATTGCAACAGAGAGTCACATGGCTCTCCCTCTGGAAAGAGTAATACCATGTTTTCTCCCCAACTTTGGGAGAACAAATGTTACCAACAGAGCAGGGGAAACTGGCATCTGGTGTTTGCCATTTATGATGTTTTCTTGCCTGTCTGCATTATCGAAACCTTGTCTCTTAAATCATCCTCCCACTGGTTCATGTACTGACTGCTAGTAAATAATTAGTACAGGGAAACGGCTTGCCATCTGTCTCTCCAACACTTCCCTGGTAGTAGAATTACCTTCCTGGGTCCACCCACTTGGGGAGAAAAAAGTGTCTGAAGTCGGCCATGTAAGAGGAGTGAAGCTGCTTGTTCCTTGTTTTAAATTTCCTGTTTTATTTAATCATTTATTTATAGTCATCCCTCCACATCCACTAGGGTTAGGGGCACAGGACCCCCATAAAAGTGGAAAAACCATGAATAACTCTAGGCTCTCCCAAACCATATTTAACACCAAAAAAAGTACGATCACCATATTCAATCCACCATAAATTCCTTTGGAGCATCAGGGTTCCTTCCCAGGGCAGAAGTGGGGGGCTGGTGGGGCTTACTGCCACCTCCGCTGCTGCCCACACCATTTTTAAGAGGGACTTACAAACCTCGCTCGCAGTTTCTCAGCATCATGAGGTTTGCAGTCCCTATTAAAAATGGCATAGGGGGGCAGCAGAGGTGACAGCAAATAATCCATAAATAATCATAGAATCATAGAATCATAGAGTTGGAAGAGACCCCAGGGGCCATCGAGTCCAACCCCTTGCTATGCAGGAACACCCATCAAAGCATTCCCAACAGATGGCCATTCAGCCTCTGCTTAAAAACCTCCAAAGAAGGAGACTCCACCACACTCCATTGAGGCAGCAGATTCCACTGCCAGACAGCTCTGACCATCAGGAAGTTCTTCCTGAGGTTCAAGTGGAATCTCCTTTCCTGCAGCTTGAATCCATTGCTCCTTGTCCTAGTCTCTGGAGCAGCAGAGAACAAGCCTGCTCCCTCCTCTACATGACATTCCTTCAAATATTTAAACATGGCAATCATGTCCCCTCTTAACCTTCTCTTCTGCAGATTAAGCATACCCAGCGTTCTAAGGCATTCTTCATAAGGCATGGGTTCCAAACCCTTCACCATTTTGGTCTCTCTCCTCTGGACACGTTCCAGCTTGTCAACATCCTTCTTGATGGATGGTTGAATCAAATCTGCAAAAGTAAAACCTGCAAATGTGGAGGGCTGACTGTATACCATATTTATTTATTTATTTATTTATTTAATTTAATTTATCGCCTCTCTGTCTTCCAAGATGGGACCTGAAGCTGTTTAAAACGTAAGTGGAAAACAAGCATAGCACATGTGGTATTTTGTTCAAGAGTTAAATAGACAACCAGCCATTACACAACTAATCTACTTAATACATTGATTTAAAACCGTTAAAAACACATTCAAAATGCAGTAAAGGATGCAGCACGCTCTTTAAGCATCCTTCTGCCCCAATCAACTAAAAGCTGAAGGCATGTTTAAATAAGAACGTCTTTGCTTGCCAGAAAAAGGGAGCAAAGAGGAACCCAATCAGTACGTTTCACAGCCCAGGAGCAACTACCAAGAAGGTTGTCTCTTGTATCCTCTACAGATGATCCTATGAGGCTGGTGGGACTGAGGGAAACCTCTCCTCTGAAAACTGTAAGACTCAGGCAGGGTCATACTGAGAGATATGGACTTTCAGATTGTCTGGAGTGTAAAGGGCTTTATAGGTTATAACCAGCACTTTGAATTGTGCCCAGAAATGGACTGGTAGTTACAGTGGTGGAGCTTGGAGTGTGTGGAGGAGGGGCGGGAGGGGGCATGGCCACGGTATGTGGGACATGGCCACGGTGCATGAGGGTGTGGCCAGGGAATGCGGGGCTGTGGCTACGGGCTGGGATGCCCCCAAAATGTTGCCGCCCAGGGCAAAGAGCCCTGCCCACCTCCCCATTCCTACATGACTCATTTCAAATGAGTTGATGCTCTTCATATCAGCTAACTTCACTGACCAACTTTCACAACCATACAGAGAAATTGTAAATAAAATGGCACAGACAGTCCTGACATTAATATTCAGTGGTATATTATATAATAGTGGATAGCTTTCTCTAATTACCATATGAATGCACAAATGGAATGCACTGTTGGTTGTTACTCATGTCTTTTGTAAACAGGTACAGATCAGTACAGATACATACAAATAAAGACAAGGTTACAAGTTTGCATAAATATCCTTGGGAATGATCTTTTATTTAACTTCTGGTTTACAAACTGAGCAGGACCTCCTAGGTTCTGAGGGCTTTGTAAAAGTATATCTCTACTCCCAAATTACCCCCAGGTTAGGGGACTGAACCCAGCTTTTTAACTCCCAACATTTTTCAGTGTATCTCTGATCCATATCATCATCACTTGGTCATTTTCAGTCATAATTCCATTCTATCCAAGTCTTCATCTGTCTGACTTTTTTTTAAAAAAAAATCCAACACAAAAATTCACACTCCTTTTAGCACACAACTTCCCTAGCTTGCACAACTTTAGCATGCATCTTTCCCTGATATATGCACTATTTAAAACAACTGTCATTATGATACACATTCAGAGGGGTATCTAGCATAACTAGTGCCTACAGCAAGTGCAGAAGTTGCACCCTTACTTCCAGAGCCACTGCTGCCTCCTTCTCTGCCACATCTGGTACTGCTTTTTTGCGCACACACCTCAGCATTGGTGCCCAGGACACATGCTCTACTCGTCCCACCCTAGATAACATCCCTATACACATGTATGTATTCATTTGGGGGGGGCTAAGAACTGCATCATGAGAAACTTGCAATGCTCAAAGGACGTGCATCCAATCATTATATTATAGTTAGGAATGTATTTGGTCAGTTCCTTTAAAAATGGAGTTCCTTATCCTTAGTTTTTTCCTCTTTTACTTTTTTTTAGGCCAATTCCACACTAGCCTGTTATAGCGCGATGATTCCACTTTCAACATCCTCTGGAATCCTGGGGTTTGCAGTTTCGGAGGGGCGGCTGGCCCCTCCAGAAACTGCAAACCCCAGGATTCCAGAGTATGTTGAAAGTGGAATCATCACGCTATAACAGGCTAGTGTGGAATTGGCCTTAGTGATGGAAGAGGCAAGGGAATAACCACATAGACTGGAATCCTGTTGTGAAAGTTCCCCTTTAGAAGAGATGGACATTTTTCTCCAGTGCAGAATGCCATATTCAGTTCAGGGTTGCAGAAGTAGAATTTTTAATGTGCTGCCTTTGTGCATTGCACACTTGGTTACATATTTAATGTCCTGGTTCAGTTGTACAATGCTGCCATTCAACACAAGGAGGAGAGGTGACATGATAACTATTTTTATTAATAAGTTAATATTTATTGATATTTATTAATTTTTTAAATCTCTGATGTCACACAGAAGATGAAACAAGCTTGATTCCTGATTATCTAGAGAGCAGGACGTGAAGGAGTGAATTCTACTTCCAGGAAAAGAGATTCCATCTAAAAGCTGGGAAGAATTAATTGGCTGTAACAGTTGTTTAGTTATGGAATTGACTGCCTTGGGTGAACTCTCCTTCATTGGAGATCTTCAATCAGACATTGGATGGCCATCTATCAAGAGTGCTTTAGCTATCCTTTGCTGCATGGCACAGAGTAGGACTAGATGGCCTCTGGAGTCCCTTTGAACTCTATTCTTCTATGATTCTATAACAAATGAACAATTCTGCATGCAGAAATTTATGCTATGCAAACTTGATGTAGGATCCTGGCCATCATAGTGAGCTATAGTCCACAAAAGCTTATGCCAAAATAAGTTTCTTAAAGGTACCATGGGACTGCTTGTTGGTTTTGCAAGAGTCAACACAGCTTCTACTAAGAAAATTTTTTGTTTCTGTTTAAGCATTGGCCTCTGTCAGCCATTTAGAGGGCTGCTTCCTTTTCTGTGTTAAGAAGGAAGGGAAATAATGACTTCAGTCTCGCCTTGCAGAGAATTACACACAGATAATGGCACTGTACAAAAATAAGAAAGAAAGGCCATTGTTAGGAGCAAAGCTTATATTCACTTTAATTATTTCTCATGTCCACCCTGTGGAAGCAGTTTAGCACAAGCGTAAGGGAGCTGGCAGAATTACAAAATGTGCTGCTGAAGAAGCTAGAGAAGTGAACCAATGATCCTTTATTGTCTGTTTGGAAACTGCTCACAACAAAGGTATGGTCATCCAAAAGTCTCCCCTGTGCCAGTTTTCTCAGCAGGTAAAATGACAAGGCACTTAAAAGACAACTAGAATAGCTCCTGGTATTCTTCTTCTTTTTTTTCCCCTTTTAAAATAGCCTTGGAAGAAAGTACATGAAATTTTGTAGATGTGAATTGTGCCGGAGAATATATGGGTCTTTGATAGAATTGAGATATGCTGAGGTCAGTTCATCAGCAAATGAGGAACGTGGGGGTCTGTCCAACAGTTACAAAATTCAAGGGAGTGTGGGTTGACTGTAGGAGGAAAGTAATGGGGGCAGGATAAAGTAATGCTCCCCAGTACCCACACACATCTTTGCAAATCTTTTCCTTTCTCTGCTGCTTTACAGACTGTTCAGTAAACTCCCAGCTCAACTTGGGAAAGCAGAAACCAGAGGATTGTAAAACATTCAAGAGGACATAATGTTCTACGTACAGTTCAAATCCTTTGTATTTCTGATATGTTTCTCTATGGCCAGTGGAATTTCTCAGACTGGGGCCATTTCTACACTAGGCTGTTATAGCGCTATTATTCCACTTGCAACTTCCTCTGGAATCCTGGGGTTTGCAGTTTCGGGAGGGGCCGGCCGGCCCCTCCCAAAACTGCAAACCCCAGGATTCCAGAGGATGTTGCAAGTGGAATAATAGCGCTATAACAGCCTAGTGCAGAAAGCATTTGGGTGTCCAAACTTTACTAAGCATTACTAAACCTTACTAAGTTGCCACTGACTTCTATACCAAGCAGGATGATAATGATCATGATGATAGCTCCTCAGAAGAAAAACCCAGCCCAGTAGTGCGAGAGAGGGGTTGGTGGCTGAGAGGAAACGATATATAAGGGCAAATACTGATGGTCATTTTCAGTCCTTTAGTGAGAAAAAACTCTGGAGTAAAGTCCCTCAGTCATCCAAGGATGTATGGGAAGGGTTTAGTTCTCAGGGAAAGCCTAGAGACAGTCAGAAAAGTAATTAAGCCATTTTAGAATCTGGTCAGAAAGGATGGCCAAGGCCCTTTCTGCACCGGGCTATTAAAATGGTGCAGAGCGACCTCCAACAGAGGTCTTCTGCACCATAGAGTGGACTGAGGCGGACTACTTTTTGTAGTTCTGCACCTCAGTCCAGTTCGGAGCGACCAAAACTGGTCACGCAGCATGTTTTTTAAAAACCTCTTTTTAGAGGTTTTTAAAAGGCACGGAGCGCGCGACTCCATACCGCTCCGTCACCGCGCTCCAGTGCAGATTTGCAGGCGTGCACAACCGGAAGCTGCCATTTTGGATGCTGGAGCAGTGCGGGGCAACAAGCTTGCACTGCTCCTCATCCCGACGGACTCGCCTGGATGCTCAGGAAGTCTGGTGAGTCCCATTTTCACCCGATTATTTTCCCATGTGTGGAAAGGGCCCTAGACTGAGGGTTGAGTATCTGGTGAGAGTGTAGACAAAGGGCTGTTTATGATACTTATGCTTACGTGAGAGTTTAAAGATATACAGAAACTGCCTAAAAGAACTCTGAAGCTTTGACTTGCATATGAGTGCCAATTGTTCTGTATATTATTTTAACGAATAATACAGATTATTTTTAGAAATACCGACTCAGCTCAGTCATATACAGTATTTAAAGACACACAAGAAAACATACTACCCTAAAACTATTAAAGGGTTCTAAATAATCACTGAAAGGCTTCACCCTTTTATGCAAAGGTAGTGTTATAAAAGAGAAAATAAAGCTGTGCAGAAAGGACAGGGCACCTTATCAGATTGGGGAACTGCCATACCAATCTGTAAGAGAAAAAAGTAAAGCCCCTGTAACCATGATGAATTTATTTATATCCTGCTTTTTTCCTACTTCAGGACTCAAGGAGGCCTAGAACAAATTTTTAAAAAGCATGATCAAGAATCACAAAATACCAAAGTTAAAAAGTGATTAAACTATCAAAAAAAGTAAAGCAGTCCAAAAAACCACAATCCATAAAAAACAGCACAACAAAGATAGCAAATAAAAAATTGAGCTTGTTGTTTAGGTGGGAAAGACTTTATAGGTTAAATCCTCAAAGATCTCTTGAAACAGAAAGGTTTTCACCTGTTTCTGAAAAGAGAGTAGAGAGGGTGTCAGTCTAACTCCTCTGTGATGGGATTTTAGAGTTTGGGGCAACCACTGAGAAGGCCTTCTCCTGTGTTGCCCCCAGACGTACTTTTGGGGGTGGCAGGACAGACAGAAAGCTTCCCCAAAGATCTCTCAGGCAGTTTCATAAGGTAGAATATGGTGGTTCAAGTAACTCAGATCTGAGCTGTATAGGTCTTTGAAGATCAAAAACAGCACTTTGAACTGATTCATTCAGCCCTCAAGATGCTGCTGGACTGCAGTATCCATCAGCCCTAGCTAGCATAGCCAGTGTTGCAGGATGCTGGAGGTTGCAGTCCAATGACATTTGCAGTGCTGCATGATTCCTACCCTTGACCCAAAGCAAAATTCCAAGGTGAATTTGGAGATTGCAGTACTTGCCTGAGTAAAAGAAGAGGGGTGGGAGACACATACGTTTAAGGAAAGCAAAGAATCACATGGGAGTTTGGATGAGACAAGCACAATTGTTATCTAGAATGCAGAAGGGAATCTACTTTCTGCATACATTTGAACTCCAGGTGGATTTTAACCCAGCAGTTTAAGGGTTATTCATTTGTGATGACCTCAGCTTATTCCTTTCTTTTCTTATTAGTTGCTTTCCCCACCCCTCACAAGTTAACATAAAGCATGCTGCCTTTTATTAATTAAAATTGATATTTTCTTAAAATTAATTGTCACTTGAAGCTCACTGCCAATACATACTCCTTCACAGGATTACTCACCGGAAGGCAACATAAAGGAGGTGTTTATACAGCCTTGGGGAATTCAATATTTGGTTGGCATGAACTTTGCATCGAACATCTTAATGTACTGCAGTGCCTAGGAATCCAATCATAGCCAGGTCCAAAAAGAAAAGAAAAGGACACTATTTTAATATTCTGGTCATTTCAGCAAGGTGTAAATTGCTTGGTACCTTGAAAAGCTTTCCCCCAAGGCAACCCGTCAGCTATCAGGAAGGGATGTGGGAGATCATTCACCACAGCAGACAGCTTCTGAGCAGACATTAAGTCTAACAAGCTGGGTATTTCTGTCAGGAACTTTAATCAAGGTTGGAGAAATGTGCTAGGAATTACTCAGAAATAAAGTCTGTGTCATAGAACAATGAGAAGTGGTCAGAACAAAGAAATGCGTGCCCACTTCCATCTGTCCATTTCCTTGGCATGATCAACCATTGCTGTGTGCCCTCAAGTTGTTTCCAACTTATGGCAACACTAAGGTGAACCTATCACAGGATTTTCTGAGTCTGAGAGTATGTGACGTGTCCTGGAATTCTAAAGGCCCCTCCCTAAGCTATAAACCCGGGATTCCATTAGATTTTGAAAGGGGAATAATAACAGTATAACAGTCTAGTGCGGAAATGGCCCCAGTGGGTTTCCATGGCTGAGCAGGGGATCAAATTCTGGTCTTCAGGAGGGTAGACCAATTCTCAAACCACTATACCATGCTAGGTCTCATGTTTAGTTATGGTCTTCCCAATTAAAAAAGAAGGTTGACAAACTAGAAAGGATGCGAAGAAGGGAAGTGACAAAACTGACAGTGTGTGTGTGTGTGTGTGTGTGTGTGTGTGTAGTGGTTAGAGATCCTGGTTGAGGAGCAAAGAAGCCAATGACTTGGAGGAACAAACTCAAGGCTTTATTGTTGGAACTCCATTCTAAGATCTTTTCCTCACTACACTCTTATAGCGTGATGATTCCACTTTCAACATCCTATGGAATCCTGGGGTTTGCAGTTTCGGGAGGGGCCTTTAGAATTCTCAACCAGAGAGCTCTTGGGCCTCAGGAAACTACAAAACCCAGAATTTCACAGGATGTTGAATGTGGAATAATAGCACTATTACAGTGTAGTGCGGAAGTGGCCCAAGATAGGAAAGATACTCAGTGAGCTAACCAGCTTCATTCTAGGGAAGAGCTGAGAGAGGACTGGTGGGAAGAGAAGAGGTGGAAAATCATCACTAAAAGTGTCTGTTTACATCACAGAGGGGTCAGGATAGGTAAAGCGGAGGGGAAGAGACGTTGGGTCACTCTTTCCGGTTATGTGTTCCCTGTCATATATACGCTGGATGTGTATCATTAAATGTAATAGAATAGCTTTGCTAGATTCCAGAGATGGCTCTTGCTGGAATTTCTGCATTGAGCAAGCAATTAGTGTTCTATGGCATCCCTTCCATCTCTCTAATTCTATGATTTTAAAATTCCATGTTTCTAAGGCAGAGGAGTGGGCCTTTTCCAATCAGTTGGCAGCTCTGACAGCGAATAGGATGAAGCAAATATTTCAGAGAAATTCTAAGAACATTTTTGTGAAATTACCTCTTTGTACTAGGGAATGAGAGAAAGAATAAACAGGGTTCTGTGTGGTGCCTACATTACAAAGGCCATTTCCGTCATCAGAGCAAGATTTTTTTTACACTTCAGGCTGAGAAAAGAAGAGTACACTGCCTCCAGACTTTCTCTCTTTCATCTCGCATCATCATTATCTCTGCATTTCGTTTGTAAACGGCACGACCTGCATTTTCACGATTGGTAGTGCATCCTAAACAGCTCAAGCAGCCCACATCTTGAGAGGATTGGAAGGCCTCACAAAAGCATGAAATGTAACGCAGAGCCAGAGGTCTTGTTTTCAGCCATCGCACTGTTCACCAAAGGTGCTTGCAAGGTTGAAGAGCTGGGAATAAAAGGAAGTTGGAAACCTGGACCTGACTGCTCTTGTCAACACGACAGCTTTTCTGCACAACTCAGACTGGTTGAGGCTGCTGGGATGCTTCAGGCAGCAAAAGAAAACAAGAAACAAAATTCACCTCTGAGTCACCATGTGTAGAACTGTTGGAACAAATTCTCCATTTGACAGCAAACATAGCTGAGGAACACCTCTGTTCTGTTCAGTTCAGTCACCACAGAAGCATCCTTAGCTGTCAATAAAAGTGCTCTAGTCCAGAAACAATTTGCAAGCAATCTGATGAGAGGAAACATACCCACATCCTTCTCCTCAGCAAGAGATTATTTCCTGCCAGAAAGCAGCTGCAAAATTGTCACCACACCATGTTGGTGAGAATTTGTCCTGTTGTGCCTCCAAGTCAACTCCAAATTAGTCAAATTAGTTTTCTTGGCATGATATATTCAGAGTAGTGCCATTGCCTTCCCCGAGACTAAATAAGCATGACTTGCACAAGGTCCAATCCAATCCAATGCCTTTATTACAGTCACAGACCATGAGGCAATAAACAGTTAAACACAACAATGCTAAAAACAGCATATAAATTTATAGTGCATTATAGTACATTACATTATAAATATACAAATATGCAGCATGCAATAGGTTGAAATATGTTGAAAATCCTTAGTATCATTTTAATAGCAAAGCACACTCAATGCAATCCTTCCTTTATTCTACAAAAATGTCCCTTATCTTAAGATCTTGTATCATTGGTCCTTGTCTACTCCCAGTCATACTGTCAATTGTAATATAGTCCTATTACTTTCTAATGTGGCAAATGGGATTGCATTAAATCTAGCTTTGCTAAACACCTAGTGATATTTTGGGATGGATTTCTAAATAGTTTGTACCCACATTTGGGTTAAATAACAAGCCTAGATTAACTGGGGAGCAACTGGTATGTGCAGACAATAAGGAGTATTGAGTCACCCAGGGTAACCCCAATGGGTTTTCAGGTTGAGTGGGAATTTGAACTCTGTTTTCCTGAAGTCTGAAGTCCAACATTCACATCACTACATCATGGGAACACCTCCTTGGGAATAAATCCTGGCAAACTCAGTGGGACTTGCTTCTCTATCAGCTTGCACAGGAGTTGGGTTGAGTAAAATGACTTGAGTCATTTCCGCACTAGACTCTTATAGTGCTATTATTCCATTTTCAACATCCTTTGGAATCCTGGGGTTTGCAGTTTAGGGAGGGGCCTCAAAAGCCCCTCCCTAAACTGCAGACCCCAGGATTCCAGAGGATGTTGAAAGTGAAATAATAGTACTATAACAGTCTAGTGCCGAAATGGCCTTGCTGTTGTTATAGACCTTCAAGTCAGCTTTGATTTATGATGTCCCTATCATAGGTTTTATCTTGGCAAGATTCCTTCAAGAAGTATTTGCCATTGCCTTCATCTAAGGGTAACAGAGTATGACTTGCCCAAGGTCAGCCAGTGGGTTCCTGACTGGGCAGGGATTTCAACTCTGGTCTCCTGGAGACCTAGTCAGGCACTCAAACCACTAAACTATGCTGGCTTGTAGTTGTTATGTGCATTCAATGCTAATTCTAACTTCTGGAGACACTATCAAAAGGTTTTCTTGGCAATTGGCAGGATTTCGCTCCTCTGGGCAGGAGCAGAGTGCTATCCGTGATGCAAGGCTTCCCCGCAGCAGAGAGTCCCAGTGAAGCAGAAAAAATTCCAGAGGCTCATTAGTTAGGCTTAGAGTACTGATTTATTGCCACTCTCTAAGAACATTTCCGCACGGCACTCTTATAGCACAATGATTTCACTTTCGATCTCCTATGGAATCCTGGGGTTTGCAGTTCCAGGAGGAGCTGGCCGGCCCCTCCCAAAACCGCAAACTCTAAGATTCCATAGGAGATTGAAAGTGGAATCATCACGCTATAAGTGTCAGGGGCATGGGACTGGCTGGGCCTGTTGCTGTCCCTGAGGCCGCTGCTGAAGCGGCGGCGGACGCAGCGGCGGCCGACGGGGCCTACACGGAGGCCGCTGCGGCCGACGGGGCCTGTGCGGAGGCCGCTGCGGCTGAGGGGCCTTGCCTGGAGGCCGCCGCGGCCGATGGCTCGGGCCTGGCGGCCGTGGGAGAGGCTGCCGGGCCTGGAGCCACTTACCTAGAGGCTGCAGGCTCGAGTCCCTCGTCGTTGGCCGGCTTGCCGGGGTGGGCGGGTCCCGGGCCTGCTCCCGGGGCTCTGCCCACCCGCGGCCCCGATCTGCGGGAGGCCTGGGAGTCTGCCTGCGGCCCCGATCCGGAGGAGGCTGATGCCTCCGCCTCGCCTCCTCCTTTCCAGCAGCGGCGGCAGGCCATGGAGGCTGTTCGCCGGTCTCGACGCCTGCTGGAGAGGAGGCGACGGGCAGAGAGCTCGCAGCTGTGAGGCACAGCACAGCTGCGAGCCCTCAGCCACATGGCCACGCCTGATTGGCCGGTGCCTGGCTTGGAGGGCTATTTGAGGCAGGCGCCGGGCTGGGGAAGGCATGGAGCAACATCCGTCGGTCAACCGTGGTCCTGCTGTCCGTGCCTTGTTCCTGCTGGTGCCTGAGACCAGTCCTCCTGTTCGCCTTGGTGAAGTAACCTGCCTTATGTACTTTAACAGCCTGTGTTTATTTCTGTTAGGACTGAGTAGAAGCCCTGCCTGCATTAAGGACTATTTCTGTTAAGACTGTGTAGAAGCCTGCTTGCTTTGTACTTTTGAGTTTTGACTGCATTAAAGCCCTTCACCTCTAACCTGCTCCCTTGCCGCTGCCTGACCACTGCCTGGCACTGACAATAAGAGTGTCATGCAGAAATGGCCTAAGATAAGGCTTAGCAAAAACAGGCTTGCTTTCCAGCAATTAGACAAAGAGGAAAAACAGAAGATAATGGAGGAAAATTGGGCAGCATCTCCCCTTACAAACAGTACACTGCCAATGGCGTGGCAGGTTCAGCTAGAGAGTCTAACAGGCAGCTGGTCAAGGCAAACACCAGCCTTTTTATGCGTCCTTGTCACCCTGGAACAAGTGGGGTGACCCAACCAGTGCTCTGGTGTGTGGCCTTCTCTAATACACAAGACATAGCCATAACAATCCTGCTGGCCTTGCACCTGGCTGTCTGGCCACACTGCCTCTTCTCTCTGCCATCCACTCATAGGAAATCTTTGCCTGCCCGGCAACAACCTTGACAGATTTGTTCAAAGGGGGTTTATCAATCAGCTCCCTTTAGAGCTGATAGAGTGTGACTTACTCAAGATTATCCAGTGGGCTTTCATGTCTGAGCAGGCACCAGAGCCATGTTCTCTGAGATTCCCACTCAAATAGTCAAATGCTTTTGAATCCATCAAATCATATTTAGAGAGCACGCGATATTTAGTAAATTATCCTAGTGGTGACATATAGCAAGAACCGCCCACAATACGGTGCATACTGAATGTGATCTGGGGCTATAATTGAACCTGTAAAGGATATCAAGTAATACAGGAACTTTAGTCCACCTAAGCCAAAATTATTAACTGAAAGGACAGCTCTTTGGGTTTCAGTGTCCCAGGTTTACCTGGAGATCCCTGATATCCACTTGTGGTCTTTCATCCATGCATACTTGGCTTCAAAATGTAACCAAAATCAGGTAGAGGATGGCAAGGTGGTATTGTTTAGGATAGCATGTCAGTTTAATTTATTTACTTCTTCAGACTGATATCAGGAAAGATACGGGACCTGGCATAAGCTGTTTTAGCAGGTTATAGAATCACAGAAATGTATAGTTGGAGGTGATTCCACAGTCCATCTAATTTATTCCCCTTTCAAGGGGATAGTTAAAGAGATGGGAACAAATTAAGGGCATTGCCCCCAAATAAGAATGTGGTCCCATTCAATGAAATTTTCCTTCAGCCTCCAAATTAAAAGCATTGCAATAGCTTAAAACTTTACTTAAGCATTTAGAGAAACAGTTTAGCCATCCCAAGAAAAAAGGCCGGCAAAATGACCGATGGAACATGAACCCAGCAAATGGAAGAGAGGCTCCTAGAAGTTCATTCTAGGAATGAACAATGTTCAGTGTTCACTCTCTGTGATACTAGAAATTTGGAGACTGAAGGATAATTTTATTGGGGGGAGCAGAATTCCTATTGGGGGTCAATGCCCTGATTTTGCCCCACCCAGCATAGTTGCATGCCAGTCTCCTGCCAATGCAGATTCTTCTTTCCATGGCTGGTAAAACAGTTACTTGTTTTCTCAGGTAGGAAATTTCAGAGTGTAACACAGGTCTGCAAAATTGAGGGTCATCATTTTTTAAAAAAAAAATGCTGGTTTTATAGGAATTTGGCATTCTAAATCCAAAAATGACCGCACATTTGCTCCATCATGTACACTTTTGTCACAACTTGCTTTGACTTTTTTATGTTGCAATATGTGACTGAATGAAATTGGTAGTGAAAAATTACCACAAGAAACCTATTTTGTGACCAGATCTGAATATATTTCTTCATAAAATATATAAAAGCAGTTTAAATATGCTGGTATGAAACACCAAAATACGTTCAAAGCACTAAAAGAAATCACAGTAGAACATCAGTGTCCACACTTAAGCGAAGCTGAGGAAAACTGAATGGATAAAAATACTGAATTTGTGAAAGAACTGTGTGTGATGTCACATTCTTATTGTGTTTTTCAAATTCAGCACCTGAAATACATTAAAAACAGCCACAATATTGAAAAAAGATTTTTCATCACAGGCCTGTCTTATTTAACCACTTATCTGTGCCTCTTGCTGACTTTCACTTAGGGATGTGTGAAAATTTCATTTAGCACATTTTTATGGAAGAACTTGTGAGAATTCACTAATTCCAAAATGGCACAGAAAGAACTTGAGATTTATAGTTACCAAAGAGAGAAGAAAGAATTCATAAATTTATATGCTGCTGCATCACAGTAAGAATGTACTTAATAAATAAATGCAAATGAAAAAAAGTGAATTAAAAATGTGTGCATTTGAAAAATGCATGTTAAAATGTATTAGACATGGTTTATTAGATGGGAGAAAAAATTGTACATTGCAAAGATCCACACAATAAATATGTACATTTAGAAAAGTGCACAGAAATATGTACAAATTTCTATTTCAGATTTTAAAAAACCCTCATACTCTAATACACACCTGAGTTGGAACTAGTTTCAGGATGGAAACTGGAAAAGGTTGCTGAACTCAAGTGTTGCTCATCCACATACCTCTCTTCTTGTGTCTTTTCAACAAACAAGAAAGCTATAGACAAATTAATTTTTCCCTCTCATCTTTTTGATCAGATTCTTCCTTTTGAAGTCTTTTCATTGGTTCCTACTTGCTATTCACACTTCTTTGAAAAAAATATCCTCTTCATCTTTAAAGTTTTCCCTATCTTCCCAATTTTACTTTTCTCCCATTTACTCATGCCCTTCACCTTTTTATTTTATTCTACCTAAACCAGTGATGGCCAGACCATCTGCTTTGCTGCTAGGGCAATAAAGCAGGCGACATCGTGGGCTTGAAAACTTTAGGATTTACTGGGGATGCCAGAACCATTGAGCTAAACCTAGTTTCTAGTTCAAGGGTGGGTATCTTTTGAGCCATGGTCCTGGCCTCTCAGGTTCAGTGAAGATTTCAATTCAGCCCTTCAAAACTCTTCAAAACCCAATGACAGGAATCTCTCCCTCCCGGGCTGCAGCCAGCAAGGGAAGAGAGAGGTCAGGAACACTTGAGGAGTCTGAATATACTAAACACCAGGAAAACACAAGCCAAGCCAGGTCAAAGTCTAGTCCAAAGGTTCAGGAGGCAGAAATCCATCTGGAGGAGTTCAGGGAGCAGGAGACACAAAGGTTGTGAGGGCTTGCTAAGAATTTGCTGCAAGCAAGGAGCAGCCACGCCGGCAGACTTAAATAGCCCCTGTGAGCAGGAGCTACTCGTTATTCTTTCCTCAGCCTAGTCCAAGCAGCCTCCCTCTCAGCAGCCCGTTTCAGGCTTCTGCATGATTGAGGGTGATGGGCACAGCTGGCTGCAACTCCTCTGCATCACTGTTGGTTCCCTCTCCGTCCTGAGCTGGCTGGGGCAACTCAGTCTCTGTTTGAGCTTCCAGTGCCAGGGATGTTTGCAGGTTGACTTGCTCAGTCACTGGCTCGGCCCCCTGAACAATCAGTTGCTCCTCAATCACAGCATCATTATCTATCACACCCTTCCCCAAACCTGCAACATGCTCCACCCAAACAAATTATACCACTTCTGTACACACATTTTACTTTAAACACTTGCTCCAGATGAATATGCTTAAACATGCTGTTTTGAGAGACTATTCCCCCCCAAAAAACATGATTGAGAATGATGCAAGAACCAGAATTCAGGATCAAACTTACAGGTGAGTTACCTGGAACTATGCATCCATAGCAGGTCTGTATTCATGCTCTCTATCTAGTCACAATCATGGTGCTCTTGAGATAATAATAATTGCCTCCCTTGATCTACATTATGAAACACCAGTCACAAAGAAAGAAGGAGATCTGTCCCGCTGGCAATTGGAGTACAGGGAGATGATCTTTCCACCAGTTTCCCAGCAGACAGTGAGGCTGCAATGATCAGAAGCAGGAATCCCATCTCATTTTCTTGTTGCAGTTTCATTGGCTGGCAGGAGGCAGTGGAAACATCATCTGCCTCCACCTTGGTCATGAGAAGAATGCACCCTCTTCTTTCCTTATGACTTATGTCCAGTTAAGTAGGTTGGGGGGCAGGGCTCTGGCTCGGAGACACTACTTAGCTATGCACTTAGCTAGCTAAGTGGCAATAAATATGGGGCTGCAGTTCTCTAGAACTCCAGACATGCTGAAGATCAGAAGGTATGCCTCCCCTCCAGGTCCTGGCATGAACCTATCCTTGTTCTAGTCCCAGCTAGAGCAGGTCCAATAAAGCAGTGAGGTTTATAAAAGTATTGACTTGCCATTCTGTAATGACTCTGATCTACGCTTATTAAACTAGTAATTGTATTTCACTTATAACCTAAGGATGGGCAAAATGCAGTGCTCCAGATGTTGTTGAATTAGCTTCCCAAAAGGTCTGGTCAAGATTAGAAGCTGAACTCCAACATTTAGAGTGCTGACTTGTCCAGTTCTGGGCACCACAATTCAAGAAGGATATTGCTGAACTGGAACATATCTAGAAGAGGTCAACCAAAATGGTAAAAGACCTGAAAACCATGCCCCATAATGAGCAGCTTAGGAAGGTGGGTATGTTTGTCCTGAAGAAGAGAAGGTTAAGATGTAACTTGATAGCTATGCTTAAATATTTGGAGGGATGTCACACGGAAGATAAGACAAGCTTGTTTTCTGCTGTTCCAGAGATAGGACATAGAGCAATGGATTCAAACTACAGGAAAAGAGATCTCACCTTAATGTTAGGAAGAATTTCCTGACATTCAGAGGACTTCAACAGAGGAATACACTTTATTGGAGTGTAGTGGAGTCTCCTTCTTTGGAGGATTTTTAAACAGAGGCTGAGTGGTCATCAATCGGGGATGCTTTGATTGTGTATTCCTGCATGGCAGCGGGGCTGGGCTGGATGGCCCTTGCAGTCTCTTCCAACTCTATAGGCCCAAACTTTGCCCATAGAACCATAATCCATGTAAAGCGTGTTCTCTACCACTGCAGCTTGGCAAATCCAAATCACCATGTTGGTTGCATCTCTCACCCTGTGCTCAGTAGAGGGAGGACATCCCAGTGAAGCCTGATTCCTCCCCTCTTCTATCAACAAGCAAATAGTGAGAATAGAAAATGAATTCCTTGGATTTCCATTTCCCAAGACTGGCAGGAGGGTGAAAGATATGTTCCTTGGAAATCCACACTATTTCCAAGGTTTGTTATGCAGTTTAGCAAACAAAAAAATGTACACATTCCGGGGAAAATGTTCACTATATTTGAAAAGTGCTGAGTGTGTATGTGTGCATGTACCTGTCTGTTGCTGTCAAATTTTGAACAAAGTGGAACTCTTTCAAAGGCAAGTCTGAGTTCTCATCCCATGAGGACACCTGCAAGGAAGCAGATGGTAATCTCACCTCCAGCAAGCAGAAGAGCAGTGTAGTTAGCTTGGAGTACCACCTGTAAAAGGGAGCCTCTAACCCAACCTGTGCACAGCTGAAGAAAAGAATGAGAAAAATCCAGGGATCTTTTACATTTTGGCTTTTCCCCATCTGCTAAGCCAGAGCCGCAGCCAGACTGTAAAAGACGTTTATCTGCAATTAGTGCTAGCCAATTTCTCTTCCCCTTCCCACCTCCCCATCTCCCAGGCCGCAAGTAATACAATCAATATGGCAGCATGCCGCCTGTTTCCCAATAAGACTTCTTGCTCAACAGCTGTTGAGAGTGGCAGAGCAACAGCCAAAACTTGCAATGAGTTTGTATGCTTAGATCACTGCAGTTTGGCCCAGTAAGCTTCACTGCAGAGTCAGCATTGAGAGATTTCTGGCATGGGTTCAAAGGACAGTAAACAGTCTAGGCAATCCTTGCTCTACAAAAAGATGCCTGTTTTACATTTCAGAACCCAAACAGAAGTGCTTAAATGAGGATCTATAGATATTTCAATAAAATAATTAATAGTCAAGTGAATCCAGCTGACTGAGACCAATTTGGACAACACTGGCCCTGGCACTTTCTTTCTTGCAAAGGGGAATTTATTGGAACTAGTCATTTGTAACTAGTTACCAGTGATGCATTAAAAATTTTCACTCCATATCTCAAGGCAAGTCTCAAGTCCTTGAAAGATAATTTCAAGTCAACTCTCAAGTCTGGGAGCCAACTTTAACAGAAAAAAAGGAAATGGCAGTGGGAACGAGGGGGTCAATGGGCATACAAGGGTCTACAGCTTTGGAAGTAGGGAACAAGATCCTTCTTATTCCCCATTCCCCAAACTAGAGGCCTTTGTGGCAATGGGCATAAAAACATCTGCAGCTTCTGAAGAGGGGAATAGGATCCTGTTACTTCCCATTTCTCAAGTGGGAGGTTTTTTTCAGAAGTGGAGAATAGGGTCCTTCTTACTCTCCATTTCAGCTAACATATTTGCTGTTCCCCTCTGAGAAACACACCCTGCACTCTGGGGTTGAGTCTTGCCTTTTGCTCTAAGGAAAAGTTTTAGAAGGCTCCTCCTATATTCAAAGGAGACAGGTTGCTGAGCAGACATCAACCCCACCTCAAGCCCATTGCCTAACACATTTCCTGTTCCCCTCTGAGAAATGTGCCCATGCTTTGGGCTTCAGACAGATCATCATGTGACAAGTAGGCAAAAAGAGATGGAAGCATTGTTCAAAGCTGTAAGGTTTCTAGATGAATGTGTTATGTTAGTGAACCAAGAGCAACAAGTCGGTCACTTAAAATATATAAGTTATGAGTCAAGTCAAGTCAGTGTATCATTTATTGCTAAGTCAAGTCCAAGTCAACTCATGGAAGCAACTTGAGTCCTAGTCAATTGACTCAAGTCTACATCACTGCTAGTTACTTCTGACTTTTGAAATATAGCCGCTTATTCATAGAATTGGGAGTTGGGATTTAGTTACATATCAACATTATGGTTTTCAGGGAGACCTGATTGCCAATTCTTCCTCTCTAGTCACAAGCAGAAATAATACTCGACGTGATCTCCCTCCAGAACCTATTTTGTTTGAATAAATGCATTGCATTCTGTCTTTGTCCCAGCCTTGTTGAGAATAAGTGTTTCCCTTTCTGTACAAGCAGAGGAATATCAACTGTACTGACTTAATTTTCAAACAAGGAAGAGGACCTGAAGGGGGAGATCTAAGCCCAAAACAAACAAAAGAAATTTTTATGAAATAAGAAGCTCAGAGCATCCAATATTTACCTATTTGTCAATGATATGCTTGGTTTTTTTGGAAAGTTATTTCCCTCCTGCTCAGATTTCAAATGGGTATGTTAAATGCCAAGAAGAGCAAAACATACTGAGAAGAAAAGGCAAATGCTTTAAAAAATGATCATTGTTTAAGCCATAATTTCCAGAACCAGCTCTCATGAAAGCCAATTCAACTTGCAGGCTCCTGTGCATAGTTTCTGGCTTTCTGTGGGGCTTTGATGGATTGCTTCTGAGTATTTCTAATTATCTCTAATTAGGCTTACAAAGGCTCCCTTGTGCATATACCTTGCTAATTCAAACTTTCTGCATGTCATCTTTATTTATTTTCTACCCTCCGTCCTTCTTCCTCACAGTTCAATTCCCTTCCCGTCAGTCAAATGGTTCATTATGTGCCAGCCTGCGAGAGCAATCTTACTGAAGAAACAAGTCCAATGAAAATCAGAAATTAAGAGCCCTAAAAGAAAGGTTTAGGTTCCTACTTCCTTCCTCATTTCATGATTCATTCTAGTCCCTCTCTCTAGTCCTTAACTCTTTAGCTTCATCAAAGTTGGCTTGCTTCATACAGGACAACTGGGAGATACCACAAGTGTAAAACAACTATAACACAGAGTAGAGTGAAACGACACTGAGTCACAGATAACACATGAACCTGATAGCCATGTTCACTCCACTGTGTCTGCAGAACGCAAAGATGCTGAACATCCACATCCTTTCAGTGGTCTGAATCCTATTGTTACTCTTGGCTAGAGTAGACCTATCAAATCATTGGGAATTGTCTAAGTGTCAACTCATCATTCAGAGATTGCTTCAATAAGTCTCGTTGGGATTAATCAATGGCATTTGACTCAAGGTGTACATTTTAATGTGTGCATTTACTTCTGGAAGACAAATGCAGGCATGGCTCCATTAATAACACCTCTGACAAAGAAGCTTCTTTTTGCAAAGTCTTTTTACAGCATCCGAGCCCTGTGCCCCATTTCTTGTCATCTGTCTAGCTGAAAGTGCTTTGTTTTGTTTTGTTTTTGCATTGGCTTTGGCATTGACACTGGCACTAGCATTGGCAGAATGGTGAAGGAGGGCTGGAGAAAGAAAAAGAGAAGTTTTGTGGCACAATGAGGGATGTTGCATGCAGGGAGATGGGAATTTTCTCTTGGTTGCCCACCTCTGCTCTAATGTACCCAGTGGTTCAACTGACCTATAAGAGCTGCAGGTGACACCTCTAAGCAAAATATCTCCCCAGGGCCAAATGCAGACCCAAGTCTTACAGCCCAAAGAAGGGTTGAACTCCCTCTTCTGGAAGCTTCCAAGAATGGCAATTCATCTTTTAAATAAGTTATGGGCTCTTCCTGCATTATTTAACATTTAAAAATACCATCTTTCTTTCCAAAATCAGATGTAGCCTTCTGGTCAATTCTGGTTGCATTTTTTTCCTACCGTTAGTTTGACATTTTTGGGTTCCCTGGATGGTTCCAGGTACAAAAAATTAGCTCTTGCACCTGCTTTTGGCCCACTTCTAGTCAATTCTGATTGTGCTTTTTTTTTCACCTACCACTTGGTTTGGCATTTTGGGGACCCCTGGGTGGTCCCAGGTACAAGAAATTAGCTCTTGCATCTGCTTCTGACCCACTTTTGTGGCTGGTGCCATTGGTTGTTGTGGATTTTTCATGCTATGAGGACGTGTTCTAGAGTAATTGCTCCTTATGTTTCTCCTGCATCTGTGGTTGGCATCTTCAGAGGACCTGGAGACATGGAGGTGGAACGGAGTATATATACTTGTGTGATCCCCAGGTGGGAGGGATTTGCATTTGTGATGTATTAGTGATACAGCTGGCCTGTGATATAGCCCATTGTTGAGTGGACTAGACCCCAGGGTTGAGTGAACTAGCCCCCATTGTCTGCATCTGGCTATAGAATAAGCCGAATACTTCTTCAATGCCCCTACTCTCCATCAGCCACTAAGTGGTGGTGGTGGGGTATCTGCAACTTAAAGATGGCTTTTCAGGGAGATTTGGATCATTACGCTAGGTTGGTGGAGAATTCCAACTGCTACAATGACCCACTCCACCAAGGACTTACAGTGCAATAATTTAGGTATAGGTTATCATCAGAAACTATAAAGAAGCCAGCCAAACTCTGTTTGCAGCTAGAATAATTGCAGCTGGACCAATTATTCCTGAACTTTGATCATCTTGCTGCTTTGGATATTGACTCACAGAATCCCTCAACCAGCTTGGGCAACAGTCAGGAGTTCTGGAAGGTGAAGTCCAGAACATCTACATGACCAAAGTTTGGGAACCATTGAGCTACGGAGGTGTTTCCAAACTCTGGTGGATGCTATGCCAATGGCTTTCATACCTCTCTTTCTCTAACTATTCCAGCTGCATCGTCAGAGGCATTTCCCCTAGGAAGACATAAGCCAAACAGCAGCTGGCCCCAACTTTCCTTTTTTGAGACTTTATCTTTCCATTGAGCAAGAGGAACCAAACAGAAGCTGACAGTGCTGATTTGATACAAGAAAACACCAATCAGTCAAAAGTGTTACATCTGACTACAAATATTGTAATCAGTAGCAAACATACATATTCATGAATTTTGTTCCTACTGTAAGAGGGGGAAAAAATGCTATTTATGCTTATTTGGACTTGTTGAAAAAATAGTCTGGGGATTTATTTATTTTTTTAAAGTGGAGAATATCCATCAAAACCAAATCAAAGTTACATTTTCTTGAAAGCAAAGGAAGGAAGCTAGCTGAAGGAGGCAAAAAGATTTATTAAACATAGCACATGAGCTACAGTCCTGTGGTCCTGGGACCACATCTCAGGGGTCTTGAGGAAAAGCAGAAGTCCTCTAGTGAACTGCAGAACAGTTCAGTCTTCTTGGACATTCCATCTTAGACCTCGGAGCAGCAGTTATTGAACAAAACAAAACAAAAAACTTCAAGGGGAGCCTGGAAAGAAAAACGACTGAGTTAGGATATATCCACACACTCCAGATGATTGACAATGGATTGAACAGAAACAATGGTTTTCTAGCACACTACACTAATTATAGTATTAACTAACATCCCAGCCACAAGTAACCTCTGACGCCCACTTCTTTACATCACTCTTCCAGTTCTGAACCAATATCATACAACATTCCAAGCACTCCTTCTACTATTCATATATTTATCTATTCATTTTGGCTTTAGGCAAAAGCATTTCTCCAACCTTGTCCTCGAACTATCTTTTTGTTGTTGTTGTTAACTGTCAAGTCAAATTCTACTTATGGTGACCCTATGAATGAAAGAACAAGTCACCCTCTCATGAACAGTCCTTGCAAGTTCAGGTCTGTGTCTTCCTTGATAGAGCCTATCCACCCATAATGTGGTCTCTCTCTTTTCCTACTGCCTTCCATTTTTCCAAGCACTGTCATCTTTTCTAAACAACCACGTCTTCTCATGATATGTCCAAAGTACAACAGTCTCAGCTTAGTCATCTGGGGTTCTAGGGAGTGCTCAGGCTTAATTTGCTCTTGGACCCATAGCAATCCATAGTATCTGAAGAACTCTCTTCCAGCACTAGATACCAAATGAGTTGATTTTCTTTTTTATCAGCCTTCTTCACTGTCCAGCATTCAGAAACATACATAGAAATTGGAAATGCAATGGTGTCAACAAGCCTGACTTTGGTATTCAGTGATCTGTCTTTACACTTGTCTAGTTCCTTCCAAGTCCTAGTCTTCTTCTGATTTCTTCACTGCAGAGACTGAGCTACATACCCTCCTCTTGACTTACTGTAAAGCTCTTGAAGCTGCACTACATGGCCATTCCATACTTTTCAGCAAATGGGAAGAATGTTTGGCTACCGCAGCCTTAACAGAATGTACAATGATTGCAGAAGCACTGAGACACCCATATGACCCCTTGCAGCTCTCGGTACTGATATCAGCATTGTGCGTCTGATTATGGAGATGTGGCACAACACTTCTCCAACCCCACCTTCTCTCCATGAAGCATGGAATGGCCACGCAGGACAGATTCAAGAGCTTTACAGCAAGCCCAGTGGGTTAGGTGGCTTTGGGCACTGTTGGGGGAGAATGTTCCAAAAAAGGAAATCTGCACGTATAAGAAACGCTTAGATGTGCAGATGTTCCTAACAGAATTCTGGCTGTTGGAGTCTGTTATGTAAGCATTAGGAGCAAATGAACTCTAATCAATTAGTAGGAAATCAGCTCCCATTTGCACCAGCATTGATGTAATATTCTTTCAGGAATGGAAATAGGGCTGAGGAGAGAAACTTGATTTCTCCTGCCTCTTTTGCATCTCATTTCCCCCCCCACCGCCATGAAATTCCAATCACAAGTTTGAAACCTATTACAGAAAGCAGGACCACTTCCATGGCAAGCTTAAAGAAATGCACTAAATATGGTGTTGTGAATTATTAGCACCCACAGCATAAGGAAACCTTCAGATAATGAGCTATAGGTCAGCCTTACTGCTTTCTGTTCTGTATAGCAAAGTAAAAAACACGATCTGTTCAGAGAAAATGATCACAAAACAACCTCTCTTCTCTCTCCCCCCCCTGCGTGTGTGTGTGTGTAATGAGATCTGTCCTTTTAACTGCATTCTTGGGATGTATGCCTACTTGGCAGTTTGCTGTTACCGTGTTGGAATTTGTTTATCTAAAAGGCTGGCAGGTTATCAGAAAGTCAAGCTTCTCTTCTCAGACCACAAGTCGTTCTCTGTCAAGCCTGTGAATTGCAGTTGGAAAGCAAAGATAAACATTCACCTTTTTAAAAATTACTTCTTTTTCTTCCTCAAAAAATCTTACATGAAACGATGATCAGCTACAATGGTGCAATAAACATGAGAGCAAATTTGGGATTATGCATATAACCAAGAAGAACTCAGGAATTAGCAACAAACCTGGTTAATGACAGGTCTTATGTAATCTTTCTGTTTATGGCATAGCACTGATAGACATGTGAGTTGTCACATGGGAGCCAGCCAATGGTCGATCTCTTTCAGCATTCTGTCAACTACAACAGACCCATGAGATGTCTCCCAGAAGTTTTATCAGTGGGCACCACCTGTAAGTCATTTTGGGTATTCAGAGTTAGCACTCTTATTTAAAAAGCTGCATTTCTACTTCAGACTAGTGATGACCAATTGTAGAGTCATCAGCTTTTCAACTATGCTCCTGGTCCTCTGTGTTTGTCCGTTTGCAGAAATCCTGTCACAAACAGGGCTCCAGCTACTGCACCTCAGTGACTGAGCACACATTTTGCATGCAAAATGTTCAGTTCTCCTCTAACTGAGCTGTAGGGGACCTGTACCTGAGTCTCTGGAGAGCTGCTGTCAACCAGAGCAAGCATCACTGGACCAGTGATCTGACTCAGTAGAAAGTGCCATATGTATCACATCACCAAAACTGCAGAACCATGGAAGTGCTACCTCCAAAAGGTGGGGGACCTTAGAGTCCACTAGCAGTGCCAGCATCTGTGATAATGGGCTCTTTTAAAAGATGTGTAATTGTAGCTCAAAAGTAGACCAGCGAGAGGTGAGTAACCAAGGGGCCTTTTCACTTGTGTATACCAGTACTAACTGTAGAACTCCAGTTAAAGGTTTAAACAGGATGTTTTTGTTGGAGATCAACAGACACACACACAAGAAATCAAGCAGTCTCATGAACTATACAAGGCTAGTGAAGGGAGAGGCAAGAAATAGTTCCAGTGCAGTGGGTGATGTTTACTGGTCCTGAAGCAGAGGATCAAAGATGAGTGGCTCAAACATGAGAGTTTGAGGGCAGTACGAAGAAATGAGAGCCTGGGGTGCAACATGATGCTGACAAAGTGCTGGCAAAATGCTAGGTCAGAGCTAGGGTTTAAAAACAATTTTTCCTATCCTAAAGGGGCAAGTGTTAATTGCTTTCCAGCAGAGTAAACAAAAGAGGTCCAGAACAAACTTATTGTATTACTTTGAGTGACAAAATATTGATGGGAGTCCTGACAGCCTCTTAATGTCTTGGTTGGGTAAGGTGAATGAAGAAGGTTTCGGTAGGAAATGCACACAGTGGGGATGCTGCTTGCCTGCAGCACATGGACAGTTTCATTAACTATTGTATTCGGATGTTGGGTTGTTGACAAGAATACTGGAAATCTATTCACTTTGAACTTTCTCACTTTGCTCTTCTTGACCCTGTGACCTGGCCATGCTGACCTAGCTGAGGCATACAGCCAGAGTCCTGCTTGCTGCATGTTTCCCAGCCATAAGTGTCCAATTTTTATATAATGATATTTCATGCCAATTTTGCTGTCCTGCAGGATGAAGTATGAGAGGTGGTAAGAGAAGAAACAGGCTGGAGAAAATGCAGCTGTCCTGTTTCCTGCTTAATTAGTAATTTTTTCATAGCGAGAGTACATCTCTAGGTAGCAACCCTGATACGTGAGCCTCTGCATAATGACTTGGCAGTAAATCCTGTTGCATTCTGCAGAACATCTTTCCAAGCAACTGTGCTTAGGTTTACAGCAGCTTTTCATCAGGGCTTGGAGAAGTTACTTTCCTTGGACTGCAACTCCCAGATTCCTCAGTGACCATGCTTGAAATTGGAGTAAAAAAAAAGAAATTTCCCCTAAGCTTTTCATTGCCATTCTGCTTCTTCCTTCTTAAACAAACTGGCATGATGCTAACTTCAAACAGAAGATCTGAGAAGCAGCAGCAGCAGTAAATAACCTGGTCTTAGAGACCTGAGGTGAGGACCAGACTGTGTCTAAGAAGCAATGATATCTAATTGAAATAGGGCATCTTTTCTTCCATAGGATGTTCACCCCATTGATTGATTGATCGATCGTATAGAAGAGGGAGTGACTTTTTGCTATTGAAATTGTCTACTTCCCATTGAGGCTGAGGATAGAAAGGATAATAAACCCAACTTTTGCTAGGCTGATTTGTGGTCATTAGCAGTTTTGTAATTGCTTGGCTTGGAATGGGAATGTGAGCATTTTGTAACGCAAATACAAGGTGAGCTTAACAATTTTCAAGTTCTACTTAGGCTTAGATGAGCTACATACCCTTCAGTTATCTTGATTTGGCAGGGAAAACCCTGATTAATCTTCTATCATCCTACTTTTTCAGCTGCTTTTTGAATGTCCCCAGTTTTTCTCTCTTCCTCCCACTTTTGCCTTTTCTCCTAAGCTGCAAACTAAGATGAAAGTCTGCACTTAATGTGATGTCACAACATGTGGGCTCTTGTCATGTACAGAGCACAAGCAAATCTATCTCAGAGCATTTTGGATGGAAAAACATTTACTCTGGCCTTTGTAACAAGTCTATGATAATTAACGACAAATTATTTAAATAGTCAGCTGGGTGAGAAGGCCCAATATATTCTATATTCAATGAACTTGGTGAGCAGGATGAGTATGAATGAGCCCAAAGGTCATAAAAAGCAATATCCTATGGTCTTTGTTTTACTGATTTGAGAGTGGTGTCATAATCCAGATGTAGTAGGAAGAGAACTAACTGCAGTGTTCTGTTCCGTTGATTTTATCTTTCGATTTTTAACAGATTTGTTCTGTATAATTTTCTATATGTACCTTAACTGCCAATGCCCTTAATCATATTGATTAGTCTTTGATTGTGTATTGATTAGGTCTTTCATCCTGCAAGTCCCGACTCTACTACAGAAAAATGGTTATGGGGACTGAAACTCCCAGCAGTCTTAGCAAGCCTAGCCTCTGGCTGGGAGCTGCAGTTCAACAACTTCTGGATGACTGAATGATTTTCACCTCTGGCAATACAACTGTTAGTCCCAACTAAAATAGACTTACAGTATTAATGAGAGGCTTGCACGTAGCTCCCATTGATTCAATAGGTCTGCTCTAGCTGGGATTAACAATTGAATTTTGCTCTATGTTTTCAGAAGCGAGGGAATCCACAATGCCATTGCACAGTTATGGGGCCATGACTTCAGAGGGATGCTGAGATGTTCATCTGTGTACCTTAGTTCTCACTGTTCTTTGATTTCTTTCCTGCTGTGACTGGTTTCAGGGGAAATAGAAGAAGAGCACCTTTACTCCTTCTACTTCACTCTGTGACTGCTGCCCATAACTCAAGCCCACTGACCTTCAGAGGAAGATTATAAGTCAGATGTATAATAAAAGAAAAGGGGGCTGCTGAAGAAGCATATTTATTAGGCGTGATTTATGGACAGCTAGGGAACAATTGGTTGGGAGGGAAGATTGGTGTTACCGTGGTTATTTAGTCATATTACAAAGCTGCTGTTTCTTTACTGATTTATTGCACTTCAGAGAGTTGGAGGCCCCCCAAAAGGCTTTTGGAAGACTCTTACTTGCTGTTCATAAATCTAACTGAACAAAATGATGTGTGCTAAGTTCAGAATCAGTTGAGAAACCGTTCAGCCAACTTAAGCAGAAAAACAAGGACAAGCCTTGATGAGTGTCCCACAAGTGTTTCCAGCTAGACTTAGCCACTGGGAATGGAAGAGGAAAAGGAGGTATAAGAGTTATGCCACTCCATGCTCTCCAAAATTTCAGGGCACATGTGTGGCCAAGCAACATCAGAGTTTGGTCAAGAGGGCAAAAGTTATTAATGAGGAAGAACACACAACGTAGGAGAGGCAGCCGCAGTGTGTTTTTGCCTGGAGCTACAGGGAAGGGGAAGACTCCACCTTCTCTCCTCCTTTTCCTTCTCCTGAGTTAATTAAATGCAGATTGCCTCTGCACTTTGAATTCAGTTTGCAACTAAGGACAAAAGGGGAAAGTGAGAGAAAGAGAGAAACTGGGACATTTTAAAAGCAGCTGAAAAAAGTGAGATAAAAGAGTATTAACTGGGACCAGATATTAAAAGAGTTGGCAGAAGTCATTTCTGAACCACTTGCAATAATCTTTCAGAACTCTTGGAGAACAGGAGAAGTCCCAGCAGACTGGAGGAGAGCAAATGTCATCCCCATCTTCAAGAAGGGGAAAAAAGAGGACTCTAATAATTATCAACCGGTAAGCCTGACATCAATTCCAGAAAGATCCTAGAGCAGATCATTAAACAGTCAGTTTGTAATTACTTAGAAAGCAATGCCATAATCACTTTTTAGTGATTAGCCAGCATGGATTTCTCAGAAATAAGTCATGCTAGACTAATCTTATCTCTTTTTATGATAGTGGTTACAACCTTGATAGATGAAGGGAATGCTGTAGATGTAGCATATCTTGACCTCAGTAAGGCCTTTGACAAAGTTCCACACGGCATTCTTGCAAAGAAGCTAGTAAAATGCAGGCTGAACAGGGCTACTGTTAGCTGGATTTGTAATTGGTTGACCGACCAAACCCAAAGGGTGATCACCAATGGCTGCTTTTCATCCTGGAGAGAAGTGACTAGTGGGATGCCACAGGGTTCTGTCCTGGGCCCAGTGCTGTTCAACATCTTCATCAATGACTTGGATGAAGGAGTGGAGGGAATGCTGATCAAATTTGCAGATGATACCAAATTGGGAGAGGTTGCTAATACACCAGAGGACAGGATCAAATTTCAAAATGACTTTGACAGATTGGAGAGCTGGGCCAAAGCTAACAAAATGAATTTCAACAGAGAGAAAAGTAAGGTCCTGCATTTAGGCAGAAAAAATGGAATGCACAAATATAGGATGAGGGACACGTGGCTGGATAGCGGTACGTGTGAAAGGGATCTAGGAGTCTTGGTAGATCACAAGCTGAACATGAGTCAGCAGTGTGATGCAGCAGCCAAGAAAACCAACATGATTCTTGGTTGCATCAAGAGGAGTATGGTGTCTAGATCAAGGGAGGTAATGGTACCACTCTATTCTGCATTGGTTAGGCCTCATTTGGAATACTGTGTCCAGTTCTGGGCACCTCAATTTAAGAAGGATGTTGACAAGCTGGACCGTGTCCAGAGGAGGACGACCAAAATGGTGAAGGGTCTGGAAGCCATGCCCTATGAAGAATGGCTTAGGGAGTTGGGTATGTTTAGTCTGCGGAAGAGAAGGTTAAGAGGGGACATGATAGCCATGTTTAAATATTTGAAGGGATGTCATGTTGAGGAGGGAGCAGGCTTGTTCTCTGCTGCTCCAGAGACTGGGACAAGGAGCAAAGGATTCAAGCTGCAGGAAAGGAGATTCCACTTGAACCTCAGGAAGAACTTCCTGACAGTCCGAGTTGTCCAGCAGTGGAATATGCTGCCTCGGAATGTGGTGGAGTCTGGAGGTTTTTAAGCAGAGGCTGGATGGCCATCTGTTGGGAATGCTTTGATGGCTGTTCCTGCATAGCAGGTAATTGGACTCGATGGCTCCTGGGGTCTCTTCCAGCTCTATGATTCTGTGATTCTATGAGTCTATGACCATCCCTGCCTAATTGGGGTCCTTTCTGCACTACACTGTTATAGTGTCATTATTCCACTTTCAACACCCTATGGAATCCTGGGTTTGCAGTTTAAGGAGGGGCATTTAGAATTATCAGCCAAGGAGATCTTTGGCCTCAGCAAACTGCAAACCCCAGAATTCCACAGGATGTTGAAAGTGAAATAATAGTGCTATAACAGTGTAGGGTGGAAATGGCCAGGGTTCTTGTTGTGTGCCAAGTCATTTCCAACTTGTGATGACCTCAAGGTGAACCTATCATGGGGTTTTCTGGGGCTGAGAGTGTATGACATGCCCAAGGTTAGCCAGTGGGTTTCTGTGGGAAAGAGGGGAATCAAAATCTGGTCTCCAGGGTTATAGTCCAATGCTCCAACGGCTGGATCTCAATAATGGCAGGTAATCTACCCTAAATTATCTAGGTAGGTTGGTAGATAGGTAGGTTAGGTGGGCAGGCAGGAACCTATTCAGGCAGCTAGACATCTGCAGAAAGTGGAATCCTTAAAGAGCGAATTAAGGAAAGAAAGTGAAGTGGTAGGAGTCATCAGGCATAATGGGCTGCAAGAGAAGCTTATGAGTGAGGTAGCTGGGATGTTTTACCCACCTCTGAAAACAACTGCCTTTGAGATTCTGAAAGCTGTTTTGAAGTTGGTCAGATTCTGCCCTGAGTTGAATCTTGAAGGTCACAACAGTCAAACTTCAGCACAATTGGATGACAACAAGGTATGAATTCCTCCTCTCTCTCATTTAAAATCCCTTACCTTTTCCCCTCTGCTGCTGCATCATCCAAAATACCTGCGTGGAAAAGGAGGGGGGAAATCTTCTCAAGGTCAGTCAGAAAAACTGCTTTTGAGAGTCTGTTTAGAATTGTAGTGGTTCTCTTTGTCTTTCTGTTTAATCAACAGTAACTCACTATAGGGCATGTGGAAGATTCTCTCCCAACGATCAATACCGCTGGGGGCTGCTGTTTCACATTCTGGAGAGAATACAGGTAGCAAGGACTTCTTTCCCCTCATCTATTAGTGCCAAGTTAAATATATCCTTCAGAAAGAGTGCCAAAGCTTTTAAGCAACTTTCACTTGTGTGTGGGTGGAGGGGGGGCAGCATAGTGACTGGGTATGAATCATACACTTTTGTACAAAATACATATTTTTTTCCTTATTACTTCCCTCTCCACTTTCTTTCTTTCCGCTTTAAAATTGCCCAGGGATTTTTCTAAAATATTTTCCACTAAAAGATGCTCTCTGCTTTCAGACTTAAAGCAAAAGAAAGGTTTTTACTTCCCCTTACAAGGGAGCCTTAGTGTGGTTTGTCACCCACAGTATTTGTAAATCTCTGACCAAGGCCATTTCCGCACTAGCCTGTTATGGCGCAATGATTCCACTTTCAACATCCTCTGGAATCCTGCCTCATCCCTCCCGAAACTGCAAACTCCAGGATTCCAGAGGATGTTGAAAGTGGAATCATTGCGCTATAACAAGCTAGTGTGGAATTGGCCCAAGTCATACATTGCTTCAAATATTTAAGGTCTGGATGACTGGATCACTTCCACACATGGCACATCCTGCTCTGAGCCACTCCCTTTTAAAGTGCATCAGTTAGGCTCCAAATCTGATATTTTGGTTTCTCTAAAAAAGTCAGTTCTAGTGGAATAGACATTTCTAAGTTGGAAAGGTGTACTTCAGACTATGGGAATCTTTCACACTGTGGATGCAATTAGGCATAGTTGATTTCTCCTGTCTGTTACTCCTTCGCTGTCATTTTTCTTACATGGTTTTAAGCCTTCTACACTACCCACTTTGGTACCACTTTAACTGACATGTCTCCATCCTAAGGAAACCTGGGTTTTATAGTTTAGTGATGCAATAAGAACTGTAGTTAACAGGAGAGCACTGTACCTGTCTGGCAGAGAATTTCAAGTACCATCCCAAACTTAAAAATCTAATGGTTTGGATTTTTTTTTTAAAAAAAAGATGCATCCAAAACAGTTCAAGTGATATCATACTGATAGTCTGTAGTGCTGGATGTACCTCTAGATTACAGATGATCCCAGCCAATCAGGGATCACATAGTTAACAAGATGATGTCACAATTCAACATAGCCAGACTAGTTTGTCTAAGGAATGACGTCAGCATCTGAAGGCCATTGAGCCCAGCATAAATGAATATGTGAACATATTAACAAACAATACAAAAATTGTCCTGGGGGAGGGAGTTGCTCATCAATACCAAGAAGATTTGCAAGACTTTTCAGTAGTTTCATTTCATCTCAAATCTCTATTTGCTCATTTGTCAGACAGGATGATTTTAAAACAGGGGAGTGGGACAATAAATAATTCAAAGGATCATTCCTGCAACCTGGAACCCATGAACTCAGTCGTTTTTTTGCTAATGATGCGCAAACTCCAAGAATTAACATAATGAGCTCAGCTGTTTTTTCTCAAATTCTTTGCTGGCTCATAACATTAGCCTGTTGCCACTAATTATCATTATTGCTGATTGGCATAATTAGCATAAGCATTATTGCGACTGATAATACTACATGCATTCTCATTACCACACTATCCCATGGGAACTGTACTTTGGATTTACCTCTTCCTGTCCCATAACATTGTCCATGATGGAAAGATACTTGGAGATTTAATCACTGATATTGAAAAGATGTCCAAGAAAGTGCTTGATGGGGAAAAGCCACCTCATAATACACCTTTAAAAACAATCAGGAGCTGCAGTGGTTTGAAGGCTCATAGAAGAGCTGGCCCAAGTTCCCTGCACCTTAAACACATCTAATTCTCACATGATTTTGGAAGCCAAGAAGGGCCAAGTCTGATGGACATAGCATATCTCGATTTCAGTAAGGCCTTTGACAAAGTTCCCCATGACATTCTTGCAAGGAAGCTGGTAAAATGTGGGCTGGACAGGGCTACTGTTATGTTACTGCAGTTCCTAAGCCGCACTTAAGGTGACATAGATATCATTTTGATATCAATAATTTGGCCCTCTTCCACCACCCCTCTCCATGTGTTTGTGAGGCCCCCAGACAAGCACAGAACTAGGCTCAGCCACTAAATGCTGCAATATCCCAACACAATACAGGCAGGCGAGAAATAGCCAGATCACTGCTTTAGGAGACCTCCTTGCAAACACTCTATGATGTATGCACTCTACTTACAAAGAGATCCCTGCCCGGAGCAGGCAACTTAACAAGCTGAACATTCAACTGTCAAGCATCGAACATTTGCATACTTGCCACTCCATTGTCAATTTGGATCTAAAGCATTCATGTTAAATTTTGACCTTTCCAAAGCTTTGTCTCACGCCCGAAACTCATTGTTTTCCCCAAGTACGGAATAGCCTGCGGTTACATTTCTCCCTATAAAACCCCCCGATTCCGAGACCATCCTTGGATCACTCCTGAGTTCCATCCCGTCTTGCCGCCACTCTGTTTGGTGAGCCTTCCCCTCAGTCATATTGGCTGAGACTGTACAACTTCAGCCTTTCGCAGTGATCTTTCCGGGCTTCGGGACAGGTGTCGTATCACCCAATTCAACAATCCCTCTGAAAAATCCCTCTGTCCCACACCAACCTTTATTTTCTATAGTTATCTGAGTGTGTGTGTTGCATACACTGTTTGTCTGTATTTAATAAAGATCTCAATTATTCTTATAACTTGGTGTGCTCCTTGGCTTGGCCTGACCCTGTAGGCTTTGAGTAAAAGATTCCACTGCGTTGCCCTGTCTCTCACATTGCTAGCTTGCACTCTTGGCTAATTTCCCCAAACTTAGTTAATTGAGACCGCATATAGGTGTCCCTCCCAGGACCCCCAGTAATCGGGGTAACAGTTAGTTGGATTTGTAATTGGTTGACCGACCAAACCCAAAGGGTGATCACCAATGGCTGCTTTTCATCCTGGAGAGAAGTGACTAGTGGGGTTCCACAGGGTTCTGTCCTGGGCCCAGTGCTATTCAATATCTTTATGAATGACTTGGATAAAGGAATAGAGAGCAAGCTGATCAAATTTGTAAATGATATCAAATTGGGAGGAGTTGCTAATACCTTAGAGGATAGGATCAAAATTCAAAATTATCTTGACAGATTAGAGAGCTAGGCCTAAGCTAACAAAATGAAATTCAACAGAGAAGAATATAAGGTCCTACACCTAGGCAGAAAAAATGGAATGCACAAATATAGGATGGGGATATGTGGCTGGATAACAGTACATGTGAAAGGGACCACAAGTCTTGGTGGGCCACAAGCTGAATATGAGTCAGCAGTGTGATGCGGCATCCAAGAAAGCCAACACAATTCGTGGTTGCATCAATAGGAATATGGTGTCTAGATCGAGGGAGGTAACGGTTCCACTCTATTCTGCTTTGACTAGACCTCATCTGGAATACTGTGTCCAGTTCGGAGCACCTCATTTCAAGAAGGATGTCGACAAGCTGGAATGTGTCCAGAGGAGGGTGATCAAAATGGTGAAGTGTCTGGAAGCCATGAAGCCCTATGAGGAGTGGCTTAGGGAGCTGGGTATGTTTAGCCTGCAGAAGAGAAGGTTAACAGAGGACATGATAGCCATGTTTAAATATTTGAAGGGATGTCATGTCGAGGAAGAAGTGGGCTTGTTTTCTGCTGCTCCAGAGACTAAGACAAGAAGCAATGGATTCAAACTGCAGGAAAAGAGATTTCACATAAACCTCAGGAAGAACTTCCTAACGGTCAGAGCTGTCTGGCAGTGGACGATGCTGCCTCGGAGTGTGGTGGAGCCTCCTTCTTTGGAGGTTTTTAAGGAGAGGCTCAATGACCATCTGTCAGAAGTGCTTTGATGTGGGTTCCTGCATGGCAGGAGGTTGGACTCAATGGCCCCTGGGCTCTCTTCCAACTCCATGATTCAATGATTCTATGATCAGTACTTGAATGGGAGACCACCAGAGAATACTGGAAACATATAGGCAAAACAGAATTAAACCTACAGATAGAACTAAGCTGTCTGACCCCAGAAAGCTATTGTTGCCAGTAAGACTTGATAGCATCATCATCATCATCATCATCATCATCATCATCATCATCACTACCACCACCACCACTTATATCTTGCCTTTCTCTCAATAATGGCATTCAAAGCAGCTTACAACATATTTAAAATATCTATTTATTCTTTTTACATGCAATACAAAAGCAATAAAGGATTAAACATTATACAAAAACTACAATAAAGATAAAAATTTAAAAGCTATTTAAAAGACAAGTGAACACTTTATGAAGTTATAAACATTAACATTCATTAAAAGACTGTTTATACACATAAGACTGCACAGCATACAACTAAAAGCTCACCTCAGTCAGTCTTTAAAAGCCTGATAAAGATAAATAAATATATTTTAACTTGGCAAGGACTGGCAATCTCAATGTCTGGAAGCAACCACTGAGAAGGCTGTCTCCTTTGTTTCCACCAAACAAACCTAAGAAGGTGATGGGACGGAGAGAAGGACCTCTCTAGAAGATCTTAGAGCTCTAATTGGCTGTTGAAGACAATGCTGGACTAGATGGACCACATGTCCTACATTCTGGTGATATTGGCCAGTGGCTGTGAAACTTTGGTCCTCCCAGAAGCCCCAGTGTACATGACAAATGAGAACCACTCATGCAGGCAAGCCAGAGTTAGAGTACATCCAAAGCATTGCTGTCTAGGTCTTGTTTGAAAACTTTTGATAGTAGAATGCTCATCATTCCAAGTAATTGGTTCTATTGTTGAGCCATTTTTGGCATTAAGAAGTTTCTGATGACATTCAACTGAAGTCTATCCTCCTGTAATTTAATCCTCTTAAAGTTGTGTGTTATGGGCAGGAGACTTCTATTGACCCAAATAGAGACAATATTCACCAAACAAATGACTGTTTTATTGGCTGGTCTGCTTCTGTAATTCATAGCAGGCAACACAATTTCCAGTGTGTGTTAAGCATTAAAACGTTAATGATCTTCCACATACACTAATTGCTTTGTAGTTCAAATAGCTGTACAGCAATCAAGACCCTGAGAATAAGCAGCTAACATTAAAGAACTTACCTTAATATGCCCACAAGGAGGCTAACTTTGCCTGGCTGGTCTACAAAATGCTGACTCAGCATGCTTAGAAAAGTATTTCAGATTCTAAGCTGAAGAAGATAATGTTGGGGAAATTGCACTTCTCTCAATACAACTGAGTGTGGCAAGCTGGACAAATTTGTATGAACACCAAACTAAGTAATAAGGAAGGTTGATATCATTTCTAATTTCTTTGGGATTCTGTTCCTTGAACCACAATAAGAGGATACCCAAGATGGTGACAGGTCAAGATTGTCCACCTGGGTTACATAGTATAAATCTCTCCATCCAGAACCAGGCATTGATTGTGCCACATAACCTTTGTGTGGCATTATGCAACCAAATGAACAACTGAATGTGCACCAAATGCACAACCAGTCCTGTTTTAAAGTGGGCAAGAGTGTACACCTTCAATCCAAAGAGGCTGAGCAGGGGAAAACCAGGCCAGTCCTATGGTGATGCCTGTGTCTGTAGAAAACAAACCAGCAAATCAGACAGTCCTGATCTGAAGTCAAAAAGGAAGTTGCCAGAAAGATTAGTCCAAACACAAGCCAAAGGTTAGAGACACACAAACTTTGGTTAGATCTCATTCAGAATATCATATCTAGTTTTGGGCACCTCATTTCAAGAAGGATATTGGCAAGCTGGAGCGTGTACAGAGGAGGGTGACCAAAATGGCAAAGGGTCTGGAAGCTATACCCTATAAGGAGCGGCTTAGGAAGCTGGGTATGTTTAGTTTGCAGAAGAGAAGGTTAAGAGGGGACATGATAGCCATGTTTAAATATCTGAAAGGAAGTCATATCGAAGAGGAAATGAGCTTGTTTTCTGCTGCTCCAGAAATTAGGACAAGGAGCAATGGATTCAAACTACAAGAAAAAGGATTCTGCCTGAACCTCAGGAAGAGCTTCCTGATGGTCAGAGCTGTTTGGCAGTTGAATATTCTGCCTCGGAGTGTGACGGAGTCTCTTTCTTTGATGTTTAACATATTACTAATAAAAATATTACAGAACACTAGTAACAGTGCCATATAAGAGATCAGGAAAAGAAAGAATAGTGGAGTCTCCTTCTTTGGAGGTTTTTAAATGGAGGTTGAATGGCCATCTGTTGGGAGTACTTGGATGTGTGTTCCTGCATGGCAGGGGGTTGGATTGAATGGCCCCTGTGGTGTCTTCCAACTCTATGATTCTATGAAAACTGAGGTTGTCCCACAAAGTTACTAAGAAGTGTTGGATCTATTGTCTGCAGCACCAGAATGGCCTTGGTTGAGCTAATTTATAGCCAGCAGTAAATTAGCCCAGCTGTCTTCACTAACTTGGCATAGTATTCTTAAGGCAGAGAAGAACTTTTCTGGCATTTTTATTTCTTACATTTCAGTTGGTGGACATATGACAAGATGCAGAAACTATGATTCCTTCCCCAAATCTGCAGGTGCTGCTTGGAATGGAGCAGGCTCTGCCAGCCTCCTCTGGCTCCAGTTGGGGCTCATCCTCCTAGCTGTCCTTGTCTTCTTCATCTAAGGAGGATTCCTCCAGGTAAGGCATGACACAACCCGAAGCTCAACTCAATGTACATCTGCAGCTATAATTGCACTACATGCACCACCCTAATTCCACAACATTGTAGTGAATGCAGAAATTCTTCATTAAACAAAAATGTTCAACCACTTCTATAGGGCACCTAATACATATGTGAGATGCCAACAGGATTCTGGCCATAGTATTTTGGAGGAAAACAGCCGTTAATAAGATGTCTTCTTGTAATCATCTATGGCCAGCTACCTGTGTGCATATCTCACAGGGCATAGGATTTTGCATTTGATTCCTCACTAGATGCATGATATGTTAAATTACTCTACTCTTAAATTTTTCACTGAAAGAGCTTTTTTCTTCTGGACAGCTGAGTTAGTTCAGGAGTATAGATAGAAAGGTATATCAGGATCCATTAGGAAATTGGGTCCCACTCTGGAAGAAAGGCAGCATCTAAATATAACAAACAAATGAATGAACAAAATCTCTGGGTAGTTTTCAGAGTCAGTATCATGTAATGGTTTGAGCATTTACAGCTTTGACGATCCAGATCCAAGTAGTCACTGAGCCATAAAACTCACTGACTGACACACATGGACACACAAAAGGTTTCATAGTTTAATGGTGAGGGACAAGTTTTGTGTGAAAAAGAACCTGGGTTCAATATCAGGCTGGACTGCAAAAGTATGGCTCTGAAAATCTGGACAGCCACTGCTAATCAGTGTTGACCATACTGTGCTAGTTAGGCCAGGAGTCTGACTCAGTATAAGGTAGCTTCCTATGGCCAGAATCAGCTTGCTGTGTAGGGTAGACTGAAATATCAGACTACCTGTGCCTTCTGAGGTGAAGCACAGAGCTGGATTGGGCCCTGAACCCAGTTAAGAAGAAGTCACACATAAAGTTACTCTTGGCCAAGAAGGAACATCTTTTCAGCCTCTGCCCCCAGTTGAGCTGTAAGCAGTGCTCTGATCAGATGGACAAGCTTTGTTTGAAATATTAGTATATTTGTAGAGCTTTCAGTATCACATGAACAGAGAGAACACATGCATGCATGAAGGTTGCTTAACAAAAGTTGTAAGTTCTACAGAACAGAGCCTTCATGACCTTTCTAGTCTAAATGTCATCTTTTCTATGTAAAGCAGATGTTCTCAGAACAGGACAGTCAGTTATCAAATTGTCCTGACTTATCTTATTGACTTTTGACACAGTTCTTTGCAGTAGTTCTCAAGAAGCTAGTGAGACAGGACAGACTCAGATCAAAATGTACTCAGAGATTTTTTAACCCATAGATTGTCTTGTTTAGAATTGCTTAGGAACTTAGAAATAAAGGGTTAAATGTCCTTTGTAACCAATGTTAACGTCAATGCTTTTTGATCTACTTTTCTTCATGTAAAATTTTCGATTAAAGGAAAAAAAAATTCCTACCAAAATAGACCCATAGAATCATTAGGACTGACCTAAAAGTTGACTCAGCACTCAACAATTGATTCAATGGGTCTACTCTGATTGGGACTAACCAGTAAAATGCAGACCATTGACTCCACTTGGTGGACGCCATAGTTTTAATTTTTTTAAAATTGAAGATCCCAAAAGCCTGAAATCTGCCCATCCTTGAGTTAGATGATATTTTGGTTTCTGATTTATGATGCACAGCAGTAATGGGGTGCTGTCCAGAACTGGAAGGACGTCTCCCTTCGCCCTACCAATCTAGCCCTTCATTCAAAGATAACTGATCGAGAGCAAAAATCAAATACCTTGGTGAAATTAACTCTCTCCTGACCAAGCTTTCCACTCCAACCACTTTCACACATCAGTTCAGCTGTGCTGTTCAAATCCTTTCCTTTGCTGATTTGTTTCACTCACTGGCCGCCACCGCTAAAGCAGCCGCTGCTTCTGTGGAATGCTAATGAACCTGGCGCTTTTTAATCTGGGTAGCTGATGATTCCTTCATCTCCATGGGCCATTTTAACACTGTCATGTCAGACTTGTCTCCTCCTGCTTCTCTAGCTGCTCCATCATGATCTTGTCTTGTCAACTAAGGGTTCCCCTGGATGCTTGCATGTGGACTCATATGAAAAAGGGGAACAATTCTCCATAGTTGCTGTATATCTGCTATTTTTTAACCATTGTCACAAGATACAGAGATCTATGATGCAGGTCTGCAGGGGGAGTCAGTCAGTTTCATATCATGGAGCAGTGAATTTGCTCTGAGTTTTAGGCCAGAATCCTGTAGGTGTCTTATGCCTGCATATTTTCACTATTTTTATTTATTTAATTTGTATCCCTTTTTTTAACAATACTGGGATTCAAAGCAGCTTACAAAGATTCAAACACATACAGTTGGCCTTCCACATTTGTGGGTTTGACTTTCACAGGTTTGATTAATTGTGAGTTTCTTCAACCCCTGCCCCCCTCCCACTTCCGGTGCTTCTTTTCTGGGGGAACCTTCCCTTTTGGTGATCAGGCCACTTAGCCTTTAAAAACCTTCCTCTGGTCGTCATCCTCTTCCACCACTACCAGCAAGTGCCTGGCCAGCTAAAGAAGGGGTCACAGCTCAACTTCTTAGCACCACAAACCCTCTCCTGATGCCCCTCACACAGTAAAGAAAAGAAAAGGGTAAGAGAGAGGAAGAATAGGGGCACCTTGTCAAACCACCCCCTTTCCTTCTGGCTTCCCTGAGCTAGTTTGGGGTCTGGGAGCCCTGTTCATTCCACCTTGCCTTAGCCTTCTTCCCACAGACATACACACACATTTTGGTATATGTGATTTTTCTGCTCTTGCAGATGTCCTGTGCTCCTAACCCTAGTGAATGTGGAGGAGTGATTACAGTGACAAGCATTTACAAAAACATAAGTCAAAGCACATAATAAGTTACTATTAAAATACAATTAAACTATCTATAGGATTGAAAACCTTTAAAATATATCTATTAAAAGACAAAGGACAGCAGAACAGTGCACCATTAAAGCAGCATGCCATGAAAAGCCCTGGCAATCAATTCCTAGAAGGGGTTGTCAGAAAGTTTTCACTTGTTAGTGAGAAGTTGCGCTAGACAGAAACTTCCTAGACTTTTTAGGGAGGGAGTTTCAAGGCTTGGGAGCAGCCACTGAGAAGGCCCTATCTCATCTCTGAGAATGTGACTGGAGAGAGATAAAGACCTCCACCAAAGATCTGGAGCCTGGGGAAGCTCAAACAGGGAGACACAGTCACTGTAGATACAAAAAGGAGGCAAATGGACATTTTGTCCTATGTTCAAAATCTACATTTAGCTCAAGGTGACCAATTTGATACATACAGATGTGCATTTGATTGAGTATTCAGTTGTGTATCCAGTTGTGCTTTTCGTTGAGTGATGTTGCCATTCAGCATAATTATCCCATAGCATCATCTGTGCATGATTGTACAGGAAGATTTATGCTATGCAACTCCAATGCAGAACCTCAGGCTTAGCCAGGGGTTTAAGGGAGCTATCCAAGGTTCTGAACTTTATCACCCAAAATAGATTCAGCACATTGGAGAGCTCCATTGAAGTTCAAACTATAACCTGGGAATGAACTCACCTGTCCACTGACATAGAAAAAACTGCCTGGTTACAGTTTACAAAAAGAGAAAAACTTGAAGTTGCATTTATCCTGAAATTTAGGGTGCCAGTATAATGGACTGTAAAGATTAATGCTTGCATCTTCTCTTGCTCTGCTATAATAGCATTAGTTTAGTTCAAAATTGTGCAATTCAGATCTGTTGATGGCAGTCTGTGAATGGAGCTCTCTTCCTCAGAGAAGCAATTCATATTTTTGCTGTGTTTAGTAAACAAGCTGTCAATTAAATATTGCCATCTGAAACAGTTTGCTCTAAATGTCATAGAAGTACTACAGTATTTAGGGATTATATGGAATATCAGAACCACTAACTTTTTGTTTATTTTACAGAAGCTGATCAGAGTCCTGCTATGTGGAATACATCAGCATAACAACATCAGTGTTGGCAAAGGTGACAGAAGGAAAAAGACCACAAGTAGAACAGTCAAAGAGAAATAGGGTGCTTAGAGCTAGCAGGTTTTGTCTGTCTTTCCTCAGCACTGCTGTGTGACCTTGGAAAGAGTGAAAGTGCTAGCGTAATGCAAGAACAGGACTCTGGTGTCTGTTTCCATAAGACTTCTATAAGTGTTCAGACCTAGAATATGTGAAAAAGAAAGGCAGTTGACAAATGGCATGAACCACAAATTACATCAGTTACCAACCCCTGCCTGTGCATTTTGCCCTTAGAGGAGTCAAACAGCAATGATAGCTTCTAAAAAATGGGTTTTATGGGTAGCATGGACCACCAAAAAGGCAATCCGGTGGGGTGAGGGTGGATGCTAGAACAAAGAAAAGCCAACTGTCATAAGAGGTCAAAATGACTAAACTGAGGCTATCATACTTTGGACATATGGTGAGAAGACATGACTCACTGGAAAAACCAATGATGTTGAATGAAGTAGAAGGCAATGGGAAAATAGGAAGACCTCACTAAAGGTGGATTGGATCAATCAAGAAGCCAGAGTCCTGAGTCTGCAAGGCCTGAAAAGGGCTATTGATGACTGGAGTTCTCAGAGGTCTCACAGTGGTAGGTCTACCATAGGTCATAGTCAACTTGGTGACCCATAACAAGAGCAACAACAGCAGCAGCTGCAGCAACATCAAAAACAACATTTTTTTATTTCCAAATTTCTAATAGAACTAGTGTTTCTTAACAACTCTGTGATTGGCAGACATGCAACAGGAAAAGCTTTTTCAAGCATGGAGATGCACTGATGGAGAAAGGTTTGTTTGCTGAATTTCTGCTAGACACACAGCTGGTGTATCTGCCTCCAGGAGTTCTTTTTCACCCCTACTGGGAGAATTGCCTGCTAGATTGGAAGCAGATGAGAGACAGGTTGTCTTTCCAAACTGGCATGGATAGGTAGAAGCTAGGGAGAATTGTGGGAAGAGAGGGGGCTGGATACAATCCATTTGCCATCAGTTGGATCATCCACAATCTAACACAAAGCTCATTCTATGAACTTTTAGGAAAGAGGGGGAAATTTGCAATCTCATAAATCAGAGAGCACCTTCTTCACACTGCAAGACAGTTAAAAATGTGTTATTGTTCATTACCATGCTGCATAATAGGTGTCCTGATAGCTGAGAAATATCTACTAGAAGAATAGAGCAATGGTGACAATTCTTCCAAGTTTGCAAAGTCTTTCAAGAAATTATTCTATGGGAAGAAGATGTGTTTTCTGAACAAAAAATGCTTCCTTCACATGAAACAGTGACCAAGATCCTGCATCAGAGACACAGAGTATAAAGCTCCATGCAGGAAGCCCCATGCCTCCTCCCAATACAGCTGTTGAGTCATGTGGGGTGCTGCCATGACCTTAAATGGCCCTCAGATGAGGACTGTCTCTCATCCCACTGCTGTTCTCTAGAGAGACACTACAAGGAATGTCAACCTTATTCCTCTTTCCTTTCTCCCTGGGCAGCTGCAATGTGGATAAGTGGCAGTTTCTGCTGCTCAACCACCTTCTTCCCATTTCCTTTGTACAGCGATATAATGGCCATAACAGTGCTTTCTGAGACATAGCAGCTGCCGCAGAGGGATTTTTTGAAGGGAGTGCAAGGGACTGTTCAGTAGCTGCTTATGCCTTATATCAAATAAGATATATGCATCCATAGCCTCATGATATATGTGGAACATCACTGACAGGATTCCAGTCTGTTGTACATAGCAAGAACTATTTGTGCACACAACCCATGTGTGTTTCTGCTCAGAATAATTCCCTGAAAGACTTCTCAAACTGTGAATGTTATGAGAATGTTGCATATAGATTTTTGTATACCCTCACATCTGTGAAAATACTATAGCAACTGTTTGTCCTTGCATGCGAGGATGAACAATATGAAGATTTACATGCCCACAAAGGCATTTCAGAAGAGTTGCAAAAAGAGTTTTATTTTTATATAGAGCACAACTGAATTTTGCTTGTGATACCATTAACATGGAAATAAATTCCCCCCCTTATGACATTTCTGCTCTACAGATTTTTATAACAAGTCTTCTCTATATTCATTAATATTTAACAAATATTTTGCTTATCCAGTGATTTTTTTAAGTAGTAGTCAAAATCTGAAAGGACTAAATACCATGTTAGTCCCAGATGGAGTAGACTGAATGAAATGAATGGGATCTGTTAGTCACCATTTATGTCAATCCCATTGATTTCAGTTGGTCTGCAGTAGTTGAGACTAACATTAGATTTTTGCCCAAGTGGCAGATAATTATTTGTAGATTTTAGCTATTTCAAATGCAATTCAATCCAAGTCCATAAGGTAGGTGACGTCTGGCTTGTAAATCAGGATCTAATGGTCTTAGTAGACCATAAGCTAAACATGGATCAACAGTATGATGTGGCAGCCTAAAAAGTGAATGCAATTCTAAGCTCTATCAAAAAGATTACAGGATCCAGATCAAGGAAAATAATACCACCTATTTTCAGCTTTGGTCATCCTTCTCCTGGAATATTGTGCTCAGTTCTTTGCACCAAAGTTCATGAAGGATATTGATAAGTTAGAATATGTCTGGAAGAGATAGCCTAAGATAGTAAAAGATCTGAAAACTAAGATGGTAAAAGGACTGGGAATGACTTAGGGAATTGAGTTTCTTCAGCTTGGAGAAAAGAAAATTGAGAGACATCTTTAAATATCTGAAAGGATTCATTTTTTCAGTTTATTTGATATCTTCTCCCTGAGTGATGTTTGGAGGTACAAATACGAGTCATCAAAAGATTACACTTGCTTTTCTGACAGACATAGGACATGGTCAAGAATTGACATGATTTTCATATCCAGATTAATATTTTTTTAATAATTTTATTAGTTTCCAAATAATATCCAGATCAATATTAAAACAAGTAGAAAAGATTGAATCTCTTCCGAGAACAGTTTCAGACCATTGTCCTATAACTGTAACATTTCAAAATAAAAAAAAAAGAGTTTAATTGCAAATTGAACAATAATTTATTAAAAGATGACGTAATAGTAGAAAAAGTAAAACATGAATTAAAATCCTTCTTCGAAAATAATTTGGATAAAGGCACCCCAATACAAACAGTGTGGGAAGCTAGCAAGGTAGTTATGAGGGGTTTCTTCATACAACAACAGGCCTGGTTAACAAAATTTAAGAGAGAAAAAAGAGAATAACATAATACAGGAATTACAGAAGAAAGAGGAAGAGTTCAAAAGAAATCCTCAGGATCTCAAGTTGCAAAATGAAATAAAAATCTTAAATAAACATTTGACAATGATAGCCATAGCAAAAATAGATAAAAAAATGAAATTCATCAAACAAAAGTATTTTGAACATGCAAATAAACCTGGTAGGTTATCATACAGATTAAGAAAAGAAAAAGGAAAACATTTGATCGCCAAGATAAAAGAAGAACAAGTAATAATTCAACAACAAGATGATTTTTTTTAAAAAAAAATTGCTAAATATTTCCACATTTTATTTAGAGAAAACAATTTAAATAAAGAACAAATGTATAGAAGCAGAAAATGTTTGGACCAGGTGGATATTGCCCAAATAGCAGAACAATAGAAAGAAGATCTAAACAAACCGATTACAAAGTTGGCAATTATGAATGCAATTAAGAGATTAAAATTAGATAAAGCTCCAGGCCCAGATGGGTTTACTACAATATATTTTAAAACCTCACAGGATATTTTGACAGTTCCATTACAACAAACAATAAATTCTATAAATCAACAGGAAATCCTCAATACTTGGAAAGAATCTAACATAGTCCTATTACCTAAGGAAGGGAAAGACCCATTAGGTTAAAAAAACACTATAATTTCACTCTTAAATGTAGATTATAAAATTTTTGCAGCAATATTGGCAGAACATCTTTAAAAGATTTTAACAGATTGGATACATGAAGATCAAGATGGATTTCTCCTCAAAAGATATCTTAAAAATAACGTAAGAACAATCTTAGACATTATTGAATATTATCAAAAGTACAGTGAAAAAGAAGTAGCTTTGATAGTATTAGATGCCAAAAAGGCTTTTGACAATTTGAATTGGAGGCATATTTGTGAAATATTAGAAAGGATAAAACTAGGGGAAACTTTTAATAATTGGATAAAAGCAATTTATAAAGATCAAAAAGCATGTATTATAGTAAATAAGGAGAGAACAAAACAATTAAAAATTCAAATGGGTACCAGACAGGGATGCCAACTCTTGCCCCTTCTCTTTATTATATGTTTAGAAATATTAAATAATAAAATTAAAGACAATTCTATGATAAGAGGAACATGCATCAAGAATCAAAACTATAAGCTAAAAGCGTATGCCTATGATGTAGTAATAATTTTGGAAGAACCATTAAACAGTATTCAAAAGCTAATAGAACTTCTTCCTTAATTTGGGGATATAGCAGGATATAAGGTAAATAAGGAAAAACCTTTGTTATTAACCAAAAACATGATGAAAACACAGGAATTAAAGCTAGTAGAAAGCACTGGGTTTAGACTAGTTAACAAGGTGAAAAATTTGGGTATATTCATTTCAAAAAATAACTCAGAATTATATGATGACAAATATAAAAAAATGAGTGGAAATAAATATCAACTTGAGAAAATGGAACAAATTTAACTGTCAATGTTAGGTAGAATCTCAACATTTAAAATGAACTAATATGAGCTAATATTTCTATTTCAAAACTTACCAATACTGACTAATGAAGTACCCTTCAAGAAATGGAATCAAGAGCTCTCCAAGTTTATTTGTAATGGGAAGAAAAACAGAATTACATGGAAGCATTTAAAGGAGGTTAAGAGGGGGCTGGGGTAACCGGACATAAAACTTTATTATGAGAGGCATCGTGCCTCACATGGTTAATGGACTGGATAAACTTATCAGACAAAAGATTATTGAATCTAGAGGGCTTCAACCTATATTATGGTTGGCATATGTACCTCTGATACGAAAAATATTGGATAAATAAGGAGGTCCAAGATCATTGTATTAGAAAATCACTACTTTGAATTTGGCCAAAATGGAAAGATAAATTTTATCATTCCCTTCCCCTTTGGATTTCCCTACATGAAGCTTTTTATAGGCTGGAAACGTTATATGCAAATAAATGAATAACATATAGAGACATTTTTAAAGTAGAAAATAATAATATTTATTTGAAGACCAGGGAAGAACTTATATCACAAGGATACAAAATTCATTGGTTATTGTACAGACAACTAACAGAGAAGTATAAGATAAATAAAAAGATGAGAGACATATCATCTGAGGATTCTGAATTTGACAAAATAATAAAATCAGGAGTGGAATATCTACTAAGGAAAATCTATAGACTGCTCCTGCATAGAGAGATGGAGCAGGAAATTGTGAAAGACAATATGCTAAAGTGGGCACAAGAAATAGGGCACACAATACAATTGAAACACTAGGAAAAGACATGGATGACGAACCAAAAATTCATAAGGAGCTTTGATCTAAAAGAAAACTTTTTTAAAAATGTATTATAGGTGATATCTTACTCCAGTTCAATTAGCTAAACTGTCTAAAAACAGTAATGATTCTAAATACTGGAAGTGCCAGGAAAGAGGTTCTTTCTTCCACATTTGGTGGGAGTGTAAAGAAGTAAAGAAATTTTGGATACAAATTCACAAAAATATTACGAAAATACTAAAATTTGAACTTCAAATGCTGCCTGAGGTTTATTTGTTGAACATGCTGGATGGTTTAGATCCAGGGTTAAAGAAGAAACATGATAGAATTATGTATTACGTGATACGTGCAGCTAGAATAGTGCTTGCAAAAAAATGGAAGGACACACAAAATACAATCAATAGAAGATTGGTTATTAAAACTTTACGACTTAGCTGAATTGGACAAATTAACACTATTGTGTGATAATAAATCTAATAAACAATTTGAACAGGAATGGAAGATTATAACCCCCACTTTGGGAATCCAGATGGGGTAAAATGGCAACAATTGGTTTCAAAACATAACACTCAGGTAGATTAACTTGTCTTCGTTATGAAGATAAGTTATCAAGATTATGATATGGTAATCATAGTATGTCATGCTGACATATTGATGACACAGTATTGATACTATGAAAAGTATAATTGTTTCACTTGATTTAGTGATCAGAATTTATGTCAAATGGCAAGGAAGATATTTTTGAATCGTGTAGATGACAATAATCAGAAAGCATTTATAGAATCATAGAAATGCAAAGTTGGAAGAGACCCCAGGGGCCATCCAGTCCAACCCCCTGCCATGCAGGAACACCCTCAAAGCACTCCCGACAGATGGCCATCCAGCCTCTGCTTAAAAACTTCCAAGGAAGGAGACTCCACCACACTCCACGGAGGCAGCAGATTCCACTGCCGGACAGCCCTGACTGTCAGGAAGTTCTTCCTGAGGTTCAGGTGGAATCTCCTTTCTTGCAGCTTGAATCCATTGCTCCTTGCCCTAGTCTCTGGAGCAGCAGAAAACAAGCCCTCTCCTTCCTCTACATGGCATCCCTTCAAATATTTAAACATGGCTATCATGTCCCCCTTAACCTTCTCTTCTGCAGACTAAACATACCCAGCTCTCTAAGTCTATCCTCATAAGGCATGGCTTCCAGGCCTCTCACCATTTTGGTCACCCTCCTCTGGACTTGCTCCAGCTTGTCAATATCCTTCTTGAATTGGGGTGCCCAGAACTGAACACAGTATTCAAGATGGGGTCTAACCAAAGCAGAGTAGAGTGGTACCAGTACCTTCTTTGATCTAGACACCATACTCCTATTGATACAACCGAGAATTGCATTGGCTTTCTTGGCTGCCGCATCACACTGCTGACTCATGTTCAGCCTGTGGTCTATGAAGACTCCTAGATCCCTTTCACACGTACTGCTATCCAGTCATGTGTCCCCCATCCTATATTTCTGTATTCCGTTTTTTCTACCTAAGTGTAGGACCTTACACTTCTCTCTGTTGAATTTCATTTTGTTCACCTTGGCCCAGCTCTCCAACCTATCCAGGTCATTTTGAATTTTGAGTTATAATCACCTCAACCAAAAAAAGGTTAGAAAGTCAAGTAGAATGTATGCATTTATGGTTTGATATTATAGTAAGTAGAAATGTGTTATTTTTTACTCGAGTTACTCTTCAGTATCTTTTCTCATTCAATTATTCAACTATGTAAACTGTAGTATGTAGAAGTTGATAAGTTTTGAAAGTGTGTATGTATGTGTTTTTGTATGTATGTAGATAGGTATGCATGTGAGTGTGTATGTATGTGTTTTTGTGTGTTTTTGTAAGTTGCATATGTGTTTTTAAATTGATTTTTTTTAAAAAATAAATATCTAAAAGGGTGTCATGTAGAAGAGGGAGGAAGCTTATGTTCCACTTCTCCAGACACTAAGACACAAACCAATGGATTCAGATTGCAAGAAAAAAGGATCCCACCTAAAGATTACAAAGATTTTTGTGATGGTAATAGCTATTCAATAGTGAAATACACTGCCTTGGAGAGTGATGGACTCTCCTTCTTGAGAGGTCTTTAAACCAAGGTTGGACGGCCATCTCTCATGAGTGCTTCAGTTGTGTATTCCTATATGGCAGGGGGTTGGACTAGATGGCCTGTGAGGTCCCTTCCAAATCTATTTTTCTATTATCCTATTAATCCAGATAAATAATTGGAATAGCAGACTGAAACAGCAGGCACATAAGTCACCTGGTTACTATTGTCCCTCCTATAATAAGATACATCATCTTTTTATTCTACAGCAATTATTTCTAAATTATGTCTCTTGGAACTGAAAGTCAGCAGCATATGCCCCTGGGGCTGTGTGTGACCCCCGGTGACTCTTTGTGTGGCCCTTGGCACTCCAGGAATGCCCTCTTGCTGAACAAAAAAAAGAAAGTAAAATGTTGAGGTATCTCTCTTGGAAGCTTCCAGGAGCAGCAATTCATCTTAACATAGGTGGTTGCAGAACCCTGGTTGTAGAAAGCATCCATTTTTCAAATACAGAAATAGACTTTTGGCCACTTCCATTTAGGGTGCAGCTTTCTGGGCAATCCACATGGCCTCCAGAGGATCCCTGCAGCAGAAGATTATCCCCAAAAACTGACAACATTGCCCACTCCTGCTCCATATCAATTAACATGTTAGCCAAATCTATGCCCTCTTTTCTGCTGTGATGCATAAATGGCCATCCAGCTTTCCTTTATCTACTACATTGGCTTGTTTTCTCACTCCTGGCTCATTTTAAAGTTTTCATTTTGCTACCGCTCTTTGGGTGATTTGCTTTGAGTTGCTGTTCTTATGGTTTTTTAGTGTTGTTTTTATGTTTTTGCTTCACTAGCCTGCTTTCAATTCTGGAGGAGTGGGGAGAAGAATATAACAATATAGATATATTCATTGCAGTTTGCAGGGCACTTTACACATGCACAGGACTGAAGGGGGGTGGATGTTGCCGGCAGTGATGTAGTGGAACCATGGCATGCAAGGTCAGAGGGCTGGGATTTTATGAGCAGCAGTGATGCTGTTACCCTGTGTTTTGGGGGGGTCCCGAGAGGGGTACCCAGATTGCCAAATAAAATACCAATTGGGGAAAATTAGCTGGAGCACTATTTTGGTTAGTGAGAGGCAGGGTAAATTTGCAAGGATCTTGAAACCCAATGTCTACGGTTTCAGGTCAGGGAACAGGCATGCAAGTTTTAGAGTAACCAAAAATAACAGTTTTATTGAGAAACAACAGAAAATAAATAACACACACGAACTAACTAACTGGGAAACAGAATTGGAGAACTTAAGGATAGACAATATGACACCTGGTCTCGTTGTCCTGGAGAAAGAGAGATGGGGTTCCGAAGAAGAGAGCTCAGCGTGGCTGGCTGAGGGGAGTTTCCTTAGACGACCAGCAGCAGGGCGGGATGGCAGTCCAAAGTAGTCCGAAGACCATTTGAAAATGAGGGGTTTTTATAGGGGAGTTGGTACCCTTTGGCTATGGTAAGTCAGATGAGAACAAAAGGAGTTTTGGCGCTGGACAAAGGATTTGGAAAGGTCAAATTTAACATGATGAGCTTAACGCTTGATGACAATAGTTTAAATGTCTTGCTTACCGGACTGGCTCTGCTGAGAGCCGCGCAGCTATTGTGAAGTTTGCAAGTGGAAGTTCACTGAAGCTACAAGCGAAGCTTGGGTTGCTGGCCTCAAAGGAGTCTGGAATGTGAAAGCAATTAGTGGCCGCACTCATGTCCGTGCTTGTCCGGAGAACCTCACAAACACGTGGAGTGAGGTGACTGAAAGTGGGTCTAGCTAACGCCAAATTAGATGATATCAAAGTGATATCTGGGGGTCCTTACCCAGGGTGCCATACCAGAGATTACAATGATACTGTCATCTGCCACATCCCTCAGGATTTCCAGTCTCCTCTAAGCTTAACAATAATCCTCACAGTCATTGCAAAGAGGTTAGGTTACATTTTCTCCAGTAAACATATATTATGGAAATATATCCCTATTGCAAATGTGAAGTATTTGCATGTGACTTGATCCTGAACAGACAATTAAGATCCTTTTGCTTTACAAAAGACCTGTTAATGGGTCATGGTGGAGATGAAAACAGCTACAACTAGCTTATTGATATGGCTCAAGACAGCTGAGTGCATTCGGGAATTCCATTTGGGGAAGTGTCCATGGGGACAGTCATAACGGGGGCGCTTCAAAATTCATGGATTTAAGGCTGCTTTGGGACCCACATTGGGAGAACAGTAAGATATAATTCAAACAAACAAACAATTTTACCATTCCCCATGGAACATCAGAATGGGATTTGAACTCAGTTCATGTAATGTCAAAGCCATCTTTACATCCATTGATCCATACTGTAGGCTGGATGGGGACAGGAAGATTAGATCTTTCAAAACCCTCTTCAGATCTGACTTTACACAAAAATATAGCTGTATTGGGAGAGAATGTTTATAAGTGTCTTCAAGTTACCTGTCAACATATGGTGAGCCCCATGATTTCATAGGGTTTTCTCAGGCAAGGAATACTCAAAGGTGATTTTCCATGGTCCTCCTCTGAAATATAGCCTGTATACCTGGTATTCCTTAGCAGTTCCCTATCCAAGTAATAACCCAAAATTAACTACTAAGTATTTCTCTGTCTCACTGATTTAATTAGGAGTGTCCTAAAAACACATGCTTGATTCGCCCATTCAAATCAATCATAGCTGAAACAGGTGCATTTAGAAAGAACTGTCACAGTTTTATATCGATGGGGCATTTTGCCACTGACTGTTGTTCAAATTAACCTCTGAATTTACAAATCCATAATGCTAAAGTGTCTTCTGGCTCATTTCAAGCTGTGTTTATTCCCTCTAAATATGTCCTCTTCCCACACATTATAATAAATCCAACCTCGATCATCCCTTGAGACAAGATCACTGACTTTATTTTCCAGATCCCTCCTGCTGTTCCACTCTAGAACAAATTCTCTGCCATAGCTGGTGCTTTTCCAAGACCCGACAGACATGACATCATTTCAAAATAATCCACCATGAGTCAAATCCCACAGAGCAGTGATGAGTTAAATTATAAAAGAGATTTTATACATGGCAAGAGAACCCAGTGGAAATAAAGCAGATGAACAAAACAGGAACAGTGATTGTGCAAGTCTTAAGATATATTTTTCTTCAGAAAGGAACTGCTAATGAAACCTTACCCAGATATGGGAAAACTTCCTCATTTATTTCATCCTGCTGAGGGTGGTTTGTGCCTTCCATTTGACCCCTCTCTAGGATGATAAAGATGAGACAAAATAGGTCCTTAGAGATCTTCTCTCAAAGGTCAAAGACTCACTCAGCCCAGTGCTTTTAGAATACATTTAGCTCTCCGCAGCTTTCACTGGCATCCCTCTCCTAGCATGACAGAAGGCTTAAGCCCAGCAACCAGGGCTGGAGTGCCTCCTAGAAGCTTTTAGCAAAGCAGAGCTAGCATTTCTGAGGCAATATTGGCCAAGACCCTATTGGACCATTGGATAAATGTAAAGCTCCCACTGGCATAAGATGGAAGGATCAAGACTGTCCTTTCACATACACACCCAGCTGCCCAACAGCAATTGGAAAACTCCCTAGTATAGCTGTCCCCTACCAAAACACTAACTAACTGGTTATGGGGATGTGACCAGGTGCCATCTAGTTGCTGCTGTACAGCTGGGGAAGAAAAGCAGCCTTGGCATAGGCAAAGGCTGATGCTTCTTCTCCAGCTATGCAATGCCAATGAACCATTACCAAGAACAGATCCATGGCCCATCAGTTAATGACAGAGCAGCTGCACCCTGGAGGTCTCACTATATGGCTGGGACAAAGACATTGTGGAGGGAAATACTGGATACCTCCTTCTGCAACACCCCTCCACAAAGTCCCTATACATACTGTTCAGAAAGCTAACCACAGTCCTTAAACAGAGTCGATAGTAGTAACTCCAGTCAAGGTTTACAGAAATTTATCAGTCAATTTCTGTTCTTGTTTCAGCAATAAATTCAGACTGACAGTTCAAGGGAGTATCCAGTAGTATAATCAGCGTACAAAGCAAGAAGCAAGGTTTTTCAAGAACACAAACCAAGGATCAAAAGAAGAATATGTTGCTCCCACCAGATTTGGCAGTTGTTTGCAACAAACTTCTCCCTATCCCATCTCTGATATTTATTGGCCAGCAGCCTCCCCTAGCTGTTGTCTGTTTAAAGAGACTTGCTATATAAGTGTACTGAACTTTGTGGGCTCACCTTTTCTTGTCTATGCTGGGCTTCAGTAAGTATTGTCCTGCTCATGTCGTTGTATCTTGGCTGTTGGGGAGGATCCCAAAGCTGCAAACCCCAGGATTCCATAGGATGTTGCAAGTGGAATAATGGCGCTGTAACAGTCTAGTGCGGAAGTGGCCAGTGTTTGCACCTGGGTCCTGGAACTGGGGCATGACACTACATCGGTGTCACTGGAGTTAACACCAACATAAGTTACTATCAGGATTCTGGCCATCATTTCTGAGAATTTTTTTTTTTTTTCCCTTCTACTAGAAAAAAAATGTTGTTTTTCAGGATTTATTCTAAATGAAGTCCATCATTTTTGTCCAGTAAAGAAGCTACCATTCCCTATCAACAATAAACCCCAGAATATTTGACTCAAGATGTTCTGAAGGGTGAAAAAGAGTGCCCAGTCTACATTTCTGCTGCCACTCCTTCCAGTGCCAATAACTCCCCCCTCCTACTAAAAAGAACTGTCACTGCTAATGGAGAGACCCAGCCCTGACAAAATTGCTTGTGTTCTGTTCTAGAAAACTCAAAGCTGCCATTGCTGTTTTCTTCACAAAAAAACAGCAATGTTGCACGACAACAATATTGCACAAAAAATAGGCTGTGCAAAATCAGAAATGTTGCACAACAAATAGCCACATGGTTTTGAGGCTAAAGCATAGAAACTTCCCTGTATGCTTTTTGAACTAGTGTTCATCAGCAACTGTAGAACACAAGTGAGAAGTGAATCCTGGGGTGGGGGTTGTTTTGTTTTTTAAAAAAATTTTTGGTGGCAGATTGGCCTGCAACTGAGTGGCACCTTTGGAAGGAAAAATGACAAATTGCAGTAGATTTCCTGCCAGCCCTCTTAGCTCTCTGGCTCTGTTTTCTTAAGCCTAATGATTCCTTGTCAGGTTGAATTTTAAGTGGCAGAAAAGCCATTTATCAGATGACTGGTGTCTTCTGGCTGTTGCTCACATATATGCTGTGGATCTATTCTTCCACATATAGTTGTTGTTGCATACCTTCAAGTCATTTCAAACTTATGGTGAACCTATTGTAGAGTTTTCTCAGCAAGATTTGTTCAGAGGGAGTTTGCCATTGCCTTCCTCTGTGAGGCTGAGAGACTTGAGACCTGCCCAAGGTCAACCAGGAGGTTTCCATGGCTGAGTGGGGATTTGAACACTGCTCTTCAAAGTTCTAGTCCAACACTCAAAACACCACATTGGGTGTCTTCCACATATGGAATGGATGCAAATTATGCCGCTTTAGTTCCTGGAAGTAATGTTCTGGGGGAAAGGAAGCTGGGGTCACAAGACTTTTTGGGATGATTTAGGCCATTTCTGCACTAGACTGCAATAGAGCTATTATTCCACTTTCAACACCCTATGGAATCCTGGGATTTGCAGTTTAGGGAGGGGCCTTTGAGGGCCGCCCCTAAACTGCAAACCTCAGGATTCCATAGGGTGTTGAAAGTGGAATAATAGCTCTGTTACAGTCTAGTGCAGAAATGGCCTTAGACAAGAGACTATGCCTCAGGTGTGGATTCTCTTGAATGAGAAAAAAAGCATTGGGGAAATAGAAAGTGAACATGAAAGGCATTTAAAAACCCACAGGTGGTGCCAAGCGAAAAGGGAGCAAAATGATTCATTCCTCTTAAAAGAAGAGTCTTAACTCAGGACGTAAAAATCTGCCAATGTCATTTTCATTTCTCATTTCATCACTCTGAATCCCACGCGCATTCATGTCCCACCCCAGTTCTGTATAGGACTGCAGTTTTCTCTCCATCTTTCACAGAAAGCTACGCATATTTTTTTAATTCTTTTTTTGAAAACATACATAGCTTAGTATACATTTTTATAAAAATATGTATTTTGGTTCATTTTAATTCATTTTTTATTCATTTTCTCCGGATTAAATCAGATATATTTTCAGCTCTCCACATTTGTGGGTTTGCCTTTCACAGATTTGGTTATTTGCAAGTTTCCAGATTTGCAAGGAAACAGATGAGTGAGAGAGAGCCAGTATAGGGCCACCAAGCTGCCCCACCTCTCTGTTTGTGACCTCATTTGGATCCTGGGTGCCCATATTCTCCACCATGCCTTGGGTCCCTTCCCACAGACACACACACACACATTCTGAAATTACTGTTTTTTCCACTTTTATGAGGGTCCTGCACCCCTAACCCTAGCAAACATGGAGAGCCAACTGTATTTGCATTTTTCCAAATACAGACAGGCAGAATTCTTTATCAAGTAACAGGTAACATCTCCAGGCTCAAACCCCACCTTCCCAAAACCGACAGGAACAGCATTCTCTCATGCTGCCAGCAGAATGCATTTCCTTCTCCTAAGCTGATGCAGCTGATGCCTGGTAAAATAGGTTAGAGGGGGGTTATGATCATGGAAATAGTGTCTTAGCTTGAACTTTGGCTCTAATATGCAACTCAGAAGAAAACTCTGTAGCGGCATCTACTGCAGCTGAGTTGAATTAGGATACTTTAAACAATAGTGTCCTTGTGCCTCTGGTGAGTAACCTTTCCTACTTTATTATTTAGTAGAGCCCCTTTCCTTATAGTACCTTGTAGTTTCACTAGACTGGAACCTGTTTTTAACCTGTGTTTTTATTCCTTTCTGCACCCCCTTTTTACCCATGCTGGTCTATGACCATGTGAGACTGGAAAGTGATCCCATGTGCTGCTGGGACGTATTTTGCAGCCTTTTATGCTTTTTAGCTATTAATTCATCTTCGCTGCCACCACCCACTGAATTATGAATTATCTGGACACTTGGACAGTACAGCAGGACCCTGTCCAACCACGTACATCCCTAAGCTTAAGGATCTTCCTTTTTCACCCAGTCTACCTAGCTTGGCGTGGGAAGGAGAGAAACAGGGTCTTTTACAGAAAGTATTTATTAAAGGTAGACAAATAAACAAGGCAAATTACCACACATGGGAAGTTCCCTCTTCCCAGGCACGCTTAGTTACAGAAAGAACAGATATGAAAGCACAGATATATTCTTTAGATCAGCCAGCCTCCAAAATAACAGAAAAGTCCCTAACGCGACTAGATAACTTTAGTCTAATTACTCACAGTTGTTCCTAGGCTTAGATGTTCGAAAGGAAGGGCCAGGAGGCGAGGCCAATGGCCTCCAGCCTGCTACTGGCACAGAACCCCCCTCCAGGAGGTTCCTTGGTTGTTATCCCTTTGTTATCTCTCAGCCACATGGCCTCCAAGAAGTTTTTATAACTTCTCCTTGGAAGCATCTGGAAGCATCCTGAAGATGCTCACTTCTTTCCTTTTTGATTGGTCAGTCCTCACCCTATGACCTGTGATGCTGACTCACATGACCTATGATGCTGACCACATGACCTAAGATGTAATCTAATCCCCAACACCTTATTAACCCTTGGTTTACCTGAAGATGGAAATGTCCCCCTTTAGCTAAGTCTAGATAATGGGAAGCCCCATTATCACAGACCATAATAAAGATTCTATTCTCCACTAGACTGGAAAATTGTCATTGGCATAGCCCTTGGTGTACTCTGTGTCTTTTTGATGTTGCAGTACAATAAAATATATTTTGTCCTGAAAAGAAAGAAAGAAAGAAAAAGTGCCATGATTGTCACTAAATAGTGATCACGAATATAAAACAGTTAAGGTTGAGTAAATCTAGTTCACTGTTTCATATTCATGATCACCACCTGGATACGACTGTGACATTATTGTCACAATAGTGACTGCCGCCCAACCTACGTTCCTGGGCATCAGTCCATTTTGCCAGTGATTGGAGCACAGGTGAATGGCATTTTCATCGGATTTTGGTGGAGGGGGAGAGTTGGGCCAGATATGGCTCTAAACTGCATCCACTGGGAACACTCAGAAACGTGGAAACACACGTAGACAGAAATGTTCTTTCATTGGAAGTACAGATTGAATCCAAACATTACTTAAAGTGGCAGAAACCGACTAGCATTCTCCAAACAAAGAATATATAGGTCCAAGAAATAATTGTTCAGCTCATCTTACTTTGACTGGTTGAATTTACATGTCCTATTAATTCCACAAGTCTCTGATGTTATCCAAACCCCCGCTTTGTTCTCTCTTTTATTACCCCTGTGTCCTACCTGGCTAATGCTAATTTTCTCAGCCCATCCTCACATTGCCCTTTGATCCCGATCTGTATCCACCTTTCACTTTTTTGAGCTAGATCGTAAAACAACCTTCAAAGGCCAGTTTGGGCATTTGGCTCCATCTAACACCCCCAGTGAATTGCTCTCTGTTTCTTACCTTCAGTTTCTCAACTTATCAAGGTATATACTATCCCCATTAAATAAGATTAATATCAAATACTAATTATGCCTGCTCAATATATAGCGGTGCCTACTACCATAACAGAAGAGTAATTATTTATACCTACTTTCTATGAAATCAGTATACATATACTATTATATCTATATTCAAGCAAGCAAGGCCCACAATAACCCTTCCAAACATGATCAGCAGCAATTATCAACTGGACCTGCTCACCAAATAGCTGGACAGGCAAAGTATATATAATTTCACTGTTACATAGTTTCATATGCAATCGGGCATTACTTAACACTGCATAATAACCTCCAAGAATCTACATTCGCTACATACATACACTGCCTACATACGATCTCTCTAATATGTTTGTGACATACAGTATTGTAAATACTAACTTATTTACTAAGTAATCATCATTACAATTCACGTCACGAGGAATGCCGACATGAACCCAGGAGAGGTTACTTAGTTAAGCACACTAAATAGCTAAATAACTGATACAAAATTCTGGCCAACATTTTTAGCCATAGCATTTTTCAAGCAGATGCATTGTTTTGTCCACATTGTTTCTTTTCTGAAATGCATCACAGTTCTTGGAAATGCATGGATTTCCCAAGGGTGGGTGTGTTTTGTCCGGTTGCCTGTCACAGGGGGTGTGAAACAGTTGTTTTCATATGGAAATGCAAACTCAATGAACTTTCTTTTCCACTCCTAGTCTCCTCTCCCCTAAGAAAAACAAATTGTAATGAAAACATCACAGCCACACACAACACAACCTCAAGATGTCTACACAGGCTGCTGGCAACAATGATTAACACACTTCATCTATTATGCATCTCCTTGAACTGACAAGGGATCCATTTCTCCTAGATGTTGCTATCACTTTGGTGGGAGTAAGATTTCACTGGATTGTAAATCTTGTTGGCGAGATAACAGATTCCCCTTCCCCAACTCATTTTATGCTCAGATGGCATTGCCTTGTCCTTGGAGGATGTGATTCATTATGGTTTAATCCCACATTGGGAGCAGAATGTCATTAGACTTCTCAGTCCACATCGGGCCACCCTGGGTAGGGATTAGTAAGTAATCATCATTTGATAAGTCTTCTTGTGTGGCACCAACTACATATCACTGAAGGGAGTCCCTCTTCATTAATTGAGAAGAGGGAAGACAATGCTAAGTCCACTGCAAATATACATTCCCTCCTAGTGGCACGGCAGCTTTGATGAGTTGCCCCACCAGTCAAGTCATTCATTACTCATCACTGTTCACCTTGCAGAGTCCAGACTGTTAAGCAAACTTGCTGGTGTGATATCTTGATGGATCAATGGTTCCTTCTTATTCCTTTGTTTTCCCTTGATTGTGAAATAATGGAATAGCTCCTTCTCCTTGGACAACTCTTCAGACAAATGTCTCCAGTCAATCCTTATTACCAGAGCATTATCAGATAAATTAAGTGGTTGAGATACCACTGGTAGAGGGATCCTGTATTCACTCATCCAGCAAACAAGGCAATGACACAGCTGTACAAAGTGAATAGATTCTCCTGTGTCAAACCAACCTCAGTAAATTCCATTTCAAACTGTGTTGTTTTGTAGCTTTAGACAAACCTTTAATCTGACTTATCTCCAGCTGAACTCCTTCACTCCCATCATGACTGTTCAGTGTTATCCCACTGGAAAACCCTGTCCCGAGGTCTACAATTTTGATATTAAAATATCAGCCAATGTGCCTGCGAGGTCACCCGGATGGGCATGTAGGCAGCAATGGTCAAAGATCGAAAACCAGGTCAGGCCAGTAAAGTCCCCAGTCATGTAGCCCCAGGAGACCTCAAGCTGTGCAAACCCACAATAAACAAAGGGTCCTCAGCCCCTGAGAAGCTGACTTGAGGAGATTAGCGTGTTTGCCCCAAGTTGAGCAAATATCCCATCAGCCGAGGACCATTTACATGAAGTCACACCACAACCAAATGCAGCCGAAGATCCTGAGACTTTGGCAACACCTTGTAATCTCATCATGCAAAGGACGTTACCATTGTGGAGCTTCTTTCTTGTTGCAACACCCATTGGTCTCCCCAGGAAAGAATTATCCCTCCAGGTATCTTTTCCCCTACAAATAGTCCCAGTTTTTGAGCAGTTCTTTGGATCACTCCCAGTCATCCCAGCAGACCGTTGCTCCATCTGTTGAGTAATCCCCTCAGCCTTCTCCATGCTGAGTCCCACTTCTCCGTTGTTTTTCCAGGACCAAGGACTTCAGGACAAGGTGCAGTATTACCCTTGCTACACCCCCTTCAATATTCCCCTATCCAGTTTCCTCTCTTTTGCTTCTTAATAGGTCTTGAGTGAGTGTGTGAGTGATTGCGTTGCTGCATGAGATTTTCATTCAATAAAATCATTTATTGGACATTTTTGTTTGGTTTTTGGCTTGGCCTGACCCCGTAAAAACTGGGTAGAAAGACCTTGCTAGGTTACCCTGCCTCTCGCATTGCTATTGCTTGTGCTCTAGCTAGTTTCCATTCCCCATCATGTGGAGCACAGTGAGGTGTCCCCCAAGGGACCCCAGAAATCAGGGTAACACCAGGTTCCTCCTCTTCTTCCAGCACCAGTAACAAAGCAATTCCAAGATGGTGTTTGGCATGGACACTTCATGAACTTCCTACAGCAGAAATATGACTAGAGTGAGCAAGGAAGCAAGCAAACACACTTTCCTCCTCATACATGTGCTTCTCTTCTCCCCCATCCTCTCCTCTCTTCCCTTGTCCTCAGGTGTGTAACTGGGAAATGGGAGGCAGAATGGGGGTATTGCAACCTTTAAATAAGAATGCTGCCCCCTCCCATGCAATTTTTCATTGCAGAGTGAAACATTCAAAATCAGTCACTCAGTACTATTTGCTGCACTTGCATTCCATTGGCACCCCTGTCTGCCCCTTTTCTTTGGATGCCTAACAGTATCTCTAAATGCTCAGGTGATGTCTTCAGTAACTGCAATGTTAGGAATTTGAGAAATGAAGGATCCAGAAGAGACCACAAGGGCCATCAAATCCATGTCCCTACCATACAGGAATACACAATCAAAGCATTCCCAACAGATGACCATCCAACCTCTGTTTAAAAATCCTCCAAAGAAAGAGACTCCACCACACTCCAATACAGTGTATTCCGCTGTTGAATTGGTCTTACCATCAGGAAATTCTTCCTAATGTTTAGGTGGCATCTGTTTTCCTGTAGTTTGAATGCACTGTTCTGTGTCCTAGTGTCTGGAGCTGCTTAAAACAGCTTGCTCCATCCTTCATATGCCATCTCTTTAAATACTTAAAAGGGCTTTCATGCTACCTCTTAACCTTCTTTTCTTCAGGCTAAACATACCCAGCTCCCTAAGTTACTCCCCATAGGACATGGTTTCGAGGCCTTATTTGGCAGGACAGTGCTCTTATTTTATCTCCACCATAGCTATATTCCTACTTGCCTCCAAGAGGGACTAAATTCCTCCTCCACCCCCATGATACCAATTAAAATCCCATCCCCTTCCTAGAAATCTTTGTTTCTTTGGAAAGGGTGCCATTTGCATAGTCAAGAGACTTTTGCAGGTGCATTCTCTTCGGTCAGTTCTATGATCATGACTGCTGAAATGTCTTCTAGCAAACACTCTAGCCATCGTAACAGCGCTAGCTCTATAACAGCCAGCCATAAAAAGTATAACTTCTTAGGCTTGAACAGGTCTCCTGGTTATGAAGATCAGTGGCGTGGAAGAGATTATTTTCATGGGTCTTGTGGGATGGTTTCAGCCTTCCTACTCCCTGTGTTATGCTCATGAAAACACACACAGAGGGACATTTAGTAATCAAGTTCATAATGGATATTGCATCAACAGCAATAACTTTGATTGTCCTGATAATGTTTGAGCTTCCATGCTCAGACTGCTCCTCATAGACAGTGTTCTATTGGAAAAGCTAAGATCCGTCCAGTTTTAGTGGCACCAGTAGCCATCGTCTGACAACACTACAAGATGAGTACATATTGCCAAAAGGGCTGTGTGCATTCCAGGTGCCTTCTGCAGAACGGCTATTGGAAGGTAGAAGCAGCTGTATCTCTGGGTTGAGAATGTACAGCTTGCCCACAGCTGATCCCAGATTCACCTTCTGCTGGAAAAATCACAAGTAGTAGGTCTAGGAAAAAGTAAGCAGTACTGGATTGAGATGGAAAAAATATTCAAAAAAAGGTTGAAAAGCATGTTTTTAGAATGTCAAAAACACAGAATCCTGGACTGACAAGAAAGACTCTTTGCAGTTTGGTACTAATTCTGTACAAAATTCACACGTTGCTTGTTTGCATAGAAAACAGCATTTTCTGCCCAGGAAACAGCATTTTCTGTGCGGAAAATAATATTTCTGTACAAAAATATAGGAATTTCTAGGTAGACACACCAGTGTTTTGGCATATAAAAAGGTGTCTTTAATGCAAAATAAGATTTTTGGGGAAGCAAAAAAATTTTTCACACAAAAATCCCAGAGGCAAATTGATAAAACACTGCTTGTAGTAACTAGAACCCCCTAGGGAGAAACTGTCATGAATATAATGTATAACCAAGGAGCACAGCACATTTTGAGTATTCTATTTATTTGTTTTTAGGATGCAGTGTCAGGCACTTATGCAGTGGAAAATCTACTTTACCAAAAAAAAAAAAAGGCAAGAGAGAGTTACTGCCTTATGAGCTTCCTGGGAGCATCTGGCTAACAACTGAAGGATGCCAAACCAGATAGAATTTTGGTCTGATCCAAAGGTTCTTCTCTTGTTTATATGTCTGCTTTGCCCATACACATACACACCCACCACACCAGCATGTCCACAAGGATAGGCTTAACTGTCCAAATTTGACTACAGCAGGAATAATACTGAGATACAGCAATTTAGCCAAATCAGTGTGTGGCAAGCAGCCAGTTCTACCCAGTTGAAAGGACACAACACAACCATCAGAGCAAAACAGAAGAGTTGCTAAAATTCAGAAGAGAAATATGAACAGTTACTGATATGATCTTAGCCATCCAGGTTCTTTGAACAACAAATGGAAAATGAGAGGTGAATAACACAGTAGCCTTCTGTCCAAAGAGGTAGAATTGGCAACCCTTCCCACACTCAATATCTTGGCAATGTCTCCTTTACTAAATAGGGAGACTATACTCTGTCAGCCAAAACATGAGCTACACCAGATGTGTACTGGGAAACTGTGGATCAATTAGTTCAGTCGATATGCATGTCATTTAAATCAAGATAGGATTTTTAATATAGTATATTGGACTCGGAATTAGATTTGGCCCACACATTGGGCAAGTTAGAGACTTGTCCCTGGGGTCAACTATGCAGGAGTCCCACAGCATCAGCTGCAAGGTTGGCATCTTTCCTGGCATTGACATCATTCTCTGAAAGAAATTCTGACTAGCCCAGACATAATGGCCCAAAGGATTGGGCAATAGGGTAGTAATTTTCTCCTAACAGCCTGCTAGGTCCAAAAGAACCCAAAGACGTTCCTCAGGAAAATGAATATGGTGTTGATAAGAATATATGCAACAAAGGGGAACCTGTGCCCTGTCCACTTACTCTTTCCCAAGACAAGATTAAAGTGTAGAAACCCTTTTTTCTCTCTACCATATGTTACCAGTAAGATCAAGAAAATTATCAATCTACTAACATAAACTGTTAGAGGAGTTTTGAGGTGGCAAAGTATGTTACTCATGATTAATTTGTTCCTTCAGTTGTTTCACATGTATGAGGTGACTCCAGCTTCTTGTCTTACCTAGAGGGTAGAGAGACAATTTATTTGTCTGGTTGTGGTGGGAATTTACTGCTGCTTCTACTGATGCTGATGTTTCCACTAGGAAATATTTAGCCAGCTAATGCAATGCAAGAAGATTTTTGCTTCCCCCAAAATCTCATTTTGCTCATCCCACTTCCTGGGAGAGCCTAGAGTGCTACATTGCTCAGCTACTCCCAGAAGTATGGCCAGCAATAGCAATCTGTCTCCTTCCTTCAGTGGCTAAGCTGTGGGCAACAGAAGAGGGTTTGGGCCTATTTTGAAACTTTCAGAAGCAACACAGAGTGCCCAACGTTTCCAAAAATGCAAAATAATAACAAAAAGTCCACCACAAGTTTTGAACAGGAAGGGAGAAATAATTTTCACTTTTTATGTAGCGAGGGCAGAAAAGGGAAAGTTTGGAAAGTCTGGAGGGATGCAGAGTTGCAAAAATGTTTTAACTGCCTATACATTTTGAAATTCTGTGCTGTTTTAATATGATAGTTTATTTTTAATATTTTTTAAAAAAATTGATTGAACTAGCTTTGTTCTGGCTGAGATTGTACATCAAGGAGACATGGAGTAATTTTTCAGTTGCTGGGTAACATGGCAGTTGTGTAACAAAATTATAGAATCACAGATTCATAGAATCAAAGAATTGAAAAGGGTGCTGTGGGCCATCAAGTACAACCCACTAGCAAGATCTCCAGCTAGGGCATTTCCAGCAGGTAGCTGTCCTGACTCTTTTAGAAGACATCCAAAGAAGGAGACCCCCAACCACTGCCTTATTAGTGAATTGTGATATTGAACAATTGAATACAGAGCCAAATGTGCATGCACACTTCTTTGCACAATGCTGACATGCAACTCTGAACAGGCAAGCTCAATGGCATCAAATGCGCAACTTCTCTTCTGCAACATTGGACTGAATATTGCTTTTCCACACTAGACAAAGTGTCCAACCACTTCTGGAGGAGGAATTTCACATGCGAAAGAAACTAACAGAATTCTAGCTTCTTGTAAGCTGCTTTGTATCCCATACAGGGAGAAAGGTAGTATACATGTTAAGGAAAGAAAATATTGAATAATAAATAGCCTTGGGAGCTATGTGTGGCCCCAGGACTGCACTGTGCCCACCATGGAGCTTAATAATATGTAACATTCAATGCCAGACAGCCTCTTTTTCACACACAATGATCAGAAGAGGCAATTCCCCTTTCAAATAGGCCACAGGTTTCCCCTGTATTGCTTTTCATATCAAAGTAGAGTTGGATTGACTTTTCATAGAATCAGAGAGTTGGAAGACACCCCAAGGACCATCCAGTCCAACCCCATTTTGCCATGCAGGAATGCACAATGGAAGCATTCCCAACAGATGACCATCCAAGTCTCTATTTAAAACCCCCCAAAGAAAGAGGTTCCACCACCCTCTGAGGCAGCATATTCCACTGCCAGGCTGCTCTTACTTTCAGGGAATTCTTCTTAGTATTTTAGATAAGATCTCTTTTCCTGTAGTTTGGATCCATTGCTCCATGTCCTAGTCTCCAGCGCAGCATAAAACAAGCTTGCTCCATCTTTGATATGACATCCTTCCAAATGTTTAAACATGTTATCATGTCACCTCTTAACCCTCTTTTTGATCTGGTTTTTTCTCCCCAGTGGGAGGGCATTTTTGTCAGTTCATGTGGCCCCTGGAAGGTCTTAGGAGAGCAGACCAACCAAGCTTGCTCACCATTGCCCAATAAGGAATGGACAACTATTGAGCCAAGATAGTGCTGTCTGTTGAGGCAACATCCTCACATCTCCAAGCCAAGTTGCACTTTTTGATAAAATGTGCCTAAACTGTCCTCCTCTATTTTCATATTGCAGTTATAGTGCTATGATTTTACTTTAACTGCCATGGTACCATCATATAGAATCCTGGGATTTGCAGTTGGCAGGCACCTAGCAGCCTCAGTGAGATTATTCTAGAGTCTCACCAAAAGGCTTTAAAAATACCTAGGCTTTAAAAGGTCAATGAAAACCAAATTGGGTAGCTTTTCCTAACAGTTGGTGGATAAACCCTCTGAGAATAGTCCCAGAGTCAGGTGATATAAAATTGTCTTCCTTCCGGTGTAAGACCTTCCTCCTGAATGGCAGAAGGTTTCATCCATACCATAAAGAAAGCAAAGATAACTGTTAGTTGGAAGAAGAAGAAAAATGAAGAATCAGGTTTTTCTAAATGCAGAATTGAGAACAGGGCACGATCCAGGTTACGTACAGCCTTTGACGACAAATTTTGCACAAATGAGGACGTTCACCCAACAGTTTATAAGATGATTTGTTGAGAACGGCAGGATGTGACATTATAATTGCACAAATCAGTTAGTCACCCTGCAGTAGTCACCTCATCCTTACATGATGGTTAGGTGCCAAACATATTATCATCCTCCCCAAGCCCTGCAATGACTCTCCCTTCTGACCTCAGGCAACACCTAAGTATTAATATGCCTTGGAGTACCAGGGTTATCTGTCAAGCTGCTAATTTGTTCTGACAATGTTCAAGGGCTTTGACTGTCCACCCCCATCAGCCTGTAGTGAGCTGTGCATTTTAAATGTTTGATTCCCACACCTGTCCTTCAAAAGTTTAAAATAGCAGAGAGAGGGGGACACATGAAGCAATAGGAAAAAACTGCTGTTTGATGACCCCCATTTTCAGACGTCAGCTCACCTCTGCAAACTATGGTTGCTCTGACAGCGTATTCTTGCTCCACGTCATGTTGTGGGAAAATTAAAGAGGGATGTTCAAGCCTTCCTGGGGAAAAGTGGACATTTGGGGAGAAGATATATAGATAAAACCTGTTGACTTCTTTGACTGAAGTGCATGGAAGGCGACCTCAGAGATGTGCAAACTTTGGGGGGACAAAAGGAGGAAAGAGAGAGAGAGAGAAACACCATGAACAACTATCATGCCACCCTTAAGGTCCTACTCCACAGCTTGAAAACCACTGATATAATGCACATTACCAATGTTTTAGAAATGTGAAGTAAAATAGAGGAGGCAAACTAAATAAACAGTCCTTTAACTCTCTTTAAAACACACACACACACAAAGGAGGGAGTATAGAACCTAGCTTGGCCTTAAAGTCCAATTAATCCCACAAATTAGGGGTAGCCACCAAAAAGGATCTGCTCCTCATCCATTTAGAACCTTATGAATATATCATAATGTCCAGGAGTGACATATGGAAAGAAATTGTCCCTGACATACTCAGATCATTCATACACTTAAACAATGAAACCAAGACTTCAGGTTGGTCAAAAAAAATTCAAACAATTTTTCCAACTGAGAAAACTAGAAGGAAAACAGATTGTTCATACCCTTACTATTTGAATGAAAGTTCCTGCTTGCTGGCAGAGTTCAGACCACCCAAAGGAGAACATAAACTACCAAGTTATCACTAACTAATAACTTATGCATTTGGTGTACTGGAGGTGAGAATCTAAAATGAGCAGGTACCGCAGGGCAAAAACATCATCTTTCTGACTGGAAAGAAGAGCCTTGAGGAAGATGCTAAATGTGAGGTCTGTCTGACTCACTGCAAGGAAAAAGAATTTAACAAGAAGTTGAAGGGGATGTCAATCTATGATACTGTGAGGGGGTTTTACCCCTCCAAGTTGTCTACACAGACATCAGAAAGATGCTTTCATGGTGCGGAAAAGAAGAGATGCTGTCTGTCATGTTGGAGAAAATGGGATTACTGTCCATGGCCCTGAAAAGTGGTGATGCTGTCTATGGTGCTGAAGATCCATACTGTCTGCTTGATGGTGCCCCAGTAAAGAAGAGGTAGCTTGGAGTGGAGTTAGGCATATGTAGAAATTAGGACTTGAATCCTTAGAGTTATCCTAAAGTAAGAGTAAGCAAAAGTGCAGCCTTCAGGTATCATGGACCCCAAGGACCTTTTTTGGCCCCTACTCATACAACCCTGTCAACTAGAAGTAGCAATTCCACTTTCAGATATGTCACAAATTCCCCCTGCATTGTTTTTCAAAACCATACATGGATTGATTTGGTTTATTCAGTGGAGGGAGGAACATTTTTGCAGGACATTTTTTTTTTTTTGCAAAAAATTTTTGCCGATCCCAGGTATTACTCCAAAAGCTGGGTGACTCAGAGATCCACTCACAGTACCAGTGCCTCCATGAAACAGTAGGAAATTATTAGCTCAAAGGGGAGACCTGCAAGAGTTGGGCAATCTTACAGGATCTTTTATACTTATGTACACTGGTACTAATGCACAGAGACTAGTTGAAGATTCAAAGAATGATTTCTTGGGGGATATCACAGTCACGAACAAAATCCAAGCAGTCTCACAACCATATAAGGCTAACCAACAAAAAGAAAGGAAAAAATGGATAGTGAGACATTAGTGTGAAGTGGGTGATATTTACCTATCGTGGAAAGAAGAGATGAAGCAATGTGGCTCAGACTAAGGGTCTGAGAGTAGTACAAGAATGGAAATTGAAGCAGCAGAATGATGGCCTATATCCAGAGTATTATGAATTATTTGGCTCAGGACCAGGGTTTAAATACCCTGTTTCCACCCTGTGGGGGAAGGTGTTAATAACTTTTTGGTAAAGCAGACAGTGGAGTCAGGAACAGGCTAATGATCTTAGCACTAGGTGATATTAATGGCTTGTCAGGTGAGGAAACAAAGGAGAATTTTAGTGGGAAGGGGAAGCAGATTGAAGACAATCAGTTGTTCTGTTGAGGCAGTTTTGGGTTCTATTGTTTCTGAAGGCTGAGTCATTGAGGGGACATTTGCAAGCTCATTAACACCAGAGTTTCCTTGGCTATGACCTGACCATGCCCTGAGGTCCCATCTGACCTAGTATGGGACATGTTCAGCAAGTCCTTTTAGCCAGCATAATCTCTCAGCCATAGGAAAACATAACTTATATTTCAAGCCAATTAAATGATACTTGCCAATTATATAATATCATGGATTGGGGATACAGGGCACAGTAACACAGGGACAGAACATTGAGCACCAGATCCAGCAATATTGACCAAAATTGCCCTAAAACAAGGAGTGGGCTGTGCTTCACACACCTGCAGGGCAATAACTGAGCCAGATCAGTGCCCTTTGGTGAGCCAGCCTCTTCACAACTCAGACCAAGATGCACTTTGAGATAAACATGCTTTTTGGGAAAAGCATGCATTGACTGACCTCTTTTGTTTTGACAAAACCACAGTTGCAGGACCCCTGCCTGAGGCATGTTTATTATCCACACTTAGCTCCACACCACTTTTCTACTGGATGCCCCTCCCAATCTGCTTGTTTACAATGAACTGCCTTCAGGGGCATACATCATCCAGAAGACTTTCAATAGGAAACTAATACAGACCCCCAACCCACATTAGGAGCCTATCCTGGATCAGGGCTTTAATGCAGGTCCAGCCTTCCAACTACCCCAAGCAGCTAGTTTTTTCTAAATTTTTTTTTAAAAAATTCAATATTTGTATCATAATGCATTTTTTGGTGCCTACGCTAATAAGCCTTAGGTACACCAGGCTCATTTTACACATGTTAAAAGAAGTCAGCAGCATTATAAAACTGCCAGTCCTTCCAACTTTATCTTCCAGTTGCCCAGCTTGCAGACAGAAAAGGGTTTGGTAAAAGTGGTTTCTTTATGGCAGGCTGCTTTAAGCTATAGGCATGAAGCCATTTTGCCACAGCATTCTTCACTCCTTTCTTTCAGTGCTGATGCTCATTGCTGACCAAGGCTTTGTGTTTCTACCCATTTAGCCCCCTTTCCCTCTCCCATATTCCTGTACCTTACTTCCATCAGCCCAGAATAATAATAATAAATGTTTGCTGATGTTTGAGCATTCATCCTTGTCTTTTCTTCCTCTCCACTGGGGATCTTGTTCTCCCTTGTCCTGCTTTAAATCAAGTCTATACAAATCCTGTGTTTGATAAGATGTTGAAAATGCCCCTCAGAGAGTTGCTTGGTTTCCAGCAGCCACACACACTGTTCTTTATGACAAAGTAATGAGTCAGCACTGCCGGGGGAGATGGAATGGATTTATTCAGAGATGGGGAGCCAGCAGGAGGGAGTAAATCTCACCTGCAGAGCCAAGATGGACATTTCCCTATTAAAGTCTTTCCCACCTGCAGGAAGGAAACACAAATGTGCTGATTTCCAGAATAGAAATTCCCCCTCTAAAAGCATCACTAGTGGCCATCACTGCATCTAGTGATGGCTAGGGACTTCCGTGCAAGTGAAATGGTGAATCCACTTTGAGTTTTAGCCCAAAGTTTAAAGGAGCTATCCAGTCTGATGAACCTTATCCCAAAATAGCTTCAGCATCTTGGATTGCTCCTTTAAAGTTTGGACTGAAACCTGGAGCAGATTCTATTGGCATGGTGGCCATTGGCTGCCAGTGGATAGATCTCATGGAAGGCAAATTCCATGGTTTAACAATATGCTAGCTGAAGAAGTACTTCCTTTTTTTCTCTTACACATCTAGCACCATTCAGGTTCGGTTACCAGCCCCCAAATGAATGAATTTGAAGGGAATTATACAGTGATGTAGACTTGAGTTGACTGACTCAGACTCAAGTCAGACTTAAGTCACTTTAGTGACTCGACTTGGCAATAAATGGTGCACTGACTCAACTCAACTCGAGACTTGTATGTTTTTAGTGACTGACTTGCTGCCCTTGGTTCAGTAACATAGCACATTCATCCAGGAACCGTATGATTTTGGACAATGTTTCCATCTCTTTTTGTCTGCTTGTCACACGACAATCTATCTCAAGCCCAAAGTGTGGGTGCATTTCTCAGAAAGAAACAGCAAAGGGGTTAGGCAATGGGCTTGATGTGGGTTTGAGGTCTGCTCAGCAGCCTGTCCCTACTGCATGTTGGAGGGGCCTTATAACATTTCTCCTTAGAGCAGAAGATAAGACCCGCACCCGGAGAGCAGGGTGCATTTCTCAAGAGAGGAACAGCAAATGTGTTAGGCAACAGACTTGAAGAGGAAGGATCCTTCCCTCTAAAGTTTTTGAAGCTTCAGTAATGGGGAGTAAGAAGGATCCTATTCTCCACTTCCAAAACTGTAGATGGAAAAATCACAAATGTGGAGGACCAAGTCTTCTTAAATTGTTAAAACTGACTTTATTCAACAGTCCAGAAATTCTGGAATATAATTTGGGGTATAAAGTTGGCTCCCAGACTTGAGAGCTGACTTGAGGCTTGACTTGAAACTGTCTTCAAGAACTTGAAACTTTACTTGAAGGTAGAGACATGAGACTTGACTTGAGACTTGGAGTAAAAGACTTAGGCCATTTCCGCACTAGGCTGTTATAGCGCGATGATTCCACTTGCAGCATCCTATGGAATCCTGGGGTTTGCAGTTTCGGGAGAGGCCGGCTGGCCCCTCCTGAAACTGCAAACCCCAGGATTCCATAGGATGTTGCAAGTGGAATCATCGTGCTATAACAGCCTAGTGAGGAAATGGCCTTAAATACATCACTGGAATTATACACGTCCATGAGAATCAGCTTGGTGTAGTGGTTTGAGTGTTTGCCTATAAAGACCAGGGTTTGAATCCCTGTTCAGCCATGGGAACCCACTTGGCAACCATGGACAATTCACCCTCTTTCAGCCTTAGAAGGTGGCAACAGCAAACTCCCTCTGAACAAATCTTGCCAAAAAAACCCCACGATAGGTTTGTTCACCATAGGGTCACCATAAGTCACAAATCTCTTTAAAGCACACAACAACAAGAATAACAACAACAAATACAAGTCCATGGTGATAAGGCTATCATGGGCTACTAGTCCTTATGATAGCCATATATTTTCAATACACTAGAGGGGTAAAAAACCCCAAAGAACTAATAAAAAATTATTAATAGGGCAATAAGGAATACAAAACAGCAGAAACTTTTAGGCAATACAGAATAGCTGTAACATCAAATACAAGCATATACAAGCAATATAGATGATTTATCACACTTGAAGAATGTATACAGTTAGATCATGATTACATAATAAAAGTAGCTTCATAAATACTCCTAAAGCCAGATGTGGAATTCTGTAATGAAAGCTGGAGTCATATAAATATCAAAGTCCACTTGAATATGCATGTGAATAGGACAAACATTTCAATGAGCCTTCATCACTGCTTGATGAGAATGAAGTTTTCCAAGGCATATGCTTTCCCCATGATTGGAAACAGTGCACTTCTGTTGCTTGGTTCCTTAATGAAAGGGTGCTATTTTGCTCATGTTCTGTTTGTGGGCTTCAGAGGCACTTGGTTGGCCACTCTTTGTACAGAAAGATGGGTTACAGAGGTCTTTGATCTGTTTCCTCAGGGTTCTTCTTAGTTTTCTTTGGCTTTCCTATTGTCTACTCTCAGACTGGGCAGTCAGACAAAGGGCAGCTGATAAGGATTAGAAGCACACAGCAAGCAGTTCTTTCAACAAAGTGATTCCTTATTTTAATCTAGTAGGGAAACAGACTCAAAACAAATATAAAGCATAACAACAGTCCCAGCGATACCCATAAATCAAAGACAGTCAGTACAATCCTAAGTCAGAGGCACAGCAGGAGAAACAGCCAGTTAATCACCCACAAGTTCTGGAGGGGAATGGCTCAGCTTTTATAGGTTCAGAGATCAGTGCAGCTGGTGCTTAATTAACTGCTGTCTGTTATAAATTCGCTGAGACCTGAATAGGTTTTCCCTTTGGTTTCTATGCTCAGTGAAGGTGGGTATCAGTAAGTTATCTTCCGTGTCAGAAGGAGTAGGGCTCTCTACTGGGGCTGGCACTATCCCCTGTTCTGTCTCTGGGGTGTGTGGTGCTGTCTTCTTTTGTTCAGCAGGTTCTGCTGTTTCAGTCTCTGAGTCACAGTTTATGTCTAGGTCCTGGAAACAGGGCATGATACTTATTGCCATGGGCAAGTACATGTGTGCTTTGGGAAAATACTGCATGCGTAGAGCAGTCATATATAAAACTCCAACAAAATCATTATTTGGGTGACAGTTCTAGCAATATGTCTGGTGTGATGCCCAGTGGGGTAGGAGATGTAAAGTGGTATATAACTGAATATAAATGAACTGCAAGAGCTGAAAGCTCTGACTAACAGTGGATGCTCCAGTTCTGGAATCAGGGTTGGCCCTGTCATGAAAATGAGAAAGGCAGTTGCTTCAAACAGTAGATCCAGAGTGTCATAAAACTATGGCAAATTGTTTGTCTATTTGATGCAGTATTGCATCATCATCTTCTCATCAGAGTTTCTCAACATTTAGGAAATACGTTTTTTGACTATTTTTCAACTATTTTTGAATATTCTTTCCATTCTTAGATGAGTGAGTTGGGGTGCATTTATTGCTCTGCCTCAAGCAGCAAGACCATCTTGGCCTGGCCCTGTCAGGAATTAATTTTAGAAATTCTCCTTGCAAATTAAGAATTCATGGAAGTATGATTGCAGGGCCACATGACCCATAAAAGAAGATGAATGAGGGAATTCCTCACAGCTATAGCAATATCAGCTGGTGGCTACAATATCACTGAGGTAACAATCCACTCTGGTTTTAATCTAAACATCACAGGTGCTCAGCCTATTTGGAATAGAATCAGTACCTTGGATGAGAGTCAGTGTCATGTAGTGGTTTCAGCACTAGACTACTACCCTGGAGATGAGGGTTCAAATCCCCACTCAGCCATGGAAACCCACTGAGTGACCTTGGATGAGTCACACTCTCTCATCCCCAGGGGGAGAGCAAAAACAACCCCTCTCTGAACAAATCTGGCCAGGAAAACCTCAGCGTATGGTTGCCATAAGTTGGAAACAACTTGAAGGCCAACAGTACCAACAACAGCACCTTGGATAGCTCCTTTCCAGTTAAACCTAGAACAGATTCAGCTCCACACTGACGCTGGAGCCAACAGCTACAACTGCTCTATAGATTTGAACAATGGTCTGCACAACAGCATAAATAACAAAGAAATAAACTCTCTCTGCCTTCTCAGGGAGGGATTTCAGTCATGCATGAGTAGCTTCTCTTAGAGAAGCAATACTGCTGCTACCCTGGCTCCATTTAACACCAGGGAAGCCAGCTTTGCAAAGTGTATTGCTATGCATTATCCAGCAATGATTGCTACGTATCTCTCAGTAGTATTTCCAATGGGCACAAAATTAGGGCAGCAACATTTCTCACAGCCATTTTTTCCCCCTCTTGCCCCCTTTCATTTCATGTTCTGAATTGAGCCAGTCTATTATCTTCCCCAATGTGCATCAATAAAGGATTAAAAAACCAAAGCTCCTACTTCTTTCTATGGGGGAAGAATGCACTAGCTGAAATGACTTTTTCCCTGCTACATACATGGCCTGAAGGAATATTTCCTAGAAGAGAAGAAGAAATTTTCATAGGCAATCAAGCAGGCATTCTGACTGAATAATGCCCCCATACATTTTGGGAATAGGGGCAAACATCATTAGTTCCATGGGGCTTTTTCAAGCAGCCTCTTCACTGTGTACCTGAAACTCAGTATTAACCACTTAGAGAAATATTCCCTGATTGTAACGGAAGCATTCTCCTCCCACCCCATTTCTCTGCACGGAGCTAATAAAACTCCACATTTCCTCCAGCCACCAAGTTGTTCTTTCCAATTTCGCTCATGAGGAGATGCATTGCACTTTTAATGAGTTCTAGTTCCCAACTCATTTAGTCAGAGCAATTTCTCCTCCACCTCCACTCCTGATATCCTTTTATTAAAAATACGTCGTGTTATAGGCACACGATCTAGCTCACTTTTTATACCAAGATTCCATGCTGTGTTGCTGGTATCTTCAGTTTTAAAAGGGTCTTCTAGCAGCAAAAGGATTCTGAAAAGCCATTGAGAGCTAAAGAAGGCAACACCAGCTAGATACTAGATGAATATTATGTGTTCTGCATCATCATATGAGATGTGTCATCATGTCAGTATATCTTGTGTAAACATGTCCGGAGTCTTGGCAGCCATGCATCAGCTCAGATAGCCATTGAAGTATCCCAGCAGTACTGCTGATGGGTGATAGAATGAGTTCGCTGATCCAGTAATATGGAAGCCACCAACCACTACTGTTTCCTTGTTGTATAGTCCCAACACAGCATGGATTTTACCTACTAAAATTAGATGACCTAATTGTAGCATACAGATCCAGTATAATGAAGAGATTTCAGCGCTGAAGTATCTGAGGGCGAGAAGGGTGTAGATCACATTGGCAGAAGTATTGCTGTTGGAGGCAGTAGATGGCTCAGCCCTGCGTACATGGGACCTCTTATGATATTTCAATATTGGAATATGGGCATGAGCAAAATTCAGTTGTGGAGAACAGCTGCGAATCCAGACACACCAAGGATAGACAATCTCCCAAGGAAGAACTTTGGGAGCTAAAATATCTGTCCCATGGGAAGGGCTAGTGAAATTGCCACCCATAACTCCTACAGCAGAAGTAGAGAGCCATGGAAGGGCAGGAAGCCTTTCACCCCACATTCCCTTGGTGGGACATACCAAAACACCATTTTATGCTCATTAATTACCATAAATATGAATCCTCTACAGTTACAAGTTTTTAAGTCCATCTGACTATTTTGTAACTGCTGGATAGTATGCCAGCCAACTTTAAGCTATACAGGGCAATGACCTGATGAAATACATCAGCTTCCTCTCCTGCTATTCATGAGTCAGCAGAAGAGCTCCTGTAAAATAACTTTATGGGAGGCTTCTGGGCCAGCTTCCAGTGCCCCTTGGGTGACCATGTGCATTGTGTGTCTCCCTCTTAGCTTATACCAACAATGGCCCTTCTGCTCTCATTTCTGACATCTTTATAATGACTTAATCAGCCTACACCCAGCATTAGTACAGCTGGTGGATGCCCTAGGGTAAGAAGATATTTTTATTTGTGGAAATCCATTTCTGTACCAACGACAAAAAGAAATACATTAAACATCACTTAATAATATAATCTAAATAGCTCAGACAACAGTAGAAACAAAAAGAAGCAGCACAGAAGACAATTTGATACGAGGCATTCTCCGAAGATGAAATTTTTTAGAGCACAGACCCATCAGAAGCTCTTAAAGGAGAAGTACATCGGAAACTGTTACTTGAGATAACTGTGACTCAAGCCATTTGGGGTCCACAGAAAAAAAAATAGTTGTACAAGACTCTGGAGAGACAGCGTAGTGCAGAGGTTTGACAGCTGGACTAAGACCCCGGAAGATCAGGGTTGGAATCCCCATGTAGACATGGAAATCCACTGGCTGATCTTGCGAAAGTCACACTTTCTCTATCTCATATAGAGGCAATGGCAAACCACCTCTGAATAAGCCTTACCAAGAAGCTCCTGTGGTAAGTTCACCTTAAGGTTGTCATAAGTCAAAAGAACTTGAAGGCACACAACACACAACAGCTGCTCTATTGCTCTGGACAGAGTCATGGCTTCAAACTTCAGGGAAAGAGACTCCATCTAAACATTAGGAAGAACTTTGGTTCTTGTGGGGTTTTTGGGCTTTGAGACCATGTTCTGGTTGTATTTTCTCCTGACGTTTTGCCTGCATCTGTGGCTGGCACCTTCAGAGGAATGAAGGAAGAACTTTCTTATCATAAGAGCAGTTTGACTGTGGAATACACTGCCTGGGAGAAGGGTGGAGTCTCCTTCTTTGGAGATTTTCAAACAGAGGGTGGATTGCCACCTGTCAGAAATGCTGTATTCACAGATGTATTCCTGCATATTCCTGCATGTTAGGGGGTTGGGCTCAGTTGCCCTTGTGGTCTTTCCCAGCTCTATGAGTCTACTGAAGATAAATAAATAAATAAATAAATAAATAAAGTTCAGAAACAAATATTTTAAACTGAGGTGTTAGGACTTTGCAAAGTATTCATACTAGAACCTTGTGAGAGTAACCTCATCTGCGGCTCTAGAAAATAGATCATTTTTGCTCAACTATAATTAAAACTCAGACCCTACAGTTTATACAAAATTACATTGAAGATAAAGTCTTGGGGTGAGGAACTTTTATTGTCCCTTGTGCTTTTGATTGCAGGAGCGGGGGTGTAGAAAGAAGGTCCAGCTGCAGCCAGGAACATTTGTCAATGCTAGCAGACTGCAAGCTGTATTTATTATTCTGAATTTACAAGTCCTGTGAGACACAAGTGAGGGAATTGGATGTGTTTAGCCTAAAGAAAGGGAGACTGAGAAGTGACATGCTAGCCATCTTCTGATACCTGAAAGGCTGTCACCACCGAAGACACAGCAGACTTGTTCTCTGCTGTTTCAGGGGTTATGATCTAAAAGAAGAATTCAAATTGCAGGAAAAGAGAGCCAATTAAATTTCAGGAAGAACTTCGAATGAGCAAAAACTGTTCAACAGCAGACTTGGCCATCTCAGAAGAGATTCCAAACACCTTTGTTGGAATTCTTTAAAATTTACAATTGGGTTGGGTAGGAATCTGTTTCTTTGATTGCCAACATAAAGGCCATTTCTGCATGACACTATTGTAGCGCTATTGTTCCACTTACAGCATCGTATGGAATCCTGGGGTTTGCAGCTTAGGGAGGGGCACTTAGAATTCTCAGCCAAAGAGCTCTTTGGCTTCAGTAAACTACAAACTCAAGAATTCCAAAGGATGTTGAAAGTGGAATAATAGTGCTATAACAGTGTAGTGCAGAAATGGCAGAAATCTGGTGCTTATTAAATGATTGGAGCAGCTTCCAGATAGGCAAATGGCTTGGGGTATTAAGGAGTGCAGCAGTGGAAGGATGCTTTTGAACTGCTATGAACCTGCTGTAGCATCTGAAAACGAAAGAGTTGTGATTCACAATTATTTCATGATACAGTTGCTCCTCCACATTTGCTAAGGTTAGGGGCTCAGCACCCCTGCAAAAGTGGGAAAACTGCAAATATCAAAATGTGTGTCTGTGCCCGTAGAAAGGGGGCTGAGGCATGGTGGGGAGAAAGGGCACTGAAGGTCCAAACCAGGTCAGGGAAAGGAAAGGGGAAAGGGGACAGTTGGCACGGTAGCCCTATGTTTCCCTTCTCTTGCCCATCTCCTTTCTTGGGTGGGAGGAGGTATTGGAAGAGGGTTTGTGTTGCTGAGAAATCAGGCTGCTATCCATCCTTACCTGGCCAGGCAGTTGCTGGTGGAGCAAGAGGAGGACTGGAGGCAGGGTTGATTGGATCCACCGAGAGCGAAGGTTCCTCCAGAAAAGAAACACTTGAGGTGGGGGGAGGCAGGGGTTGGAGAAACTCATCAATAACCAAATCTGTGAAAGTTAAACCCACAAAAGTGGAGGGGCCACTGTACTAGGATAGCTTTCTGGGAGCAATTCCTTAACTCTGGATAGCCACCTTAGAAAAGGCCTGTATTCAATGAACTTTGGGATCCTTTCCAGCAATACTGTCCTATTATTCTATAACTGTTGTTGTATTTAAATGAAATAAGCAGGGGTTTCCTCCAATAGCCTAGCTAAAGCAGACTGCAAGGGGAAAGCATTACCTTTTAAACAGAGACAAACTAGATCAAGGAGGTGGAGGTCAGCAGTGAAACAGATTCTGAAGGAACCCCGCTGATTCTCTAATCCCGTGTTCATTGGGATGTTTCCCTCTTCCCTAACGGTTTCTAAACATAATAGGAGAAGTTCAGAGGAGCCATCCCTCTGAATTGCCATGTTTCACCAGCTTATCTCAATCTTCCTGACCTTTCATTTTAATATGCTGGCGGCAAGGGAGGGGTGTTTTTGTATTTAATGTATAGTCCAGGACATGGCTCTGGAAATAGATAATCTCTACTTATGGTATTTTTATCCAGGTTTGTTTGTTTTGAGGGTTTTTTCCCCCCTGAAAGGATTAAGATAATTCTGCCCCTTCACCATATCGGAGGATGATTATCACTCTCTCTCTCTCTCTCTCTTGACTCTTCCCCAGCCCCCTTCCAATCTATCTCCGGTTGCAGCAAGATGACCCAGCTGCCACCCCAAACCCTTTCTGCAGTTTTGTTTTAAAAAGGCTTGCAGGTTTAAAGAGACACACTCATGATACAGCCGTGTAACAATACTGGCTGTGCATTTAAAAAAAAAAAAAGCACAAGGGAACCAGATCTCAGATTTCAAACAATTGCTCTGCTTTAAGATTCTGTCTCATTCCTTCCTCCTCCTCAAGCAGTAAGCATCCCACAACAGCACTCATGATAGTTACGGTACCATCTTTGGTGGAATCCTGTTGGCGACTTATGCACATCTAATTCCCCCAATGGAAGCAGTTGTACGTTATTGTCCAATAAGGGACTGCCATATGTCATTAAAGATTGTGGATGTGGAGTTAGGCATGTCGTGTCCATAAGCAACTGTGCATATTGCACAATGTATGCACATTGCTCAAAATTGTGCTTTGTGCATTGAGCTACGTATTGGGTTGTTCAGTGTTGCAGTTTGGTAATAAAGCCAAGTTTCACAACAGTTGCAAAACTCCCTGAGTGTAAAATTACAGTCTAGCTCCTCAATATAGGACCAACAGGTTTGCTCAAAATTGTGCTTTGTGCATTGAGCTACGTATTGGGTTGTTCAGTGTTGCAGTTTGGTAATAAAGCCATGTTTCACAACAGTTGCAAAACTCCCTGAGTGTAAAATTACAGTCTAGCTACTCAATGTAAGACCAACAGGTTGAGCTCAATCAACCAATGGGTTTGTATTACAAGGAGATGCTAGCTAAACCAGGCATGGGAATTGTATGGACCCCCAGATGTTGCTACATTGCAGGTCCTAGTATCCCTCACCCTTAGCTATGATGGCTACAGTTGATGGGACTTACAGTTCAACTGGAGGGTTAAACAGCTTCCACCAGTGGAGTAATGGTTAGGAAGAACTTCCCAGTGGAAGCTCTTCAACAGTGGAACAGACTGTCTTGGAAGGTGGTGGATTCTCTCTTATTGGAAGTTTATATAGAAAGATAGGATCAGTTATGTTCTGCTCTCAATTCCTCCACTGGCAGGAAGTTAGATTAGAGCTTCCCTCTGGCTCTACATTTCTTCAGTTCCATGATTCCAATAGGGCTTACTCCCAGGTGAGTTTTTATGGCAGCCTCGCAGAAATGTGTGTCCTACAGCTGGATTGATGTATGTCTCCCATCATCCCCATACTGATTGCAGATGACAAAAGCTGCAGTCCAATACATCTAGAGGAGGATGCTAAGATGAAGTAAGCTGCTGTAAACACTTACCTGGGGTACATTCCATCGAACTTAAAAGGCTACACTTTATATTGGGATGGACAAAGTCAAAGATTCCAATTTTGTGTTCCCCAAAGTCAATCATCAGTTCCCAAAAACCCCAACCCCCTTATTTTTAAAAAAATCAGCACAATTTTCAGGCGATTTCTGCCTGAAACCATGCAAAAAGCCCCTCCAAAGTGTGAAAACATGCCGAAATATCTGCTGCCACCCCAACAAGAACCCCAGAGCCCATTACTATTCCCAAGTACCTCCTTTTTCCTCTGCAGTCCCCATGAAAATCATGACAGGAAATGATGCAATATAATTTCTGGTCACCAGTTTCAAAAGGACTGCAGAGGAAAACAGAAATATTGGAGCTTGCTTTGGTAGGGATGTGGCCATCCAGAGGGGTATCTGGGGGTGGGAAATTGGCCCCTTGGCCCCATCCAGTTGTCTACCTGTAGGATAGAAGCCTCATGTGCTTTGGAGAAGTCACTGGGGATAGAATTAGATGTGAATTTAGTTCAGATGATTCTCTAGCCCCATTCTTGTCCACTGCTGAGAAGGGCATATAAATTCCTCCCTCCCCACCTGGCGCACTGTCCCATTGTATGCTAGCGTGGATTGTTCAGTTTACTACTTACATACATACCAATTGTGTAGTTGATTCACAGCCCCTGTGGTTGGTTTCCTAATTCAATTCTGAGATCAACCATTTGATCCGTAGGTACCAGAATGCTGCCACTTCTCCTGACAGCATGCCAAGGTAAAATGAAAGACTCTAATTATCCCAGGTCTCATTCCTTCACTGTTAATTCACTTCTAATTATGGAATGAAATCAGAAAGTGATATAAAATAATGGGCTCTAATCTCAGGACACTTCTTTGGGTCAACAAGTCCAAATAAGCTCACGTTAAATGTTTTATTTAATCCTTTAGAATTATTATTATTCTTTTAAAAAAGGTCAGGGAGAAAAAATTATAAAGCCATACAGAAAAGCTGGACAGCTGCGATAACAGCAGCCTTTAAATAAAACAAGACAAACAAGCAATGCTATCAAACATGGGGCAAAAAGAAAACAAAGAAGATTATTTTGATCTGTCTATTCACTTGGTATTTTCCCATCTAATTTTTGTTTTGACACTGTCCTATCCCCTCCTGTCTCCACTTTGGTCTTCTTGTAACACTCAAAGTTCTGAAGGGTAATTTGTGTGTTTGATGGTATGTGGAAGCTACCATTTTTTTTTTATTTAAAAAAACTAATCATATAAAAACATGGTCTTGGCCTTGTGTTTGCCAGGTTTCCTTTCTCCAGTTCACCAAACAGCTCCTTTCATGGAGATTATGCTCTAATCTTAATTAGGAGTGGATGGAGTTGAGGAGCGTTTAGCCGGCATTATGCATCTTTGATCTGCCTCTTTCCCTTCTCATCCTGGAAGAATAACAATTTCAAATACTTCCAGATTGCTTCTCCTTAATAGGATTGACTGGAGGGACTGTCAGTCTGGCCAGGGAGGGGAAGAATCTGTAGCATCGTTGACGATGACTTTCAGAGTACAGTACATTTCTCAAAGAACCTGTACAATGTCGTGAAATCATTCAGTGTCTGCAACTCCTGGTCACGGAGATGAACTTACTGGCGCTAAAGTCCCTGCTCCCGATTGTTGCATCATAGAATCACAGAGTGGAAGAAGACTCATGGGCCATCAGCTCCAACCTCCTGCTCAGTGCAGGATCTCCAGATAGAGGATCAAAGAATCATAGAGTTGGAAGAGACCACAATGGCCATTGACTCCAACCCCCTGCCGTGCAGGAACAGACATTCAAAGCACCCTCAGCAAATAGCCATCCAGCCTCTGTTTAAAAACCTCCAAAGAAGGAGACTCCACCACACTCCCAGGTGGCATATTCCATTGTCAAATGGCTCTTACCATCAGGAACTTCTTCCTGATGTTTAGGTGAAATCTCTTTTCCTGTAATTTGAATCCATTGCTCCCTGTCCTAGTCTGTAGCAGCAGAAAATAGGCTTGCTCCACCCAATGCCTGCCCGTTTGATTTTTGTAGTCTAAATGTAGGATTTTTGCATTTGTCTCTGTTAAATGTCGTTTTATGAATTTCATCCCAGTTTTCTAATTTATCAGAGTCCTTTTGAAATCTTTTATTATGCTCCCATTACGATTGTCCAGTTTCTTCCTCTTCCTCTAGCACTAGTACAAAAGCAACTCCAAGATGGTGTTTGTCATGGACATTTCATAAGCTTCCTACAGTAGAAGTATGACTAAGGTGAGGAAAGAAGCGCGCACACACACTTTCCTCCTCATGCACACAGCTCTCTCCTCTCTTGCCCCCCAGGGTGTATCTGCAAGAGGGGAGGTAGAAGGAGGGTATTGTCCCCCCAAAAAAAGAATGGTGTTTTCCTCCAATAAAATTTTTCATTGCAAAGAAAGAAATATTGAAAATCGTTCATATTGGCAACTTGGTCTGCCCCTTTTCTTTGGATGCCGAAACTGTGGCCATTTCTGCACTATATTGTTATAGTGCTATTAGTCCACTTTCAACATTCTATCCTGGGAAATCCTGGGGTTTGCAGTTTAGGGAGGGGCACCTTTGACCTCAGTAAACTTCAAACCCCAGAATTTCACAGGATGTTGAAAGTGGAATAATAGCACTATAACAGCGTAGTGAGGAAATGGCCTGTATCTCTAAGTGTTCAAGTGATGTTTTAAGTGATTGAGGTACAAGAAATTTGGGGAAGGAAGAAAAAATTTGAGAGAGCAGAATTATTATTTGCCAGAGTAGTGCTCCCATTTTGCCCCACCCACACCCCATTGCTACACCTGTGCTTGCCCCAACTAGGACAAACTGCCTCTTCCCACCCCCCATGTCCATCATCACAGAGAATTGGGCATTCAAAGGTTAATTTCTAATACAGTCCTTAAGTTTGACCTTTAACAGTTCTAGGCAATAGAACCCTAACATTCCTTCCTGCTCACACTGAATCTTTGCTCTTTTCCTTCGTAGTGATCTTCTGTTCACCCCACCAATATCCTGATACATTGACTGAATTTCACAAAGCCTTACAAATGCTTATAAAAGCCTTTCACAAGAGTTCTCTGGTTGGAGTTAGCCATGATGGCTATGGGAAGTCCATGGCATCTAGGAGGACAGACAAACTGCTGCAGCATTGCCTCCTTACAATAGAGGGTGCAATCACACCCAGATTCTTCTGCCAGGCTGCTGGTTGTCCACTGTGTGAATAGAAGGTTGGGCTAGAGAGGCCTTTGGTCTGATCCAGCAGGTATCTTCTTACACTGTTATGGTTGGAAACATTTGCTGGCTAAAAAAAAATATGGACTTGAATTAACAGCAGTGCTATATTCTGCATGTCTTGTTTACAAAAATATTCTTTAGAGCCAGTGTGATTCAATCCAAGGGAACTCTGAATACTTATAACTTTTCCCACAGCTCTTTCTTGGACCTTTCAGCTTAGTTATAAAAAAATCTGACTCTATATTCAGTGAGTGGTGGCAGCTAGACCAGCCATTGGATTATTTGATTGCAGGTTCACATTTGGATGCAAAGGTAGGTACTTAGATGCCCAGTTAAGGGTGACCTTCCTTGTGAACTCTGGAGTTGTCAGGGTACACAGAAAGGTTGAGACTCACTGCAAGACACCAAGGTATATCACATCTATGAAACCAACCCATTCTGGCTTGCAGAAAGGTTGTTGTTGTTGTTGTTGTTGTTGTTGTTGTTGTTGTTGTTGTGTGCCTTCTAATTTCCAACTTATGGCAACCCTACAGCAAACCTATCATGGAGTTTTCTTGGTAAGAGGGTGATTGCCATTGCCTTCATGAGTCTGAGAGAGTGTGACCTGCCCAGGATCAACCAGTGGGTTTCTATGGTTGAGTAGAGATCTGAATCCTGCTCTCTCAGAGTAAGATCTTATTGCTCTGCCTGTGTATGAAAGTACATTTTATAGATGTCAGGTTCAAGAAAACATATTTTGCAAAATATGGTCAGCTGATATTAATGTATTTACCAACCCTATATTCATATCCTATGTAATTTTCTCCTTTCTCTTCTTGCTCCTTTTTTCTCCCTTTTCTTTGCAATCATACTTGAAAAATCCAATCAAATTTATTTTTTAAGAAAAACTGGGAAGTATTATCCCAAAGGAAGGCTGGCATCCTGTTACTCAGTTAGTCAGGTTGTAAATTAGACTTATGACCTTGCAACTGTTTTATATTCAAATTTATAATTGTTACCGTTTCCACAGTTGTAAATTTGCCTGACAAACCCACCTTAAAATCCAAGCAGCCACACCAAGGGATGGAGTTTTGTGGCACCGATGAGCGGGGTGCTGAAGAATGACACTTCTAGCCCATTCCTGCTGATGAGCATCTTGTTACATTGAGGAGTTGTGACAAGACACTGCAAGGTCCCCTGTTTCTGACATCATTGGTTGGGGGTTACACACACCATCCTTCAGTGCCCCAGTCACCAGTTTCAAAGATCTCCATCCCTCGGTGTGGCTGGCTGGACCTTAAGGTGGATTGGGGGTTCAGAACAGGAGACATAGAATCATGAATCACACAGTTTGAAGAGACCACAAAGACCACTGAGTCCAACTCTCTGCCATGCAGGGATATACCATCAAAGCATTCCTCACAGATGGTCATCCAGCCTCTGTTTAAAAACTTCCAAAAATGTTCTAGCTACAACCTTGTGGTTCTGTGTATGATGAAGAATCTCAGCCAATAAAATGGAAGAGGCTGCCTGTCTTAGTTATCATGTTGCCCATTGTGCTGTTGGCAGGATTTTGCACATATTCTTAACTTGTGTCTGCTAGGAGAGAAAAAGGACTTGTTCAGGTGTATGTCAGATAAGCCGGGCTTGCTGTGTTCCTTGTCACCAGCCGTGGCATTTAGCTTTGAGTTGAACTCATGTGATGGAAACTTACAGCTAATGTCCTTCCTCCTTGGTGTTCACATTTCATGCTCCACTGCTTCAGTCATTCCGATGTCCTCCTCTCCAGAGTGGGCTTCGCCGTTGGCAGTAATGCATTATTAACTTCCCCTTTCAGGGCAAGCAATCAAAAATTAATAAACGCATACAAAGTATTTCCAGTTCAGCTCCCTCCCTTCCTTCTTCTCCCTCTCCTGCTTTCTTTGTGCATGTAATGTCTGCCTTCCTCCTGCCCTTCACAACACACTTTTGTTAGCAAGCATCACCGAGGCAGTCCATTTCTGCAGCTGTCACAGCGCACTTGCTCCGAAAATGGCATTTCGTACGAATGAGTGGATGGAAGTCTCAAGCCCGACATCTTAATCCAATTCTCTGCTTCCCAGATGAAAAGTCTTTGTTTCACCAGCGCCTTGGCAAACCCTGACCTCTTTAACTTATATTTCTGCTGGCGATTTAATGAATCACATCTTGGAGGGCAGAGAGAGAGAGGAAGTCATGGAATCTTGAGGGTTCAATTGGTCTATTCAGAAGTCAAATATTCTTGATAAACTCTCTGGTTTAATGCCCAGTTGATGCTTGCATGACAAATTAGATTATTAATAGCATTAGGCCCTTTCTGTGCCACCCTCCCAACCTGCCATAGGGATGGGAGAAGGATGGGACCATGACAACGGTTCTGCATGACATCGTGGCAGTCTCATCTTTCTCATTTCCCCAGGTGGTGCAATCATGGAGTAAATCATTGATGGGTTTTCCCCATCAATGACCCAGAATTGCACCACCATTGAGGACTTACCTGTCATGCAGAAGCCCAGGAAGTGCAATAGCTGCACTTCCTGCCCCGGCACAGACTGGAAAAGTACCCAGCTGCACTGAAGAAAGAAGAGACATGGCCATCGCGTTTCCTTCATCGCAGAGCCAGCCATTGCAGAGGGGAGAGCTCCAGTTGCACTCCCCAGGACCCACCAAACACTGGTGTGAATAGGTAGGGTGTGCAAAGGGCCTTAGTATTAGTATTATTCCATCTATCTATCTATCTATCCATCCATCCATCCATCCATCCATCCATCCATCCATCCATCTATGGAATTTATACTCCACTTTTCTTCTGAGATGGGATTCTACCTCTTTTCCGAGCAGCTTACAAACCTTAAAACAGAGAGATATTTAAAAAAAAACTCGCATTGCTGAAAAGCCACTAAAGTTAAAATGTAATTAAACTACCAGAAGCATTTAAAAACACTTAGAAGTGTGTTCATTAAAAAGAAGAACAAATGAGGGCAATGGAGCACATTATTAAAAGCCATTTCTGCGTAAACAGTCAGCTCCCAAAGGCCTTTCAATACAAAATGTTTCACCTACTACCAGAAGGACAACAAAAATGGAGCCAACCTTGCCTCTCTAGGAAGAAAAATCCAGGTCTTGGAAGCAAGCAAGCACCAAGAAGGCCTTCTCCTATATTTTGTTTATTATCAAAAGTACTCTGTCTCTTCCCCAAACACACCAAGGTGATTTAACAACAACAAAACCAGACAATGATCACAAAATAAAACAACAGAAGTCTGGACTACTATCTAAAAAACCAGCATCCAAAAATAAAAATAGTCACATAATAATACATCATGGCTAAAATCCAGTTGGTAGCCTGGAATACAGTAGAGCCATTGAATCTATTGGATTTACCTATGTGTTGATTCACCATTCAAGAACTGATTGAATGGGTCTACTCTAGTTGGAACTGACCAACAGGATTTCAGCCAATCTGACAATTAAAAAATCTTGGCTGAGATCCTGAATGAGGAAATATAGGTGTATCGTGGAACTATGCCTCCATAGCTATAATCTCCCAATGCTTCCCCCCCCAAAAAAAACTCACCTTCTAAGCAGTGCAACCTCCCTCACCCACAATAAGACTGTTTCTATGCTGTTGGAGAATAGGGAGATAGGCAGAGACATGTCCAGCTATTTTCCTTTTGGTGGATGTGCTGCAACATGCATCTGAAGAAACCTTCAGGAGACATCAGGAGGTCTCTGTAGAGAACATTCTTCACTGTGTTCATCAGCAGGAAAATAGCTGGGTGTATCCCTGCTCATCTCCCTGTTCTCCTACAACACTGAAATAGCCATGTTGGGGAAGCTGCAAAGCTTATGAGCTGCGGGGATAGGGAGAGATTTTGGTCATTGTGTGGTCAGAACAGAGTCTCCGATTACACAATGGCCATAAAAGTGGGTAGTGATGGTGATACATCTGATCTAAGTCATCATAATTCACTAACAGGATGCTAGCCCTCAACAATTGTTATTTAAAAAAATAAAAAAATAAAAATCACACACAAAACAATGAAAGCCATTGAAAATGAGGGGCAGAATCTTCCTGATGACTTACATTTGCATAACCATGTGTTACCCAAACACAAACACTTTTTACACAATTGGGCAAGAAGCAGATGTTGTACAAGGAGGAGATCCTGTAAAACTCAGCATGGGTTCACCATCCCATCCAACAGAGCCACTGGCCGCAACAGGCAAGAAGTATCCCATACATTCTTGTGCAACAATTTTGCCTGGGCTGCACAACAGCAACCAGATGATTCTTAGGTGCAGCTACACCAACCCTTCCAACCCAAACAGCTACTGATTGGCCACAGGAGGAGTGGAGAAAGCTCCCTACAGGCCCATCGTCCAACCAATAGAGGCAAGATTTATCAGATCACTTAAATGCATCCCTTGAATTTGCAATAATATTTTTGTATACTTACCAGGGTCGCCAAAAGTAGCCACATACCAGGGTCAAACAGAATCTTAGTCTATAAAAACAGTATCAAAAATGAACTTTAAAAGACGTGACTTACTGAATGCAGAGATTGCAGGGACCACTTGTATCTCCAGAGCAAGCACACTACAAACTGTGGAAATAACATGTTCCCTAAGCCTCCCTAAGCTGACCTTTCCAAGCAGAAATGTCCTCTCCTGATCCTAATAAATGGGAAGCTTCATACCAAGATAGACAGTCCCTCAAAAAATCCAGGCTCTAAGCTTTTTAGAGCTTGAATGCTGCTGTAAAACTTTTACAATTAATTAATTAATTAAAATTAAATTTTAATTAGTTAGTTTAAATGTTTAATATTTACAATTCAAAAACCTTGAATTATGCATTATGTGAATCTTCATTTGCCACATTTTCATGCACAAGAACTAAAACCACATAATTATTCTTCTTGTCAGCAAAATGGCAAAAAAATGCCCTTTTTCTATGAATATTCTTGTGAGTATAATTTTTGAGCAAATGGTGCCATTGCACAAAATTGTGGACCTTTCTGCACTACACTGTTATAGTGCTATTATTCCACTTTCAACATCCTATGGAATACTGGGGATTGCAGTTTAGGGAGGAGCATTTAGAATTCTCAGCCTGAGAGCTCTTTGGCCTCAGGAAACTACAAACCCCAGAATTCCACAGGATGTTGAAAGTGGAATAATAGCACTATAACAGTGTAGTGCAGAAAGGCCATTAGATATCTGAAATAATTAATTGTACTAAACCACTAGCTGAGATGCTACCAGGGTTGTGTGGCATAAACCTCTGCATGCCAAGTATACACTGATTGGGCTACACAACTCTTGTATTGAATGGACATGTTGCATAACTGAAAACACACACAAATGTGCAAATGGATGCACGGTCAAAAGTACATGCATATCCACACTCACCCATGTATATCCCCATGCACCCATGTACATCTTAAGGCACACTTGGAGGCCCAATGACACTACATGCTCAATTCTGCATTCACAACATTGAACTAAATGTGGCTTCTCCACATCAGACAAAAACATCCAACCCCTTCTGTAAGGGAATTTGCAGTCAGAAGACACCAAGCAGATTCCAGCCATTATCTTCTTCATCTGTCTTTTTCATCAGTCATCCCCTTTCAAGTCTTTCTCATCAATCAGGCTTTCCTCATCCATCAGCTGGCCCCTCTATGCTTGTTCTGTTTCTGTCTGTGTGTGATTTGCTTCATGCAATACAGTAATTTTATCCAGAGACATTTTTGCTCAACTTAGGGAAACCTAAATGACAAACAAAACACTCTTTCATGTCTCTTTCTTGTGCTGGAGGTGAGAACTCTCTCTGAGGATGACAGTTTTTGGAAGCCTACCATTAAATACCAAAGTCACAATCATCCAGGTCGGAGTATTCCAGTTTCTATATATGGATGTGACAGCTGGACAGTGAAAAAAAGCAGACAGGAGGAAAATCAACTTCCTTGAAATGTGGTACTAGAGAAGAATTTAACAGGTACCACTGACCGCTCACCTGGACCTGCACAGTGAACAGTGTTGTAGGGGAGAGTAATCTTTTGATGGTCTCTTTGTTAAAGACCTGGGTGTAACTTGTGGTTGGCACTTGACACCAAATCACAGCATGTAAAAGAGGTGGGGTAAAGGCTATACAACTGTAATGGCCCCTTCACATGTTCTCTTGGATCTATGGCATGTCCCACCCTCCCACCCTCAATGCAGTATGCATTTCTCTGCTCATTTTGGGACCAGGATAGGAATTTTCCCTCCTTTGGCATGTTTTTATTCCCTATCCCATACTGTATTTGATGGTTTTTGGTTTAGGGTGGTGTCTTTAATTAAGTTTCCTTTTGGCAGGTGACAGGAGGAGAATATAAGTCTTCAGTGATCACCTTTTGGACCCCTTTTAGTGTAGGGTAGGTCTCTGGAACTCCTTCTTTAGGGGCCTGGGTCCCAGAGCTAATCCAACAAGCAAAATCCCTAATCTAACGTTTAACTCCCAGAGTTTAACATGGGATTATGGCTTTTGCTTGTAGGGCCCTGAGGCTTGGAAGGGATTTCCCCGGGTTACCTACCAGTTAAGCCAGACCAGGGTGCAACCAATGTAATTTGGGTTGTCCCTGGGGCTGAGGTGTTTCACCCAAGGGAAGGCTGAGAAGGTATTCATGGGATGATACCTGGGTCTCAGCTGGAACCACATCAAGTTGCTCTCCCCACTTGCTTGTTTCTTGATCAATGCAATTTAAATAGAGTAAATCAAATAAATTGACCCTTATGTAACCCAGCTTTTGTATCTGTTCTCGTTATTTTATGGTTGACCTCAAAGACAAATATATGGATCCTAGAGTAAATCCAGTCTGAACTGTCACCGGAAGTGAAGACGACTAAACTGAAGTTGTCATACTTTGGACGTATCACAAGCCAACAGCCCTCACCAGAAAAGACATAATGTTTGGTAAAGTGGAAGGCAGTAGGAAAAGAGGGAGACCGCATTAAAGGTAGATTGATTATATCAAGGAAGCCTTGGCTGCCTTAGTTTGCAAGATACGAGCAGGGCAGGTATGATCAGCAATCTTGGACATCTCTCTTTCATAGGACATCTTGATAATGTCAAGGCAGCTTTTCTCATGGAGGAGTAAGTTTTGCAGACGTGCTTCATAGAGCCTGCAAAAACAATTGTCCACCAATGAAGTGGGTGCAATTTTGGGGAAACACTGTCATTGTTACCACCTCATCTCTATCTTTCTGGTGCTGCTGGTATTAGTGAAATGCTCCTCTCATAAGGTAAATTTCTAGCTTATACTGAATGGTTATTTCTACACCATTGGTAATGTATATGATTTTCACCCATTGTGTTCCTTCATTTTTTCATGGGATTCATTTTGTCTCATGTTCCATTCATCTTTAATACTAGGACGTATAGGAGAATCTCTCAGATTAATAAATTCAGTATGTTACATTCTGGGAGTGTAAGGAGTGTGTGTGTGCATGCAGTTTGTTCCAGTGTTCAGTTTTTCCATTTCAGCTCCACATACCCACCCACCTAGCTGTACATGATTGATGTACATTGTTACTGTATACATTTGCTGCATTATAAACATTTACAGTATGTGTTTGTTTTATTTGAGTCTGTTTATGTCCTGCCCAAATGAAAAACTACAGGAGGGTACGATCAGTCCAAACATCTGTGTAGGCCTGCATCCTGTTTCAGACATTGATTGGATAAAAAGTTTGGAACTGTTACTTTTTTATCCATAGTGGCTGAGATGTTCTGGGCATTTTAGTTAAAAAGAAAAAGAAACTTCCCCAAGCTCTGGACAAAGAGATATCCAAGTGAATCCCGCCAGCAGAGCGAGAAAATCATTGTCCTCCATTACTATTTGTCCTCAGCAACTAATGTGCAAAGTAAACTCCATCTGAACATCACACTCTCCACCATTTAACTTTTATGATGAATGGGCAGGTCAATCACACACGAATTCATCTCACCCGTTTCAAAATCCATCTGCTCTTAGACGCCATCATTGGAGATTGTGGTTGTGAGCACATAAAGCCGCAAAATGATTAATGACAAAGCAGGGCTGGTCAATAGCTTCCATGTCAGGGGGGAGATGAATGTACTCTGCAGTTTATGGCCTACTTTACAGGAGCTCTCCAAGGTGCTGAAGCCCTGCCCCCAGAATAAGTTTAGCACCCTGAAGAACTCCCAGAGTGCATTCATCACAACCACTGATGTGGGAGCCTTTGGCTAGCCTTGACAATGAGAATACAAAAGAATGCCCTTTTGGATTACAACTTCCACAATCCCCACAAGCACAGATTCTGGGAGCTCTGCTTTGGAACAAGAGAACTTCTCTTAGCTCTGGTAATAAAATCTGCCACTAATTTCCAGTTATTTTCATTAAATTCAGTCTTGCTTCATTTGATCCACCAATCCTGTTCTAGATTGTTCTAGTCTTTCACAGACTTCAGTTGTCCATATAGCTCTCCATATAGCTATAGCTTTCTCCCCATGGTTTACAAATTGTCCATTCATTGTGTACCTTCTGTATGCCCAGAACAGCAATCCTTTCTGTGATAATGGCTTTTTAAAAATATAATAAAAAAATAGGCAGGCCTTATTGAGTCACATCCTTTCCAATCCATAGCAAAAGCTATCTGACAGATCTATTGGTCTTGGTGAAATATTATTAGTGGTATAGCCTGAAAGCAGAAAAAAATAGAGATTATTTTAATTATGTATACTACCTTTGTCCATTATGGTTTCATCCACTGTGAAGAAGTGCTCTATATATCTTACCACATATACCATCCTGTCTGAAGCCTCTTCGGAAATTTATGACGGTTATGCACAAGTAAACGGGCATTGAGAGAAGAGTGTTCTTCTTGCAGATATTTGTATTTGCTTGCCGGTACAAAGCAGGTACCATCATGGGATATGTCAATTTAAAAGGCTGGTTATGACCTGTAAAGAGTTATATGGCTTGGATCCACACAATTTGAAAAAACATATCTTCCTATATGAGCCTTGCTGAGTTTTAAGATATTCAGCAGAGGTCTACCTCTCAGTCCCACCATCACCACAAGCAAATTTGATGAGAATACAGGAGAAGGTCTGCTCAGTGGTTGGTCCCAGGGTATGGAATTCCTGCCCAAAGGGGTCTAGGTTGGGCCTTTCATAGAATCATAGGGCTGGAAAAGACCACGAGGGCCATCAAGTCCATCCCCCTGCCATGCAGGAATACACCATCAAAGTATTCCTGGCAGATAGCCATCCTGCCTCTGTTTAAAAACAGTCCAAGGCAGCATATTCCACTGTCAAACTGTTCTTACCATCAGAAAGTTCTTCCTAAGGTTTAGATGGAATCTCTTTTCCTGAATTTTGATGGCATTGCTTCGTGTCCTGATCTCTGGAGCATCAGAAAACAGGCCTGTTCCATCCTTCATATCACATCCCTCCAAATATTTAAACATGGCTATCATGTCTGCACTCAAGCCAACTTTTTCCAAGCCTCAGAATTGAATTCCAAAATATCTGGAGTACCAAAGCTTTAGAATCACTGTTCTAGTTATTCCTTGAGCTATATCATTAGAGTTCTCTGGCAGCCAATTCTATGCTCCTCATGAAAGTTCCAGGCTTTCATAAGATGAAGCCATGTCTGCTGAAGTCATGTGAAAATGCTATGATTGTACAGCAAAAATACTGTCCTGCTCTTCACTCAAGACACGGTTCTGGTTTTTCAACACCTGAGATGTTGAAACCTGGTTGAAAGTTGCAACACACCAAATGAAGATCCCACTATGTCTATACAGATGAAACTGGTCAGAGTGCTGGTAAATCATGAATGATGCCGGATTCATATCTTAGAGTTCCAGATACCCTATGATACTGGGAAATGGAAAGTGTTTTCATAAGGAAACCAGACCTTGAACTTCCTTGCCTCTGACTTCTCAAACTCTCAGATAGATGAAATGCCATCATTTCTGTCTATGTCTCTAGTGTGACAGCATATAAATAAAATATTATGCATTTCTGCATCTTAAGCTCAAGCTAGGCATCTTGTCCCTGACACAAGATAGTCATTAAAAGAAATATGCCAAGAAACTCCTTGGCCATTCAAAATTCTTTGTCCATGATGTCTTGCCTATATATCCACCTTTCTAATGAGGTGAAATCCTTCCTAGACTACACCACAAACAGGGGTGAGATTTTCTTGCTTACATGCTCTCCATTGCCTTATAAGAAAAACAACCATTTGGACATGTAAGGCATATGTAGTATGTTTACTTACAAATACTAGAGATTTCCGAACAACTTATAATAAGAACTCTGTGACAGGTGCTCTTCAATAATGGAGACAGAACTTCAGACTATAAAATGGAGGACAAACAAACTCAAGAAGTTGCAGACTAATTGATGCTGAAAGAGAGTGGTGTAGTTAAGATCAAAAAACAGGAAATTATATGTATGCCTAAACTCAGAGAGACATAAAAGCAGCAACCACAGAGTGTAGGCATACTTAGGTTCCTACTTTTAATACTTTTAACAGAGGGTTCCGTATTGTTTGGAGGGGTGATCTGCTGTGTTTCATACTCTTTATAGTCCAGTTGTTATTTCAATATAATGAGTACTTTAATTGTGTTTTAATATTACATGTTACTAGAATCCCACTTGTGTTTTATGCATGTTTTTGGTTACACATTACTGGAATCCCACTTGTGTCTTATGCATGCTTTTGGTTCAAGGTTGCACACGTAGTCCCTGCACATGCAGATGTGCAGGAAATACACATGAGATGTTCATGCAGTTGTGCATTCAATTGCACACTGAGGGGTGCATTCAGTTGCATACTATTGCCATTCAACATGAGGGCAGCGTATCACAATCAAAGTGTAACTCCACATGAGATTTATGCTATGAAACCCTAATGTAGGATCTCAGCCACTGAGTTTTTACTTCGATCTGTTTTTTAATTAAGTTGTGAGCCACCTCAAGTCCCAGTTTGGAAGAAAGATGTGATGTTAATTAATTTAACTGTCTGTTAGAAAAATCCTTTGTTTTTCTTCCTGAAGTCAGGTCTGTGACTGTTCCCACCTGAAAATGTTCTTTCCTTCATAGGTAGATTTATCATTCCAAATCCATGCATACGGAAGTATTCATGTGTAGTTTCCTTACCTCTCAACATAAACTCCCTAATGAGCTGTAAGAATAAAATGGGGAAGAGCAGAGATACATGTATCACTTTGAGCTCACTGAGCAAAAGGAAAGATATAAAAGTAATGATTATATAGACACAAAGAGAGAGAGAGATGGACTACATGGTATGGTGTTGTGGTTTGAGTCAACTTCAGAAAACCTGGACTTCAGAAGAACAGGGTTCATATCCCACTCGGCCGTAGAAACCCACTGGATGCCCTTGAGATGTCACATCCTCTCAATCTCAGAGAAAGTCAATGCAAACCCCCTCTGAACAAACCTTGCCAAGAAAACATCCATGATAGCTTCACCTTCAGGTCACCGTGGGTCAAAAATGACTTGAAGGTATGCAAGAACAACAAACTTGTAAAAAAATATGAAAGGGAAAAGAAAAAAGGAGCAAAGAAAGGGTGGTTATCCAAATAAAGATATAAGTGTAATTGATGGATGTACACTCCATGGCACACAAGATTTTCATTTTGTTAGTCCTTGTCTGAAGTTAACAATAACAACCAAAAAAATCCACTTATAATCAAAGACCATAGTCTCCAGTAATGGCAAATTGTCTGGAGAATCTCATGTTAAATTTTTAAAATGTGAATCTAAACATTAAAAACACTTTTTTAGGTTTTCTTTTTCTTTTTTATGAGATTGAAGGCTAGAGTTCGAATTGTATAACCAGAATGGTGGGCTTGCAATGTCAAGGGAATCATTAGTAAAGAGAAGTGTTTACCCTTCAAGGGCTGCCTCCCCAGGTAGAGGTTCATCTGCGGAGAGCTCACAGACTGGCATCCACAGTGCTGTTAGGCTGGTAGGAAAGATCAAAGCTGCGGTTGTTGCAAAGGTTTTCTAGCTCAAAGAGTCTGCAGCAATTAAAGCAACAGAATCTTCAACTGTTATAGTGGAGGAGTATAGAGAATCCTGAGACCACGGCACAGAAAATGACTTTTTGACTACAGCTGCCAGAATCGCTGCAAGCAGCAAGGCCAATGTGATGTACAGGCTGGCTCCAAGTTCAAGTAATTAGGCTCAGAGGTTTTAAAAGCTTTATTCAGGAATATCAAAGCAACAACAGCACACCTTGGTAATTGCCAGGATTAAAGAACTATTAGATTTGCAGTCTTATATAAGCCATTACATTTCAAAATTAGCATGCACTGAGATCCCATTTATTAACAAATCCAAACAATTCATTTTTCCAGGCTTTGCCAGCCCCCTCCCAGATTATCACCCAGTCTACTAGCCAAGTGACCTTGTAGCCTCAGCTGGCCCTTCTTATCACCAATGGGTATCATAACATTCTGAGATTCTCAGCTTATCCATCAGCCCCACCCACCACCTCTACCCTGACCTACCAAGAGAAGCCTCTACAGTAACAGCTATTGCCTAAAACATGGCAGGGAAAGTGCAGCCAACCTGACAGTCAATAGCATAGGGAAATCTGGCAATCTAAACAAGTAATTTTCTTGAAATTCAATTCTGACTGGAATGGGGTGAAATTTATCTGGCAATCTAAACAAGTAATTTTCTTGAAATTCGATTCTGACTGGAATGGGGTGAAATTTTCTTCAGCTGATGCTTTGGTAAGAACTTATCAACAGAAGGATATTCATATATATATATATATATATATATTATATATGTGTGTGTGTGTATATATATATACATACATACATACATACATACACACACACACATACGTATTTACCCAATGTTGCCTGGGATTTTATTTTCTTATAGCTAACACTTGTTAGAAATACCTTAGGAATTACGTTAGCTTACCTTAGAAATTAGATGAGGTTGAAATAAACAGATTTGAGATCCTGTGTCTCTGATTCCCCAAACTGTCCTGTCCAGTACCTGTGACTTTTCCCCATATTCCCGAATCCAATTTGTATTCAGAGTTGCTAACATACAGAGGTTTGGTTGCTGAAGGAATACATTGACCTCCTCCTTGCTGCTAAGCCTTGTCTCCATAGCGACTGGCCTGAGCTCTCTGGCTGAGAATTCTAAAGGTCCCTCCCTGAACTGACAACCCCAGGATTCCATAGAATCTTCACAGCCTGCCAATCATATGAGATCTTCACCTGCCTGACACAGAGGAACAGACAAACTCGCAAAGAGACAAACGTTGACTTTTATATAGTAGATATATGAAGTAAAACAGGCAAATTTCCCTATTCAGGCAGAGTCCTTAGCGCATAAAAGTCTGGGCTCAAATCCCTGTAAGTGCAGCTACAGCCAGAATCTTAATGGTGCCATACAAATGTTTTACACATCTTATTTTTTTTATTATTATTTTTTTCTTTTGGACAGGTACAAGGGAATCTTCTTTAACCCCTTGTGCTCCTTCATAAAACTTCCCTTCATCCCACAGCCCAGAGCTCCCATATTGTCATTGGTAGGAAGATTAATGGAAGATTTCCAGCTTATCTGTTTCCAATCAATATAATTTTTTTATATGAGAAATGTCATCTGAAAATTCCCAGTGACTCCTAGTTAAGAAATTGAGGGACAGATAGCAATTCAGGAATGGCCTTATAGGGATGTCACCAATGATATTTAATCATTATTTCTGGAATTAAAAGCTGAAGTAGCTAAAACATATTCTAAAAACACACCAAAGTAGCTCTGAGGCAGGAGCCCTACAGTTAACCCCAAGACAAATGCTAGATCAGGAAGCTCCCAATGGATATAGTTTCACCAAATTTAAGGGGTACAGAACAAACACTTGCTGGTGTTGTTATGTGCTACCAGTCCACTTCAACTTAGGGCCATAGCTTACGAAACTAGAAGTGGAATAGGTCTTCCTATATGGAGGCACAAAAAGAGAAGAAAAACCAGAGTTTCCTAACCAGAAAGCTCCACAGAGTTTATGCTATCAGATCTGATAAGTGAAGTTATTGAACTAGTATAAAAACATATTACATCTATAACTCTGTTTATTATTGTGCTATGATTGAATTTCTGTCTTTTAAATTCTGTATGGAATTTTGTTTTATATTGTGAAGCCATTTTGCAAGTAAAAAAAAATTATGCAAATCTGGTTGAGAAGTGTTTCGGTCTATATTCTGACATCTGTGCAACCAATCAAAAGGTAGACTTCCAGCTCAGTCAGCTCCCTCTTCTCATCCATTCTATGGCTCTTTAACAGCCACAGCAGCAGCCCCATGAAGCTTGGCAGCTGCCTGGCAGAGAGGGCACATTGCTATGTGCATGGAATGGTTGCAGTCAGTGCACCACAAAGGAATTTGATCTACATATATAGTTCTGAATTTGAATGGGCACCTCTTTTTCTTTGATTATCACTGGCAGCTTCTGTATCAGCAGGGTAGAGAATCTGCTTTAGGATTTAGGCCAAATTCTAGGAGGGCTAAATTTGGAGGATAAGGTCCAGCACCTCAGATAGCTCATTCAGATTTCCATCTAAAACCTGCAGTGGATTCACTTCTCCACCAACATGGAAGCTACCACTTGCCACTCTTGACTGCCTATGTTGGAGACAACTAGAAGAACTTTCTGCAAAATGGACTGGGATAGCATGTGTTATTGTTTCACCGTGCTGAGCATTTTGGGTAGTTTCTAAGCATTTGGGGCAGTTTCCAGAAGTTCATGCGACTTTGGAGAAATTCTAAGCCTGTAACCCTGCTTGGTGGGATCTTGGAATTGGGGGAGCAGCTTGCTAAGCAATACAGTTGCCTCTAAGGTTGCAAGACTGAAAACTAGAGAGGGCTCTTACGCTTTTAACAGTTGTGTAGAAGCAGGTATTTTAGACAGTGGTGGTTTTCATGCAACCAGGTAACAAGCAACACCTACCGAATGTTCTTCTTCTACGTATCCATTAAAGGCTCAGAAACCCTCTCCAGTTTTCACTCTGGCAGCCCTAGTTGCCTCTAATAAGGCATTACTAATTAAGGGCAAGGTCAGAGAAGCTCTGATACAGGCCACTGAGGTAGGTGTAAGAAACTAGGAGCAAATGTCCAATAGTGATTAAGTGTGATTGACTGCTTGCACTTAGGATAGAAAGCTCTGTCTGTAAGAAGCCCTGCAGGACCTTGGTCCAGATCAGAAGTGCTGATGCACTGCTACCTATCATTGGCCTGGGGTGTATTTTTTGTCACTTTCCTGGGGCTTCCACTAGCAGAAGGGAGATGTGGGTTGCTCTATGGACTTGCTTTACAGATACGATTTGCCTGTCACCTGTAAATATTGACTGCTGTTTAATAAAGCTGGTAAGCCTTCCATCCACTCTTGTGCTTATTGTCTATCAATCTGGAAGAACTTCTTGCCTTTGGCAAAATGCTGTCTCTTCAGCTTTAATGGCTATGTGGCAACCAGCTACAACAAAAGTATATCTTCGCATCTGGCTTTGAAAAGGTGACCTTTTTCAAAGGTATACTCTTTTGTCTGGGATTGACTATTAGCCCTCTGTACGTACAGAATAGCTATCGTTTCTCAGAGATAGGTAAAATCACTTAGCACATGAACAGAGGTACTTCCTTTTTGTTTTAACTTCCTGCAGTCTCAGACTAAGTTGTTGGCATGAAATCGTGTTCTGAAACTGAGAGCTTTTTCTGTTTTGTGTTCCATTGCCCAAATCTCCAGCTGCCATATCTCTCCATTATTATCTTGGCATTTAAACAGGATTCCTATCTTGGCACACAGCACAGTCCTATACATTTACTTTGGCAGAACCATTGCATCCCTGTGGAGTTTGCCCAGATTAAGAAAGTCTATTAAATTAAGAACAAAATTGCTCTCTAAGGTTTGCCAGTAGTCCTGCTTCTTAAGACTCCTTTATTTCTAGAAGGAGAAAGAAGCTGAGTGATAGAGTTTTAAAAAATGAATGCCTTGAAGGTTTTTCTCTTAGATTCTTCCATGCATGGATGGCTACACGGTACAATTCACATGTGACAAACTACAGTATGGTGGCGGGTATAGAGAAAATAGTATTGGTCTGCTGTTACCATAGATTTTTAAACAAAATGCCTAACATGATAGTACCTCTGCACCCTTTATGAAACAAATCAAAGATGGCTGTCATTATGATTTGCATGTTCATTAGAAGAAAAAGCTGGAGATGAGGATACTGAGTTCAACACAGCTGCCTGCTAAAATTTCTTCATTGTTCTGTGCAGATGATGTAAAACTAGGAAGCTGAGCTCTTCCAACATGAAATCAGAACCGCACTTCATACGTGCTAAACTATCCTATCTAATGACCAGCACCAGAATCTTCTAGTTGCTGGCTAGTTAGATCAATTTTATCTTGGATATACCCTCATCAGCGGCATCTTGGAGCTCTATCTCACCGGGCAGTGAATTTGTAGTTTCAAGACACTGGAAGAACTTTGTACGAGGACATTAGGATGACATGTGTCAATTGATGCAATTGATGTGGTGACCTCTTTGCCCATTCCATCCCAGAAGCATTGGCTTTAACCAACAGTAAGCTTAAGTCATCTTGGGTCTTATGTTTATCTTTAGTGTAAGACTGGTACAAGCTTGGAAGGGAAGTAGCAGTACCAATTATTTGCTACAATTCATCCCCATCTGGTTAAATGTAAATAGAGCGTTAGTGATTAGGACAGCTATTGTTAATTAGCTCATTAGAATTCACCAAGGAAATGTAGATGTGATAGAACAAAGGGGGCTTTATCCTATATAAAGCTCTGTGGACTTAGTCTGGTGAGTTCAGTCCAGATTTGAAGGACCGGCAAGGTGCTGCACACTTATCATAGAGGAGCGTCTCAAACTGCTGTTTCTCTGGGACTCTCGAGAACTGAACTGAGATGCAAGTTTGTTTTGCAGGTTCTATTTACTTCACATATGGGAAATGTCTAACATCCAGAATACAAAAACTGGTTTTAAAACATCTAAAGATTTTAAAACATCTAGAGTTTTTAACCTTTCACTTTTGGTGTGTTCATTGTCCACATATCCAAAAGAACTACTTGTATTTGGCAAAGCAAAATCCTTCCAAGTTTCAGCCCATATTTTGAAGGGATCTAAGGTGCTGGAGCTATTCTGGAGATAGAGCTCAGCACATTGGAGAGCTCCTCTCCAGGAACATATGGAGGCTGGAGTACAGGCACAGTACAGGGGGAAGACAAGCATCTGAACTAAGTAGAGAGAGAAGCTTCAGTCCTTGGGCTCAGCTATACTCAGCCAATAATACTGCCCAAGAACAGAAGGGCTAGTCAGGGGTATAGGGAGAGACACTCTAGCCCATGATGTTCGTTATAAAATGTCAAGATTAAGACCTGATCCACATAAACACAGTGGAGTCAGAGGATGCCACTCCAAGTCTGTGAGAAAGTGAACTCCGAAAGCATATGCCACAATGCACAACGTTTTTTGTTGCCTCAGCTTTATAATACAGGCTACAAAATCTCTGCCTCTCTATGAAATCCTGTTACCTTGGAGAGTGCAAGAGAGTTTGAAGAAAAATGTAGGCAACGCTGATATTCAGTTCACAGTTTTACAAGCAGAGTTCCACAAATTGTAATTCTTGTGCATACAGCTGCACATTCTTGGATGGTGCCTTCAGTGCATTGCTCGATTCCCTGGGAGTATGGAAACAGCAAGAATATTCAGAGATACACACAGCAGAAGGGTGGTACAACAAACCACTACTTAACTAAATGACTGTAGATTTACCCTATGCAAACATGATGGAAGGTCTCAACGATTTTTTAAAAAATATCTTACTTAATAGCTTTTTGTTCATTTAATATTTCTTTGTTTAATATTTCAGTCTTTCCCAATATCATAGAACCTCAGGATAGCCTACTGTAAAATCAGATTAATAAAGCTAAACAATGGAAGACAGTAAAAAAAAAAAGACTAATAACACAACAAACTATTTGACAAATTAAAACAAGATTACTCATATCAGTTAAAATAGTTTAAACCCATCCAATATAAGAATGCATGCAAAGATTTTGATAACCTTGATTAGGCCCCAAAGGTATGGATAAAACACTGTTTTTACACAAAGTATAAACCTCCACATGCAGAGTTACACTTTAATTGTGCTATGCAACCCTCTTGTGTTGAATGACAATGTTGCACAGATGGGGGAAAACCCACCAAATTTGTAATTGAATGCACAACCGAATATGCATGTATATCCACGCACAATCTACAGCTGCATAGACCATAGGCACAACTCTGCTTCTTCAAACTTCAACTGAGTGCAAGTGTTTTGCACTGAACAAAAATATATAACCACTGCTGTAGGGAAAAACAGCAACAACATTCTGGCCAATAGGTATCAGTCATTGTAATAAAAAAAAAAAACAGATAACTCGGTTAAGAGGGGACATGATAGCCATGTTTAAATATTTGAAGGGATATCACGTAGAGGAAGGAGAGGGCTTGTTTTCTGCTGCTCCAGAGACCAGGACAAGGAGCAATGGATTCAAGCTGCAGGAAAGGAGATTCCACCTAAACCTCAGGAAGAACTTCCTGACAGTCAGGGCTGTCCTGCAGTGGAATCTGCTGCCTCAGAGTGTAGTGGAGTCTCCTTCCTTGGAGGTTTTTAAGTAGAGGCTTGATGGTCATCTGTCGGGAGTGCTTTGAGGGTGTTCCTGCATGGCAGGGGGTTGGACTGGATGGCCCCTGGGATCTCTTCCAACTCTACATTTCTATGATTCTATGATTCTATGGTTCTACTTATGGAGCCAGAGAAAGGGGCTAGCTAGACTCGATACAGTTCCTCATTCTTCCTGAACACAACAGAGTACAGTTTAAGTGAGAAGTGAACTAGTACTTCTTGCTACTATATAGTCAGCTTTAACTCCAGGTATTTGTACCAGGTGAATGTTAGATTCCTCTTTGCCTGGGTGTAACTGAACAAAGCATGAGCCCATCTCAGACTGCGTGCATTTCAAGATGACTCAGGCAATGAGAAGCCAAAAACAACATGAGTTATTCACGGGGAAAGGAGTGGGGGAAGAATTCCTTCGAGAAGAAAAACTAAACAACACAGCAGAGAGTAATCTTTTCAAGGACTTTTTTTTTTTTACTGTGCTTCTCACCTTCAACATAAAATGTTTCGTTTTTTTCCAGCAGTGAAGGCATTGCTGGAGGTTGCTGCTTTTTATCTGCTTGTCTGTCTATCTATCTATCGATCGATCGATTAACTACAAGTAAATAGCACTTCTGACAAGCTTGTTCTGGATTCCAGAAGGATGTAACTGATCACTAATTATATATATTCCTTTGAGTGATTAGCAAAGGAACTTTCTAAAAGAATGAGCCCAATGTTTTGGCTTCTGCCTTCTTCAGTTGCTCAAAATAAAAGTGAGCTGGATCCTAGGTGGCTGTTGAGCATGAAAGAAGACGACTGGATCCCCACCGGGTGCAAATTGCTTTAGTATATGAAAACCACTAGATAAACAGCACTTCTGAGAAGTTTGTTCTGCATCCCAGAAGGATGCGATGAATCACTGATAATGCCCATTTCCACATTAGACTCTTATAGCGTGATTATTCCACTTTCAACATCCTATGGAATCCTGGATTTTGCAATTTAGGAGGAGCCAGTCAACGACTATTTTTGAGGATGAATCCAGCTATCTACTACATATAAGAATAGTGTATTTGGATCTATAGGCACATGGCCTCAAGTTAGAGTATAATCCCATCATCCACTAAAGATTGCTGGAAATGGAATGCTCTAAACTGCCATCTGGTATGCAATTCAGTTAGCAGACTTACAGTTCCTAAAGCATGACTGTCACTTTTAGGACCACAGTGACTGGGAGGACCTACTATTATTAAGCAACACATTCCTTGCCAGTCCTTCAATCTTATTTAAGTCACCAAATGCAGATATGCTTATGCATAAACCTAATATATGAAAGTCAAAATTTGTCTGTTTGTCCATGTCAGGCAAGAACACCTCATATGACTGGCTGCCTGAGAAGATTCTGTGGAATCCTGGGGTTTGCAGTTTAGGGTGGGGCCTTTAGAATTCTCAGCCAGAGAGCTCTTGGGCTTAGCCGGTTGCTATGGAGATGAGACCTAGCAGCAAGGAGGAGGGCAGTGTATTTCCTCAGAAATTGAACCTTTGTATGTTAACAACTCTGAATACAGATTGGATTGGGGAATATGGAGAAAAGTTACAGGTACTGGACAAGGTAGTTTGGGGAATTAGATACACAAGATCTCAAATCTGTGTATTTCAACCACATCTAAGGTAAGCTAAGGTAATTCCTAAAGTATTTCTAACAAGTATCACCTATGAGAAAATAAAATCTCGGGAAACGCTAGGTATATACACTAGTGTGGATATATTTATGTCATTTGCAGTACATGGGCAAAATAACCACACACATGTATGCCTACTTCAGAAATGAAAAGTCTGCAGCTCTGGCCAGGAAGCTGAAGCAACCAGTGGCCTGGGCTTTCGACATGGAACGTCACAGCCTTTCTAGTTTGTTTACCATCTCCTTGAGGCATTTTGGACAAAAGGGAGAATTTTTGGATTCATAGAGTTAAGACCTTAGCACCACATAGCTTCAACCTGGAAGACATCATCCACTGAAGAATGTCAAAAACAGTGAGTTCTAAATGGTCACCTTGGATGCAGCTCACTTTCGTCTTTGGAAGAAAGTGAACAAGGAAATACTTTGCTCATTTTATATTTGTTTAGTTCTACAGTCATCCCTCCATATTGGCTAGGGTTAGAGGTGAAGGACCTCCACAAAAGTGGGAAAATTGCAAAATATCAAAATGTGAATATATTTCCATGTGAAGGGGACTGAGACATAGTGGGGAGAGGGGGCACTCAGGAGCTAAACCAGATTGGGAAAAGGAGAGGGAAGGGGGCAGGTCAGCACGGCCGTCCTGTACTTCCTCTCTTGTGCACTTATCTCCTTCCTTGGGGGCATCAAGAGAGGGTTTGGGGTGCTGAGAAATCAGGCTGCAAGCTGTCTTTAGCTGGCCAGGCCAGGGGAAGAGGAGGACCAGAGGTGGGTTTTTAAAGGGCTGAGCAACCTGATAACAGCCACCAAGAGGGAAGGTTCCCTTGAAAAGGGGAGACTTGCAGGGGGCATAGGCTTGAGAAACTAGCAAATAGTCAAATCCATAATAGTCAAACCCACAAATTTGGAGGACTGACCGTATTTGTTAATCACTTCTCTTTTTGTGTATATATATATCTACATACACACTCACACAGAAGCAGTGTCAGACACTGTGAGGCTATCTCTTTTCTTTTCGGGAAGAAACTTTAGCCTGCCCTGTCTCAACCAATCCATCAATGAGCACGTTGGTCAATCCATCTGAGCATCTTGGTCAATGGCAACATTTTGACAGAGCTGGATATGCAATTGACATGGAGAGCTCTAATCAGACAGCTGCCGTGCTTTGCCAAGAAACGGGGTGAAGAGCCCAGAGCCACTGAATGCAGAAAGAGAGACTTTATAGGGAATGCTTAGAGAAATAGCCTTGACCCTTTTGCAGCATGAATACTGAAAGAGGAAAATACAGTGTAAACCAGATTAATACCTTCAAGTAAGCCCATCAAATTCAGAGCAGGGACCCAAGGGATTGTGCAAGCCATCAATCTTGTTCCAGGTCCTTCTTTAGAAGTATCCTTTTGAACACAGTAATGTAGATTTAGAGAGTTTGCAAAAGGAGCCCAGAGCCTGTGTTCCTGCTTTGAACTCATACCTCTGCTTTTCAAGGGTTCTGCAAACATAATCTTTCTCTTCCAGGTGCTTATCAATCTCTTAGAAGTTAAGGACTGCCAAAGAGGATTTAAAAAAAAAAGAAAGAAAGGCAGTCCAGGAAACCAAGACCATCAAGTAACAGAGTAATGCCTTTGTCATTTGGTTCCAGAAATAGAATCCCACCAGAGCAAGAGCTCATTGACTTTGTGGCTTGCATCTGAATAAGAAAAACCAAACCACTGGAAAGTTTTGGAAGAATGAAAATGAGGTTTTGCTTTGAATGTGCTGGACGTGGCTCTGTGCCGCAACACTATAGAACTCATTGTTCTTCCACATTTAGTTTTAGATCTTGATTTTAATCCCCATTAGAGTAGTAGCTCCATTGTGTCAATGAAATTTCCCTACTTTTTGATTCACCATTCAATAATTATGTCAAAAGGGATACTCTTGTTCAGGCTAATCAATAGGATACTGGCCATAGGATCTAGTTTTTCTTACTGCCATTTTCCATAAGCATTCGCAAGCTGCATTCAAAATGAAAGTCTAGTTTTATGCATTATTTCTTTAATAATTATAATGTTCTTGTTGTGTACCTTCAAGTAATTTCTGATTTATGGTGACCCAAAGGCAAACTTATCATGGGGTTTTCAGGGGGCTGAGAGTGTGTGATACACCCAAGGTCACCCAGTGGGTTTCTATGGCCAAGCAGGTCTACAGGGTCATAGTCCAATGCTCAAACTACTACACCACTCTAGCTCAAATAGTCCTATAAAAAGAGTCACAGATACTAGTCTGGATTGGAGATTTGGGTATTCTGTGCCAGGTAACACCTTGCCTAGCATTGCTTTGGGACACCGTGCCTGGCATCTTTTTAGTGTTATGCATGAAGGGTGAATTATTCACCATAGTACAACACACGTATTCTGCTGAAAGTGGCAGGAGCAGAGTAGCACCTACGGCAACATTGTGTATTGTGTTTGTGCATTGTGGTTGCTCATTGCACATTACACCACATTACCCAGTCACTGATATGTCTTTCACAATGTTGCTGTTCTGCATGGGTGTTGCATAGTGCTGGAATATTATATCTCCACATGTTGGTATTTATGCTGGAGGGATGACAGATTGAAAGTTATGACAGAAGCAAGGTATTGACCAGGGTTTTATGCTTGACACCTGTAGTCACTGTGCCACATTGTGTCTTTACAGCTAGATTGTTTCTGAGGTTTTATTTACTAATAAAAGCTGCCGAAGCTGCTGCTATTGTTGCTTTTCATGATGATGATGGTGACAATAGTGAGATTCTAGGCTGCATCAATAGCAGTATAATGTCTAGGTTGAAGGAAGTCATAATACCACTCCATTCTGCTTTGCTCAGATCAAACCTGGAATAATGTGCCCAGTTCTGGGCACCACAATTCAAGAAGGATATTGACAAGCTAGAATCTGTCCAGACATTGTTGTAGTTGTTGTGTGCCTTCAAGTTGTTTTTGACTTATGGTGACTCTAAGGCAAACCTGTCATGGGGTTCTCTGGTGCTGAGAGTGTGTGATGTGTCCAAGGTCAGCCAGTGGATTTCCATGGCCAAGTAGGGAATCAAACCCTGCTTTCCAAAGTCATAGTCCAATGCCCCAACCACTGCACCACTCCGGTTGTGTCCAGAGGAAGAAAACTTAAATGGTAAAAGGCCTGGAAACCATGCCCTACGAAGAACATCTTGGGGAAGAGAAGTCCATCTGAAGAAAAGTTTAAGAGGTGACATAACAGCCATGTTTAAATATTTGAAAGGATGTCCTATAGAAGATGTGGCAAGCTTGTTTTTTGCTGCTCCAGAGACTGGGACATGGAGCAATGGATTCAAATTACAGGAAAAGAGACTCCACCAAAACATTAGGAAGAACATCCTGGCAGTAAGAGCTGTTCTACAGTGGAAAATGCTGCCCTGGAGTATAGTGGAGTCTCCTTCTTTGGAGCTTTTGAAGCAAAGGCTGGATAGCCATCTGTCAGAAGTGCTTTGATTGCAAATTTCTGCATGGAAGGGGATTGGACTGGATTGCCCTTGTGGTCTCTTCCATCTCTATGATGCTATAATTTCTGAGCACCTTTTATCATTTAGTTTAAGCTCCTACATCATGTTTGTGCACTGTAAGTTTACACTAACAGAGTTATGTCATGGTTGTGCTAAATGACCCTTCTGAATACCATATGGGGTCCCATGCTTTTGCAGTAACAACCAGTATTGTGAAACTGATGTTCTATATGCTGAGGCACCTTCTTATTGTCCCATTGTGCAGGGAGGAAGGCACACCAGCTGTTTTTGCAGTGAACAAAGCACTACACTGAAGGCAATAGCAAATACTGCATAACTTACCACATTGCCCAAAATTAAAACGAGGAATTTATAGTCACAAGATGTGGTGACAGCTGCCGGTTTGGATAGTTTAAAGGGGAATTGGATCAATTCATGGAGGATGTGGCTGTCTGTGACTCCTCACCAAGATGGATTTAGACTCCCTTAGGTAGCAGTGACAGTATGCTGCAAAACCTCTTTATATGAGTTGCATGAACAAGAGGCTACTGTTGTGTACACATCCTGTTTGCAGGCTTTCCAGAGGCATGTAATTGCATACCATGTGAACAGAATGGTGGAATGCACAGTCTTTTGGTCCGATCCAGAAGTGCTCTTCTTGTTTTCTTAGCAAAGAGAACAGGCTAGAGGAAAGTAATGATCCTATAGATTTATTGCAAGCAAATATGTTAAAGTACCTTCAGCCACAAAATACTGCTGGACCAAGGAGGAGAAAATCTGGACTTGTGGTATTAAGAGGAGTTTGAAGGGATTTTTTGCCCAGCTGCTTACAGACAAGAGCAGTCTATTTGAGCAGTGATGATGAAGTCCTCCAGCAGCAATAAACTTGCAGGAACAGAGTCTTCCTGAGCTGGTTCCTAGGGCAGGGTCTAGAATCAGAACCTGCTCAAGGATATTGGTAGCGATAGCCACCTAGGACAGCAGGAAAATTTCAGCCTGGCCTGAGGAGTGAATATTCTGTGGCCAATCAAGTACAGTATGGCCATCTTACTTTTTTTATTATTATTTTTGTATTATGATTCAAATCCGCCAGAGATTTCTTATTTCTTTAGCAATGTCTGAGCAAAAAAAAAGCTATTTGGTTTAATGCCACTTGACATGCCAAGAGTTTTGAAAAACATATTGGAAATCAGCCTTTTCCATCAGGCTTTCCCCCACCCCCAGAGGAAAGGAAGAGGGATAAAGGGAGACATCTGTATAACAACGTGAGCATTCAGACATCTCAGAGAATTGCAAGGAGAGTGACACAAGCAAAGCAGGCAGGGTCAGTCACATGTTTGAACTAGGAACAATGCAACAGCAGTGTTGCTTTGATCAAGCTTTTAACGATAATGCAGAAGGTGAAGCAAGAATGTCTGCATTCATTCATTCCAGGAGCAGCGTGGGACTCACTGCTTTGTTGCTGAAGACTATAGAGCTCTGGTGACCTTTGATTGGCATCAGGTACCTTCATGTTGATCTTTGTATTAAATAGGTTTAAATGTACAGCAATTCCCCCATTATCCACAGCTATCACTTTCCATGGTTTCAGTTATCTATGGTCAACAGCAGTCCAAAAATATTAAACGGGAAATTGCAGAAATAGCCTCCTTCCTCGCAGACTCACCTTCTTCCCTTCCACTCTTTGTAAGTATCTGTCCCCCAGCTCCTAGACGATGGCAGCCATGTGGCCTGCTCTGGTTCTGGCATCACCAGAAGTAGCCTTCTAGGTTTGCAGGGACCATACAGAGATGCAAAAGACTCATAGCATCCAGTAATCTGAATCTTTTGCATCTCTCTATGGTCCCTGCAAAGCTATAGAACTACTTCTAGTGATGCCAGAACCACAGCAGACTGGTACTATCCATGGTTTCAGAACCAGAGCAGGTTCAGTACTATCCACAGTTTCAGACATCCACAGAAGGCCTTGGAATGTATCCCCCATGGATAAGGGAACAGCTATAATTTGTTTTAATTTGTTGTAAGGTGCCTGCAGTAGGAAAATAGAAGTAGATTGTTTCAAGCAAGGAAGCTATGGCTGTCTTCAGTTTGGAAGATTTGAGCAGGGTAGTCGATGAACAGAGTTCTTGATGGTCTTTCATCCATGGGGTTGCCATAAATCAAAACTGACATGATGGCAAATAACAACAGAAAACAAATGGACAGGACTTTCTTTCATGTATGACATTCCCAACAGTCTCAGGTCTGAATTCTCTCTAGAAGTCAAAATGATCAAACTGAGTCTACTGTACTTCAGATGCATCATGAAACAATATGATTCACTGAAAAAGACTTGGTAAAGTGGGAGGTGAGAGCCAGCATGATGTAGGCCATTTCCGCACTAGCTTATTATAGCACTATAATTCCACTTTCAATATCCTATGGAATCCTGGTGTTTGCAGTTTCACGGCCCCTCCGTAACTGCAAACCCCAGGATTCCAGAGGATGTTGAAAGTGGAATCATAGCACTATAACAGGCTAGTGTGGAAATGGCCACAGTAGGCACAGAACAATGACAACAACAGCAAAGTGGGAGGCAGGTAGAAAAAAGGAAGACCATATTACAGGTGGATAAACTCTATCAAAGACATCACAATCCCGAGTTGGCAAGTCCTGAGCAGGGTTGCTGATCACAGGATGTCTTAGTGCTCTCTCATTTTTAGGGTCTCCATAAGTCAACATCAACAACAAATAAAAAACAATGACAGGCTGTTCTGGGTGTCACATGAGAAGAATAGCAGGGAGAGAGAGAGAGAGAGAGAGAGAGAGGCTTCAGTGAGTTCTGTTAGCAGATTCTGGTGTTTTTCCCCACCCCAGCAGAGGGGAAAGTCTGCCCAAAGACACTCGTCTCACCCGGAGCAGCCTGCAGGCATCCAAAAGCTGTTGTGCTGCTAAGATTAAGTTGCGTGACCAGCCAAAGCTTAGCAGATAAATATAGAGGCTTCACAGTCATGTAGCTAACTTAATGCACTTCCAGAAACAAAGACAGCTGTGTGACGTCAGTCCAGCACACTCCTCAGAGTTCCCACTGCAGATGTTTCAGCTCTCAGAGAGTTTTATCTGTGCGTGTCTGTTTTGTGTGCGTGTGAAAAATGTCTGCACTCCAAGGGATGTCACAAAGCTGATGCAAAGACAGTGGAGTGCTTTGGAAATTATTTTTTTCTATCTTGCCTTTATTGAAGAAAATATTTCCTTCCTGTTTGTTAAAATGAACCATATTCGATTAAGACAGCCATCCTAAATGTAGTTACCAGAGTGCAAGCCTTGCTGAACACAGCAGGACTTATGTTCACAAGTAAATGTTCAAAGGACTACTTTGGATCACTGGCAATCTTAACTCATTTTTTTTTAAAAAAAAAAAACTTTTTTAGTGAAAACTAGTATAGTTGATCAGGCTTACAAACAAGAGATTTTCATACAGATTAACCAGGAAAAAGATAGAAGTAAAAAGACTAACAAGGAAAAAATACAAAGACGATCCAAAATATGATAGAGGGATAAATTTGGAAACCTTTATGTATGTTCTGCATGATTTATTTACTTAGCTCCATGAGTGCATCCCTGCAGACGGGCATCCATTTGCATTATAAGCTGTATCAACATATGAAACAAATGGAAACCAAGTGGCTTCAAAACTATTTGAGTTCTTTTCTCCTTTAGCCAAGAACCTGCATCATGCTTGCATAATGTAAATGAACACTCTCATTGTTACTCATTGGTTGTATTATAGCACCCTTCTTCTTCAATTGCCGCATTGTGCAACTAATTGTGTATAAGTCAGTTTGCCTACCAATTGTCCTCTTATGTAACGAGGACTGGACAGGTGCTGTTTCTACAATCCCAGACCAGAATCCTGTATCAACTACTTAGTATCCTCAATTCCTTATCATACTCCACTCTTACAGTGCTATATTCCCCTTTGTTACCCTGATATCTGGGGGTCCCAGGAGGGACACCTAAATAACCAAACACACTTTGGGGGAAATTAGCTGGAGCACTCACTAAAGCTAGTGAGAGGCAGGGTAACTTAGCAGGATCTTACAACCCAGCGTCTACGGGGTCAGATCAGTCAAGCAATCAGACAGGTTAAAATAGCAAAAATGATGTTTATTAAGCACAGGCAAATATTAAAGACACCACAGTCACACAGATAACTAAGGAATCAGAGATTGACTTGAAATAGGGATTTTTGGAGGGAAATGGGTGATACAACACCTGTCTCGTAGTCCTGGAGAGGTCTGAAGATTGAGTTCATTGGTATGGAGTCTCAGTACGTGGGACTGAGGGGACAGCTCACCAAACAAAGCGACAGCAAGGCGGTCTGGAAGTTCGGAGCGATCCGAGGAGGGTCTCGGAATCAGGGGTTTTTATCGGGTGAATTGTGACTGCAGGCCATACCTTACTCGGTGAGAACAATACGTTTTAGGAGCAGGACAAAGCTTTGGAAAGGTCAGAATTTAGCATGATTGACTTAGAGCCAAATTAACAATAGTGTAGCCAGTATGCAAATACGGAGCGCTTAGTACAGCTTTCTCAGGTTACCTGCTCAGAGCAGGGAGCCTTTGTTAGTATCGTGCATATGCAATGAGGTGTTTGCTGCAAAGGTCCCTGAAGCGATGAACTGGCATTATCTGGCCTGCCTGGGTGGAGAATGGAATGTCCAGCAATTATCGGCCGTGCCTGTTTGCGTGCTTGTCCGGAGGCCTCACAAACACGTGGAGTGGGGTGGCAGAAGAAAGCCGAATGGTTTGATATCAAAATGATAACAAGTGCTATCTCCGGGCAAGCCTGGACCTCAGTAACACCTTTAACTGCCATGGCAACATCCTGTTTAATTCTGGGGCTTGTAGTTTAGTGAGGCCCAAGAACTCTCTGGCTAAGAAGTCTAAATGCTCCTCCATAAATTGCAATTCCCAGGATGTTGCCAAGTAGAATATAGAGCTAAAAAAGTATAGTGTGATAAATTCCTAAGTAACTTCTCCTGGCCCAAACACGCCCCCCCAAAAAAAATCTGACAGAAATATCATTTACCCCCATCCAATCACTGGCAGAATGTGCCCCTTTCTTCCCATGCAGCTGATACCTAGTAAAGGAGATTGGGGGGAATTACAATCATGGCAATAGCATCAAAATTGTAACTGAGTAGCAATCATGAATAAGGAACAGTTACGGATGAGTAAATCTAGGTCACTGTTTCATATTCACAATCACTAGTTAGTTGTGATATCATTGCCATGACTGTAACCGCCCGTCCCCAACCTACTTTACCAGACTTTCCTCGTCTGAGTATATTGCAGACTACAATTCCCGTCACCACCAAACTTAACATGGTATCTCTTCAAGGCTTCAGGGAGGAGATGTTTCCCATCTGATGCTCTCCCAGATTCTACTGTCAATGGCCATTGACCAACAGCTGTTTGGGACCAAGGGCCCCAGCTTAGGAAAAATGGGTTGTATGCCCACACACTGGAGAGCACCAGCTTTGGGAAGGGGACCTTCCAGTGATCCAGCTCAACAGATCACTCATCTTCCAAATGTGATCCTCTTCCTCTTTTTGGTAACTTGTACAGGAAGGATAAATAAGGAACAGCTGCATTACAAAGGGCTGTGACTGTTTAAGTGACTTATATAAGTAAATGCCTTTCTCTCCATCTGAGTTGCTAGACTCTCAAAAGCACATCTTCTGTCACCATTTGCCATGTGTCCTCCTCCTGTCTCCCTGGAGATACCCACGGAGGTCATCATGATTGATCATGGGCATGCATGTGGGAAAGTCTGTTTCTTGTCATCTATGCTGTGACAAAGTGATGCTATTTCACGTCAAAGCCTTGAAGTCACACTGCCTCCAAATGCTAGAGGACAGTCAAAGGAGATCATTTCTTACCAGCATGCCAAGTGATATCCAATTCCACCGTGGCCAAAATGATATTTTACTATGCCACATAATATTTGAAGGAGTTTTTGTAATAAAACAAAGGAGGGTGAACTTCAAGGGATACATAAAATAATTGTTATTTATTTGCAAGCAGACTTTGATTTATTACCATTATTACTGGCTGGCATTCTGTATTGCAGTTATGGGTCCATAACCTTGAGTTATGGATCTGTAACTGCTTTGTATTCAGTAAGTCTTTCTGTAAGTCTATGTAAATGCTTCCCAAGTCCCCTCTAACAGCCAGTAGCTGAATGAAGTGAAGGTGTTCTGTTCGGTTGCCCAATATGATGCAAGAAGGAGGATGTTTCTGGCCTCCTCCCACCGGTGAGTGAAGCTGCGACAATCAGAAGCAGGAGCCCTCTCTTAATGCCTTGTTGCAGCCTTGCTTGCTGATGGGAGAGGAACAAAGAATCCTCCTCCTTGTACCTCAGTGGGCAGCTGAACAGAATTCCTTCAACACATAACTGCATAGCCAGTGTAGCATATTTGTGGTAGTGATGATGATGGTAGTTCCTAACATGTTTCAAGCATAGCATGCATCAGAGGCTGGAATCGTATTGGTGATATACACTGGTGCAACCTCCTGTAATCTCAATGTATGTGCTTTTTAGTTCATCACACAAGAAGGTGTTCAGTACCTCCTTGTTCAATATCACTTGCTCCCCCAACACAACCAACCTTTTCAATGCCAAAGTGGAGTCCCATGTGGCCAGAATATCCAGACATCATCTGGCTACAGGTCAGTATTAAGGAAAATAACTGTTCAAAAGTGGGAAAGACTACCTTGGAAGGGGAGGGCCTTCCTTGGAGGGTTTTGGACAGAGGTCATATGGCCATCAGTGGTCTGGATTCCTGGATTCTTGCATGGCAGGATTGAGTTACTTTATGGTTTACTTTATGCCCCCACACACCCTGGCCATGTCCCCAGACATTGCAGCCCCACTCCCATGCACAGTGGTCACACCTCTCATGCTGTACTTGTCAAGGTCAGAGACCTGGGCAGCAAGCCAGCCTGGAGAAGGGAGTGTGAGAGCTAGCAGAGTCCTGCCAGGAGGAGTCAAGGAAGCACTTACTCAAAGGGAGTCCTTCTACCTAAACCAGACCAACAAGCAGAAACCATAGTCAGAGTTCCAAAAGCCAGGGGTCAGGAGCCAGGTGCTGGAAGCAAGGGAAGGGCTTGTAAGAAGTTTGCCACAAGCAAAGGAAGGCTTCCAGGCAGGCAGTTATATAGCTCAGGCACAGGTGTGGCCGGTCACCACTTCTTGAACTTAATCAAGGAAGCCTCCCTTTGCTCAGCTCTCTTGAGTCTCCGCCTTGTTTGTGGGCTGATTGGCACAGGCTCCAAGGCATCTTCAGAATTGGATCCCTGTTGCCCTAAAGGAGCAGGCAGAGGAATGTCTGAGCCCGCTTGGTCCATGGCAGCAGGGGAAGCTCTTGAGCTGCAGGACTCATCTCCAGCCAGAGCAACAGGGACCAACAGCTGATGCTCAGCAGCAGCAGCAGCAGCTCTGACAGGAGTTTCAGTTATCACACTACTAGATTTCATCCCCCCCAGTCAGGTTTGTTTGGGGTTGCAACTGTCTAAAAATATATTTCCTTTTAGCCAAATTTAACAGAATGTAAATCAACCAATCAGAATCAGAAATCAGAAATGTCCTTAAATCCACCTGCTTGATGCATGGAAGAATACAGAAGGGAGTTTTGCAGCCTCAAACAACTGTTGCTACATCTTATGTTCTCCACTGTTAATCACATGTTAAGAACACATTAGAAAAAAGTCTTTACAATTTTTCCAACACTATTGGAACAGGAGATGCTGCATCCAAATGCTTCAGTGTGCATGCAAAATGCCTTCTGACCAGAGATATGGAAATTTTACTTTGGGGCTACAATCCCCAGAAATCCCCAGATGAAGGCCATGCTTTTCTAAGCTCTGCTTAGATGTCAGAAGCATGGTCTTTTAGGTCCAGGAAGATAAGGCAGAGTGAGTACGTGCATTTCTGTAACTTCCTTTGCACATTCCCTCAATGAGCAAGAGAGTCATCTGAAGCAGCTGTATCATATATCCAGGATCTGAGTAACACATGGCATTGCTAAAGTTATTTTGCACACTGAATGTGGTACTGCTGACTCAATTCAGAAAATATCAGTACCACTCCATTGTTGTGTGCAGTCCCGGGAGGGATGCATTCATTTTGGAGAAGGAACAAAAGGAATGTATCATCATGTGGCAGGAAGTTCATCCCAGCAATAAGATGACTCTAAGGAAATCCCTTGCATCAATTACAATGTCAGGAAAGTTACCAAAGCTTGAAATTCCCCACTGCAGCTCAAGGAGATTGAAATGAAAGATGACTCCAATGAAAAACACATCATATCTGACAAAGACAGAGCCTTCTGTTTTTCTACCCAATGATATTCCCAATAATATTTCATTAAGACAGTGGCTCTTAAAGTGTGAAGTGGGACCCTAAGTGGGGCACAATAGTTGCTGGGGAGTGCAAGAAAATTCAGCCTGCAAGTACAGCTAATGCTGAATAAGAAGGGCAAACCTTAGTAAGAAAGTAACAGAAAGGTAATGAAAAGCTGAGAAGAAGAAGAAAAAAGCTGATGAGCTAACTTTTTCAATAGCGCAACAAGCAACTTCCCATTTACTGTAACAAGTAATGGCAGTGAAATATTTTTTACAAGTAACTTTCCAAACTCTGACCCAGCCTTTGAACTACACAGTTAATTTAATAAATTGCAGTTCATTTCTATGTATGTCTATTCCCAACTTTGTTCAATGGGCTTTGCTACTAAATATGCAGTTTTGTATTATGAATAAATAAGTTACTCTCCTGTCAAATGTAATAGAAGACCTGACTTCAAGAAGATAAATAAAATCATTAAGCAACCTCCAAGTTATTCATGGAAGACACTTCAGAAAAAAAAATGAATATAACACTCCAGCTGAAATGGAGGCTTTTAAGTGGTGGCCCCTACTTATCCTTGGGCAGTGGGTCTTTCTGGAATGGAAGCAGAAAGATTATCAGAAAGAACACAACTCTCTATCCACTGAACCACAGTGTTGCATAAACAGGTCACCTACAGAAAGCAGGAGGACTTTGAGCAAACTGCGTTCCTTTGAAAGTTCCATTGCCTAGCAGACAAGGATGCCATTGAAAAAGTCTGCATATGAAATGCCAAGGCAACAATTTGCATTAAGAATGAGTGGCAAATGTATTATATCTTGCCTGAATGGCGAGAACATGACTGCATCTGTCTCTGTCAAATGTGGGCAGAGATGCTATTTCTGGCTTGCCATTTTGGAAAGATAAAAGGTTGGTAGTTATTTCAAAAAGCATCTTCTCATGTCTTCTGTGGTGGTCTTATGCTCTCTTAGAGTCACAGTTAATCAGGACAGCAGGGTCAGAATGAACTCAAAGATACAGATGCTAATATTGGGCTGTTTTGTGCCTTCAAAAGCCAGGTTGAATAATTTCTCCCTGCTGCAGAGAAAACAAATATTTATAGAATCATAGAAACATAGAGTTGGAAGAAACCCCAGGGGCCATCCAGTCCAACCCCCTGCTATGCAGGAACACACATCAAAGCACTCCCAACAGAATGGCCATCTAGCCTCTGCTTACAAACCTCTAAAGAAGGAGACTCCACCACACTCCGAGGCAGCATATTCCACTGTCAGACAGCTCTGACTGTCAGAAAGTTCTTCCTAAGGTTCAGGTGGAATCTTCTTTCCTGCAGCTTGAATCCATTGCTCTTTGTCCTAGTTTCTGGAATGGCAGAGAACAAGCCCACTCTCTCCTCGACATGACATCCCTTCAAATATTTAAACATGGCTATCATGTCCCCTCTTAACCTTCTCTTCTGCAAACTAAACATCCCCAGCTCCCTAAGCCACTCCTCATAGGGCTTCATGGCTTCCAGACCCTTCACCATTTTGGTCGCCCTCCTCTGGACACGTTCCAGCTTGTCAACATCCTTCTTGAATTGAGGTGCCCAGAACTGGATACAGTATTCCAAATGAGGCCTAACCAATGCAGAATAGAGTGGTAATGCAGAATAAAGTGGTTTGGTATTAACACATCCCAAATTGTTTGGGGGGAATTATTGTGTGCAGAATTCTATGGGCTTTAAGAGAGAATTGTGGAGGATTGTCCACAACCCTGCATTAGCTACTCGGTTATCTTTGCATAATTAAGTAATATCTCCAACCCCCAGGCCCACCTTAACAGCCAGCAGCCACATCAGGTGAAGGAGGCCTGTACAGCTGCTGATTGGGGTTCTGATGTTTCCAGCCCTCTTTTACTAGCAAGCAAAGTTGAGATGAATTGTGACAGGCTTCTTGTTCCTGATTGTCACAGCCTCGCTTGTTTGGTGGAAGGAGGCTGAAAACATCCTTCTCATAGTGCCCCAGTTGGCAGCTGAACAGAGCTCCTTTATTAGATGTGGCTCCTGGCTTTTAAGGTGGGCTTGGGGAGAGCATTTATGATCATGGCAATAGTGCCATGATAACGGCTACACAGTCTTACTGAATTCGGAACAGGTACAGGAATACAAATCTGTAACTGCAATACAGAATGTCAACCACTGTGTCCAAACAAATGCAAAACTCAGAAATATTACACAACAAAAATCTCGTGCAGAAAACCACAGTCCTGCACCACAAATTCATGTGGCTGTCTGGAAATTGTCTTGTGTTCTTTTGTTTTGATTTTTTGTATAAAACCCATATTTCTTATGCAAAAAAATAACCCAGCCCAACCCACACTCTCTCTTTGAAGCTTGCTCTCTTTGAAGCCTGCAATCTCTCTTTGAAGCCTGCAATCTTTTACAGGCAGAACTGATGGGAACCTTCACGTGGGTCTCAAGGTCCTTTACCTTTCTTCCCCGAGGGTTGCATTCAGATCTAACAAATTCACAGCTGAGTCTGGTGGCATCCTGTATTCTCATATGGATGCTCATAAAGGGGCAGTGGCCACTGGGCTTCTTAAGTCTGAGCAGCCCTCCATCACATCTTTGATTTAATTAGAGGTGGGGAAGGGGGTCGAGATTCTTCACCAGAAAACTGAAGAGTCAATCTTTAAAATAAAAAAAAAGCAGAGAGATTTGTGCATTTGATGTATATACCTTATGATCAGAGCATGGATTCCGCCTGCAATCATTCTATACCAGGGATCAGAGATATGGGGGAAGATATTTTATTATTTATTTATTAATCTATTTATTTATTTATTGAAGTATTTCTATCCTGGCCTATATCAAAAAGATCTGAGAACAGCTTACAAATGGAAATAAAATAGGTAAAACATAATTTTAAAAAATAAAAATGATTTAAAGATGTTAAAAACATATTAAACCTAATAATGAGTTGAAAACAGGTATAAAGGATCGTAAGGTTTTTAAAACTGCCTCCACCACTATTTGTGATGAATCAATCAATGAGATCCAAAGGTCTTAATGAACAGCCATGTTTTCACTTGGCTCCTAAATGAAATGGAAGTTGGCACAAGTTGGACCTCCAAGTGGAGATCATTCCACGATCGGGGTGCCATGAATGAGAAGGCACTCTTCTGTGTCTCAATGCGGTGTCTTGACCTCATGGGTGGAACTCAGAAAAAACCCCTCCAGCAGACCACATTCCTGAAGCAGACGCATATAGGAAGAGGTGCTCCCTCAAGTATCAAGGTCCTGAGACATTTAGGAGTTTAGCTGTAATCAGAAGCACCTTGGATTCAGACAGGAAACAGATATGGGTACTTCTAAAGCAGAGCTTTCCAGACTTTTCATGTTGATGACACACTTTTTAGACATGCATCATTTTGCAACACAGTAATTCAGTAAGTAGTTCAGTAAGTGGAGGCAGCCCCTCCACCCGAGCCTGGCCCACTATTGCTGCTGCCCTCGCTGGGGTCTTCCTTGGCCCCATGGCAGCAGCAGCAAGTGACAGAGGCAGCCCCTCCACCTGGGTCTGGCCTGCTGCTGCCACCCTCAACAGGTCTTCCTCAGCCCAGGGTGGCAGTGGCAAGAGAGGAAGCCCCTCCACCCAAGCCTGGTCCACCACCACAGCCCTCACTGGGGTCTTCCTCAGCCCGGGGCAGCAGCAACAGTGGAAGAGGCAGCCCCTCCAGCCATTACGTTTGTGCGACACACTTTCACACTGTAGCCAACACACTAACATGTCACAACACACACCTTTTCGCACGGCATTTTTAATGCAAAAGGGCCCCTCAAGCATCACACACATGTGAGGAGTGGTCCACACAACGCACTCACATTTGCACAATGCTCCAGGGCCTGACAGGGACCACTCATGCATTTTCATTTTTCATTTTTGGCTTTAAGCCAAAAGTGGTGTGCGGTCGCGCATTGCTCCGGGGCCCCGCGCACACTTACCTTGCCTGTGGAGACTCAGGAGCCAGGCCGGTCACGCTTCCTGTCCAGTGCAGCCTGGGAAGGTCCCAGGCTGCACTGTGAAAGGAAGAGGCGGGGTTCTCACGCGAGCAGGAAGCTCATGCAGAGCCAAAGGACCCCGGACGCAAGAGCCTCTCTCCGGAGGTTGCTTTCGCGAGCACCGCACCCCAGCACCAAGAAAAGGTGAGTTGCAGAAAGGGTCTCAGTTTGGAAAGCTCTGTGCTAAAGTATTATCATGAGTGAGTCGGAATGTGGATAGACGTGTGGTGGCAAAGCCATGTTGGTGAAGGTACAGCTGGTCACTTCTTGGAGAAAAGACTTCCTGGGAAGTCTACATAAGCCACCTTGATCCTACATCCATTGTGTAATGTAAATCTCTGTGTGTGGAGTAATGCAGTGAGTGTGCCAACATTGTATTGAATGCCAACGTTACTCATCTGAATATGCAACCATGTACACAGCTGAACCCACTGGGCCATTGCATGTCCAACCCATTCTACAACCTAATGTATATACAGGCACATCTCCAAGTTCAGTGGCACATGTAAAACTCCACTTCCATGAACTTGGATTGAACGCAGATGTTCCGCAAAGGACAAAAATGTCCAGTCGCTGCTGTAGGGAAACTTACATATGCCTAAGACACCAGTAGGACGCTGGTTCTTGTGTTCCATTCCACGGAAGAGACATGAGGTATCAATCTATGATTAGCTTGTTCTTGCGGCATCAGTTCTATCAGTTTCTTGGTGTAGCTGTTACCATCGCAACAAGAGAGTGCAAGAGTGTTTTGCCTTTTGAAAAAGCCTATTGTCAAAATGTGTGTGGGGGTTATGTCATAATAAAATGTTCATCTTAGAGCACCACTCTGAAGGCCAAACTAGACACAACCCCATTCATAGAACAGAGTGAATGCATTTTGAACAATGGAATGAATTGCTTTAAAAAAAAAAAATGTAAATAGCAAATGGAACCCGAACTGAATTGGTAAGGCTAGGGTTACCATATGTCCTCTTTTTTTCTAAAACACATTCTCTTTTTCAGAGCTAAAATTTGTGTCCAAGTGGGTTTTTGAAATGTTCAAGGATTTTTTGTCCAACATGTCTACTGTCACTTTGCCTCTTCCCCACTGATGTTACCTGATAATTATCATAGTTATTGGTTGGTTGGAGTCACTAGTTGGTAAATGTGTCCTTTTTGTTTGTTTTTCAAAATATGGAAACTCAACTTTAACCCTTTGATTGCCAGTGTAGCCCTGATCTGAATTCCCACACCTTTGTTTTGCTTCTAGAGGAAACCATATTCACATCATTGGAACTATTTTTTCTAATGGAAGATTTCCTTGGAAAAAAGAGAATGAGTTTGCTATCTGGATCAACATGTAAGACTTTTTTTTTGGGGGGGGGGTCATTAATTGCTTTCAAGTCTACTTCAACCTATGGTGACCCTATACAGGAGAAATTTGCAAGAGTCCTGGTCATCAACTCAGATCTTGGATGACTCACGAGTCTTACTTTAGGAAAACAATTCAGGCAATTGCTAATCACAAAAACATCACCATATATAAGTTTATATAAGTTTGCCTTGGGGGTCCACATGCGCTTAGGTCTTGCAAACATAGTTGTTGTTTCCTTGATCGAATCAATCCATCCATAATATGGACTCCCTCTTTTCCCACTGCCTTCTGCTTTACCAAGCATTATTGCCTTTTCCAATGAGTCATGTCATCTCACTATAGGTCTAAAATATTATTGTTGTTATGTGTCTTCAAATCGTTACCAGCTTATAATGACCCTAAGGCAAATCTATCACATTGATTTTTTGGCAGGATTTGTTCAGAGGGAATTTCCCCTTGCCCGCCTCTGAGGCTGAGAGAATGTGACTTTCCATGGCTGGGCAGGGATTTAAACCCTGGTCTCCTAATGTCCTCAACAAGCACTCAAACCAACACACCACATTGGCTCACCTAAAATATAATAGCCTCAATTTAACATTTTGGAAGCTATTGAAAGTTCCAGCCTGACTTGCTCCAGATCCTATTTATTTATCCTTTTTGGCAGTCCATGGTATCTGTAGAATTCTGCCCCAGCGCCACATTTCAAATGAGTTTATTTTTTCCCCCTGTCAGCTTTCTTCATTGTCCAGCTTTCACAAACATACATAGAAATCAGAAATATTTTAACATGGACAATCCTGACTTTGGTATTCAATGCATACTCTTCACTGGACAGATACAAAACTTGCCTTCATGTTTTCACCAGCATCTGAGAACTACAGCTCCAGTTAATAATTTCCATCATTTGAACTGTGTTCCTCTCCCACCTCCCTTCCAAAATAGAGTCTTTTAAGGCAGAAAAAAAAAACCAACTGAAGGGAAATAGATGCTTATGATAAAACACATATTTATGATCCTCTGCTCACCAAATGGTGATTTGACAGAAAAATGGCTCGTTTTCAGACAGCACTTAAACTGAATCAATCCTCCTGACAGAAGGAGATGAACATGGTATCTTTGCCTCCAGATATTTGCTTCTTTTTCAACAGAAAATTTTAGCGCATGATTGCAAAATAAGATAAAATAAAATTTAAAAAAATAAAAGAATGCAAGGCTACAGAAGAAAGATCTGACATAAAGCCACCAGCAGACTTATAGAAAGGCATCTGATGAATGTTAACGTCAAAACAATTACTGACACCTCCTTGTCATCATTATTAGTTAAATTCACAGCACCATCCAGTGGCAGATGGCTGCTTCCACGCAAGGGGAAAGTGAATTTTGTTTTCTAGTCCAGACTTTAAAAGAGATGTCCAAGCAGATGAGTCTATTTTGGGGACAGGGTTTGTCAACTTGGATATCTCCTTAAAATTTCAGACTACAACCCAGAATGGATTCAGTGCCTCACTAGCATAGAAGCCAACAGTTTCCACCAACACCATTGATTTCAGTTTTGTTATTTCAAGCTGACACAAGAAGGAGATGCAACCTCTGCCCCAAGTTGCTTATAAATTTCAAGATTTCTGGAACAAAGAGAATGACAGATAAGAGGAAAAGAAAACAAGCTACATCCAGTGGTTGGATAGTGTAGAGTTCCATCACTTCTCACTAATATCTGCAGCTGACTGCCTGCATCAGAGGCATAGCTATGATAACCATCTCCATTTCCTGATCTTTCCTCTGAAACCCACTTTAGAAGCCAGTAAGCCATCCCAAGTAATGAAGTTTTGCGGCACTGGTGAACCGGGTGCTGCAGGATGATGTAACCAGTTCCTTCCTGCCAGCAAGGAATGGTTCAATGTAGAGTTGCAACAGGACCAGGGAAAGATGCCTGCTTCTGTTCCTTGCACTGTCACTCACTGGTAACAGAGGGCTGGTCACTGAATCGTAGGATCATAGAATCATAGAGTTGGAAGAGATCACAGGGGCCATCCAGTCCAACCCCCTGCCATGCAGGAACATCCACCAAAGCACTCCTGACAGATGGCCATCCAGCCTCTGTTTAAAATCCTCCAAAGAAGGAGGCTCCACCACACCCCATTGAGGCAGCATATTCCACTGTCAAACAGCTCTGACTGTCAGGGTGTTCTTCCTGAGGTTCAGGTGGAATCTCTTTTCCTGTAGTTTGAATCCATTGCTCCTTGTCCTAGCATCTAGAGCAGTGGAAAATTAGCCTGTTCCCTCTTCGATATGACATCCTTTCAAATATTCAAACGTGGCTATCATGTCTCCTCTTAACCTTCTCTTCTGGAGGCTAAACATATCCAGCTCCCTAAGCTGCTCCTCACAGGGCATGGCTTCCGTGTCATCTTGCAGCACCTTACTCACCATCACTGCAGAAGTCTTTCCCTTGGGACAGCTAAGTGGTCTTTAAGGTGGGTTTCAGAAGCATTTACAATTGTGACAATAGTACCACAAACACAGAGGTGCATGGAAACTGTTGCACAGCCATACATCTAACTTACAATGATATAACTGACCAATAGGATGCCAGCCTGCAAATTTTGGTTAAAGTATGTTTCTAATAAAGGACTAGAGTTGATTACATTAATCTTAACCCTGTGAGGTAGGTAAGACTGTCAAAAAGTGACCAGACCTGGGTCACCCAATAAACTGGGTGACCTAGGAGACAGGAACTCTGGTCTCTCTGGTTCCTAGTCTGATAGTCTACCAACCACTATACTGCACTATCTTCCCACAATGTTTTAATAGCTTTTAATATTGGCCAGAATCTTGTATCATAGAATCATAGAGTTGGAAGAGACCCCAGGGATCATTGAGTCCAACCCCCTGCTATGTAGGAACACCCATCAAAGCATTCCCAACAGATGGCCATCCAGCCTCTGCTTAAAAACCTCCAAAGAAGGAGACTCAACCACACTCCGAGGCAGCAGATTCCACTGCCAGACAGCTGTAACTGTCAGGAAGTTCTTCCTGAGGTTCAGGTGGTATCTCTTTTCCTGCAGCTTGAATCCATTGCTCCTTGTCCTAGTCTCTGGAGCAGCAGAAAAAAGCCTGCTCCCTCCTCGACATGACATCCCTTCAAATATTTAAACATGGCTATCATGTCCCCTCTTAACCTTCTTTTCTGCAGACTAAACATACCCAGCTCCCTAAGGCGTTCTTCAGAGGGCTTGGCTTCCAGACCCTTCACCAATTTGGTCGCCCTCCTCTGGACACATTCAAGCTTGTCAACATCCTTCTTGAACTGAGGTGCACAGAACTGGACACAGTATTCCAAATGGGCCCTCCATACCCATGGATTCTGCATCCGCAGCTTCAACCAACCACAGCTTGAAAATAGTAAAAAAAAAGTTCCCAAAAGCAAACTTCGATTTTGCTATATTATATATAAGACAACATTTTACTACACCATTATACATAATGGGACTTGAGCATCCATGAATGTTGGTATCCACAGGGGGTCCTGGAACCAAACCCTAGAGGATAGTGAGGGCCCACAATACTAAGTTAAGTATCCTTAACTAAGTAACCCCTCCTGCCCTGATCCTCACCCCCAAACCTAACATAAACATAATTCAGTCACGCTCTGATCACTAGCAAAATGAATGTCCTTCTTCCTATGCAGCTGATGCCCAGTAAAATAGATGTGGTCAGGAGTTACAATCACAACAACAGAGCCACAATCAATTGTGAATACAAAATAGTTACCTAGATGTATTCATCTATAACTGTTTCGTATTTCTGACTGCTACTTAGTCATAATTTTGGCACTATCACCACCATCATAATTCCCCCCACCAGACCTGCATCAGCGGCATGAGAAGGTGGAGATCTATCTTGCCAGTGATTGGAGCATGGATGAATGATGCTTCCGTCAGGCATGGGAGGACCATTTACTTAGTTAAGTATGCATAGAGTTTACTTTGTTAGGTGTGCATAACTAAATGGTTGATACAGAATTCCAGCCATCATTTGTCAAATGTATTGAAGAGAGTTCCAGTGCCAAAGACCTACAGTGTGCCTATGATTTGATAGAAAATAAGATACTGGGGCTTCAGTGTTTGTCGCTGACAATCGCAGCTGAGCTGAAGTTTGAACAAGGACCTCGCTGTCTCATCACTCACATTCTTAACCATTGCATTAATTCTTGACTTCTTAGTATATCACTGCAATTGACCAAACTTGTTAAGAGAATGATAAATAGCTCAGGCTAACAGCAGTGGCTGTGTAGTGTCCTGCCCAGATGGAGCCTTCTCTAAGGAGGGGAGGGAAGAGAAGAACCCAGACAATGGGCTTCGGTCATACCCAAGGAAGCCGGCAGCCCTGCTAGCATTGCCTGGACTGTCTCACACAGACTGTGAAGAGCAGGAATCACAACTAGTGCCCCTCAAATGTCAGAAAATAAAGTGGCAGAAACAAACAAACAAACAAAAAGCAGGACCCACCTTGGCATGCTCAAAAAGGAGCACTGAACCAAAGAGACCAGAAATGCTAGATTACAATTGGCTATAAATCAGCATAGGCAAAGGAGGAGACTAGTCTCCACGTGCTTATAGATGGACCAAATTTTATTCTTTAAGAAAGCCCAACGTGTTTCCTCCTGTTTATAAATTGTTTGGCTTTCTTAAGGGGCTGTGTTGAAAACATTATTGTCAATATTATATAAAAGAACACTCATATAAAAAACCCAGCAAGTTCAAATAGCTGAACATTATACATATAATAAATCTTATGCATACCATGAATCTAACAGAAATTTCTGGAGTTGCTACTGCACGCTATTTGAGACCTGGACTGCTATGTAACAAAAGGGACAAACTACACTTTTTTTTTTTTTGGTATGTGTATAATGTTCTGCTGTGTGAACTTGTTGGTTTTTATATGTGTGTGTTGTTCTTTTATGTAATATTGAAAATAATGTATTTGTTTTTGATACAGCCTCTGAAGAAGGCCAAACAATTTATAAATAATCTTTGAGCTTTTTTAAAGAATGACATTTAGTCCATCTATAAGCACATGAAACCTAGTCTCCTTCTCCTTTGCAGATTCATACATGTGCTTTCCAGTATTTGTTCCTGCGCCTATAAATTAGCATATCCAAGGTTGCCTTTTTGTGCAAGGCAACAGGTCTGTTATCTCTGCTCAGTATTGGGTGACATTCCTTGCTCTCTCATTTCCTGGCCTTCAGCTTGTTCCTTGGACTGCTCTACTCTGTGACTTTTCTGCTTGCTTTGGACCTTTCTTGGTGCTCAGAACCTGGATTGCCTTGACTACACTTCTACTCTGATGAATCATCCGTATTTCATCCTGTTCTGGCTTGGTCTCTCCAGTGCCTACTCCTTTAGATCACAGGTACAGCTTGCCACCTTGAAACAGGACTGTAGCTGGTCAGTGTGGCAGTGAATCTGATCTGGGTTTCTGAGCTTTACAGGAATTATTCAAATGGCCGAAGCCTATTCCCAAAACAAGTTCAGCCCCTTGGATGGCCTTTTAAAGTCCAGGCTAAACTGATCGTGGATTCACCTCATCATTCACATAGGAGCCACCCTCTTCCACTGACTAAAAGTACAGATATGAACACCTCTCTCTTGATGGCATTGCACTTCTTAAAATCATTTGCTTTCTGTCCTTCTTTTGCATCAGACTGCAAAGCTTCATCAGTTGGTGGTGTTTTTTTTTTCAATACATGGAAATGTGTTCCATTTTTGGTATGCATTTTTATACATTTTCTAAATTATGAACATGAATGTATATATTTTTGCATGTGTTTTTCCCATTCACTGAAATGTTCTTTCACACATTTTTCAGACACATCTTTTGAGTTCTGCACATTTATTCGAAGGCTGCCTGGAATCCTGGGTAGATCCAGCGTGGTGCAGTGGTCTGAGCATTTGAATAAAACTCTGCAGACCAGTTTCATAGAATCATAGGCCTCAGTGGTCATCCAGTCCAACCCCCTGCTATGCAGGAACACACATCAAAGTACTCCCAACAGATGGGCATCCAGCCTCTGCTTAAAAACCTCCAAAGAAGGAGACTCCACCACACTCCATTGAGTCAGCATTTTGGGCGACCAAAACGGTGAGGGGCCTGGAAGCCATGCCCTATGAGAATAGACTTAGAGAGCTGGGTATGTTTAGTCTGCAGAAGAGAAGGTTAAGAGGGGACATGAAAGCCATGTTTAAATATTTGAAGGGATGCCACATAGAGGAAGGAGAGGGCTTGTTTTCTGCTGCTCCAGAGACAAGGACAAGGAGCAATGGATTCATGCTGCAGGAAAGGAGATTCCACCTGAACCTCAGGAAGAACTTCCTGACAGTCAGGGCTCTCCGGCAGTGGAAGATGCTGCCTTGGAGTGTAGTGGAGTCTCCTTCCTTGGAGGTTTTTAAGCAGAGGATAGATGGCCATCTGTTGGGAGTGCTTTGAGGGTGTTCCTGCATGGCAGGGGGTTGGACTGGATGGCCCCTGGGGTCTCTTCCAACTCTACATTTCTATGATTCTATGATTCTATGATTCTATGATTCCACTGCCAGAAAGCTCTGACCACCAGGAAGTTCTTCCTGAGCTTTAGGTGGAATCTCTTTTCATGTAGTTTGAATCCATTGCTCCTTGTCCTTGTCTCTGGAGCAGCAGAAAACAAACCCGCTCCCTCCTTGACATGACATCCCTTGATGAATCCCCACTCGGCCATGGAAAGACACTGGGTGACCTTGGGCAAGTCGTACTTTCTCAGCCTCAGAGAAAGGCAAAAGCAAACCGTCTCTGAACAAATCTTGCCAAGAATACCCCATGACAGTTTCACCTTACAGTCACAGTAAGTGAGAAATAACTTGAAGGTACATAGCAGCAGCAGCAACAACAACAACAACAACATTTATACCTTGAATCCTGTGGTGGGGAAAAGGCAAGAGATAAATTAAATAAATAAATAATTTTTAAAGACCTTATTCTTCTATCTGAACCTGCCCATGTTTACCCATCTCCTGGGGAGGCTCTTCTCCCTATTCCACCACCCTCACAAGTAAATCTGGGGGAACCATGGGAGAGGCCCCTCTTGGTGGCTGTTCCATGGCTTTGGAATCCCCTTTCCAGAGAGGCTAGATTGGTAATTTTCTTACTATCATTCTGCAAGCAGGTAAAAAGGTACCAGTAGGTCTTTGAGAACTGATTTTTTTCATAGAAATAAGGCCTTGTATAATGTGCTGGACTTTTAGCTGTTGCTGTTGTCACTTTAATTCTATGATGGTTTAATTGCTTTTTAACTTTTGTGTGGTGTGAATTTTTAACTATGCTTAACTGTTGTAAGCCTCCCTGAGTTCCAAACAGGAAAAGGTGGAATAACAATAACAGCAACAACAACAATGATGACCACAATGATGATAATGATGATGATGATGATGGCTATGATGAAGATGAAGATGATGGCAGCAGCTGGAATCCTGTTGGGTAGTTACAAATGTCTAACCTAGAGATACAGACTTGTAACTGTTTTGTATTTACAATCCCTGCATAGCCCTATGTAAGGACCATGAAAGTCTTTGGCCATTTCTGCTCTAGGCGAGGGAATCATTCCGTGCCGTTACTCACCGGATCTTCTGACTCCTCAGTCTGGTCCAGGGTGAATCGGAGCAGTGCTAGGCCTTAGATCCACACTGCTCCAGCTTCCAAAATGGCGGCTTCCAGTTGGTCGTGGGTCACGACCAACCTCAAAGCTCACCACGCCTAAAGCCCGCCCTCCGCAGATTGCAGGCTTGCATTGGTGTGAACCTGCAAAGCTGCACAAGGGAGCAGGTACACAATGGTGTGCCCTGGGAAAAAAAGAAACTTATTTTTTCTGGTCTTTAAAAAGCACACTGGACGACCACTTGGGGTCATTCCAGAGCAGACTGAGGTGTGGATCTACGTTAAATATTCCGGACCCAGTCCGCTCCCAGGTGTAGACGTCCTCTCTGGAGGACGGACTGCACCGTTTCAAATACCTCATGCAGAAATGGCCTTTCACTTTCCACTTACTGGGAAGCCGCCGCTGCAAACAACAGGGGTCTGTTCCCTTGGTGATTGGGAAGCAGCAAGCTGAAGGCCTGACACCGCTCACACAAGCAATCTCCTGCATAAGGGAGAATTGCAACAAGTGTCCTGCTTCTGCCTGTCATAGTGGAGATTGCTCATGGGAGGAGTGGTCAGCTATTTCCCAAGTGACAGGGGAACAGTCCCCGTCAACCACAGCAGCTGCTTCCTATTAACTGGCCATTAGGAGGAGCATATCAGGATTGACTGCATAGCACCATAATGACGGTGTTTACACATATGCAAATCCACAGAATTCTGGACTATGATAATATGCATATTCAAAAAGCAAGGGGGGGCGGAATCTTCAATTTTGCATTTTTTTTTTACATTGCTAGGAAACTGAAAAATGTATGCACGTGTTTCTTAGCAGTCTTGCAGACCATGAAGTAAGTAAATTTCTCCTTTAAAAAAATCAGTTAATGCAAATCTCTTTTCCATCTCTAGCTTAGAAGCCAACATCTGCTCAGTAGCAACTGCCTTGGAGACGTCTGTCTACTTAAGTTCTCTCCTCACTGCTGTATATATTTGTAATCACCTTGTTTTACGCTCATCAGCATGTTATACGAGTGTGTCCGACAGACCTTTAAATTTGATTGCTGCTGTTAAAGTCTCCTTTCTCCAGGTGCTTCCAGTTCTGTTGTTAGAACATTTGTCCCAAAATATAACATTGAACTGATAAGTATGGAGAAAAGAATTAGTGCCTTGAGGGCAATAATCTTTCCTAGAAAACAAACTGGTAATGTTTAAGCTGTCTGGAAATGCCATAAAATTTAAATAGCATCTCATATATAACAAAGTTACATAGAAATATTTATAGACAGTGGGGAATCTAAAATGTTTATCTGCTATAGAAGACAGTCAATAGTGGCTAGTGGCTTCCATGCCACATGGTGGTGAATCCACTCCAGGTTTAGTCTGAACTTTAGAAGATTTCTCCAAGGTCTCAACCTTTATTGTCAAGTTAGCCGATTTGCTGTCTTAGTTGACATGGGAGTCATCACCAGCAGTCAGCAAAAAAGAAGTGGCAGCCCAAATTCAGCACTAAAAAAAGACCTGTGGAAGCTGGCAACTTCTTTGTCAGTAGGGCAATGAATTTACTACAGGTTTTACTCTGAATTTCAAAGGAGCTATCTAAGGTGATGAAACTATTTTAAGTATAGGGTGTCCCATTATTTGACAACTCGCTCTTTTGATGCTTCCAAATTAAGGACAAGTTCCATTAATTCAACAGGGGTTTTGCTCTTTCATCAGTTCTTCTTGCCTACAGAGGCTTGCTTGGAACTGCTTGCAAAGTGACCTGAGTAGGTCAAAAGGTGCGAAGCCCTCTAAGAGACTTTGCAAGCTGTGCACACACATGGTTGGTCCCATGTGAGCCTCCATAAATCCTTCATACTCCATACAATAAATACATGGGTTCTGCTTTTCAACCAATTCCTTTTCCTGACAGTGCTCCAGTTCCTAACCTGTCAGATAAGTGAGGGAAGCCTATATAGAATTTGCACCATGGATAGGACAGTGAATCATAGAATTGTAGAGATGGAAGGGATTGCAAAGGCCATCTAATCCAATCCCTTGTCATACAGGATTTTTTTTAAAAAAGTTACAGAAATAAATCACTTCTGTTGTATGCCAGTCTCTCTTTAAACACCTAAAAAGCAGAGTCCACCACCTTCTGAGATAGCTTATTTCACTGTCAAACAACTCTTACCATCAGGAGATCCTCCCTAATATATAAGTGGAATCTCTTTTCCTGTAGTTTGAATCTTATTGCTCCGTGTCCTAGTCTCTGGAGCAGCAGAAAGCATTCTCATGCTATCTTCTACATAACAGCCCTTCAGGTATTTAAAGATGGCTATCATGTCACCTCTCAGTCTTCTCTTCTCCAGGCTAAACATACCCAACTCCCTAAATTGCTCTTCATAAGGCTAGGTTTCTAGACTTTTGGTCACCTTGCTCACCCTTCTCTGGACACATTTCAGCTCATCAATATCCCGCTTGAACTGTGGTGTCCAGAACTAGATATGGCATTCTAGGTGAGGGTTTATGTCAGGTAGCCCTCCATATTTCAGTTATGGGAGATGAAGTAGGAGTTAATTAGCGGCTTACTTGTAACAAGGTATGAGAACCAGAGACTGTTAGATAAACAAAGCTAGGAATGTAGTGATAAGTTCTACCAGGCTGAAACAGAACTCCAAGGTCTCTTGCGGGCAGGATGGGAACTCTTTGCTTTTAATGTTTGGATTTTGCTAATTGCCTTCAGTTCACTCACTGAAGTCCTGTACTATGTATCATGCTCCTAATAAATAGTGTATTTGCACTGTTACATTTGTGTGTGTGAATTCGGTTCCTGGCAATTTACCAAAGCAAAATAAAGTGGTGCTGCTACTTCCTTTGATCTGGAAACTATGTTCTTATTGATATAGCCCAGAACTATACTGGCTTTATTTTGGTGACCACATCACAGGGTGATCCAATAATCTAACCTGGCCTACAACTCTTAAAAGTGAGGGTGGAAGATGTTTGCCCATCCCACTACTTACTGATTGGTCCAATCAGATCTTCTAGATCAGGGTGAGTAAAGTGTGGCCCTGAGGCCACATGTGGTCATCATGTATGCTTTTGTGGCCCTCAACATCTCCAGAATTTCCAGTTGACCCGAGAGTGATTTGCTGCTCCTCAGAGTCTGCAGGTAAAACAAAGTACCTATCAACCCAGTCGCAAGGGCTCCCTATACTGTTCAACATTAAAAATTCCACTTTTGGGATTCTGCCTACTTTGGCTTTTTTGGTTTTATTTTCCCATAGTCCATGTGCCCGCCAGAGGCTTCCAGGGCATAGCAGTGACCCCCCAAGACCTGCCACAGTTGCCCACCCCCATTGTATATGAAATGTGAGGGGGGAGAGCCATTTCACCCTTCACCCAAGGCTGCAAAGGGTCTTGGGCTGTCCGTCCAGTCTATTGTAGGAGAAAATGACAAAGAATGTTGTGATACGCTGAAGTTTAACGTATTCATTAAGGCAAGCATTCTGTTAACTAGAGGCTGCTTCGTTGGATGCATCTGATGAGGCTGATTATGCGCCATGACAAGTTTTGCCAGGAGTGAACAAAGTGATTTATGTGGCCTTCAAGTTCATTTTGTGGCTCTTGGTGCTTCCAAACTGGGGTCACCCCTTTTCTAACCAAAAAAAGTGAACTGCCATTCCTGCAAGACTTTATCTTTGAAATAAGGATCGGAGACCTCATGCACTGTTTGATGGTTTAAAAACACCCTTGTTTTCAAAGCTGTTGCTGTGTTGCTGTTGTTATTGTCCTCATTGTCTTTATTTACTCTCCAACTGTTTTCCCCAAACCAGACCCAAGGCAGTTTGAGAATTAAAATAAATACAGTACAGTTTTTTAAAAAAATGCAAAAGATCAGCATCAAAATAGAATTAAAGTATTAACAACACTGAAAAAAAATTGAAATATACAATTAAAAATGAGAAAAAAACAGAGGATGATGATGATGATAATGATTTTATATCCTGCCTTTCTCCTGACAGTGGGACTCAAGGCAGCTAACATTAAAACAGTACAAATTAAAACATTCATTAAAGTATGGATATAAAATTTAAAAACAATTTAACAATTTAGTAGAGTTAAAACATTAAATAGTAAAAATATTATATACATTAAAATATATTAAAAACTATGCCAGCCTTAAAAACAGAGCAGCACAGCATTAAAAGCCCAAAAACCTATCCTGGCAGCACAAAAATGTTTTACCTTGTTGTCAAAAGGGGAGTAAATATAAGGCCATCCTGGCCTGTTTAGGGAGGGAATTCCAAAGTCTGGGAACAGCCACAGAGAAGGTCCTCTCCCTTGTTCCCACCAAATGCACCTGAGAACATGGTGGGACAGAGAGAAGGGCCTCTCCAAACACTCTTAAGGCTCTAATGGAGTCATAAATGGAGATATGGTCCTTCAGATATTCTGAGCCCAGGCTATATAGGTCAAAATCAGCAGTTTGAATTATGCCTTCAAATGGACTAGAAGCCAATGGAGCCATTGCAACAAGAGAGATAAAGTACAGTTAAAATAATATTACACACTCCTAAAAGTCCTTTCTTTTAAGGCCAGTCTGCCTGCTGACAGAAGGATAGTAAGTAGGGGGCCATTCCAGCCTTCTTGAAAACAGAGGTCCAGGACTTAGGGGTGACCACTGAGAGACGTGGCAACCATTGAGACAGCCCTGTCTCACTGTCGTCATTTCCACACTACACTGTTATAGTGTTATTGTTCCACCTTCAACATCCTGTGGAATTCTGGGGTTTGTAGTTTCCTGAGGCCAAAGAGCTCTCTGGTTGAGAATTCTAAATGCCCCACCCTAAACTGCAAACCCCAGGACTCCATAGGATGCTGAAAGTGGAATAATAGCACTATAACGGTGTAGTGTGGAAAGGCCCTGTGAGGGTGGTGGGATGCAAAAAAGATGCTCTCAGGGCAGAGACAGGCTCAAAGAGCACCTGAAATCAACTTCTGTTCACTTTCCTATTCTCCCTCTTCTGGCTTTTATGGCAATACTATTCAGAAAATGTCAACCTTTGTGTCTCCTTATTCACTATAATAGAAAAGCAATTGGCTGTCACTTTTTTAAAAATGGTATAATTGAATTAAACATTCAAGCATGCATATGAAACCCATCTGAATGCATGGAGCCTGCCAAGTTTCAGACAAATTGATGCAGGAGATTCTTTTTCATACAGATTTTTCAAAGGAGGAGAGGAATTGGCTATAACTTTTTTTGGCACAATTGGGTGAAATCTGCAGGTAGTTCTTCTCTTGAAGGGACGAAACTTGCTATATGCAAAGAGATAGGCGCAGGGAGGGGAGGGTTTTGTGCATTTTGAGGGTATGAAAAAGTGACCTGCTTTCCCCACATATTTTTTAGGAAAATTTGGATGGAAACTGCAGAAATCATAAAGGTGTCAAACACAACTTCCATAATTGCAGGCTTATGGGAGCAAAGGGACCAATTCGTGGGAAATATGAAAAGCTGAGTGCTCCTAAAATCATGTTGCTTGTGAGCTTCCTGTAGATATTTTAGAGTTATGGCCATCACTGTCACTGTGAGGATGCTGGAATAGACAGGCCTTTGGTCTCTTTTTGTTACTTATTTATTACTTATTCTTATTACTTTTTATTACTATTACTATTCAGAAACACCACAGCCATCCTGCTCTGTGGTCTTCCAAAACCCTATGTGGGGGCCAATTTTTTCTTCCTGGCATCTGAGAAGAAGTGAGCCATGGATTGGTGAGACAGGAAGTTAGTCACTGAGACACTCTCAAACATGGAATCTCCCTGCCAATCAGAGCCACATATACAGAAATGAACAATCAATGAAAATTTGCAGCCCACAGGAAATGTTGCAACACTCCAAATCACCTACCCAGACTTCTGAGCATTTATTTTTTATGGGAATGTGATTGAATTTATCCAGTCCAAAGCTTTTCTGAGGAAACAGATACTTTCAGGAGTTCTTTACTGTAAGAACTGTTCCACAGTGGATTATACTGTCTCAGAGGATGGTGGGGTCCAGTTGCGTACCGATGGGGGGTGCGAGGGCGGGCCCCTGTGTGGCATGTTTTGGGGGGCGGTGCCAGGCCACCCTCCACACACTGGCAGATGTCCAGTGACTAGATGGGCACTGGATCCTCCCGGAGAGGTCTGCTGGAGGGATATGCCACCCTGGGGAAAGGGGCTGTCCTTTCCTTCCCCTCCTCCCCTCCATTCCCTCTCTCCCTCCTAATCTGGAGTCAAACTTGTTTCCAGCCAAAACAGCAGCGCTGACACCAGCAGACCTCTGAGTCGGGCAGAGAAGGAGGGAAAGAGAAAAGGAGGAGAGGAGAGGAGAGGAGAGGCCCCAAGGAGGTGGGGAGAGGTGCCCATCGCCACCCCACCTCTGAGACTGGTGATGAGCCCAGCACAGCCACTACTGTAGAATGGAACTTTCCAAACTTTTCATATTGGTGACACACTTTTTAGACATGCATTATTTTGTGACACCATAATTCAGTTTTACTAGCAAACTAACCCTTTATAAGGGATGCGGACACATGCATAAATTATAATAACAAAATTACAAGGAACAAAATGTGAAAAGGTGCAGCCGCTTGACAAAAAGTCACCTATCTGTAGGTGTGTGGCACGCAGGATTGTTCTCTCACTCTCATTGGGGTCTTTCTTGGCCCAGGGTGGGGGCGGCGGTGGCAGGACAGGCAGCCCCTCCACCTGAGCCTGGCCCCCCACCGCCACCCTCGTTGGGGTCTTTCTCAGCCAGGGTGGCAGCGGCAACACACCTATACACTGCAGCCGACACACTAACATGTCATGACACACAGTTTGGAAAGATCCACTGTAGACCCACAACTTCCTTGACCAATTCCACTATCAATTTACTCTATTTGCTGACTTCCCTGTGTCTATTCTATCACTGGTATCCTATCAATTTTAATGCTCATATACTTCACTTTTTTTACTTTTTACTTTTTTGCCCATGGCATGACATCCAGAGTCTAACAGGGGTGGGTAGGAGAAAGATGAGGATATTTCCCCCAAACAAGAATTCTGTCCCACAATGAAATTTTGCTTGAGTCCCCAAATTTCTATCTTTGCAGTAATTTAAAACTGAGGCTGTGAGTTTACAAGTATAGTTTAGCCATCCAAATAAAAGGGGCAGGCAAAATTACCAAGGACATGCAGACACAGCAAATGTTTTCAGAGTTCTAGGTGTGAACATTTTCAGTGTCTCACTTGCTGGAATGCTAGGAATTTGGGGACTGAAGGGAAATTTCCTTGGAGAGCAGAATTCTTATGTGGGTTGCACTGCCCTCAATTTGCTCTATCCTCCAGAGCTTATGCCCTTCTGTAACATTCTTGTTCATTTTACAGTTGTGCATCCTTGGGTGTTGGGTAACTAACTATTCATTAGCACCTTCAGGGTATCACTTGATTCACTGGGACTGAAGAAACAGCAGCCACATTTTCAGAAATGCAGTTGGTTGCATAATGCTGGTATTGTTTGAACAATGGAGGATTTAGGCTCACATGTCATTATCTACTGCTACAATTTACCTGTGGAGGCCAGAATCTTGGGAAACAGAATTAAGACTTTGTTTGGTTTGTTGGTTTGTTGGTTTGTTTGTTTGTTTGTTTGTTTAAAATATCATTCACCACACAGACACCAAAAATCATGATGAATTTGCACTTGTTTCCAGCTGTGGTTGGATCTCTTCCAAATGCAGAAAACACAAAGTCCTTTTAAAGCTGATTCTCCTATGAACATTTTCAGAGTAAGTTCAGAGACCATTTCAGAGCAAGTTCAGCATCACACCCACAAAGCAAATATGTTTGCTTTCTTTGAAGAGAAAAACATTTTCTGTTCTTTAGGGGTTTGGCCACAACATACTTAATGAAGTCAGCAAAGAGGGCATTTCTGTCAGGAGGTACATCAGGAAATAAGAAAGGAAGAACCAAGGTTCCACATGTAATGCAAAGGAATATCCTTTAAAAGTCTTAGTGCAAAGTTTATTCATTAATGGATCAGGTGACTGTTTTGAACCAGAAATGAAAATATGACAGTCACTGGGACATCAGGATGCAACAGTCAATAGCACAGCATTTCATTCACATCCTGCATGTTAAGGCAGAAAAACTTATAGCATTTTCTCCCCCAAATGGAATTTTCCTCCAAGAAGAAAATGACATTTTCAAAACAGTTTCCATACAGGGTTAAAAAGTAAGGTGGATACTTTGGGAAAGGTTAATAGAACTCTCTATCTCCCCCCTCCCTCTTTCTCTTTTTCTCTCTCTCCCTTTTTTTTTTCTCTCTCTCTCTGTCTCAATATGTGCACATATGTATTACAACAGATATATTTATCTAATTTATTAAAATATTTATATGCTACCCTCTATCAAAGATCTCAGGGCAGGTTGCAAAAAACATTAAAACAGATTGCACTGATTAGCAATTTGCCATTTAACAGCAAGCATGCCTCTTGTGTTGCCCTCAGCAGACACTCTTAAGCAAAATACCACCTTACAGAGCTCTCACAAATACAACACAGAACGGAAACACAAAGGCAGGCAGGTGTAGAGTGCTATAATGTTCATTATATGGCAAGAACGATAACATTTTCAGTAAAATTCCAAAGCTTTTTTCAAATTCCAAACCCTGACATCAGTGAGAGCTTCAGGCTTTCAGAGGCAGCTTTCTTCAGTGTTCTCAGTGGCTCTATCACATTTAGGATGCCCACTCTGTGAAATACAATGGTCCTTCTTTACTGCTTGTCGGTTAAAGCTTGACCCAGCTGCAGACAAGATCTGCATGCTGTAAGAAATCTGTTATTATAAACGGAGCAGCTTACTTCATTTCTCAGAATGGGAGAAGAGGGCAGAGATGTCCCCTTTATAAGGTCTGACTGTTATTACGAAAAAGCCCTGGATACTTCTAAGGCTTTTTAAGAGTCTTGGTGTTCATGCTAACAGAATGTAGTGAGCTAACGCTGTGAAGATTATGGCTATAAAAGAGGCATAGCTACTCTGAAATCCATTCAGATGCTAGGAGAAAGTTCCGAAACTTGGTTACAAAAGCCACTAATTGAATAGCAATGTTCAGAATTATGTGCTGATTGTGCTACATGACCCTTCTGTTTAATGACAGTGGCCATTTCCGCACTAGCCTGTTATAGCTTACTGATTCCACTTTCAACATCCTCTGGCATCCTGGGGTTTGCAGTTTCGGGAGGGGCCAGGTGGCCCCTCCCGAAACTACAAACCCCAGGATGCCAGAGGATGTTGAAAGTGGAATCAGCAAGCTATAACAGGCTAGTGTGGAAATGGCCAGTGTTGCACAAAAGAATGTGCAACCAAATGTTACTGAATGAACAACCAGATGCATAACTGAATGTACAACTGAATGCACATCACAGGCACAACTGCACCACATGTGCAACTTTGCCTCTGTGATCTCAAAGCGAACATGGAAGTTGTGCATTGGACAAAAACGGCCAACCATTTCTATACAGGGATATACACATGGGCAAGATACCTGCAACATGCTGGCCCATTTGTACAGCTCTGCTCAGACAGCTGCTATAGAGATTCCACATGCTTCCAGTCACTCCTTGGGAATGAGAAGAAGCAGGAAGCGACCTCAGCGAAAAACAAAGGAAGGAAGGAAAGTCAGAATTGATCAATCAATACATAAATCTAAAAAAGGACAAGAGACGAAAACCCACAGGGGACTGTGGACCTTTCCACACTGCACTGTTATAGTGCTATTATTCCACTTTCAGCATCCTGTGGAATTCTGGGGTTTGTAGTTTACTGAGGCCAAAGAGCTCTCTGGCTGAGGATTCTAAAGGCCCCTCACTAAACGGCAAATTCTAGGATTCCATAGGATGTTGAAAGTGGGATAACAGCACTATAACATTGTAGTGTGGAAATGGCCTTTGTTTCATGCACAAAATTATTAAAAATATAAAATTACCTTCAGGCTATGTGTATAGAGTGTATATGAAAGATAAATGAATTTCTTGTTTAGACTTGGGTCCCATCTCCAAGATATCTCATTATTTATAAGCAAATATTCAAAAACTTTTTTTTAAAAAAAAACTGAAATCTGAAACATTTCTCATCCCAAGTATTTCAGGTAAGGAATACTCAACCATACCTTGCCTCCTGCCCCAATAATCTTCCGTGTCCTCTGCTCTTGAGTTCTCTGCCCTGAATGCAACCTAGTCTGCAATACCAGCTTATCAACATTTAATCAGCTAATTCCAAGGGCCAGTTCCTTTTCACCTGGACCTATAAAGTTTTAGCCTCATGGCAAACTCTTCAGTCTGAGCAATCTGTCCTTGGTGTGAGAAGTATACAGGCTATTTCCACACTAGACTGTTATAGTGCTATTATTACACTTTCAACATGCTATGGAATCCTGGGGTTTGCAGCTTAGGGAGGGGCCTTTGAGGCCAAGTGGAATAATAGCACGATAACAGCCTAGTGCGGAAATGGCCACAGCCTGCCCTCCTCCCCTGGCCGCTAATCTGGAACTTCACTCTGTCCTTATTTTGTGCATATGCCTGCCCTCTAACCTATCTGGTCCTTTCTTGATGCTCTCTCAAGTGAGCCCTGCCTAGTTTCAACCACATATCTTATCCACTCAGATTGACAGCCAAGTCCTAGAGCCCCTAACCTTTCAGTTTCATTTCAGCCCCCTTTCTTCTGCATCGCTTTCTGGGGGGCCCTTCTCATCTATTGGCAGCTCACCACCATCACCAAAAACAGATGAAAAGGAAAAGAATCCTATAGCACGCATTGTTCAAATGAAAGAGTACAGATTTGATGTCCTTCTTCCAGAAGAATAATGTTATGACCTTTAAAAATATATATATAACAAAGACTTTGAACACTCATGTTGACAGTGATAACATCATAGCTATTTTCTGTGTGCTTTGAAGTTAGCATCCTGTACTCCTTGGAGAGGCAGTACAGGACAAGAGTCTATCAGTAAATGGGTGGTGAACCGAGAAGTTTGTCCTTTAGCAATATCTTTCGAAAGAAAGAAAGAGAGAAAGAGAGGGAGAGAGTTGGAAACAATGCAAATGAATCTGAGACCACATTGGTTTTCCTTGGTACTTCCAGAAATATAGGGTGGGTTTTTATGTATAATCGTAGTCAATTTCTCCATTTCAATTATATCATATATTTTAATTAGCCAGTCCTCCAACTCCGGTATATCTTCTTGCTTCCATTTACCTGCATATACCATTCTTGCCGCTACAATCATATATGTCAAAAATTTACGTTGCGATCTGTTTCTCACTGTTTTTAGCTCTTGATATATATTAAGTAAGTATATCTCAGGTTTCATAGGAAGCGCGAATTGCATGATTTTTGTCATATTGCTGTGTACCTGTGCCCAAAACTTTCTTGCTTTAGGGCAAGTCCACCAAAGATGGTATAGTGTTCCTTTTGATTTACATTTCCAGCATTCATTTTTATTTGTCTTGGACATTTTCGCTAATTGGACTGGTGTATAGTACCACCTAAACAGGATCTTATAGTAATTCTCCTTTAATGCTACACTCTTCAATTTCGTGTAAGGAATCTTCCAAGAGCTTTCCCAACTCTCCACATCTATTGGGCGACCTATGTTTCGTGCCCATTGGATCATATTTTTTTTGATATTCTCGCTTTCTAATTCCAGATTCAGTATAAGTTTATATGCCTTTGATATGAAATGTTCTGTTTTTGGCCTCAGCAGTTTATCAAAATCAACTTCTTCTAATTGTATGCCTATTGTTTTTTGGTCCATCTTAAATTTTTCTCCCAATTGTCTTTGTAAATACCAGTGCGTGGAGAGTCACCTTCATTTAATTCTTCTTTGGTTTTTAATACGATCCTGTCCTTATGACAAATTAAAATATCTTTGTACCTTATCCAGCCCAATAATTTAGGTTTTTCTCACCTAAAAATAGCCTCGTGAGGCGATACCCACAGCGGCAATTTTGAATATAGTTTATTCTTATATATCTTCCAGACTCGTAATAGAGACTTTCTAATAAAATCGTTATTAAATTCTCTATTAAATTTAGCCTGCTCATACCACAAGTATGAGTGCCACCCAAAAGGCAGATCTGGTCCTTCCAATGTTAGTATCCTTTCATTATCTAGCCGCAACCATGTTGTTATCCATTCAAGACAGGAGGCATGGTAATATAATTTTAAATCCGGCATCCCCAGTCCACCTCTTTCTTTGAGATCCTTAAGATTACACCATTTAATTTGAGGCTTTCTAGCATTCCAAACAAATTTGGACAGGTCTTTCCTCCATTGGTTAAATGGTATATCGTTCACGATTATGGGCAGGTTTTGAAACAGGAAAATCAACCTTGGCAAAATGTTCATTTTTATTACTGCTATCCTGCCCATCAATGATAAATCTAATTTTGTCCATTTTTCTAAATCTAATTTAATTGTTTGCCAGGCTTTCCCATAATTGTTCTTATACAAATCTGTGTTATTCTTACATAGGGTTATGCCCAAATATTTTGTTTTTTCCACTATTTTGTATTGAGATTCTTTTTCTAAATCTCTCTCTTCCTGTCTATCCATGTTTTCCGTTATTATCGCTGTTTTTTCAGGGTTTATCTTAACCCCCGAGATCTTTCCATATTCTTCCAATAACCTTTTAAGGTGGTTTACACTTTGGATTGGGTTATTTAACATAATTAACAGATCATCCGCAAAAGCCTTTAGTTTATGTTCATATCCTTTTATCTGGATACCTCTTATTTCTTTATCATTCCTTATTCAGGCGTTCAATATTTCGATAACCACCAAAAAAAATTTAATTTTGTGAATAAGAGAGATTTAAACAGAAATATGGGGTGGGGGCAAAATGAGGACATTGCACTCCCAGTAACAAGAGCAGGATTGGCGGTTTGTTTCTGGCATAACTCCCTAATCCAGCACCTATTCTACCCCTTTCTGGCCTATCTGTGTGTAGATTCAGCAAAGCAGTTCCACTGGCAGATTTCTCTGTTGGCAGATCTCAGAGAGTTAGCATTGAACTGCCATCTAGATAGCTAGTGAGCTAGCTAGCCAGCCCGAAAGATAGATAGATATATAGACATATACAGCAAACGGCCTTCTTGGAGGCTGCTCGCAGACCTTGAAATTCCTTCCCCAGAGAGGCAAGGATGGCTCTCTCCTTTCTGTGCTACCAGCCAGTTCTTAAATTCCTAAATTGCATGTTAACAATAACTTTTTGTACATTTTAACTTGCATCCTCATATCTGTTTCTAATTGCATTTGTTTCCATTTTCGTAAGCCACATTGAGTCCCAGTTTTGTGAGGCAATGGGATATAAGTAAATGCATCACCATAATTATGGCCTCTAAGGAATTGGACAGACAATATAAAAATGTATATTAGGAAAATAGAAATGACACCCAGAATAAGCTCAGAGTGCAACACTTATTAAAAGCTTAGTGCTCACATCTCAGATAGAAAAATCCTACTGACTTCTGTCGAGGGGTTCAAGCTATAGTCCAAAGAGTACTCGCTAAGGGAATAGGTCCAATTGATTTTAATTGGATTTATATCTGGATAAACATGCATAGAATTGGACTGTCAGGCTTGGCTGATGCTGAGTCTCCGGGGGGAAGGCATTCCAGAGCTACTTGTAAGCTGCTGACAGGCCCAACCTCTGCAGTGGCTGCTCGCAGCCAAGCCCCATTTAATTCAAGGAGACTTACTCCTAGGTGATTGTGACTTGAGAATGTGATGTGTGATGCTTTAACACAGAGAGCAGCAAGCAGGGAAATGCAATAAGCAAAGGTTAACAAGTGAAATGAGATAGGAAGCAAGTGTTTACACGAGTCCTCCCCAACCTGGCACCCACCACATGTAATAGACTACGCCTTTCTTCTTGTTCTTGCTGTGTGCCTTCAGGTTGTTTCTGACCCATGCTGACTTAGGCCATTTCCGCCTTAGGCCATTTAGCTGGCCCCTCCCAAAACTGCAAACCCCAGGATTCCAGAGGATGTTGAAAGTGGAATCATCGCGCTATAACAGGCTAGTGTGGAAATGGCCTTAGTCAAGTGAAATTGTCATGGGGCTTTCTTGATAGAATTTGTCCACAGAGGCTTTGCCCTTGCCTTCCTCTGAAGCTGAGGAAGACAAAGGTGAACCCCTTCTGAAACCATCCAAATCATTGTTGATCATGTTGGCTTCAGACACTGTGGATGTAATCCAATCAGGAGGGCACATGTGTGAATGTTTTGGACTGTTGTTATTTGTTATAAAGTCAACCTTCCAGAGTCCCAGTCATTGGCTGACTTGATTTGATCTTGCAAACTCAGGGCTGCAATTTCCGTGATTGAATCAATCCACTTGTATTGCAGTCTCTCTCTTTTCCTACTGCCTTCCACTTTACCAAGCAGTGAATATTTTTAAACAGAGGGCCTTTTCACCCTACACTGTTGTAGTTATAGAATCATAGAATTATAGAGTTGGAAGAGACCCCAGGGGCCATCCAGTCCAACCCCCTGCCATGCAGCAACATACATCAAAGCATCCCCGACAGATGGCCATCAAGCCTCTCCTTAAAAACCTCCAAGGAAGGAGACTCTACCACACTCCGAGGCAGCATATTCCACTGCTGGACAGCTCTGGCCATCAGGAAGTTCTTCCTGAGATTCAGATGGAATCTCCTTTCCTGCAGCTTGAATCCATTGCTCCTTGTCCTAGTCTCTGGAGCAGCAGAAAACAAGCCCACTCCCTCCTCGACATGACATCTTTTCGGATACTTACACATGGCTATCATGTTCCCTCTTAACCTTCTCTTATTATGCTATTATTCCACTTTCAACATCCTGTGGATTTCTGGGGTTTGTGCTCATCCCTAAGGCCTCTTTTGCACCCTACCTTTTTGCAAAGTGGGGATGAAGCTCTGCTGGGAGGGGAGCATGGCAGCAGCACTCCCCTCAGCATGGGACTAGCTGCCTGAGGAAGGGAACGCGATGGCATGATGCTTCTGCAGTGCACCCGGATACTTTCCCAGGTTGCACTGAGGCAGCACATGAAGCCATTGCACTTCTGGGGCTTCCACAGGACAGGTAAGTGTGGGATGGTGGCGCAATCATGGGTCATTGACAGGGAAAACTCATCAATGATTTAACTCATGATGGCATTGTCTGGGGACAGGAGAAGGATGGGACTACGACAATGTCATGCAGAAGGTTGAAGGGTACTGCGGAAAGGACCTTAGTTTCAGAGGAGGGAGGGGATCTTGTAAGGAAACCCAGATTTTTTAAAAGCCCCCCCAACCCTGGAAAGAAATCATAGCTCTGGGAAAAAAAAGACATGTCCAGGAAAAGGTGGACACATGATAAACCCTAATACAGGTGCAGAGGAAGATATATTAAGGGTGGGCAAATGTGTGGCTTTGGAGCTGCAGGTTGCCCCCCAAGTATGTTTTTGTGGCCCTCCACACCACCAGAATCCCCAGATCAATCTTTCTCTAGCCCAGAAATGAAGGTGAATTGCTGTTCTTGGAAGTCTCCGCACACAGCAATGTACATTTGAAACAGGTGGCTGTACTGTTTAACATTTTAACAGTACCCAGAAGTGCTTTTCTGGACACTTTGGGGGGTTTAGTTTAATTTTTCAGTAATCCATGCAGCACCCAGAGGGTTCTTGGGCATAATCATTGCCTATAGACATGCCACTGTTGCCCACCCCTGCCGCACAGTATGGCTGCTAAAGGGAAAAAAGGCAAGAGAACAGTGGACTGGGTATTGTCTCTGTCTCTTTCCTTGACACAACCCAAGCCGATTGTTCATTAATGAGGCCTGGACAGTAGAAATTAATGCATTAATTAGAACTAGGGGACCGTTAATGTTTATGGGTGGTGCCATGGCAACCCATGACGGGCTGACAATGGTTTCAGAACTGGTAGCAGAAGGTCTGCAAAAAATATGCCAGCCGGTGAGAAGGGAGTGGAAACCTGAGTACAACAAGCTCCAGAGAGGAATGCTCCTATTCATCTTAGCCACGAATGAATTTTCCTCCTCCTTCTTCATTCAAACCTTTGTGTCTTGTGTTTTTTTAGATTGCCAGTGTGAGGGCAGCTGCTAAAAGTGAGTCTTCTTTGGTTAAACAGCCAGGAAAAATTCTTAAAAGTAAATCAATTGAAGTATATCCTACAGCAAAGTACGTAGCTCCCCCTTATTATATATTGCCAGCATTTTATATCACTGATGACATTATGTAACTTTATGTATACTTAGCTATATAGCAGAGACATTAAGAAACCCTGTTAGTGAATTGCAAAGATGCATAACAGGACAGCAGCAAGGGTACCCAACATGCATCAATGCTTGATGCAGATTGGAATTAATGTCATGTGGATCGGGACTGAAGCAATGTGCATCCTCTTGTGCATCAGTTCTATTACGTAATGGCCACTTTGCTGGCTCTGCTAAATTGTAATGTAACAGCAGCCCTCTACTGGATGTTATGGAGCTGCCTGATTCTAATTCCTGCAGATATAAGCCCACTTACTAAGGCCATTTCCGCACGGGGCAAGGGAATCGTCCCGCGCCGCTACTTACCAGATCTTCTGGTGGTCCAGTCCGGTCCAGTCTGGGGTGAGGAGGAGCAGTGCGTGGTCGTCGATCCGCACTGCTCCGGCATCCGAAATGGCAGCTTCTGGTTGGTCATGGGTCTTGATCAACCAGTGAAGCTCGCCAGCCTAAAGCCCACCTTTGGCAGATTACGGGCTCACATTGGTGCGATCCTGCAAATCTGCACAAGGCACCAGGCTCGCAGTGGCGCGCTCCGTGCTTTTGAAAGACCGGAAAAACCAGGTCTTTCAAAAGCACTCTGGAGGACCGTTTGGGGTCATTCCGGAGCAGACTGAGGTGCACATCTACGGTAAGTAGTCCGAACCCAGTCCGCTCCAAGGTGCAGACGTCCTCCATGGAGGACGCACTGCACCGTTTTAAATACCTCGTGTGGAAATGGCCAAAGACATCACTCTCCAAAAGGATTCTGCACTTCATCTTTATTTTATTTTTCTTTACTTACATCTTGCCTTTTTCCCAACATGGGACTAGAGTGACTTCCAAGGTGAAAATAAGACAGGACTTTAAAAATGTGATGATTTAAAAAGTTAAAACATAACTTAACAAGCTATTGTATTAAAACACCACTAATTGTGTAAAGTTTAAAATCATGTAAAAAACATAACAAGGACACTAAAAGTACAGCACACACATAACCCATTTAAAAAAAAGACTTTCTGCACTTTCTTTTCTCAACAACCCTCTAAGGTAGGTCAGGCAGAAAGACAGGGCTGTTTCTGCACTTTAAACTTATAGTGCTATAATTCCACTTTTAACATCCTGTGGATTTCTGGGGTTTGTAGTTTACTGAGGCTAAAGAGTTCTCTGGCTGAGAATGTAAAGGCCTCTCCCTAAACTGCAAATCCCAACATTCCATAGGATGTTGAAAATGGAATAATAGCACTATAACAGTGTAGTGCAGAAAGGCCCACAGTGGGAGACAGAGTGGCAAAAAGGCACTCAGTGAGTTTCGTGGTTCAGTGGGTACCAGAACTAGAACCTTGATTTACCATGTTCCACAGCACTCTAACCAATGCACCACACTGCCTTGCCTGCTGTAGCACTCTTCCGATGGAAGCCAAATGGCTACCATTTGAAATTTCCTACAATGCAATTCCTCCTGTCTTCTACCAGCAGAGCCCTGGCTCAACCAGGCAGTCAGTGACTATCTGAGAACACCAACTCCATTCCATGGAAAGTTAGCACGGGTAGGATAAGTAGTTACAGCCAAGAAAACCTAGTCCAACAGAGCAAAATGATTTATAATGCAGCTGGAAATCTGTGGCCACTTCTGCACGAGACTGTTATAGTGCTATTATTCCACTTTCAGCATCCTGTGAAATCCTGGAGTTTGCAGTTTAGGGAGGGGCCTTTGACCCCCCCCCCCAACTGTAAACTCCAGGATTCCACAGGATGCTGAAAGTGGAATAATAGCACTATAATAGTCTAGTGCGGAAATGGCCTATGACAGGATCTGCCATTTAAAAAAAAAAAAAAGAACAATGTTAACAGCAGCCTAAATTGACTCTGAGCAGTAGAGTTTCGGCAATCAAAGAAAAACCTCAGTTGTCTTGTTTGCACATGCTTCAATTTCACAAAGCCTTCCCCAATCAGGCCTTATCTAGATCTATTCCACTACATCCCCCATCATCCCAGATGACACAGCAAAAGACCTATTTTCTGAGGTGATGGGAATCGTAGTCCATGGGTCTGGAGAGCTCCTAGGTTGGGGGAGGCCCAAAGGATAGTGTTGTGTATGTGCTTTTCTCACCAAAAACAAAAACCTAGATGTAGCATCGACAATATTATTTTCTGAAGAGAAACTTGAGGGTTTTTCTGGTTGAGCATTATGGGAATTATAGTCCAACATATCTGATCCACACCACCTGAAGGAAGGCTGGTATTAGTTAATGCAGAGAACAACTGGAAATCGCTAGAAGGGATTTCCCTTTATTGCTAGGATCTCCTCCTCAATCTCCTTTTCTCTTTCTGTCTTTCTCTCTCTCCTTCCTTTGTCTGAAATGGATCTCCCTCCAAAAATACACCTGATGTTTAGGAGGCTGGCTGCTGGGTGTTTTCTTCCCTCTTCCTAGCAGATTTCGAATTTTAAGGAGGCAGGCCGTGGTTGAGAATGAAGCTTTAAATAATACAGTGTGGTTGATAAATAAATTATCAAATAAAAGCAAAACCATGTTTGTCTGCTTCCCACTTGCCCTTGATTTGGAGAGAAAGAGGACAGGCAGGTCCTTTTGGAGAGAATGAATTAGAGATAAGCCTGCTGGTACTAAAAGGGCTGTGATGTGTTTCCTTGGGATTTTGGGGTGGGGAGAGGCACCATGTGTAGTTGGGCACAAATATATTTTAAAACGTTGATACTTCTTTCCCTTGCCTCAGCTGAGACATGCTCTTCTTTGCAGGCATCCTAATGAAACTGAAGAAGAATCAGTGCCTCTGAGGATGTGCAAAGTGCTTTCCACACACCACTGCAAGCCTATTCACCAGACCAACTTGGGTTCCAAAGCAAATTGGCTGTGCACTGTGGATGGCATTGCACAAACCTGATGATCAAAGATCTGGAAACCAAGGGCCTTCCAACCCTATGCTGTTATAGTGCTATTATTCCACTTTCAACATCCTATGGAATCCTGGGCTTTGTGGTTCAGGGAGCAGCATTTAGAATTCTCAGCCAGAGAGTTCTTTGGCCCCAGAATTCCACAGGATGCTGAAAGTGGAATAAATAGCACCATAACAGTGTAGGGTAGAAATGACCTTAGTCTCAGCAACTTCAGATGATAAATAAACAAACAAACACTGCTGACTACCAGTGAGTGGAGTTTGTGGATTAGAGGTTAGCCCAGGCAAGACAGATTTATTGCAGTGTTAGATTTCTTACTGCTCAAAAAGTCCATAAACGGTTTCCAAACTCTTGAAAAATCTTCAATTGACTTATCCTTGAAAACCTATGTTAGTTTGCCAATTCAGGCTAAGTCAGTGACCTTAACAATTCACTTCTTTAGCAGTCTTTAAATCGAGGTGGATGGGCATCTTTCAAGAATGCTTTGGTTGTATATTCCTGCATGGCAAGTGGTGGGATTATATGGCTGTTTGGGTCTCTTCCAACACAAACGTTCCATGATTCTATTATTCTAATCATCCTAAAGATGTGTGTCAGACCTGTGGTCCATCTAGCCCAGAGTTCTGTGAAAGCAGCAAGATGCCTTTGAAAATTCACAAGTTGAACATGACAGTCCTGGAAAACCACCACCACTGTCACCTCAGTTTATCCCCTGCATCTGGGGCTTGAAAATAGACTGCCAGTCAACCTAGAAGTTGCCTACCCCAGCGTGGCTCTTTCCAGGTATTTATATATCCCACAATCTGGTTGCTGGTTGGAAGTGGCATATTTTGTAGGCTATCACTTATGAAAAGGGCCAGTCTGGGGCAGATGGTCCTTGAAGCATGATATTTAGCAACCAGTGCAGTTAAATTTGCCACTGGTCTGCTGAATCTCTTCATTTCACTCACACCCATCCTGGCAACGTGTACGCTGTTCACTCACCCTTCAAACCCTACACGTTGCTTAAAGGAGAACAGCATGAAACTTGAAAAATATTTCTTGTCCAAAATCTCTCTAAGAACCCCTAGAAATGCCTTTTGAAAACAAAACACAAGATAAAGATAATGTATTATTCACAACACCAAAATGCATAAAGCTGCTAGGGCTGTTACTTTTGAAATCTAAGTCTGTTGCGTAATACCAGTAAAAGGATGAAATAAACAATCGTATTTTAGGGTACAAGGGGAAATCGAGTAACATTTTCCAATGGTTCGGTGGAAGAAGTCAAAGTTGGTTATTTATTTATTTATTTATTTATTTATTTATTTATTTTCTTTTCCTTCTTTGTTGTGGTTGTTGTTGTTGGTATGAGTGAGTAAGAAATAAGAAGTTAGAAGAATTGTTCATGGGACAAATGGTTTGTATGTGGGTTTGTATAAGTCTTTTTGATGGTTTTGTAGATCCAATTAACGTAAGTATGGTTCCCTCATGTTGAGGGAAGGAGGATCTTACAATATACAATATATTAAGAATTGTTGTTTTGATGTGTATGATTGTATGTTTAATATTGTTGTTTTGTACTGTAATATTGTATTTGTGTTTTGTTGTTTTGTTGTTCTTTTTGTATATTTAATAAAGTATATTTTAATAATAATAATAATAATAAAAAAAGAAATCTAAGTCTGTTCCAACCTCATTTACCAAAAACAGGATCTCATTTCAGGTAGCTGCGCTATTTCATTTTGTTATACCCATCTGTGCTTTTCGCTGATTATGGAAATGCACTTGAAGTAGTTAGAGCCTTAGGAGGAACCATTTGCTTATGATCTCATCGTAATCTGCACAGCAAACTGCTCCTCCTCAAAGAACAAGCTTGGACAGAATTCTCTTTGGCGCATCCAGGAATTGAATTGATTGAACACACTGTCAAGAGAGAGTGGCTCTCTGAATCCTTCAATACCAGACTAGGAAAAAAGAAAAGAAAGGACAGGAACAGAAGAGGGAGGAAGGGACATTCATATTTTTCGTTTGCATTCAAACAATGCTACTCCATGTCTTGAGTGATTCCTTACATTTACACCATTGGACAGCTTAAGGGAAAACCCCAGGGGTAGATCTCATTAATCACTGACACCCTGATGGGTTGATTTGATTGCCTGCACAGAGAATATACACAAATAAATTGCACAATAGGTGCATTTGTTTAATCAGTTGGCTCTACGACCGCTACCACCAAGTCCCTGTAAACTGGAGATTCAAAAGCATCTGTCACCTACCGCAGAACAAGAATCTCTGAAGGGGAGCTACGGTTCTCATATGTGTCAACTCCACCATCTAGAGGATGTTTGGGGAACTGATTTCTACCATTTAAAAACTTATATTGAGGGGTAATGGTATGGGCCATACAGCAGAATACAAGAACATCCAAAATGTGCAAAACACAAATATCTTTACTGTACCAACCAAAAATGCACAAAATACATCAAGTGGGGCTTTTGAAGCTCCACTGGCTGCCATCTGAAAGATTCCCTCATTGACAGATACACATTTCAGGAGTAGGAAAATCTTTGGCTTGGACGTTCCTCGATAGGAAATTAGGCTGGCCCTCTGTCTGCTTTCTTTTCATTGGCAGGCAAAGACCCCCCCCCTTTTTTTTAAGCAGGCTTTTAAGGAGGCTTTTCATATGTACGCAGGGGAGCTTTTTGTTAGCAATGTAATTTTTTGTACATTTTTAAACAGTTTTAAACTCTCATATGTGATTATTGCAGTTGTTTTTAAATGTTATTGTGGAGGTTTTTGTAATTGCCCCATGCTGAGAGAAAGGTGGTATGCAAATGAAATAAATAAATAAATGACATGCATGAATGCCTCAAGAAGGATATCAACAAGCTGGAATGTATTTGGGCTGAGGGACATAGAATCATAGAATCTTAGAGCTGGAAGAGTCTACAAGGACCATCAAGTCCAACCCCCTGCCATGCAAGAATACACCATCAAAGCACTCCTGACAGATGGCCATCCTGTTTAAAAACCTCCAAAGAAGGAGACACAAACACCCTCTGAAGCAGTATAGTCCACTGTCAAACAGCTCTTACTATCAAGAAGTTCTTCCTAAAGTTTAGTTGGAATCTGTCTTCCTGTAGTTTGAAGTCATTATTCCCTGTCATAATTTCTGCAACAGCAGAAAACACACTTGCCCCTTCTTCCCTTCAAATATTTAAATGTGGCTATCATCTCACTTCTTCACCGTCTCTTCTCCAGGCTAAACATACCCAACTCCCTAAGCTACTCCTCATAGATCTTCACGGTTTCCAGTTCTTTCGCCATTTTGGTTTTGTTTGACCACCTCTGGACACATTCCATGTGTCAATATCTTTCTTGAATTCTGCTGCCCAGAACTGGACCCGGTACTCCAGGTGAGGTCTGGTAAAAACCCTGGAAGCAAATTCATATGAGGAACAGGATAGGGAGCTGAGTGTTTTTAACTTGGATAAAACAAGACAGGGAAACAACCTGATAGCCATCTTTAAAGATCGAAAGAGATGTCGTTTAGATGGTGGAAGAAGCCTGTTTTCTGCTGCATCAAAAACAAAAACATGAACCATAGGATTTAAATGATAAGAAAGAGGTTTCACCTAAACATTAAGGACAACTGCTTGACTGTAAAAACTGTTTGACAATGGAATAGATGGCCTCAGTGAGTGGTGGAATCACCTTCTTTAGAGGTCTTTAAACAGATGGTGGATGGCCATCCTTTGGAGTGCTTTACTTTGCATTCCTTCATGGTGACAGGTTGATATGAATGACCTTTGTGATCCATTCCAGCTCTGTCTTTCTATCTTACAGAAGTCAGACTTAATCAGATTTTTTTTTTCCCCAGAACATATGGGCTGGAATCCTGATGCATGCATGTGTTCCCTTATGGAAGCAGTTGAACATTTTGATCTGATGAAGATACAGCATATTGCTACTCATTCAAGCCACACTGTGCAAACAGTGCCATTGTACTTGAATATCTACACATTGTAACCCTGGAAGGTTTCTGGGAATTCCAGTCATCCAGTAAACAAGGTGGACATGCAGTTTCAAAGGCACATGGTTCCTCTGCTGCCATGTCACCAACAGATGGTGATACAGCGGTGGGACATGTAACACACAGTTGGGTTTAAGGTGAACTTAAACTCTTTTTTTTCCCCACCACTCTTAACTTTCAGTTTCATCTCACAGCTTCCACGTCAGGAGTGCAATGAATTCAGGCCATTTCTGCACTACACTGTTATAATAGTGCTGTTATTCCACTTCCAACTTCCTGTGGAATTCTGGAGTTTGTAGTTTGCTGAGGCTAAAGAGCTCTCTGGCTGAGAATTCTAAATGCCCCTCCCAAAACTGCAAATCCCAGGATTCCAAAGATGTGGAAAGTGGAATAATAGCACTGCAACACTGTAGTGTGGAAATGGCCTCAGTTAGGTTTTCTTGCAGAGTTTGAAGGATCTCTCCAAGGTACTGAACTCCATCCTCAACTCAAAACAGCATCCTGGATAATGTGAAGTCTATAATTAAACTCAGAGTGGATTCAGTGCCCCCTGACATGGAAGCTGCTGACTTGCAGTGTCCAAGATACCCAATTGACAGAACCTCTTCTGAAAAAAAATGCAGCATTTTAAAAGGCAAAACAGAGTGCAGAAAAGAACGATAAATAAAACAATCAAGACAAATCAATTCAGATACAGCCAGTCCTCTATATTTGTGGGTTTAACTTTCATGGATTTGATTGTTTGAGAGTTTTTGCAACTCCTGCCCCCTCCACTTCCACTCTGCTTCATTTCTAGGGCAGCCTTCCCTCTCAAAGGCTTTGATGGGACCACACAGCCCTTCAAAAACACACCTCTAGTCTTCCTCCTCCACCAGCTGCTGCCTGGCCAGCTAAGGATGGATCACAGCCCAATTTCTCAGCACCACAAATCCTCACATGCTCCCCCATACTCAAAAAAGGAGATGGGTGTAAAAGAGGAAGTATAGGGCCACCACGTCAAACCACACCCTTTCGCTCTCCTTACCTTGACCTAGTTTGGACCCTGCGTGCCCACTCTCCCCTGGTTGCCTCAGCCCCCTTCCTACAAGCATACACACACATTTTGATATTTGCAGTTTCTCCATTTTTTCAGTGGTCCTGTGGGGCATTCTAGTGAATGTAGAAAACTTCCCCACCCATCCTCCATGGATAACATATTTCTGTTGCAGCTTTTTTAAAAAGAGAACATTTAGAAGGAGCTACTCCTTTTGAAAGGCTACTGCTGAGGAGTCACTGGAAGCTGCAAATCTTTTTCTTCACCATTTGAATAGCTGTGGAGTCATGCTACCTCCCTAACTGGTTTCTTGCTTTTGATATATCCTCACAGTTTCTTGTTACTGGCCTTGATGTTGTTAGCAAAGTATTCCCTTAAGTCCTTTTTTGGCATCCATGTTTGTCTCCATACACTTGCTCTGTGCAATTTTGTGTGTCTTTTTATTTACCACAGGAACACCACTACAGGGATGAAGATTTCTTTTTAACAGCTTGCTTCACACTATTAGTTAACATTTCTAGTGGTCTCTTGGAGCTTGTACTGTGTTCTTGACATGTCATAAACATCCTATTAATATAATTTTGAGACATCTCTTGTTTGACTTTTCCTTCAGCTTTCTGTGTCCTAGGGTCCCTGTTTTAGATAGCTTTTCCACATCCTGAAGAAGAGTTTCAGGTTTCACCACAAACGGATGTATTGGAAGAGGAGAAATGCTTTCCTTTCATCCGTGACAAGCTTTAGCCATTTTGCCAAGAGCAATAGTTATCAAGATAGGATGAAACAAACTAAAGATTGGGCCCAGAATCCAAGCATTTTATCCATTGATCAAAGAAGCCACATCAAGAGATCCCACAACAGATCACCTTCCATGCAGCACCTACATGCCCCAAATATCTGCTCCAGGGTGGGGGCTAGAAACCTCTCCAGACAGTTTTGAGTGGCAAGAGAGGTTGAGTAGTGGTAGTTTAGGGAGATAAAATGAACAGCTGTTGCGGTGAGTAGCAGCTGAATGGAGAAGCAAATCTGGGGGGAGATTTTTACATCAGTAGATGTGCACAGTTGGATGCAGACCTAACTCTACACTGTACAATTGCATTTCGGTGGAACAGAAAGGCAAGATAATGCTTCCTTCTCACCCCAAAAGAAACCCAAGCAGGGAATATGATGGAGAATGACTTGATCTGAAAGCCAGCAGTGACCTCTGTAGTTAAACCTGAGATCTGCCTTTTCATGATGTTCCTTCACCTTTGTTTGTTTAACAGTATGTGGTAAAGCTGAATCAGCACCAGTGGAAATTCTCTGCATGACTTCAAATCACCATGTGGTAAAATATAGCCTAAAAGTTAATGGGAATATCTGGCCTGGCTGTCTAATAAAGTCTCCAACGAAACATTCAGGGATTTAACAAGTATTTGTAGGAATATACCTTAGACTAGGGCCCTTTCCACACCTTCCCTTCTTCCGGTACTGGGGTGCAGGGATTGCGCGAGCAACCTCTAGTGAGACACTCTCGCATCCCTGCTGCTTCAGCTCGGCACGAGCTGCCTGCTCACGCAAGAGCCCCGCCTCTTCCTTCCGGAGCACAACCTGTGAGTTTCCCAGGGTGCGCTGGGGCAGGAAGCTCGACCGGTGCGGCTCCGGAAGCTCCGAACACCAGGTAATTGCGCATGGGTCCCGGGAGCAATGGGCAATCACACACCATTTTTGGTTTCTAGCCTAAAATGAAAAGGTGCACGATCAGCACCTGCCAATCCCTGGAGCGTCGCACAAATGTGAGTGCATCTTGCAGATCGCTCCTCACAATCGTGTGATGCTCCAGGCACCCTTTCACATGGAAAATGCCATGCAGAAAGGGCTTAAATCAGACCAATGGCCCACCTAGCTCAGTATGAAAGTATCTTTCAAGTGTTTCAGGCAGGATTGTTTCATAGATTTCTGGGATCCCTTTGTGTTCTCCCAGGTGATAACTAGGCACATCCCCCTTTAGTTTCTGAAATCAAATATGATTGAGTCATATAGTGGTGACTCCCTAAAATAACAAGCCAGGGAGGCATAAAGAAAGAGACAGGATAATAAGAGGACAGTATTCTCAGATCCCAGGGTTTGGCCCAGAGTATCAAGGCTTGAACCTTCTTCTCCAGTTTTCAAGATGAGGGGAAGGAATCTCAGGATGAAAGTACTTGCTTGAAAAGCATTTATGTATGTATATGAATAAGCATTTGCAAGTGTGTGCATGCAGTTCTCCTTTGTTAGATTTGGTGGCCACGATTCTATATTGTGTTCTATGTAGGGTAACTTGATACAAACTTAGCTGTCAGGAATTTCTCCCTGCCGGGCCGCAGCCAGCAAGGGAGAAGAGAGTCCAGGAACACTTGGGAGTCCAAATATATCCAACAACAAGAAAACACAAGCTGAGCCAGGTCAAGGTCCAGTCCAAAGGCTCAAGAGGCAGAGATCCATCTGGAGGGTTTCAGGGAGCAGGAGACACAAAGGTTGTCAGGGCTCGCTAATGATTTGCTGCAAGCAAGGAGCAGTGACACCGGCAGACTTAAATAGCCCCTGTGAGCAGGTGCTGCTTGTTATTCTTTCCTAAGCCTAGTCCAAGCAGCCTCCCTCTCCGCAGCCCGTTTCAGCCTTCTGCGTGATTGAGGGCTGATGGGCACAGCTGGCTGCAACTCCTCTGCTTCACTGCAGGTTCCCTCTCCGTCCTGAGCTGGCTGGGGCAACTCAGTCTCTGTTTGACCTTTCAGTGCCGGGAATGTTTGCAAGTTGACTTGCTCAGTCACTGGCTCAGCCCCCTGCACAATCAATTGCTCCTCAATCACAGCATCATCATCTATCACATGTAGTTATGTAGCAGAGACGTTACAGAACTCTCCAAGTGAATGGCAAAAGATGCGCATCAGGGCACTGGCAAGAGTGTTCAGATGCACATCAGGCTCTACTAATACACATCAGCAATTGCTAGACATTGTCCAGATGGGCAACAGGAGCACCTGTTGCACATTGGCATCCATTGTCCATTGGTGCCTGTTATGCATTGGTCTCCATTACTCATCAATCCTGATGCACACTGCTCTCAACAATACTTTAACAGTTGATCCCTGCATGGCAGGTGATGGAATTAGATATTGGGGCCCCTTCCAATGCAATTATTCTCTTATTTTAGCCCCTCCCAATTTACCTTCACTTTCTCTTCTCCAGAAAAACACCTTTTTCCTTCAACCTTATGCAGAACTTGGAGATGTTTTTGTTGGAGGTTAGAGTTTTCCAGGGTGTTAGCCCTTTGGGGAACTCTATGAAGGCTAAAGCTGTAAGGAATTATCCTTCTTTCAGCAGAGTTGCAGAGAAAACATGTCTCAGTCTCTGTGTGTCTTCCCTGAACTGGAGGCTGACTTGAAAGTAAAAACAAGGCAGGCAGCTTCAGGTTCCAAATTTAAAGATTTACTACTAGATCCTAACTAACTAACAAAAGGATTTGGGAAGATAGTATCTTCATTTTAAACCCACCAATCTCTTGGTAAAGAAGCTAGCATAGAGAGAGAAGTTGCTAGAAGCAAGATTGCTAAAGAGAATGAGAGAAAGACATGTGGCCTTCTAAGTATGACCAGTAACTGACACCAGAATGTATCTTGGGTCACGGGGTCTGGATACCATAGCCACTCATTTCAAAATAATACAGAGCAATAGTTAAACCTATACTAGCTAATCTCCATTTGTCCTAGAGCAAGGGCAGGGGGAAGAGAATATCAGAATTTTCCAGCAGTTTCACTTTTTTGTTTGCTTGTTTGGATCACAACTGCTGGTGGCCATTCTAGTTGGGAGATTCTATTCCAACAGCATAAAAGTTTTCCGCCTTGTAAGACATTTTTCCCTCATGCCCTTCCCATCCTGTGAATCCATTCCAATTTCTCTACATCCTTCTGAAAAGAAAAGTATCCAATGCTGGGCCTCTATATACCAGCTGACTTGTTTTCCCTATGCTCTGAAGTCTGTCTTCTTTTTTTTCCTGCAATGATATGCCAAGGTCAGTAGCAAAGCTCCACAGAGTGACTTTTTTTCCCTAAGTCAGCATGGAAGCTGCTTGCTTTATCTGCGTCACTGAATCTTTCAATTTGTCTGGCTTAGATATTCCCCAATTGCTGCTCGGTGATTTTCCTTTTCACTTGATTTTATGTTTTTCCTGTTAGCTCTGATTGTTAACTGTGCAATAAAAGAGAAAAAAGATTGAGACATAAGGGCAGAGAGCAGTATACTAGAAAAAGATGTCTCTAATTTTTCTGTCACTGGGATATAAACTGGATGAATAATCTAGACTAGATCTTGAACAGTTCCTATGTCTAAGTTTCTAGGTTATCCAAAGCCCTACCAAGGTCATGCTGGAGAGCAAAAAGAGGAAACAGCAGCATTTTCTCCTTTAAAACACTCACATTTCCATATTTTTAAAAAAATTCCCTGAAGTATTTCACTTCCATGGGAATCCCTTTCAGTCCCAAAACCTGCCCGCAACAGAGGAGAGGATTCACAGAAGTTTGAGGGTTGGCGCATATATACTTTTTTCTGCCTGACAAACAAGATTGGGGACCAGAAGAGTTTGGACGCTGAAGTTTCAAAGCCTCATGATTTAGCTCCTTTTTACCTCTCCTGGCATGAGAGAGGGAAATCACGTAGAATTTCCCATGGGAGCTATTGGGGGAGAATCTCTAGTTGGGTCTCCTCCAATCATGAACCAATCAGTTTTCTGCTTTGGTTAAATTTTACCTGGAATACTGTGTCCACTTCTGGGCACCACAATTCAAGAAGGATATTGACAAGCGGGAACATGTCCAAAGAAGGGCAACCAAAATGGTGAAGGGTCTGGAAACTATGCCCCATGAGGAACGGCTTAGGGAGCTGGGGATGTTTAGTCTGAGGAAAAGAAGGTTAAGAGATGACATGATAGCCACGTTTAAATATTTGAAGGGATGTCATGTAGAAAAGGAAGCAAGCTTGTTTTCTGCTGCTCCAGAGACTAGGGCCCTTTCTGCACATTACCTGCTCGCGGAGGTGGGGGGTGCCATTCGCGCAAGCAGCCTCTTGCACGAGGCATTCGTATCTCTCCTCTGTTCTCTCACAGCTGGGTTGCCGGTCGCGCGGCTGTCGCGTGAACGTCCTGCCCCTTCCTTCCGCAGTGCAGCCTGGGAGCTGTAGGCTGCGCTGGGGGAGGAAGCGCAACCAGCCTGGCTCGCCCAATGCACCACCGGGCAAGTAAGTGCGCAAGGGCCCCGGGAGCATTGCGCGACCGTGCACCATTTTCAACTTAGAGCCAAAAATAAAAAAATCCATGTGCGACCCACTTTAGGCTTGTGAGCATCGCGTAAATGGGAGTGCATCGTACGGACCACCGCTCCCATTTACGCGACGCTCAAGGGGCCCTCTCGCAAAAGAAACTGTGTGCAAAAGGGGCCTAGGACACAGAGCAATGGATTCAAACTACAGGAAAAGAGATTTCACCTGAACATCAAGAAGAACTTCCCAATGGTAAAAGCCGTTCAACAGTGGAATGTACTGCCTTGGAGTGTGGTGGAGTCACCTTCTTTGGAGGTTTTGAAAAGGCTGGATGGTCATTTGCTGGGGGTGCTTTGAGTGCTTGTTTCTGCATGGCAGGGGGTTGGACTCGATAGCCTTTGTAGTGTCTTCCAACTCTATGATTCTATGGGATATATCCCACGGCCCTTGCATGTTGTGCCACAACCATGGCACTGCATTACTAAGGCTGTTCTAGAAGTCAGAATTTTGTTACACACACAAGGAAGTGTCAGTGTGATCTTATGAATTATTAAGTTATAAATTATTGGGTATATATTTGTTGGCTTTATTTGCCATCAAGTTGGCTTCAGCTAATGGTGAGCCTATGAATGGGAGACCTCCAGGAGCTGAGGTCATCAGCAGCCCTGCTCAAATCTTGCAAACTCAGGTCTATGGCTTCCTTAATTTAGCCAAGCCAGCTGTCATGCAGTCTCCCTCTTTTCCTGCTGCCTTTCACTTTTCCCAACATTTTTTTTTTCCAGTGAGTCATGCCATCTCATGAAATTGTCAAATTAGGTTGCCTCAGTTAAATCATTTTGGAAATTCAGGCTTGATTTGCTCTTAAGACTCATCTGCCCCCCCCCTTTTTTTAAGCAGTCCATGGTATCTGTAGTACTGTCCTCCAGCACCACATTTCAAATGAGTTTATTCTCTTCCTCTCAGCTTTTTTCACAGGCCAGTTTTCACAACCAGACATTGAGACTGGAAATACTATGGTATACTATGGCATGGATGTTTCTGATTTTGGAATTTATCTATGTATCTTTACCTTTATATTTAGAGTTGGAAGAGACCACAGGGGCCATCCAGTCCAACCTCCTGCTATGCAGGAACGCACATCAAAGCATTCTCAACAGATGGCCATCCAGCCTCTGCTTCAAAACCTCCAAAGAAGGAGACTCCACCACACTCCATGGAGGAGAAATTTTCCACTGCAGGGCAGCTCTGACAGTCAGGAATTTTTTCCCAAGGAATCCCTTCCTGAACTTAATCCATTGCTCCTTGTCCTAGTCTCTGGAGAGCAAAAAACAAGCCCTCTCCCGACATGACACCCTTAAAATTTTTAAAATGGATCATGCCCCCTCCAACCTTCTCCTAGACAAACATCTCCAGCTTCCTAAGCCGCCCCCATCCCAGGTGATTTTCTATGCTTTTAAGAAAAGGTGGAAAAAGTGTGACCCTGCACACTCAGCCAGTTTCTGAACCTCCAAATTTAAATATTTAATTTTTAAAAGCTTTTCACGCTGTAGAGGGCTACAGAAGCAAAAATTTTGGGTGGTCCGGGGGACCCTTTTCCAAAACTAGAAGTGACTTCTGCTACTTCCGGGCCCTGTGGGGCAGGACCCACAACAGGTTTAAAATGGTTGTGGCACAAAAAGAAAATGGGGCCCAAAATGTTTAGCTAACAATAAAATTCATTTTTTTCCCCATTTCTCCTACCATTATGTGTCAGATAACTGTAACCACCTTGTGGCCATAAGTAGCATTTTGTTTTTACCTTGTTTTTTGGGGGGAAAAATGCATTGGCTGCTACCCTATTAGGCAAATATAATCATAAGGTAGGCTTACAACCTTATAACTATTTGCTATAGCAGCTGCTATGTTTTACTCATTCTTCACTGGTCTCACATATGAACCAATGTTTTGGTACGGGCAACATTTAAATATAAGGCAACTTTAATTTAAATTTTGTACAAGGGGACATCAAATTTTAAGAAACTGCTGTTAAACTGTTGGCAGCATGTACTAGGAATGTGTGTGGGAAAAAGAAAAATGGCTTCTATATATTTAAGGTTTCAATGGGGAAAAAATTTATTTTATGTTTTCCTTCAACTCATTCTTGTTCTGACTGAGCCAGTGTGCATCAAAACCCCTTTTTCTGAACTAGTAAGCTACAAGTTTTTCAACAGTGGCAAATATTTATTCTAGTATTGGGGGAATGGAATAAAAGGTTTGCTCCCAGTTTTATTTTTACTTCTGGTTTGTACTGATGGTCTTGCTGCCCTCTGCTGGCAAGAAATATGCAGGTTTTTTATTCCATTTTTGTTCAGTTTGCTTTCCTTTGGGCCCTTTTTCGATTATCTTCTCGCGCGAGCAGGGGAGGGCGGCTCGCGCAAAACCCTTCTGGGGGAGGCTGCCGCCCCCCCTTTCCGCGGGCGAAGGAAGGAGAGCGAGCCGCAGCCTCCCGGAGGCGGCGGCGGCTCGCCCCCGTCCAATCCCCCCCCCGCGCGCGAGAGAGAAAAGACGCTCCCCCGTCCGCCCCCCTCGGGGAGAGAAAAAGGCGCTCCTCCCGTCCGCCTCCCCCGCGCGCGTGCACGAAGAACCTGTCGCGCGAGCGCCCCCCCCCGCCCCTTTCCCTTTCCCGCATGGGCGGAGGGAAGGAAGCGCGACCTGGCCAGTCCCGGACGCCCCGCACGAAGGTAGGCGCGCGGGCGGGGGGGAGCAGCCGAGGGGGGTATTTTGCTTGGAAGCAAAAACAAAAAATCCCGCGCTCGCCCGCTTCCCCCCCTGAGCGACGTTCCCCTCCCCGAGGCTCACGGGGCTGTCGCGCAGAAAAGGCCCATGCGAAAAGGGCCTTAGTAACAAATGACTCTTTGAGATCCTCAATTCGAGATAGAAACCAAATGCCAATGCCTTTTTTGTTACACAATCAGTGCTCATACAATAAAATTGATTTTAACAAGACAATCTGACAGATCAGATTGTCACCTTCGTAGGTCATCCACTTGATTTTTGATGTTTTTTTGTTTCCATTTTACAATTAGCCAAATCCCATGCCATGCCTGTGAGCAATCTACATTTGTGGTTAAGAACAGGTTGTTTACCTGTAACTGTGGTTCTTCAGTGGTCATCTGTGCCATCATACACTAGGAGTTTAGCGCCTGCGCGGAGCGTTGGGAAAACTTCTAGAGCTTGTTCGCTTGGGGGGAACCCCTCCCCCACGCCGGTATGCGCATGCTCCTCCCCCCGAGCAACGGTCTTTTAGTTCTGTCGTCCGCCATAGAACCTACAGGGACCTGAGAAAGGGGGGGAGGAAGGGGGCGGGGGGAATGGCACAAGACCACTCGAAGAACCACATTACATAAGCAACCTTTTCTTCTTTTTCTGGTCTCTGTGCCTTCATACACTAGGAGACTGTGTAGACCGGTCGGACGGCGGGTCAGGTCCTACAGCACGGAAGCCAAACCTCACGTCCAAACCGGGCATCTCTGCGCGCCCGGAGTCGACCCTTAGTGGCGCACGAAGGTCGATGGTTGGGACCAGGTCGCCACACGGCAGATTTCATGCAGGCAACCCCCGCAGGAGGGCCGAGAAGAGCCACAGCTCTGGTGGAGGGGGCCAAAGCAGGACTGGCGGAGGCTTCCTCGCAGTCATACGCCAGTTAAAAGTCCTACCACCCATTTAGAAGCGCTGGGTGGCATTTTTAGGCCCTTCCGACGTCGCCCATAGCAAACAAAGAGATGCGGCTTTGGGAAAGGGAACAGCTGCCTTGAGAAAAGCCAATGCCCGACGCACGTCCAGGGAGTGGAGGGACCGCTCCAACGGTGTCGTGGGGTTTGGGGAAAAGGCAGGCGGGAAATGTCCTGGTTGAGATGGAAACTGGAACCACCTTTGGCAGGAACAGATGTCAGGTCTCAGGACCACCTTGCCCCTGTGGAAGACCGTGAAGGGCTCATCGGAACGAAAGTTATCTCACCCCTGCCTCGCTGAGGTCACCGCTACCAGGAAGGCAGTTTTCATTGTCAGGACCCGCATCCGAGGCGCCATTGGCTCGAAGGGCGGCTTCGTCAGTGCGAGAGCACCAGCGAGAGGGACCACGGCGGTAGCGGCGGCGATACCGGCGGGTAGAGATGATGAAGTCCTTTCAGGAACCGTTAAGGGATCGTTCCTGAAAAGGGCCCGAGGAGCAGATCGTGGCGGTTGGTATGCCACGATCGCGGAGAGATACACCTTCAGGGATGGAAACCCCGGGGCCCTGTTGCCGGAGGTGCAGGAGGAAGTGCAGGACGGTCGAGACCCCCGCGGGCAAACCGGGCCATTTTCCTTCGTTAGCAAAGGTCAAAGCGTGCCACTTTTTTGATATTTGCGACGGGTGGATTCCCGGCCCGCGACGAGGACGGTCCCAGCAGGGGATCGTCTAGTCGATTCCTCCAGGCATGGAGGGCCAGGCGTGGCAGGTCCGGATGGAGGACTCGGCCGCCGGAGGGGGAGAGCAGGTCCGGTGTCGGTGGAACCGGAGCAGGTCGTCTCGTGCGGCTTGTAGCAGGGGTGCAAACCCAATGTTGCCTCGGCCAGTACGGGGCTACCAGGATCGCGTCGGCCGGTCGGCGAGGACTTCAATCGTCCGGCCGAGCAGCGGGAACGGGGGGAACGCGTAAGGATTTCCCCCGGGTCCACAAAAAGGGGCCCCCGATGAGGACGATCGTGGCCCGCTCTGGAAAAATCGGCACTTGCGTTTTCCCTGGTCGCAAAGAGGTCGATCGATGGTTCCCCCCAGCGGCCCAATAGCCGAACGCCTCTCCGGAGAGAGACCATTGTGATGGGATGAGGGTCCCTGCTGAGGGCGTCTGCCGTGGTGTTCTCCTGCCCGGCCAGGGAACCGCCACGGGATGCGTGTGCAGGCGAAAGCACCATTCCCAAGGTAGCGCGATGTCGAGCAGGGTCGTGGAAAAGCCCACCGTCTGTTATGTAGCAGACGGCGGGGTGTTGTCCCTCAAAACAGGACCGTGCGCCCCGCCACGGCATGGCGGAACGCCCGAGGGCTTTCCAGACGGCGAGCAGCTCCAGCGCGTTGATATGGAGAGCGGTCTCGCGTCGGTCCATCTGTCGCGGACTTAGATCGCCCCAGTGGGACCCCATCCATACAGGGAGGCGTCGGTCGACCGTCACCTTCGGGTCGGCTGTTGGAAAGGCATCCCTGACATGAGATTGCATCGCACTGCCACCATCGGAGGGATGAGCGGACGTCTCCCGGCAGCTGCAGTCGGAGTGTCTGTTCGTCTCGCAGGGGGGCGAATATGCGGACGAACCAGTGTTAAAGGTCTTTCTTAGCCTGGCGAGATATGTCACAGCGGTCGTCGCAGATGAGCCCAAGAGCTGCTGGACGCTTCTCGCAGTAAAGTAGGGCCGACGAGCGTAGCGGCGGCCCCGGGTCAAGGTTTGTGCTCGAGACTCTTAGGACGCCCTGGCGGAGGTCGAGTTTGAGCGTCCCCCATGAAGTCCAAATCCTCGCCGGCTCAGGTGGGACTTTTCGGATTCACTGAGACCAAGGCGGGCAGGAGTGACAAGTCATGTGGACGTCGGGAAGTCTTGTTTGCAGGACGCCACCAACAGCCAATTTAGGTAGGGGGGAAACGGAAAAGCCCTTTGTCCGCAGGTAGGTACCACCGGGGCCATGCACTTGGGGAAGCCCTTGGGGCAGTCGAGAGTCCGAAAGGCAGCACCTTGTACTGGTAACAGGTGTCGTCGACTGCGAAGCGGAGGACCCCTTGGGGCTGCGGGCGAATGGCGATATGGAAGTATGCGTCTCGGAGATCGATGGAGGCGAACCAGTCCCCCTCGATGTAAGAAGGGAGGATCGACGGATCGTACCATCTTGAACCTTTTGGGGCGGATGTAGTAGTTCACCCCCCTTTAGGTCTAGGATGGCCGGAGGGTACTGTCGGCTTTTTGGTCCTAAAACCGGAGAAAAAGCCCGGGGGTCTTGGGCCCCTTTTGGGGGGCCCACGCCCCTTTCTGGAGGAGGGATTGGGCTCTTCCAGGGGGGCCGGACTCGACGGCGTGGAGTAGTAAACGCCGCGAGGAGGAATATCGAGAACTCGATGGCGTAGCCAAGACGGACGATGGAAAGCACCCAAGAGTCCGAGTGAATACTGCCACTCCGCAGGTGTGAGGAGAGTCGGTCGGCTCCCACGCTATGGAGGCTAAGAGTGGGATTGGTGGGCCCGCCAGGCACGCAAAACCGAGACTTTGTCTCGGAGGAGGACTTCTTCGACGAAGCCGGGCGGAACGTGCGTCTGGCCATGAGCCGGAGGACGGTCTCCATGCGGGTGGGCCGAACGCTGGAACGACGAGGTGGAGGATCGTCGCCAGGTGGGCGGAAAGGGGGAGGCCCTGCGGGCCTGCGTGGCCGGCTGCAGCCCGTTTTTTTGCGGTCAGTCCGCCTTGACAAGATTGTCCAGCTTCGCGTGGACGAATTGAATAGGCCTTCACCGTCGAAGGGGAGATCTTAACCTCCTTCTGGGGTTCCTGGATGTCGGCCGGGCGCAGCCAAGCATGGCGGCGGAGGCCGACGGATCCCGCCATGACCCGGGAGGCGATCTCCCCTGCGTGGGGAGGAGGCCATCTGGTGCCGAGCGATGGAATAGCCCATTGAAAATACGGAGGAGGCTTGGGGGATGTCCCCCGGACCCCCTCCATCGCCGGTTGCAGGCGATCGAGACTTTTTTTAGGTAGCCGCGAGGAAACCCGAGTGTTACAGCCTGACTGCAAGGAGGCAGCTGAAAGAACCTCCTTGCGTAGGCGTCCAACTCCCGCCCTTTTCCCTTTTCCGGCGGGGTGGTGTGTTGCCTGCCGGGGGCCCTTTTTCTGTGCCGACCGACGACCACAGGTTTTGGGACAGGGTGATTAAAAAGATAACCGGGGTTATCCTTTTGCACCCTGTAGAGGGCAAACCCCTGCGGTATCGGCTAGCCGAGGCCGGCTATCCCCGGCGGCCTTCACCAGTCTGGATACCCGGGGCAGGAGAGGCAGCGGGGGCCCTGGAAGGTCGCTTTTCCCTCAAGACGGAGAAGGCTGGATCGTCGTCCTCCGGCTCCGCATCGGCGATCTTAAGGCCGAGGGTAGTGGCCATGCGGACAACATCGCAGAGAACTGGTGGACGTCCTCGGGGGAGAATCTGGGTCGGGTCCCCCAAACCCAGCGGAGGAGACCCCGTGAGGCCGCCTCAGACACCTCTGACTCCCCGCTCGAGTCGTACGACTCCGAGCTCGGTGAGTCCTTCGCCCCGCTTTCCGGCCCCTTTGTGCCCCAGGGTTTCCTTCCTAGGCTTCTCCGAGCCGGGGGGGGAGCAGAGCGCCCCCTTGGGATGGCTACCACTATTTACCCTCTTGGTGGTGACCGGGGAGTTCAGGCTATCGTGTAGCCCGGGAGTACCACCGACTCCCAGGGGGCTGCCCGGGCCCGGGCCCTAGGAGGTGGCGATATCGCCCGATACCCTGGTAAGGCTCCCTCGCCCATGATATCGAGGAGAGGGAGAGCGGCTGAAGGAGCGGCGGCCGACGGAGATCGGCTTCGGCGTCGAGGACCGAGCCCCGTCCCCCAGGCGAGCGCGATTCGCGCTGTCGACGAGGTGACCGGGACCTCCGGAAGGTCTCCCAGCGACTCGGGCCACGATGGGACCGATCCCGGTACGATGGCGAAAGCGACCGATAGGAGGCCGGGGGCCCTCCATCAATTCCCGGGATGGCCACGTAGGACGCCGGGTGTATCTGGAGGCAGACGAGCAGGTTGTTCCTCCTTTTCTCCCTCGGAGGCGGCGAGGCCCCCGGAGCTGGAAAAGCGGGGCCGGGGCCTAAAAGGGGGTCAAGCGCCCGGAGAAGCAGAGGGCCCCCTGCTGCAGGTCGGCCGACCTGCGACGGCTAAAAGGGGGGGCGCTCCCCCACCAGGGTTGGAGGGTCTGCCAAGGCGAGTCCGGGCGCTGTTGGGGAACGTCCCCAATCTCATCGTCCGAGAGATCGACGGACTGCCTCGCCCTTTGGAAGGCTGCTGAGAGGAGGAGGAGTAGGAGGTCGAACGTCCCCCGCCCGGGGAGCCTTCTTCTCCTTCTTCTTCTTCTTCCCCCTCCTTGCCCTTGCCTCCGTCCGGAGCAGGGGGCTTTTTAGCAGGCGTCTCCGAAAGCCCCGCCCCCGCCCTCAGGATCCTTTTTCTACTTGGAGCCGCCGACAGCTTCGGGATCCTCGGAGCGCCGAGATCGGGGCTTCCCCGGACCAGCCCGATACCGACGAGGTGGACGGAAAGGAGCCCCCGAACCGTCGATGGCGTGGCGCTTTTTGTCGGCCATCTTGGAAGTGGAGGTCCGGGATCGCCCGCAGAGACTGTTCCCAACAATAAGATTTGATTTTGGGGGCGGTTGCGGAGAGTTTGGGAGAATTCGGAAAAAGGGCAAATCCGGATGTTTGGGCCACCCAAACAGAAGAGACATCCTTAGGCCGTGTTGAGGGAACCTTGCGGCCGCAGGACACGCACTTCTTAAAAACGCGGACATAAGACGAAAAACGAAACTCCGAAATCCAAAAAAACGAAAAAACCGAGGGGGAAACCAAAGAGAGGTCAAAGACAGTCCAAAAATCCCTAAAACCGTGAAAAAAAGCAAGCCAAGCACAACGTGAGAGGAACAAACTGAAGAACCTTCCGTACGCGGCGGCGGACAAAAAAACTGAGGAGAGACCGTTGCTCGGCGGGGGGGCATGCGCAGTACCGGCATGGGGGAGGGGTTCCCGCCAAGGGAAACAAGCTCTAGAAGTTTCCGAACGCTCCGCGCAGGCGCTAAAGCTCCTAGTGTATGAAGGCACAGAGACCACGAAGAAGAAGATGCCTGTGTACTTATATCTACACTTGTGGTTAAGAGGCGGTTATATACACCACCCTTCTGCCAAACATCGACACTGTGGAACAAGTTGCATGTCTAAGAACGTGCTTGCTGCTTCTGCAATCCCAGTTAATCAAGTGGAACATTGAAGGATGGGCCAACCAAATCCTCAATCCTTGGCAGGGATTCAAGATTCGGGAACCCAAAACCCCTGTGCCAAAATGGCAAACTGAAAATCTGGGAGACCAGGACGCCTGAAAACTTGGGAGACTAAATACAAGAGAGATGGCAAGTAGGTGAATTTTTCCCTAGGAGTAATAATGGCCTTTGCTAACAATTTCAGAAATTACATTGGCTGTATTCTAAGATATTTAAATTGAACATTTCATATTTAACTTCAGCACTTAACTGGAAGGTACAGGCTTGAGATTTCAAGGACAACTAAAAGACCTTTTGCATAGCTGTCTTACAAAGCTCTTTCAGACACTTTTCGGGGGTTTTCTATTTTACAAGGGGTCATAGCCTTCTCTGGCAAAGTGTTCACACATAAAACTACAAACCCCAGGATGTCAGAAGGAACTATGCAAAGAAAACCCAGTTTTGACCGGGATTCCTGTTTATAGTATGTGGCCCTGTTTACACAGGCAGGAAAATGTGCGATTAATGTGGGATTAATTAATGTGGATAATGTGGGATTAATTCACATTAATCTCACATTTTCCTGCCTGTGTAAAAAGGGCCTTCATGTCATTTTCAATCTGGGGAGATCCTGAGGCAAAACTAGGACAATTGTCCTGGCCAGATTTCTTCAGAGGGAGGTTTGCCTTTGCCCAGGCTTTTGCAGAGGCTGAGAGTGTGTGTCTTGCCCAAGATTATCTTTCTTTCCCTTGCTTTTTAAACACTTTTTTAAAAAAGGATTTGAAAGATTTGAGATTTGTGAGATTCGTGATTCCCCGAACCTTCCAGGGGTTCGGATTGGATTCAAAATTCTGGATTCGCCATCCCTACTTCTTACTTTCCATTACTGAAGCTTCAAAATGCTTTACAAAGAAGGATCCTTCCCTGCGCTGTGGGGAAATCTTATCTTTGCTCTTAGGAAAAGATATGCAGCAGTGACAGGCTGCTGAGTAGACCTCAAGCCTGTTGCCTAATCCCTTTACTGTTCCCCTTGAGAAATGTGCCCACACTTTGGGCTTGAGACATATCACCATGTGACCAGTAGGCAAAAAGGGATGGAAGTGTTGTTCAAATTGTAAGGTTATTGGATGAATGTGTTATGTTACTGAACCAAGGACAGCAAGTCTGTTACCCCAAACACATGGGACCCCATGAGGTCCCCTCAAATCCGCAATTAAATGTAAAATGGGGGTTTTAAAAAGGCAGTAAAAAGAGTGGTAACTTGATGGGGCCTTTTCACCAGCTTTTACGAGTCACTGCAATAAACTCAGTCAAAGACTTATAAATCGTCTAGAATGTGTTTTATTGGGGGGAAAATCAAACAAAACACAAAGATTGTCACTCACGCACACACGCACACAAGGCTAACTGAAAGACAGGGCTAAAAATTTTGGGGGGAAAGGGAAATTTTACCATTCCAGAGTAAGAGAGAGATGAAGAAAATCAGTATGGTCCACGCTTTCACCAAAAACCAGTACAATATCGGGAATCAGGGTGACAGAGTGTATATTGAACTTCTTGTCCAAGGAAGTACCCAAAATCAGAGTCTTTTATACCCAAAAAACTGCCCTGAAGGCATGATGGTTGATACTCTTGCCTGGAAAACAATGGAGTTTGCAGGGTGGACAAAAGGTGACTGGAATGAGTTGATGGTTTTAATGTGTGAGACCAATAAGTTTTAGCATGTAGGTGACAAAGGCTTTGATGACTATGTGCCAGCTCTGCCTTGAGGACAGGAACGTGGAAGTGTTTACTAGGAAGGAGGACTTTGGAAAGCTTCAAAAGGAAATGGACACAGCGGGGTGTTTGCTGGCTGCATCTGTTGTTTTCATTGAGAGATTAGCTTAGAGCCATTAAGTCAGGCTTTCTTGGTTAATTCTCAGGAAACCTATAACCTGGTCATGTTGGGGTTACTTTTAGCCTGCTTTCCAGCCAGGGTCCCTTTTCCACAGGGCTTTTCAGCCATAAGTGTGTACAATTTACATTTTATGCCAACTAAACATATCTGCCAATTAATATATTTTCTCAATCAAACCATATCAAATTGAGGATGTGCAGACCAGTTAACAGATTGGTCACTAAAACTGTACAAGTCATGAGACCAAAGATTGCTTGTGACTATCAAAGATCCAAAACCTAAAGCAGATAAAAATTATACATACATACACATACACACATACACAAAAGTGTTGTGCATGTATACAAATATATTTTGTAAAAACAGTTGATGCAGGACAAAAATGTTTCCTGTGCAAAAAAATAGGGAAAGGGGCTTTCAAAATCATAGAATCATAGAAATGTAGAGTTGGAAGAGACCACAGGGGCCATCCAGTCCAACCCCCTGCCATGCAGGAACACCCTCAAATCAATCCCGACAGATGGCCATCAAGCCTCTGCTTAAAAACCTCCAAGGAAGGAGACTCCACTACACTCCGTGGCAGCAGATTCCATTGCCGGACAGCCCTGACTGTCAGGAAGTTCTTCCTGAGGTTCAGGTGGAATCTCCTTTCCTGCAGCTTGAATCCATTGCTCCTTGTCCTGGTCTCTGGAGCAGCAGAAAACAAGCCCCCTCCTTCCTCTATGTGGCATCCCTTCAAATATTTAAACATGGCTCTCATGTCCCCTCTTAACCTCCTCTTCTGCAGACTAAACATACCCAGCTCTCTAAGTCTATCCTCATAGGGCATGGCTTCCAGGCCTCTCAACATTTTGGTCGCCCTCCTCTGGACTTGCTCCAGCTTGTCAATATCCTCCTTGAATTGGGGTGCCCAGAACTGGACACAGTATTCAAGATGGGGTCTAACCAAAGCAGAGTAGAGTGGTACCAGTACCTCCCTCGATCTAGACACCAGACTCCTATTGATGCAGCCAAGAATTGCATTGGCTTTCTTGGCTGCCGCATCACACTGCTGACTCATGTTCAGCTTGTGGTCTATGAAGACTCCTAGATCCCTTTCACACGTACTGCTATCCAGCCACGTGTCCCCCATCCTATATTTCTGTATTCCATTTTTTCTACCTAAGTGTAGGACCTTACATTTCTCTCTGTTGAATTTCATTTTGTTCGCCCTGGCCCAGCTCTCCAATCTATCCAGGTCATTTTGAATTTTGATCCTGTCCTCTGGCGTATTAGCAACCCCTCCCAATTTGGTGTCATCTGCAAATTTGATGAGCATGCCCTCTATTCCTTCATCCAAGTCATTGATAAAAATGTTGAACAGCACTGGGCCCAGGACAGAACCCTGTGGCACCCCACTAGTCACTTCTCTCCAGGATGAAAAGCAGCCATTCGTGATCACCCTTTGGGTTCGGTCGGTCAACCAATTACATATCCAAATAACAGTAGCCCTGTCCAGCCCACATTTTACTAGCTTCTTTGCAAGAATGTCATGGGGGACTTTGTCGAAGGCCTTACTGAAATCGAGATACGCTACATCCACAGCATTCCCTTCATCTATCAAGCTAGTAACTCTATCATAAAAAGAGATAAGTTTAGTCTGGCATGACTTATTTTTGAGAAATCCATGTTGACTTCTCGTGATTACCGCGTTGCTTTCTAAATGATTAGAAACTGACTGCTTAATGATCTGCTCCAGGATCTTTCCGGGTACTGATGTCAGGCTGACTGGGCGATAATTATTTGGGTCCTCTTTTTTCCCTTCTTGAAGATGGGGATAACATTTGCTCTCTTCCAGTCTGCTGGGACTTCTCCTGTCCTCCAAGATTTCTCAAAGATTATAGCAAGCGGTTCCGAAATGACCTCTGCCAGCTCTTTTAATATCCTAGGATGCAATTCATCTGGCCCTGGAGACTTGAATTCATCCAATGCGGCCAGGTATTCCTGTACCACCTCTCTACTTATTATGTGCCTCATTTCCTCTGCTTCCTCCCCTGCTCCCCAACCGCCAGGTGGAGTGCTTGTATCCTTCTGGGGAAAAACTGAGGCAAAGAAGGTGTTAAGTAGCTCTGCCTTTTCTCTTCCCCCTGTGAGTAATTCGCCATCTTCTCTGCGTAGCGACCCTACTGTCTCCTTCTTTTTCCTTTTGCTGCAGACATATTTTAAAAAACCCTTTTTATTGTTTTTAATGTCTCTGGCCAGCCTAAGTTCGTTCTGTGCTTTAGCCTTTCTGACTTCCTCCCTACATCTCCTAGCTACTTGCTTAAATTCTTCTTTGGTGGTTTCCCCCTTCTTCCATTTCCTATACATGTTTCTCTTAACTCTTAGCTCAGCTGAGAGTTCTTTAGTCAACCATTCTGGTTTCTTCAGATGCCTTCCATTTTTCCTCCTTATTGGCACTGTTTTAGACTGTGCCTTCAGTATCTCCTTTTTAAGGAACTCCCATGCCTCCTGAATTCCTTTCCCTTTCACTATTCCTGACCACGGAATTCCAGCCAGCAGCTCCCTAAGTTTACAGAAGTCCGCTTTTTTAAAATCTAAGATGAGTGTCTGGCTACCCTTATCTTCTCCTTCCCACTGAATGCTAAATTCCAACAGGGCATGGTCACTCCCCCCTAAAGATCCAACCACTTCTACCTCATTCACAAGGTCATCCCTGTTGTTCAAGACCAGATCTAGAATATTTGATCCCCTTGTGGCCTCTTCCACCTTCTGGACCATGAAGTTGTCTGCAAGACAAGCAAGAAACTTGCTGGACCTTGCTGTCTTGGCAGAGTTTGACTGCCAGCATATATCCGGGTAATTGAAATCTCCTATTATTACTGTATCTCTCCTCTTTGAATGCGCAGTCATTTGGCTGAGGAAGGCGTCATCCAAGTCCTCAGCCTGGGTTGGAGGTCTGTAGTAAACCCCCACCAGAATATCCCTATTGTTTCTCGCTGCCTTAATTCTTACCCAAATGCTCTTGACCTGGCTTTCTGGGTTTAAGTCCTAGATCTCTTCACAGGGGAAAACATCCTTGACATACAAGGCTACTCCTCCTCCTTTCTTGTTTGGTCTATTTTTACAAAACAGGCTATACCCCTCTATTCCTGTATTCCAATCATGAGACTCATCCCACCAGGTCTCAGTGATGCCTATCAAATCGTATTTATTTTCTTGTACTAGGAGTACAAGCTCATCCTGCTTGTTTCCCATACTCCTTGCATTAGTGTAGAGACACTTAAGTCCCCAGGCCCTTCCTGCAAGTCCTGTACTATTGTTTCTACTCCTCCCGCCATTGGCCGCTTGTACTACTTGTCCAGTATCATTTGGGCCTTTTCCCCTGTGTTCTCTGAGTCCTTGCCCTGAATAATATTGTCTCCCTCCCCAGTGGAACTTAGTTTAAAGACCTCTTAATCTTCCTTGCAAGACTGTTTGCAAAAACATTCCTGCCCAGTTTTGTGAGGTGCAGCCCATCTCTCGCCAGAAGCCCATGGTCATGGAAATTCAGGCCATGTTCCAAAAACCCAAACCGTTGTTGGCGGCACCATGTGCGGAGCCAGTTGTTGACTTCTGCTATTGCCCTTTCCCTACGTGCACCGTATCCTTGAACAGGGAGGAGAGATGAAATGACCACCTGCGCACCAAAGTCCTTAAGCTTCGTCCCCATACGCTCGTAGTCCTTTGCAATGTGGTAAAAGCTGCTCCTCGCAGTGTCATTGGTTCCAACATGAACCAAAATGAGGGGCTTATAGTCAGTGCGTTTGACTAGCCTGGTTAGCCTCTCCATTATGTGGTTGATCCTGGCCCCAGGAAGACAACAGACCTCTCGATTGAGCTTGTCCGTTTTGCAGATTGCTGTTTCAGTTCCTCTTAGCAAAGAGTCCCCAACAACCAGAACTCGCCTCTTCTGAGGCTTCCCCTGGGCTCCTCGATAAGCGTGTTTTACTAGGACTGCCTGAGCATTCTGTTGAGGAGGGAGCGTTGATCTAGTTCCTGTTGCCGATGTTGGATTCTTTCTTGTTGACCTTCTGTTCTCTCTGCGTATTGCTCCTCTTTGTCTGTAAGTCCAAGTACATCAAAGCGATTGCGTAGGATAAGAGTCTCTGTTACCTTTTTGGTCCTTTTACTCCTCCGTGTGACATTTGCCCAAGCCTCCGTTTCCTGGCGCTGTGTACTGGCTTCCTGATCTGGCAGCTCCTCCGTGTATTTGGATTTCCGGTAGGTCTTCTCGTCCCTATCCAAAAACTCCTCCCCTTCCCTAGTAAGGTGGAGATCAGAAATTCGTGCCTCCAGCTGGCGAACCTTCTCCTCCAAGAAGGTGACCAGCTTGCACTTGGTGCAGGTGTATCCGAGAACATCTTGTGGCAAGAAAAGGAACATGCCATAGGTGTTACAGGTGACTGCAGCAGCTCCCTCTCCTTCCATCCTTGAAACTACAGAGAGTAGTACAGGAGAAGCTCAAGAAAGAATAATTGGGCTATTTGAAATTCAGCTATATAAGCTGTATTAGCTCTATTGATTGTAATCAAAAATTGCAATCAAAAAAATGCTAATCTTGTGTTTCCGCTGTTTGCAAAAACTCCTGAATGACCCAAAAAATTGAAAAATGTGCAAAAATTCTCATAATCTCACCCAACATAGAGAAAATGTTTGAAATTATTTCTTCTTGGATGCAAGAAAGAAATAAGCATATATTTATATCTCTAGATGGGACATAAATTGTGGAGGCCCAGCTGAGATCACACTAAGGTTTTATTTTTATTTTTTTAAACGGAGTGTCATTTGAGATTCTTAGTCCTCCTCCATTCACCATCACATATTAGTAAATATCTACAGACAAAACACCAAAGTAAGATTATTCTTTTGGTGTATTCCACACTAACTGATATCAGCTCTATTTCTTTATTATTTCTTTACTTATTTTACTTGTATCTCACCTTTCTCCTGGCATGAGACTCAAAGCTCCACAACCAAAGCATGGCTAAACTAGATTTTGGGGGAAAGAGAGGAGATATGTCCCCAAGTGCTCAGTGGATTTTTTTTTTTTTTAGAACAAGCCCAACATACTTCGGACTATGTATATATTTCAATAACCTTCCTCAGAGGCTACATTTAAAAAAATACAAATAGAAAATTTGAATTAAAAATCAAAAGGGCAACACATAGTCACACATAAAACAGATTTTCTTTTTCTTTTTCTTTAAAAAAAAAATTAGGCTGGTTCTTCAGTTTATTGTCGGTCGAGCAAATGGAATGAGATTTTTAGCTCCAGAAATTTCTTCTGTTGGACAGCATATTGGTATGTATTGGCATTAAGCAGTATACAAAACCTGAAATTTATTACAATGTCTTATGTAGATATGGTATAATTGTGTTGACCTTTGATCTTTAATTTGACATTCCTATTTATTTTATATAGTCCCTGAAGAAGGCCACTGAAACACACTTGGCCCTCCACATTTGTGGATTCCATTGTCATGTATTTGTTTCTCCAACCCTAACCCCCACTCAAGTGCTTCTTTTCTGGGGGAACCTTCCCTCTTGGCAGCTCCAATCAGGCCTTGTAGCCTTTTAAAAACCTACCTTCTTCATCAGCTGCTCCTTGGCCAGCTAAGGATAGCTTGTAACCCAACTTCTTAACACCACAAACCCTCTCCACACACACCAAAGGAAGGAGATGAGTGAGAAAGTATAGTGCCCCTATTCCACCCCTCCCTCTCCTTCCCCTGACCTAAGCCATTTCTGCACTAGACTTTTATAGCGCTATGATTCCACTTGAAACATCCTATGGAATCCTGGGGTTTGCAGTTTTGGGAGGGGCCAGCCAGCCCCTCCCAAAACTGCAAACCCCAGGATTCCATAGGATGTTTCAAGTGGAATCATAGCGCTATAAAAGTCTAGTGCAGAAATGGCCCTAGTTCGGGTGCCCCTTCCCCCCACTACGCCTGAGCCCCCTTCCTATAGAGACAGACACAGACACATCTTGATATTCATGGTTTATCTATTTTTACAAGGTTCCTGTGCCCCTAACCCTAGCAAATGTGAAGGGCTGACTGTATAGACACAGCCTGAAGTGTGGGTTTGTTCTTTTGTTTTGTTTTTAAATACCATCTGCTGAGCCTTTGGAGATGTATCTCTCTTCCTTTCCTCAGATTCCATTAAGTGCCTTCCAGTATTTGTTTCTTCTAGATTCTGAGAACAGATCTAATAGATGCTAATAGACCACCGAAGAGAAACTAGTTCTGCTTGATTCCCCACACTTGGTGACTAAAGAGAAGTGAATGCAATGTAGGAGAAGATCTCATTCCAGCCTACATTGTACCCTGCTGGGCCTGCAGATTCAGGCCTGCTGGGTTATGGGAGCTGGAGCTTATTATGGGAGCTTATTTTTGGAGCACTTTCTTTTGTTGTTAATGGCAAGGAGATAAATCTTCATAAACGTTGTCCTTGCAGGCTACAAGTAATTTTACCATTTTCTCCTTGCCACTAGAAAGTTGTCAAAAACTGTGCAGTTTTCAAAGACCATTTACTGTTCAGAAATTATTCAACTGTGTCAAAAAAAAAAAAAAAAAAACCCCAGGATTTTCTTGGCATAAAAACCAAGTTTCCTGTACGGAAAACAATTTTCTTTGCCCAGATGTTACTTTTCTGTTATTTTCTGTCTTTTCTGCATAGAATTTTTCTTTCTGCATGGAAAATGGTTCACAAAAGTGGGGCTTTTTGTTGTAGTTTTTGTGCATCTGCTTGCACAGTTGTTTTGCAGTGCTCATGTGTTGTTGTTGTGTGCCTTCCAAGTCTTTTCCGACCTGTGGCAACCCTAAAGCAAACCTACCAAAGGGTTTTCTTGGCAAGATTTGTTCAGAGTGAGGTTGCCCTTGCCCTCTGAGACTGAGAGAGCATGACTTGCCCAAGGTCACCCACTTCTATGGTCAAGTGGGAATCCAAACCCTGTTTACAGTCCAACCCTCAAACCACTATATCATGCTGGCTTCCTACTGCTCAGGTACCACCCTTTTATGCGACTGGAAAGGTACACTGCCAAGGAGATCAACTGACTGCAGATCAGTTGTCTGCTACCAGAGTCCTACTGGCAGTACGGTTTATGGGAGACCACCTTGACTCTAGTGATTTACTGCAAGTAGAATCCTGTGACATTCCAGATATTAATGAAGTGCAACTTCTAGCAGCCTCAGTCAGCACAGCCAATGGTGAGAAGTATTGGCAACTATAATCCAACTACATTTGCAGAGCCACATGATGTCAACCCTGGCTTAAAGCACTAATATCAACCCAAGTGGGTTTCATGACAATAGTATCATTGCACAGATTTTGAATAGCATATAGTGGATGATTTTCACTTTTTTGTGGAAATCCCATCTCTAGAGAGGGCTGTCAAAATCTTGCACCTGTTGGAGTTCTGGAAGAAATACAATCACACATTCATCCTACATGATATGGGATGATCAGTGTGTAATTTTTATAAAGAAATTGGATGCTCTCAGCCAAGGAGTTGCTGAGATGCTTACCCTTTCGCTAAAGTTCATTTTTCACACAGATTTTCCATCCATCAGTAGGAAAAAAGACAGGCTCTATACTTTGTTTTTCCTATCTACAAGGAGGAATAGTAGGGTTCTTGCAGCTTTTCTGTCATAGGGGAAAAAAAATTGGTGAGGGAGGCCCAAGGGGAAAGGATTAAGCTCTGACCAGAACAGAACTCCCCCTGCCTTCCATCATTCCACACTTCATGTCCAGCTGTACTTCAGTAATCCACATCCATACTCAAAGTATACACAGCATTGCCAGATTATGTCTTATCTGGTCCCACATTACATCTCATTTTCTTATTTGATTTCTATAATTAAAGAGATGATGAGTAATTTTTAAGTTGATATACAATTTATCACTCCCCTCATCCATCCATCCATCCATCGACTCCTTTCCAACCCCTCATCCCAACTTGAAAAGAGATGGGATAATACTGAAAGAAACAGTCAACAATTGTTTGTTTGTTTTTCTTTTGAAATTTACAGTAAAAGTTACACATTCAACAAGGGGAAAATAATAAAGTTCCAATTGCTATAATACAAGATAAGGTGTGTCCCATTCAATACAATACAAAAATGTCTTAAAATTGTACATCAGTACCAAAGGCATTATGAAATATTCTTTGGAGCAGGAACAAATGTGCAAGAAAGCCAAGGCAACAAAGCTAACAAAAGGAAGCAGAGATGCCATCATTACTATCAAAAGTTTGACCCCAGATCTGATGCTTGAATGAGTGTGTGCGGTGAACAGCGTGCAGTAGAGAGGGCTGAGGGAACCCCCTTGGTGGACAAACCTAATACAACAGTAACTTTGCCTTGCCAAAAAAAAAGGGGGGAGCACAAACCACCCATCACATTCAACAGAAGACAAATCATACTGCAGCAACCACTGAGTCCATCTCGTGCTCAATTCATCCACTGCTTACTATAACAGATGGATGTATCACAAATAATATACTGTTAACAGAGAAATTATGACCTAACCTTTCCTTGGTCCTTCACTCCAAGTTTCTGCTGAAAAAAGTTGAAAATTTGGCTGCCATCCTGATTATCTTCTATAACTGGAGATGCTTGCCCTGACCCAGCTATAGTCATGGGAACATACTCATGTGTAACAATAGCTGGCACAAAATGCAATTGGATACCACCACCATCCCATTCTCAGTAGTTTTTCACATGTATTGCTCATGAGCATATGGCTGTTCACCCAAGCCACAGTGAATGGTGGCTTGGAGACCAAGCCAGCCAGTTCACTGTGGCTTGGGTGAACAGCCATATGCCCATGAGCAGTACATGTGAAAAGCTACTCATGTGCTAAGATCTGACTTTTGCTGGATAAGGGCAATTTGCCTAATGTCATTATTAATACCAGAACATAAAAGAAAACATAAACCACAAAGGTGCTGTCACTTTCAAAATTATGTTCTGAAGACCAGGTGCAAGATATGTGCAACACACACACACACACACAGGATAACTTATATGCCCATTACCAAAAGGAAAATCACTGTATAGCAGGCTTACAGTTTTGTCAAATGCCAGGCATTTCTAGGAAATAACATCTGCCCCCTTGGTATGCACATATCATGAGATCACTTTGTTATTTTCTCCCCTTTGCACCTTAGGAACCTTTCACACTACTCCATTACAGCACTATGATTCCACTTTAACTGCCATGGTTCCCTGCTATGGAATCCTGGGATTTGCAATTTAGGAAAAGTTATTTAGACTTCTCAGTCAAACAGCTTTAGTTCCTCACCCAACTACAAATCCCAGGATCCCACTGAATGCAGCCATAGCAGTTAAATTAGAACCACAATGCTAAAATTGTGTAAGATGCTATTGTATAGTCTTGTTACGGGCAGCAAACTTAGACTGAGAGGAAGGGCTATATCTCAGTGGCTGAGCACAAAGCAGATCCTAGACTTAGTTCCTTACTACCTCAGGTAAGCCAGGGAAGGACTCCTGTCTGAAACCCTGAAAAGGCAGCCGACTGGTGCAGATAGTACTGAGCTAGAAGGACCAATGGCTTGAGTCAATATAAGGCACCTTCCTATATAGATTTCACCTAATTCAGAATTTACTCATTTTTCACTTCTATCTCTGATATAGTTGGGCTATCACTTCTTCCTTCAGACTTTACGAAGACAGACCAGACTGAATTAAGCAGTGCTGAGCCCACTGCTTCAGACTGGAATCCAGCACCATCCTGATTTCATGACATGGATCCTACTGCAAGTTAGGCCTAGTCCTCATTCAGCAAGTAAAACTGTTCCTGCTGTAATTCTCCACATTGCACAGGTGTGGGGGATCATATGCTTAAACGTCCTCTAAACAGTGTTGGAGGGCGGCTCCAAAGTCAGTGAAGTGGTGAAATTGCTTTAACAGAACTATTCACGGTGCTGAACCCAATCTCCCAAATAAATTAAGCACTTTGGATAGCTCCTTTAAAGCTCAGAGGAAAATCCAATGAATTCATCACCTCACTGATGTTGAAGCCACTGCCAAGTAAGTAAGTAAATAAATAAATAAATATTCAAACAATCAATCAGCCAGTCAATCAATTAATCCCAGACTGCAGAACTCCATGTGGCAGAAAGGTAGCTAGTCAGGTTACTCCCTGATGCCCAAACTTCTGCCTACAATTTTAAAAAAAATCTATACATGGAGAAGCATTCATTGTATGTATTCCCATCTTCAGTCTGAAGTAGTACATATGGGACATAGGTTCACTACCTCAGTGAGAACTGGACCTATATGATTCTGTGCACATGTGTATCAAACGTATACCAATGAGTACATGGAGTATAAATACAATAATACATGCATCCATGGACAGCCACATTTGTGTTGTTCTGAGGCACAACCAATCAGGAAAATATGAAAACCAATGGCATTCCAACAAAAGGCTACCAAAGTACTTATTCCTTTGTAAGTGAGCTTCCAGACCCAAGTCAAGGTGTCAGTCAGGGGTGGCTGAAGGATTCCATGTCAGTAGTATAGTAAATTTGCTCTGGGTTTTATTCCATCCTCTAAAGGAGCTTTTCAAATGTTAAGCACCTTAGACATCTCCACTGAACTCTGGAATAAACTCACAGCAATTTCATGACACCCCCAACATGGAAGCCACCAGCCTCCCCAGGGCTAGTTTTAACCTTGAAAGCCCTTCATGGCCTGGGACCTTCATAGCTTGGATTAAAACCCTTCTACACTTCTGAGCAGTACCTGCTTTTCTTTCTAGTCTTCTTTCATTATTTATTCTTGCTTCATGGCTATTTCCCTGGTGGATTATGCCCCTGGTGTCTTGTGATTATAGAAGAGAGAGAAAATGCACACAGATCTCATCTTGTACATATTTCACAGCCCTAATGAGAAACAATGTTGAATAGACAGAATTACAATATCAACAAGCAGGCAATCGTCAACATTACTATTTTGCTTTTGTTCTTTCTGTTACTATTAAAAATCAGTTTGGAAACAGCCTCATCCATTTTTGTTTTCTGATAAGGTTTTTTTTCCCCATAAGTATATAAAAGCATTCAAATGCAGCATTCCTCATAATAACAAAGGGGCATTTTTCTTCTTGCTCAATTGTGTAGCCCAGACATAAAACTGACAAGCAACATTTTAATTCTTTATATATTCTCTGTTGTGCCTATGATTCTCCTTTTTAATGGCAGGCTTATTACATGTAACAATGCATTTTGGAGAAAAGAAACAATTTTATCTCTTGGGGAGACAGATTTTTTTGTGGGGGCTGGCTTGTTCTACAAAATTAAGATTATTTGACTAATCCACACCACCACTGATCCCTTACTAATTTAATCTAACCCAATTGATCCAAACTTATGAAGTATATCTGCTGTCACTTAGGTTGCCTGAACAAAGTTACCGGCAAATAAACAAGTCAATTTTTTTCAACAGGTTAAGTGCTAGATAAAAACAGAAAAGCTTAACTATTACACAGATCTGCTGGATCAAACTACCTTGTCCTGCATCCAGTTTCCATTACTGGCCACCCACATCTTTTGCTAGAAATTTATGAAGCTTAACTGTGCACTGTTGGACAAAGTATTCCTTTTGCTTTCTAAATCTAGTGCCCCATTAATGTCAACGTGTGATCCTAATTAGCATTATAAAACAGGGAGGAAAAATAAAATAGCATAGGCATCATATGTGTAGATATCTTGCAACAGAAAGAGGCCCCGATATGGATTTCATCATATGTAAACAAAGGTGCCAACGTGTAATTTGTTCCAAGAGAATTTAGATGGGGATATTTTGAAATCTATTCAAAACAAGGTGGCTACAATCCAGAAGACCTGTGTTGCTTATGCAAGAGATAAACTTTCAGTGGCACTTCACTTCTCAGTGCTGAACCACAAACCACTTTCTAAAAATTGCATCCAACATTGGTCTGCAGTACATAGTTTTGGAGACTGTGTTCAATGACTGTTTCAGAGCTCCAGGGAAGACTGGTCAGCTTGGAACATGGTGTTACCCTAGAACTCTTTAAAAGAAAAATACCACAACGGAATTTGAGGGCTGACAGCCTTATTAATGAACACAGAATATGACCTCCTTACAAACAATCTCATCTCATTCCCTCTCCTGATTTTCTGTACTGTAAGCTACTGTGGCACAATGCTTCAGGGACTAATGGAGTGGTCCATTAGTCCTGGTTGAAATCCTACATCTGCAGAAAATCACTTTATGGATATAAGCAAACCAACTTGTTTTGTTTTGTTTGCCTCAGTTTCCACACTCCAATATGGAGGTAACAGTAGGCTACCTTAAGGGGCTATTGTAAGGCTTACTAAGATAATAGATGCAAAATACTTTGAACATTCTGAAGTACTCCATGGTTGCTAGGTACTACTATTATTAGTTAGATATTAAATGTATCAGCTTATCCCACAGGGTTACATGTAATAGAACTCACCACACATTTCATATCCAAAAGAAAGATATGACATGTACTGATATCATAAACAGTCAGTATATCGGTATTAACCTGTCAAATCTATTGAGATGGTAATGCAAGTTCACCCCTAGTATCATTGATTTTGTTTACTAGCATTTGCACAATGCATGTTTTGCAATGCTCTCTTTGCAACCTTCTTGGAGTGCAGATGCATACACAACAGTATTGGTTTCTACTTGTCTCATCTGGCATGCGTTTGCAGGCAAAAGCTGAGATTGCATTATGTGAGCTAGTCTGAGAAGCACACGCTCATATACTGTAAAACAAGCTTACTAGGACAATTCAAAAGGAAAAGGGGATTATGAGTTACATTGTCTTTAAACTAAAAATACAAGCTTGGTTAATAGTTATCAAAAGATTGTGTCTGTCTCTCTTTATAGACGTATTGTAAGGCACGCAATATTGTGCCAATGGAGTATCAACATCAGTAATGCACTGAAGTACAATGATCCAGTTTATTTATACTTAGTGTTACTAACTGATTAACTTTCCAGCTACTCAGTTTGCTATGACCTGTTGAGAAGAGAAGTGAGGAAGTGACTAGGGTGAAGAAGAGTCCTCTGATCTTCATGTGTAATATTCTCATACAGAATATGGCTAAGAATGGACTTCATGTGGAATTCCATAATACCAATATCTTCCTTTAAAGCCAATCACATGTCAAATATCAACAGTTGTAGTAGATCGCTTTCCATCTTAACTCTTAAAGGAAGGTTAACAAACAACACTGACTTAGAAAATGTAGCCCAGACAAAGAGAAGTCCTGGGATGAATTTGCACAGGCAAGATTTAGATTTAGGTCTGATTTCAAAGTGCAAGAACCAGATATAATAACCCTTGGCAGTGGAAAAGTCATCAAAAAGAAGGCCATTCACAACTGGATATATCTAAGAGACATGGAGGATGTAAGGTCACCAATTTCCTACAAAATGATATGATATACAGATCTTAGTCTTAATGATGGTTACAGAATGATAGACAATCACATTTTATATGACCATATCTCATATTGGCAAGTACAATGGTTGGTTCAACTTCTAAAAATGGGAAGGTTTGGCTTTGAACATGGCTATTTTGAGTCCTGCAGTTAAAAGTGTGGCCACACACTCTGAGAGCCAGCATGACATATGGAACAAAGAGCTTGAGTCAGATTGGAAAGAGCTGAGTGTGAATCCTCATTCAGCCAACAAGTTCACTGAGGAAATCCCTCTTTAGCATTGTAACCTACCTAACATGGTTGCTGCAAGGATGAAATGAAAGGTAGGGAGAAAGAGAATTACCGGTAAAGTTCTGTTATAAACTCTTGGGACTAGGAGACAGGACTGGTTCAGAAATTAAGCAACAGAACACGATCTGCTGTTGTTTGCAGTTCCCAGTTAACATTTTTGCCAGTTATCTACAATCTACACAAGGGCCATTGAGTCCAACCCTCTGCCATGCAGGAATATGCCATCAAAGCATTCCCAACAGATGGCCATCCAGCCCCTGTTTAAATACCTTAAAAGAAGAAGACTCTACCATACTTGGAGGCAGTGCATTACACTGTTGAACTGTTCTTACCATCAGGAAGTTCTTCCTAATGTTTACATGGAATCTCTTCCTGAAATTTGAAGCCATTTCCCCATGTCCTAACCTCGAAAGCAGTAGAAAACAGGCTTGCTCCATCCTCCATATGACATCTCTTCAAATATTTAAACATGGCTATCATGTTCCCTCTTAACCTTCTCCTCTCCAGGCTAAACACACTCAGCTCCCTTAGCTTCTCCTCATCGGCCATGGCTTCCAAGCCTGTCCAATACCACTGGATTGTTGCTGCAAGGACCATGGCCTGCAGCATATGCATGGGCAACTCTGTCCCAATATGTAAACAGATAACAAAAGACTGGATAATATCAACTAAAATATCAAAGGTCTATATACTTCTCTATTCTTCCAATACAATACATGTCATCACCTGCCGATAGTTTCCTTGTATGAACTTTTTCAACATTTCACAAATAAATGTATGCAGATAAGACTGCCATTTCCAATGACTTCTTTTTTTTTGAACTTCAGCTTCCTGTACACAAACTAATCATAAAATTAAATAAAGTTTAATGAGAAGAAAAAACATGAAGCTATTGAACAGCTGTCCATTTCATCTGGTTGGAATCATGATTAAAGTTGGGTAATTCACTAGAGACAGTAAATACCTAACGAATGGTATTGTTATAACCCAATTGTACGATAAAGGGGTTAGCCATGCCTAGATCAACATATATCAGTAGGTTTGTTGGCCCCTCACAGGTGAGATCTATGGACCTCAGTTGATTGACTCTTACGAGTTGACTGTATGTGCACCTTTATTTTTAAATTTCCTTCCCAACAAACTCCCTCTATCATAAACTGACCCGTGTGTATGTTTGTGTATATATAAATTGGGGCTACAATGTTTAATGATTATTAGACTAATTTTTTGTTTTGTTTTAGGTTGATTAAAGGAGACTCTCAATAAAACAGCCAAACTTTTTTTAAAAAAATTGTTCTGACTCTGTAATCTTAATAATTACTAAAGCCATGCTGACAGGTGACAAGATATTCCTCCATCTCACAAAAGGATGAATGCTGCTTCTGAGACAGTGGCTAATGTGATGCATGCATTGCCTGAAAGTGCTTGTTCTCTTCAGAAGGGCTTTTATTCATTCATATTTACTCAAATTTAACAAAGTAAAATCCACAGAATTTATCAACAAGGATTTCTCTAATCTAATTGCAACTCTGACCTCTTGCCTCCCAAAGCTCACAGCACAATAAATTAGCCTTTCAGCATTCTAAGATTCTATTGGTTTTGCTACAACTCACACAGCAAAGTTATGTTCACTGCTTCCCTTCCTGTTCACGTGGTCTCATAAGCATCCTGATCACTGGAACAATACCAGGGAAAGGGCTCAATTATTATATGTGCCTGCTGTGGATTTTACTTTCTGTGAATATTCTTCTGGACTATTCAATTTGTTTCTTGGTACCCAGATTTGAGGGAATGGAGGTGTGGAAATATCTGTGCTACCAAAGGACATCAGAACTGTTTTTATACATCAACAAGGCAACTTAAGCCAATGGCAGCAGTACTGGAAGGTGGCAAAGAAATCCATATTACCTTTCCACAATGTGAACAATATTGTGTATATCTGGAATAAAAACCTCCCTCACTCTTCTATAAGATAACTGAAATTGGAACTGTAGCCCAAGACAGCTGCAATTATGCCAAAACTGAGGAAGATAAATCTAGGGAAAATCAGGAGTGAAAAGAATTCTCCACAATGACTTTGGACACCTTTCTCCAGTCATTCCTCCAGATTTGAACATTTTGGGGTTTTGAAATAATGGGGGGAAAGAGAGAGAAGAGAAGCAACAGTTCAAGTCATATACAAAGCAATGGCTGCTAAAAAGAGAGCCAGAAGACTCAAGACAAGCAGCCCTGGACTTGGCATAAGGTTAAAACAGAAGCAGTGGAGAAATCAGAGGGCATCTGTCTGAGTTAGGGATCTCAAAAAGGGAGGAGTGTTTCTTCACAGGAATAATGGTGTGTGCTGAAGCATCCAGGCATAATGCAAAGTGTCAAGGTAACCTTCCAGCTGCAGAGCCCAGGATCTGCTAATTCAGCTTCACCCTTTGTCTCCTTATACTTCACGTGAACTCCCTGTCAGAACTGGAGATCTAACACAAGACTTCTGATCTTCTTGATGACTCTCCAGGTTCTCGTGAGTCCTGTTTTTGCGTGGATGCAAGGCAGTATTATAATAGAAGGTTGCCTTTAGGCTGCTTCCATAAGTGATGCTAAGAACGCCTCTTTTAACCTCTCTTCCTTATGAACTCGTAAATGTGGTTACTGCAACACATGTGTAAACAGGCATTCTAAATTTCCTGAACAGATCCTAGAAATGTGGCTACATAAACGTGAATAATCCGGTGGTTGCACTGCATTGCCCTATTCTGGTGAACTGATGTGGTCTTGAAGAAGAGCATTCTTGGCTTCACCTTTTTTACCATAGCACATGGACTTTCCTCCCAAGGGACTGTATTCTCTCCTGCATTAGATAATAATGTTCCAAAGAGTGCAAAGCCATTTAAACATCTGAGCATGCAGATCAAGAGATGCTTTGATGCCATCCTGCAGATGTAAATGAAAAAAATAATAAAAAAAAAGCATTTCATGTGAAAGCAGCCTTGCTTTCCACAGACTTCCTTGTTCTTTGTGTTCAAGTACTCCTATTCTGTGGCCTTATCCCAACTGCTGCAAGAATATTTTTCTTTTATTCCATCACCTGTGTGTCATTTGGATACAACTCAGCCATTGTACAATCCTGTCTGGATCTCTACTGCTAATTTCTCTGTAACTATAATTAAAACACCATTTATCAATGCACATTATAGGTCTGTTTCTCCCATTCCCAAGGCATAATTAGTGACATGTTTCTTTTGTAATACCAGTATATTTTGTATGTGATCTGATAGCTCAGTGCCATTACCTATCATAAGACAAAAAGGGTTTCTCACCAGTTATTTGACCATTCTCTTGTGATTTCTGTGCACTCTTAGCTGAAAAGATCACTAAGAACTGGGGCTACCTACCCTGGTGTATGATAATAGGTTCATCTGCCAGTTTTAGAAAGATAGTAAGAAAGAATTCCAAACATTTCAAGGCTTCAAATTATTTGCTACAGTGCCCTCTCCCTGTAGAGAACACAGCATCTGCTCCCCCAACCCCAGAGCAAACTGTGATGAACACCCACAGCTTCCAGGTCAAAGAACAGTCTCCTGAAGATCTGTAGAATGAGGACAGCAAAACCGGCCCATGTTCTTGACATTGTATTCAGGTGACTTCCCATTGCTTCACTGTCTAGGAGTTGACCAACCCATGTCACTGAAAGGTCCCTCACCTGTTGCTGACCTTGGTGGAGGCCCACAAGGTGTGCAGAGATCAGAATCTGTGTCTGACTCCCCCTCTGCAATGTAGGGTCTGATTTTGGCCACAGCGGTGTAGCAACCATTGTTAAGGACGTCCAAATTTTCTTTGGACTGGGAAATGCTAAACCCACTGAAGGAACGCTCCAGCTCCTCGTGGTCAACGGATGGGATAGAAATAGAGGTGTCACTATCCCTTAGGGCACTCTCAGGGTGTTTAGCAGTAATGTCTTCATTCTTTGCATACTCAGCACTGGCCCTGTTCCCACCACTGTAGGCTGATAAGGAGCGCTCATGCGAAGGTGGCGGTGGGATTCTAACCAAAGAACCAGGTTCACCAACTGGGGATGCTCCGTGGCTTTGCCGTGGATATGGCTGCCAAGAAGTGGAAGGGGGACATGAGTTGTTTGGCACCGTTGTGGCAGGTGGTGCAGAGAAATTCTTCTGTCCCATTGAACTTGTGGAGCGAATGATCTTGATAATGCACCCATTTTTGTCAATATGTTCCCGGCTGTCTTCTGGGCTGTGATAAGGTGGTGCTGGATCTGGTTCTTTGGACCCAAAGTAGGCTTCTGTTTCTGCTGGAGGGATCCCCATCCGCTGCATGTAGATATTCACTAGGAAGTCCAACTTCTTCTCCATGGACTGTACCTGGAAAATGTCACACAATTCTCAATGCATTATGTCTCATAGTTTCTCAGACCCTGGTGCCTGTTTGCCTCTCTCTCCGCCCCTCTCTCACACATACATATTTCATTTTTAAGATGTTAGTTACCTCACAGATGAATTATGCTGTGAGCTATGAAAAAATAATCCAAATTTCATACAAAGGCAAGAATGGAATTGTGGCCTAAGGAGACTTGAAATTTTCCTATTAAGATTGAAATCAAAATGATTTTGCAATCAAAATCATAAATATTCATATGTTTTCTTATTCTCCCTCTTCAGGTTAACTTTTCTGTGTCCATTCCTGCTGAAAGGAAGCCTAAACACATGCTGTCTGCATTTGCTCGCATTTGTTGCTTGTTGCTCATGATTCTGTCATCTCCTTATCCCCATATTTTTTTTCTACCATGGTCCTACACACACATACATACACCCACACACACATACACCCACACACAGACACACACACAGTGAGAGAGACTGAGGTAGAAGAGAGTTACCCACATTTAAGTGAATTCTGAAACTTGCAGAAGTATTAAAAACACTTCCAAACTCAAACTTTTAAAATTAAAAACTCAACAATGGTGACTCTGGATTTCCATGTAGCAGGCCAGTGAATACATCAATTATTTTAATCCAAAGTTTAAAGAAATTATCCAACATGCCAAATCTGTGGTATGAACAGAGTTCAGTATCTTGGATATATCCTTTAAAATTAAGACCAAAACCCAGAAATGCCCCACTAATAAAGGTTAATATACCTAAAAAATACTGATTTAAAAACAACAACCACCTCTTACTGATATAAGCTACATACTTGGCACAAGGTGCAAAGAAATCTATTAAGCCACTCACAGGAAATGGTAGGCTACAGAGAGTTCTGTAATGCTACACAAAATATAAATGGGGGGGATTGTTTTTGGGGTTTTTTGTTTTGTTCTCTGAAAACCTCAAAAAATGGAAGTGTGGTTTGCAGATCTGAAAAAATGTGATGGTGAAGATCATGTCAAAACATGTTCAGCTTTTATATCTTATTCTTTTTTTAAAAAAGAATAATATTTTCAACCTCCCCCCTTATTAAAAAATAAGTTTGACTTTTTACCATCTACAGAAAAGAGTAGAGTACTAGAAGCCAGATGCTTCCCAAGAAGCAAAGCAATCCACAAACTGTTTAGGACTTTAAAGGATAAAAATGGCACTTTGGGTTGAGCTGAGAAGCAAAATGGCAGCCATTGCAATACGAGCAAAATAAGCAAAATGTGTTCAAAATGCTTATCTCCATTTGGCAATCCAGATAGAGAATTTTGCACCAGTTTGCAGTTTCTGTAGACAATTTAATTGGGAGCCTCGCATAAAGCACATTGCAGTAGAACAAGCCTGGAGACAAGTGCAACATGAATGATAGTGGCAAGAAAGGACTTGTTCAAGAAGGTTAGACAACCAGCTGAAGCTGGAAAAAGGATGCTGCTCCACTGGCATCACCTGCACATCTATGAGATGTGCCAGGTCAAAGAAAACCATTACTATAAGCCTGATCTGGGAACGCCACTACTGTAGGCCTGATGTGAGGAAGAAAGCAATCCCATCCACAACAGGCCACAGGCTCAAGCTTAAGTGAGACACACCCCAGCTGCCAACAAGACGGAGGAGGTGGAACAAACCAATAGCCATTTAGCTTCACTCTTCCCAATGCTGTTTCAGCCAGAGCCCCTTGACCTGTCTACACCAGTTGGAGATAGAAGACAGCACTGCTGCTTCCACCAGCTCTGCTGGAACCAACTGCCACTCAGGTCCACTCTTCTAGAATGATCTCTCCCCGTGGACATTCAATCTGAATAGTTCTTGAATTTTCTTACTCCCTTCTTCCTCCTCGCCCGCTTTTCAAGAATCATACTGAAAGAAGCTGCATGTTATAATTTAAGAACTCTCAAACATACCTGTTTCTCTACCTTTCCAAGTCTGCCCATCATACTTGGATCTTCCTGAAGTTCTCCTTCAGCTGGGCCTTTAGTTCGGTCCTTATCTGTCATTGACGGCCCTCGCCCAACAATCTGGTCAACTCTACCAGGAGCACAAACCCCCACCCAGAAAAAGCCATTATGTTAATGAGCTATAATCAAGGGCTCAGAACTCTGTTCTATTCTTACTTCTCTGTAGAATAAAGAAAATGTCTTTCCCTCAGCTGAAAAGTATCATACAAGTATTCACACAAATAGAAGAAGATAGCTAAATATAAACTTCGATGCAAACACACATCTCTATTTCTGTAAGTGGTATATTGGTTCAAAATTTACTGGTTCTGTTTCTAGAGATAGATCTGGCACATTATGCATAGTAAACTTGCCCCTTGGGGAGAATATCACATCAAGCTTGTTAATTCCCAAATGAAGAAACACTGCTCATGAATAGATTTGTCTACATGTAAAATCTAAATGATATTTCTGAGCTTCTGAACCTAACAAGTGCTGGAATAAACAATTTACAAATACATAAATTTGAATTTTCCAGTGCTAAAACTGAAATGAATTTACTGCTACTGCCTCTGCTATTACCAGTACAATTACCAATGCAACTAATATTAATAACAACACAAAATCAGAGTTCAGGGTTTATGGTTTACAAGACATGAACTTCCCATAATTTGATTCTGGCTTTCAGAAAACTTGCATTTCTAAATTTTTGCATCTTGATTGTATTCACAAGGCTTTTTTTCCCCCCACTATCAAAATTTTATTGATTGGACACCTGCCTATATCAAAATTGTGCTTTTCCATTTCTATGATAAATTGATACATACAAATGGTGATTACTGTATCTTAAGAGTAAAACTTCTATTCCTGTCCAAGATAGTAAACATCAACTTTTTCATATTCAAGATTCAGTTATATTTTCAATCTGCAACAAAGAATCCACTTTTAATTTGCAACCATCTCTGTCTAGAGTGCAAAGCAAGATTTCTGAACCTTTTAACACTCACAGAGAGGAGGAAATTTGACAGGAAAAGTTTGGAATGCCAAAATGAGAAAAGCTATCTCTCTCAAAATTCCCTCCTCTGTTATGTATGCTGCAGGGCACGTAGGCTCTCTCTTTTCCTCTACAACTTGTTCTTCTCTGTTTCTTTCCTTCTTTCTTTTAAAGAAAAGGAAACCTAAACACAAGATGCAGGTGAGACCTACTAACTGGAGTCCACATTATAGATGACATAGAGAAAGAAGAAAATTACATGAGAAATATTAACACATTGCAATCAGTGCTGTATTGATTTAAATGTTCCAGTCTCTCACAAAGAAACCAGCCTAGTCATAAAATTCTGCCTGCAGAATTCTTGGTTAGCAATCCCTAGGTTTTTTTCATGGATCTTCTTTGGCTCCAGTCCATGATAATTAAAATTAGTGCAAAAGTAATCAATACTTGTATTTGTAAGTTAAGCATTTTCTACACTACTCATAGGTGGGAGGGGCACATGCAATCATTATTAACATGCCATTTTGATATAAACAGCCCCCACCTCACTGACTGGCTTTGATCACTGAAGTACAGAAAGTAATTTGTCCCATGGGAACCTGGGGCTTGTAAAACCAGACCACAGAAAAACATAAAGCAATCTTTCCACATTAAGTCCATAAATGCCAATATCTAATCTTGATGAAAAGATGGCAAATTATGAAGAATAGTCAAAGCCTTTAATAAAATGTTCCACTGGTAGCTAATTATACAGAGAACGGTTTAATACTATAACACAGTTCTCTTACTGAAGTCAAGCAAGTCTCATCTTGTACACTGTCTGGATGAGAGCTAGCATGGGTGCATGATTCTTCAGAGGACAGTAGACTTTGATTGTGAAATTAAAACTAAAAATTAACAGCTATAGCTTAAGTTTATATGAGCACATGCATGTTTTGTGCAGTACAACCCATTATATAGTTCTAATCCTTCACTTTGAGCAAAGGAAACATGAATTACCACTCATAACCAACTCTATCTCCCCATAGTTTTTTTGATTATGGAAGATCTAAGGAAAGTTTGAGTCATCACCATATAATATATTAAAAGCTGCCCATCTGCCTTAATCCTAAAGGATTAATTAACCCTGGGCAATTTTACGTTTGCATAATATGCCAGAAGTGCACAGGTGATATATTGACCAAAACTACAATCATAACAAAAAGCAAAATACATTCATTTGTTTGAAACCAAGTTAGTTGTTTGAAGTGGAACTAAAACAATGCTGCTTATGCAGTTCTGCAGTGTAGGCAGCAGGTCCATGCACAAGGAGATGGATGAGAGTTATGAGTTCAAATGCAGACAAAGGAAGGGGAAGAAAAGATCAACAAGATGAAAGGTTACAAAGCACTTTGCAAAATCTCCATTACACATCGTAACAAAACGAAGAAACGGGACAAGACACAAGGCCATTTCCAACAATACAGCCACTTAAATTGCCTTGATATGGCAGAAGGAAGGTTGTTTTCTTCATATCTATATTGCAGCGAGTGTTCAGAATACAGAGACTGTGAACAGTTATAAGGGAATAATGTCCTGGTTAATACACCTTATTGGGTTGGTGATTAAAAAAAAATACATACCCATTTCATCATACATAAAAGGGCAGAAATATCCCAACTTGGGTTTCTGTGTGAGTGAGCATCAGCTCTTACACCACCACCAAAAAGTCCAGTAAGCTGCATTAACTTGAATTCTGACAATCCTACACAAATCTGGTGAGCATCCAGAATTTTGTTGATGACCTTGAAAAGTGATGGAACTCATGATAAACCCAATTCTGTCTTGGAAAAGACCCAGATGAATAAGGATTGTCAAGATTTCCCTGCAAATGTCAACAGTCACTGAATTTTAGGTGCTGATAGGGATGTATATGTGTTTTTATGTTGGTCACAGAACTTCTGCGGAAAACTCTACCAGTAGTCCTTTGCTAATCAATGTTAAGAAACTATAGGGTGAACACTTAAACAGCACTGAAGATCCATCATTTTTTTTTCTGTTTGAAAAAGAGGGGGAAATGACCTTTAAATGGAATCCATTTCTCTTAGAGCAGATGTTTAGAAGCAAACACATTTTCAACAGATCCATAAATCAACTGTGATATTGGACTTAGTCCTATCAAAAGAAATATGGGCTTAGGTATGCAGTCAGGGCAGTGGATTCCTTTTCACTTCTAGAAATCTATGTCTACATTATATAAAAATGCAGAGATGAAGGATCAATGCCCCCTCTGCTTCCCTCTGCAAACTGCACATTTGTTTTAATGAAGGAACTGGCTGATTTACACATTTTTTTAAACATAACTTTGCACAAAATATGTGTTAGGTGTACATCTAAAAACATAAGTGTGAAAGTGACAAATGCATGTTTAGAAATATGTGAAAATACAAGACGACTCATCAGGGAACTGAAACTGATCATGACTCCTTATTGAATTGCATTTAATGCAAAAACTGGTTTGTTCTTTGTGTAATGTCTATAAAAGGCAAATATAGAGATTTACCCCCGGTCATGTCCATTATACCAGAAGTGGATGAATGAGGACACAATCTTCTGAGTAAGAGCTACAACGCTCTTACCAATGTTCTATTAATGTTTGATTTCCTTGCATCTATTAGGCCAGGTCATAATATTCCTCTATATATGAGACACACATAGATCAATGGTCTATGTGCTCACATTCCACCAGATGCTTATGCAAACCCCAACAATCACAAACCTCTTTTTTGCTCGGGCCAGCAGTTAATATTTAGTGACATTCTGCATTTGAACTTAAAACATCTGACTGAACATCTCTAAGATGTAGGCGGAGGCATAATTTTTGCATAGTAAACAACTTGCTAAAGAGAATTTCTAATTGTTTCTACATAGGTTTAGCTACACCTACACAGTTGGTGGTAAATGTAGCTTAAGCCACACACACACATTCAGAATTACTTGTGATACACATTTATTCCCTGTTGATACACAACTATCAACAAAGCAATGATACCTGATTTCCTGATCTATTTTCATTAAAACTTGGGATGGAACATATATTAAAAATTTGTAACAAAATTTCCTTCTTTGAAATGATGCAGAAAGAAAAAAATGTAAATTCTTGGCTCAGCGATAGTGCGATTTTCTCACATGCTTCATTATGCTCCATGCTCAGAGAACCATGCAAAAAGGTGTGTCCATAGTTCACCCTGTGGCGAAAAGCTAAAAGCAAAGATCAAAACTTCTCAAATAGATCAGAAAAGGAGGGGGATTTTTATTTTTTTGAAATTTCTTGCATTCCTCCAATTCCCTTCCTCCAGGTCATATAAATAAATGGCTACTGACCCTCCCATGCTGGTTTGAAATATCTGTCAAGAATATCTAGCACCACAACTGTTTGTGACTGTCCTGTTTAGCACTGTGAAGCACCAGGTCCCAGGCTTACCTCTGGGTTCCTGTTTGAGGCTGACAGAAGAGTGGAGCTATAGCAGCTGCTCTCCATACTGGCAGCATGCAAGTTCCTGGCTTTTCAGCCTCAGTCAGTGAATCAAATGAATGGCTGGCCTGGTTAGGGATGTCAGACAAGGAAACCTCTGTCAAGTCCATCTGGGGAACTTATAAATTGCTCCCTCAAGCATGACACATACCAGTAACAGAATACATGAAAAATGACCAGTCTGGAGATGCCTTAATAACCATAATATGACTGATGTCTGCTGGTGGGGGCTACTCTCAATGGAGGCAATATACTGTGAAAGGACATCCGAGAAGGTCTTCTGTGCTATGGCCACCCATTATCGCTCTGACCCCAAGTAAAAATATGGCTTTTAATTAAAGCATTTGAGATGAGAGTGCTTTTAACCAAGACTGCAATGCACTATGGTTTAAAATTTTCTAAAGTTGTTTTGATTGTCTTGTTTCTATTTATTGAACTTTCAGTTTGTTTTGATTATTTCTTACTATTTTATATTATTTAAATTGCTTACAATATAAAATGTGTTCAAAAATATCGCATAGTGCTGCCTTTTTGAGATTGGTGGTCAACTAGGTTGTCAATCTTTCTGGTCCTTCAAAAAATGTATGCATGAGGAATGTTGGCACACCAAGGAAAACTGTACCAAAATATTATTCCTGGTTTATATGCTATCTGTTTTAGTTCTGTCAGCAATGCAGGAGACATGGTTCTCTCAAGCTGCTGAACAGCAAATCTATGGAGTAGGTTAGTTTAAGTGAGAACAGTAGTCAAAGACTTTCAAACTTTGCCTCCTCATTCTTAGTCTGATACCTTCCGTAAGAAGGGATTTTTCTAAATTATAGGGGAACAACAAATGATGTGATCATGCATCTGGATTCTAAAGCTGTGTAGTTCCAAAAGTTCTGTACTATGCCATACTTCTGAACATGTTGTTCAAGTTTAAGCACCTCTAATTCCTCGTTTATTGAAAGGGGAATGTTGGTGCCATACTCTGTTGAATTTTAATTAGAACGAATGAAATTAGAGCATTGTCTTTCCTTAGCCTTAGAATCAAGATGTGTTATCAAACTAAACTGAACCCACTTTTGTGATTATTGGCATTCATGGAAGGCCATTTCTTTAAAAAAAATGCCACTCACCTTCCTTACCTGTGTATTTCTAAACTGTAGTCTTATGAAAATACAACTCTCGAATTTTTAATTAAAAATGTTCTTGGGCTACATAATTCCAGATCTTCAATCTGCTACCAACTGGTTCATAAGAAAAGCCATGAAGACAACAGAATAGCTCCAACATAACTGGGATTTGGATTGTGGCTAACATTACTACAAGATTTACACTATGCCTAAGCCACTCGCTTTCTAAAGCTCTAAAGGAGTGGTTCTTAAACCACCTGATATGGTAGACTGGCAGGTTTTTACTTCCCAATGTGTCATGGACCAGCATCACATTTGTAACCATTGGCTACAGCTGTTTCTTTCATTCCTGGAAACTCACCACAGACTGGCAGCCAATGGCTTGTAGATCAGCACTTGTCCATGGACCATCGCTTTGAGTTGGACTGCTTTGATGGGCAACGTTAAGTGCATGCAAGCTCTCCAATGTGATCCTGAACTTTTCTTTTTGGGACAGGAAATCAACTGCAGATCCAAATCTGCTTTTGAAAACATCTTGTCTGAAAAAGCATTTACTATTTAGTGGTGGGACTATATACTGTTCAATTACTCCTCAGTGTTTAAAAAACTGGAAGCAATAAGCATCCTTGGAAGCTGTTGTGTTGCTAGTAATAGCTACAATGCAAGAATTTTTTTCCAAAGCCCAAGCACACTATCTGCACTCATAACTCGCAGTTTGCTAGTTTAAAGTAATCCTTTTCATTTTCATTTGGATGGGCATCAATAATCTGCAAGACCCAATATGAACAAATAACAGCTTGCTTGTACATGTGCACCTCCACTTAAAATGTTTCTGCACAGGGAGTGTTCTGTACAGTAGGACAGTCATGTGCTGTGTCCTACACTGTACAGATGAAGTGATTCATGATGTGGTGGAAACGGCAAGCTTAACATGATTGCTTGTTGCACGGTGCAGCCTATTTTATTTAAACGGGCGTTTTGCTGCAGTGCATGAAGTCATCTGTTGCAAATGCTTTGATGGTGTATTGCTGCATGGCAGGGGCTTGGACTCAATGGTCCCTGTGGTATCTTTCAACTCTATGATTCTAAAATTTCTAGGATTGTAAGTGAGCCAAAGAGTCAGCTCTTAATTATCTGCATTTCCAAATAGAACCAGCTAGTTTAATAAAAGACTTGTAGAGAACTTATGTCCAAGCCATTCTTGCATTGCACTGTCTGGCTCACCAGTCCAATGGAACTGTGGTCCGAGCTGACATGTCAACACACCTATCAATTCAGTGGCTGACTTTGGAAGAGGGCTTATTCACAAATTATATTATTTAAGGTGGGTGCCTAAGACACATCAAGGCATACAGTTGAAACTCTAAAGTGTGAACAACCAGGAACAATATTGTCTTGAAAATCCTTTATTCACTGAAATCATTTTGTTACATAATGCATTCCTCTCACTGAGAGCATAATCTGAGTTACTGTATCATTCAATATAAGGGGTTCCTGGTCACAAACAATATGTGGTGAGTATTCAATATTTGATAAGCTGAAGGCTAGGGTAGATGACTGGCTTCTTCACTTTTTAAAAATCTCACATCCTTATCCACAATTTAAAGATGCTAAAGCACTTCTCCATAATTAATTTCCTATTGTTAAAGCCAGCTATCTGGCTCTTCCAATGTACCATCTTGATTACCTAATATTAAATCAGTTTTGGGGCGTCTGTTGCCAGAACACCTAAAGCCATGCTTGCACATTGCGAAATGTCCTTAACTTGCACTGTAGTGATTCTAGTTTACAAACTCTTGATTGTCCCAATTATAATTATTATGTTTTAAGATCATGGAAGTCTACTTCCAGGATAAACTAAAAGCTAAATGATATTAAGTAGTGGTAAACAAGAGCAACTTAATATAACTGTAGATTCCTGTGTACAATGGCTTGAATTCTACTGTTTAAACTATCAAGAAATTTGTGTGTGCTTGCTGTGAGAATGAGAATTCATGAAAGGTACTTAGTTCTTGAAAGATGCTAGCCATGATTACCCCAAGTGAAATGAGAATGTAGCCTAAAACTCTTCTTAACTCTCCCTTGCAACTCCAGATTATAGGGATCAGATCCTGAATGTGGGCACCAATGTGCGTGTGGGCACTTCCCTTGGTGCCAGTCAAACTCCCTGCCTCATGACAGTCTATGAGGAAACAACTGGAACACTGGCATGCAGCAAAGTGAAGCACCAGCCATCAGTGCCATATTTATTTCCTTCCAGTAAGGCCACCGGATGTCACATGGGTGCCATAGGCATCCTTAGAAAATAAAAATGGTGAGTTGCTGCAGTCCAGTATCCCACGTGGAAGTATGCCCAGCTGCACAGAAAAAAAGAAAAAGGTAAGCTAAAGAATAGTAGGGAACATTCTGGAGAGTTAGTGGGAGTGCAGGCATGTAAGGGCAGTATGCTGTCTGTACCCTGTGTGCTCACCAGTGAGAGGAGGTGCTTGACATAGGTGCATATTTTGCCTCTGTATTTGATTCAGTGGGCATCACCACTATGCTGTTTGTAAAATGAGTATAATTTGTTCTTCCTGCAGGCAAGTATGCAATTTGGCATTTGGAACTCAGATCCCAACCCTATTTTCTTCTAAGGTGTTCATTTTGATTACATGATTTATCTTTGAAACTCTTCAGTTTGCCTTCTGTGAAATGGGTGAGGTAATAAAACTGTGGGCATAGAAAAGTGGATTACTGTTTTAGAATTTAGACCCAAGCTCTTTTAGACTCAGACTTTCAGGAAAGTTATCTTTCTATTAATTTAAACTGTTTCCGTTTTGGGAAATGGGTGTTTGTGACTCACCACACCAATTGTGGAAACATTTTTGTGAATGGAAAGATCTCCCCTCCCAGCAACGCTGTTTCCTGCACAAAAAATATGTTTTCTACATAAAGCAACCACATGTGGTTACTGCACAGAATAAGTCCCAAACTGTCAACAGTCTTGAAAATACACAGTTTTCAAAGACTCTTTCTTAGGGAAGAAAATTGCTAAATTATTATTTGCTTCATTCAAGAAGACATTTAATAAAGAATTGCATCCCTGAAAGATACCCACAAACCCAAAAATGTTGGTGACTCTTGTTATAAGGGATAACTAGAATTGATGGATGGTTCTCTTCCAGCAAAGATGCTATGAGAAACCATCTTTCAGAAGAACCTTTGGTAAACATTCAAATCTAAATTGACAGCAACAACACTGTTCTTTCCTAAAATATAGGAAAAAAAACAGAACTGCCCTAGGAACATGGTGCAAGAACCATAACAGGCATGTTCCAAAACTCCCCGGGAAGTGTGGTTTCCCTCCAAGACAGAAAATACATAAAATAGGCTCCATGGATCTGTACATGACACTCCACACACAGTTTTGAGCTCCTGGGTGGTAGCCTCTTTCTGTGTTATTATCCTTTGGGCTTTGCTTTGTTAAAAGCCTGGCACAAGTATTTTAGTACCATTACAAAGGCATCTGGGCAAAAATTTATTGTCTCCTTCAGAAGGAAATGGCTCTCATTGTTAAAAGGGCTCTACCATGGATTTTGAACTTTCAGCAACACAATGCCATAACTTTTACCATTCCAAACATAAAGGCTGAAAGATCCTGAATGGTTCTATCAAACGAAAATGAATGATAGGATAAGTGTCCCATGGCCATTTCCGAGTTTGCACTGCTGTGAAGATCCACCTTTGGTCTCTCTAAAAGTAAATATTTAAGCACATCCAGGAGAGCAAGCCATTCGGTGCAATATGCATCAGCAGCACGTGACAAATGCTGTTGTTTAACGTGGCATGAAAGGGGTTTGACAGAAAGCAAATGAAAAATTTCAGAAGAAAGAGGCATTTTGGCAAATCCTAACCTAGGCGAGTATTGGGGTGAGGATCCTTTAGTTGAATACTTCTTATGCCGGGGAGTTGAAGGGGGCGGGGGACCCACAATCATATCTATCCTGGCGAAAATAAATGAGAAGAAAAAAGACACCAGCAAAATGCATAATGAAGCAACATGTCGGAGAAAAAAGTTGGTTGGAAAGCTGCAGAGATAGAAATGACTACTGAAAAGGATATTAAAACACTGAGAGAAAGAGGAGAAAGTTGAAAATGATATTCCATCCTAAACGGAAGGCAATTATCATATAACTTGAGCACTTGGGAACATAACAAATTTTACTAACTAACTGAAAGGTCGCAGAATCTGGAGCAACAATGGAATAGCCCTTCTTCTGTTCAAAAGGGCAGCTTCTCTGCAATGAATATGCAACACATGCTACACAAGCTGGAACATTTATGAGAATATTCCATTTGAAATGTAGACTTCTTACGTCACAATGTATGGAACACATTCTCAGCTGGTTTGGGAACACAAAAGCTTTGAACGAGGCAAACACATCCATGGATGGGATGGGACAAGAGACAGAAACGAGGTAGATCAGAAAACAATGTTATGGTACACTTCACAAAAGCAGCAACAGGTATCATGATTAGTGAAGGAGGAAGTGCATATGAACACTCCCCTAAAATTTAGGTCACTTCCTCTGGCAGCTGAAATTAAAAGAATACTGTTAATCAGGCTCACACTCAGTCCACAATTTACATGAATCTTTGTGTTCCTTTCTATCACCTTAATAAAGAAAGACAGCAAAAAGAATCCATTTGGTCAAGCTCTCATTCTGAGGAGAGAAAGGGTACACAGGAAGAAGGTGTTGAACCCTCTCTTCTAGGCATTTTTGAGCTCAAAAACACGTTTTAAAGTAAGAAAACCTGATTACCTTTAATATACCCTTGGCAAACAACAGTGCAGTGAGAGCTATGTTTTGGGCTTAAAATGGTAGGTGTTAAAAGGCTACCTCACTTCTTGACCAATTTAGTTTTGGTTTAAAACAGAATATGCGGTTTAAAACTCAGCTAAAGATAAACTCCATCTATACTAGTGAAAACTGATCATCATTTCTCATGTGGCAACTTAATACGTATTTTCTGTCAAACACTGAGGAGAATTTGTCCCTCTACTGCTTCCCTGTATTTTTGTCACAGTGCTCTTCCCTACAGTTTTCACTGCTTGGTGGGATGAAATAAATAATTGGCTGTGTTTGTTTACCCAAACTTCATGAAAGGTAAAATGGTAAATCATTGTTTGAATTCATGCAGAACACAAGATATTTATCCTATATTCTTTTGAGCTCAGTTTGGCAAGAAAGTAGGTACAGTAAACAAAACCAGTGGCAAGAGGCTTGAGGGCACACAGATTTCTCCAAAACCTTTCATTGTCACTAAGCAAAATCCTTTGCCTATTCAAAACCAATGCACGTGGTGGCAAGTCCACTGCCACCAAGACAAAATTGCTAGGAGCTCTGAGAATGCCCTTCTTAGTTTAGTAATCTCAGAGCAGGGGTGGAGGGAACAAAACTCTTATAGAATAGCCATGGTGGGGAAGGGCTTACTGAGCTAAATGTCAATTTTATTTAGAATACTGCAAAACAGCAGATCCTTAAACCATATTTACTGGATACAGCTTCTCTTCCACTTTTACTATAGTCTCTTCAATGAAGAGTCCCTATTTTAATTCCCACCTTTGAAATAAATTTTGGAAAAGCAATGCCTGGAAACTGAGTTAAATGAAAAACAGTTTTTTATATTCCTGGGAGAGACTTTCTGTCTGCCACAGGAGAAGGATAAAGACCCAAGTGCTTTCAACTACCCTTAATGTAAAAAGAAAGGCCTGTATAATTCATTCCCTTTGCTATAGAAAGCACTGCTCATCTGAAAATCTTCCCACACTGACCCAAATCAGGAACAATTCTAAATAAGCAGACAAAAAATCTTTGTTTTCAAAGTCAGTATCAATGGCTTCTCTCAGTTTCAGTTTGGAAAAAAATGCCATTGGAGAGGATTTAATTTAAAAATTGTCTCTTCTCTGTCCCTTTATCATTCATAAAACTTTCTGATTTTTCTCCCAAATTATTAAAGCAGCACTTCCACTGAAAATGGGTCTTTTTAGAGATGCCTTTATATATTATTCTTCAGATCATTCAAAGAAAAACTAGAGTGTGCAGCTTTTATTTACCTCCTGCATGGCTACCATCTTGAACAACAAAGCATATATAACAGAAACAAAGTTTAGAAACATAGGCTTTGGATTACATCTCCCAGAATCCACCAGCCAGCACAGCCAGTTACCATGCTGGCTGGGGGATCCTGAGAGATGCATTCCAAGAAGGTGAATTTTTTAGAGTCGAGGCAAAATGAGCAGGATGCTCATGGTGATCATACTCACTGAGAAGAATGAAGAGCTAATCTGAGCTTCATAACGTATCATAAAAAGAACTAGTCCTTTCAACAAAGATACAAACAAGTTTTTACAAAATCCAGAGGGGCATAAGAAAAAGCTAGGTGGTAACTGTCAATTAGGACCACCTGAGAGTCATGATAAAACTTTCCCAAGGGCCAATAAAACACAGAAGGTTGAAAGAGAGGACGTTCTTGCCTGGATTGAAGGTTTTTGATCCTGGAAAGCATATCCAAATGTCCTGCTGAGTACTGTTCAATGACATCCATTACATCATAGGGCCGTAGGCTCTCCTTGAACTTCCGTTTTGAAACTAAAAATCTCATAACACTAAAACGGAAAATATGAGAGTGTCAGATGGGAACCTGAAACAGTGCAGGTGTTTTGCTTTTTTCTTATTATGTTCCCTTTGTGTTCATTCCCAATCCCTTCATACTTTCTTTTCTGTCTCATGCAAATACATAGTCCACTGCTTCAAAAGTGGATGCAGTTGCAAGGGCGAATCAAGGGTCCCTTGCACTGTCTACAAAGAGCATACACGAAAAAATGTTAAGGTACACAACTGGACGGTCCCTATTTCCATAAAGTCTGAAGTTGCCAAATTTAATTCTCAATTCATTGTGCAAAAAGCAAAACTGGGACTTATCATGATAGGCTTGTTTTCTGCAAAAGACAGAGATTAGTCAAGGAAGGTCGATCCTCCCACATGGCCACATAGGTCGCAATATGCAAATTTGGCTTAAAGTGCACTTCTCAATGGAGTAGGCACCGAAGTCAAATTTTGCAAGGTCCCACAGAGAAAGGGACAAAAGCAAAGGGGGGGGGAACACTCTTCAAATACCTCACAACCACAGGTCTAAAGGCTATCACTCAGGCCAGGATTCTGTTGGAGTATTATGCTAGTGTAAAAATAAGGAGTCATGTTTTATCAGTGTTTGTTTAAGAGTGGTCCCTTGTGCAGTCAATCATACCACAAGTGTAAACAGTCTCCTCTCACACTTTTGACTTGGTGGGTAGGGAGCTAAATGTCTCTTACACAACGGGTGAGCTCAAATTGTTGGCATCCACTGCATGGTCAGTTGTACAGCTGTGGCATCCTGCTTAAACAGACTGGTTTCCATACACATTATGTTCCTACACACAACCTTAAAATGGCTTCTTGATAAAAGACCCCAGAAGAGTAATATCACTTTGTCAGTACTCCCTTGTTCCCATTGGCTCTCAGGTTATTATCATTATAGACTTTTGAGTTATGTTGCAGATACTGTTGAAGAAGATTTTGATTACATTGTATTGTACGAGGATGCAATCCCACTCCTCTGAATTTGTCCATAGATGAACAAGTTACAAATCTGCTCTATTTAAGAGTCAAACAGAGCCTAGTTTTCCCCATTCCAGCTGCCACACCTACATACTGCAATGCAGCTGGGCATTTTGCTTCTTGAAGCAACCCTTCTGCATTTGGCATGGGTCAGTCCAGCAATGTGCCCATTATGAGCTCACACAAGTGCAGCTATAGTTAGATCAAGTAGGGGATCAGAGGCCAAGCAATCTGCTGGATCGTTCTACACTGAGCCTATCAGCATGACTGCTGCATCACCAGGACAGCAATTGAAGAGAAGGGAGAGTTCTCTCTGGTGTCAATCCATTGTGGTGTCAGGATTCTAATGCAACAAAGATCTCTTATACAGTTATCAGTATTTTCCACACAAAATGGCATGAATTTCTTTCAAACAGATAACTCATGACAAAAAAATGAAAGTATCTGGGGGATGTATTTGAGCTGTACCAGGGTCTAAATACCCACAGGTTGCTTTGAGTGGCTTGTCTTTCTTACATGCATGTACAAAAATGCATTTGTTGTTGTGGATGCAGAGACTGGTCTTTCAGACTAATCCCAAATCATCACAGCCTCCTGATCTGTATTACAGTCATAGCAACTGGGTTGAGTAGAAGGATGTTTGTCTTCAGTCTGCCTGAGCGAAACCAAGTGTGATTAGGATTACTTCTTCTATGCTGCCATTTGCAACACAGAAACAGAGACTGTGGCTTCTTCACAATCATGGAAGGAAGAGAAGTCATATCAATCACTGATAAGACCCTGGGGGCACATGCATCACACAGTCTGGCAGGCTGTCTGATAGACCATACCTCCTCATATGAGACTGCCCAGGCCTTGAGATCTGGCTGTGTCTCAATCCCACCATCTCCACAGACATGATTAACACATGACAGGAGGTTCTCAGTGGCTTCTCCCAGGCTCTTGACCTCTTACCCTGGAAAGGTTAGAATGGCCATCTCCTTGCTGTCTTTTTGCTGGCAGGCAAATACTTCTTTATTCCTACAGTCATTTGAGAACTGAAGGTTTTTAAAGGAATGGTTTTAAAGAGTATGCTGTTCTACTGTAATTGTACTTTTAAACTGTTTTTTAACATCTTAATTGTATGTTTAAACTGTTTTTAGGGTTCTTAATAGAATAATTCTATTTTATTCTTATTCTTTTATATTTTTTTAAATGTGTTGTATTTGTGTTAATTGCTAAGCTGCACTAGGGAAAGGCAGCGTATAAGTAAAGATGATAATAAGGAGGGAAAGGAGGTGGCGGTCTGCTCTAGAAATATCTTTGTACCACAAAGCTGATACTGGTGATTGTCAAGACTGTTAAGTGCAGAAGCTGTTTTCTTCCCAAGCTAAACACGACTGTCTTCTATAGAGTTCTATTTTAAGGGCAGCAGAAAAACACACAGAACTCTACCAACAAGAGTGAAGTCTCCAGCATTGTTTATCATTGCTTGGATTTACTACGGTTACAGTTCTGATGCGCCTCAACTGATAAATGTCCACACAAATACATGTCCGCACATGTCCATTCATGTTACCCAACACATGTCCTTACCACACTGCCCTGATGCTGAGTTTAAGGCCTGGTGTTAGATCTTCTGTCACAAATTCACAGTTGCAGCTTTTGTTGTCAGGATCCGCCATATCTTCTCCAGGAAGGCCTGCATCTGAGGAAAGAAAGAAAGGGAGGGAAATCCAGGAAGACAGGGATGACAACAGCATAACTTGTTGTTGATGTGTGCCTTCAAGATGTTTCCAAAGGCAAAACTATCATGGGGTTTTCTGGGGGCTGAGAGTTGTGATGTGGCCAAAGTCACCCAGTGAGCTTCCACAGCCAAGCAGAAAACCAAGCCTTGGTCTCCAGGGTCATACTCCAACATTAAAACCATTGCACTATGTTAGCTCAAATAGTATAACTAATTAACTTCATTGTTGCAGAAAATGCAGGTGCGTATGATTTTCAAGACAACATGTAGGAAATATAAAAAAGCTAAGCAGAACCACAGCATCACAGTGTTGGGAGGGAGCCCAAGGGCAATTCTGTCCAACCAGTTGCCAATGCAGAAATTAACAACTAAAGTGTTCCTGAGATGGCCATTCAACCAAGAAGATCTTCAGATATAGGATGAGATATAAATATTTTAATAAATAAATAAACCTCTGCTTAAAGCATCCAAAAAAAAGAGAGAGAAAGAGAGAGGATACACCACCTCTTGAAAGAGTCTATTCCACTATTTTCCAGCATAGAGTCCCAACAGTCAGGAAACCTTTCCTTGATCAAGTAGTGAAAAACAGACAAATATTCTTAACATTCCTAGTGAGACAATGCTGAACTGTGAAACTGTGGTTTTCAGAAAATCAGTGAAGTCCATTTAGTTCTATATTTTATTCTGATATTATACTAACATTTAATGTCTGCCTTCACTTGACACATGATGAAGCTGTTCTCTTTATTCTCATTCTTTGAGAATTTGGTGGATTTACTGATAATTTTGAATAATGATTGATAATAATCTAAATCCAAATTTTAGTCCCAGCTCGAGTAGATCCACTGAATCAGTGGGAACTGGTTAAGTCAATAGTTGGGTAAATTCTACCAGTTCAGTTGGAGTACTCTGGTTAGAACTAACAACTAGATTTAAATCAATCATTTTATTTTAAGTTTATTGTCATAAGCCATGCTCAGAGCTTTTTAAATCCACAAGTTAGACTATAATATTCAGTAAACAAAAGGTCAATAAATGTTGATTTAAACAAGCTTAGAGAAAGAGCGTGATAGCTAACATGGTACAGTGGTTGAGATCAGGGTTCAATTCCCAGCTCAGTCATGGAAACTCACCGGGTGACCTTGGGTGCATAAAACACTCTCAGCCCCAGAAAACCCCATGATAGGTTTGCTTTAGGGTTACCGCATATCAGAAACTATTGAAGGCAAACAACAATAAAGAGAGAGAAAGATGAAAGTACAACCACTTGGGACTTTTTCTGCACAAAACTCCACCATGGTCAAATACACATGTATGTACAAAAAACCTGATTAGTGGGGGGGGGCTTGCTTCCTGTGCAAATAAATATATATATATATATATATATATATATATATATATAAATAAATAAAAATTTTAAAAAAACTAATTTGTGCAGAGTTTAAGTCTCAACCTGCAAATACTACTCATAAACTACTGTTCTTATGGATTTTTGCACAGAAGGAAAAATGCTATGAATGATTTGTTCTTGTTTCCTTAGAAACAAATGGACACATATCCATTTGTCTCACAATCAGTGGCTCCAGCTGAAACAGTTTAGGATAAATCCAGCACAGTTCTTGCATCAAACTTCCGCTACCTGCACCCTAACCTCCCTTACCTTCTGAATTTTGACGGGATGCAGCTCCCTTGATCCGGAAAGCTTGCCGGGCTCGGCTTCGGTCTCCAAAGCTCCAGCTCTTAGGAACTTTACTTGGGCTGTCTTCAATGCTCTGGTCTGCACTGGGGGATCGTCGGATACCCGGGGCCTGAGGAGAACCTTTACCTTTCGTGGCTGCACCTCGGGGGCTGGAGAAGACACGATCTTTCAAGCTGACCTTTTGACTGTGTACAGAGACAAATCGAAACAAGACCAAAAAAAAAAAAAAGAGGAGACAAGCGGGGAGGGGAAGTCACTCCAAAAACACCATGGCGGCTCCCCTTCAGCCATTCAAAATCAATTGTCTTTCAAAGCAGCAGCGGTAGAAGCAGCGGCAGTGAGATGTGGCTTTTAACACTAAACCGGTTCAAAAAGGCATCTCAGGAAAGGTTTCCATGATGATGAATGAAGATGAGGTGGGGTCGTTAATTGAAGAAGGAAAAAAGAGGAATGGACATGTAAACAGAAAGTAATTGTGGAATGTTAGGTATGTTGAGTGCAAATGGAAAGGCCCAGTTTGGCGGGCAGGGAGGTCATTTTGATATGAAGCATTGAACAGGGTAGCTCTTCAAAGGGGAGTAGATTTATTTCCATAAACAGGGACAGTGAAGAAAGAATGTCTAAGAAAAACCTCTCATAAACTACTTCTCTCAAGAACCTAATCTAGACAATCTAGATAAACCAATCTGGTTAATGTGCTACAGCTGTTTTTTGACTTTCAGTCCACTTTTATGAAATGACAGAGAGCTTCAGCTTCCAGTAGTATCAATATTATAATGCCAAATCTTCTACCACAGCCAAGATGGAAGCCACCATCTTGAAAAACATTTCATTGATATATTGTGAATCTTCACTATACCTATTGCAAACCTTTGCCTTATTCAAGTCAAGAAGATATAATTCAGTCTATGATCATTTTAAAGGCTTTTCAAAAATAACCATTTAGGTACAAGCATTTGTGAATGTTCCTTTTTACCAGTTTTTATGAACACTATTTTGCCTTCCTTCTTCAAATACCTGACCATATATTTTATCTTCATATAACTAGTTTTCATGGATATAAAGGAGAGGCTACCTACCTAGCATTCCTGTCACAATAGTAAGCTCAAAGCATGGGGACGCACAACTGCCCTCTCTACGTCAAACTTGATCTATTTTATTTCTGAATATTCACCATCAAGAGCTATGTGCTCCATTTGTGCTCCATTTGAGCACATAGGTATCTTTAATCTTCTCACCTCTTACTACATGAATGCTGCAATCATGTATTACTATAAAAGGCTTTGAATAAGGACAAAATAACACATGCAGGAAACAGTTATAGCTTATGACAACATTAGTGTCGCAACTATGATCAAAGACTAACAGATGCTGAAGATTTGTAAGAATGTATTGATGATTCTATGACATCTTTGTTAGAGCCAAGATAGGGTCCAAGTCTAGAAACAGAGGATCTTTAGCACAAGTCTGACGGGCTCAGAGGGACAAGCTTAAGAGCAGCAGAACGCTGATGCTTCTCCATTATCCCAGGCAGAAACTAGAGACCAGATTTTCACTATTTATCTCATACTTGACAAATCCAGAGGCTTCACGTTCCTCACTGATCAAGTGAACACTCATCAATCAAGTGATCAAGTTGTACACTGCTATTTGATTTGTACCTCAAGTTGCCTGAAGAGACTGTCAACAGATGCTCATTAAATTGAAGATCCTAGTTCAGGAAGTTCCCAGTACTGAGATACACAGCCCAGTGGTCTATCCAAACATGAATACTATTTGGTTCTTTATTGCCAGGCGTTTCCATTTACTTCATATCTGTTTTCATACCTGCCTTCTCAACTGCCTTTCTTCCTGCAATATAGCAGATGTATATGAGAACAAACAGGTGTTTTAGTTTGTATGGGGAGAAAAGTAGCTGAGAATGGGGAACCCGAGCAGACTGCTGTAGGTAGGAAAAAACTTGGATACCATCTCTATCCTGCAAAATCTCAGTAAAAAATTCACAATCCGCAGATAAACTTATAAATATGGTATCAGAGATCCATGATGTCCATTTGCTTGTAACATGTACTCACATACAGAAAGCGGATTTGCTAAATAAGAGACTGATTTTAACATCAACTTTAGTACTGAGAAATTACAAATATTTAAACAGAAAAGAATCTGGTTATATGGGGGACATTTTTGTTGTGCATAATTTCACCAAGGACTGAGATGGCCCAGTTTGTAAGTTAATTGTCTGATATAGCTAAATAGCTATTGTAGAACAGTAGGTAGGTATTATTATATCTTAGTTCCTGCTAATCCACAGAGGTTGCTCGCCAAAAATACAGGAGGAAATCGAAGTCAGTGCTAATGAACACAATTGGTGTGGAGAACAGACCTTAGAAAAGTTATTTTTTGAGATGCAATATCACCGGCTATGCCAGCAAGAGTTTCAGGCAGTTGTAGTTCAGAAAAATAAATTATATTAGTATATAATATAATATGATACAATTAGTATAGTATATAATAAACTAACAAGGAAATAAATAATAAAAAATATTTTTCAAACACTGGTGCAGAAGGGCATAAGCTGGCATCTTCAGCTAAAAGGAAGTTGTAGCAAGTGGATAAAATTACCCTTCTGGGACACCGAAGGCCTTCTGCTATTTGTAATAGACAAACATAGGCTAGATCAGAGGTTCTCAACCTTCCTAATGCCGTGACCCTTTAATACAGTTCCTCATGTTGTAGTGACCCCCAACCATAAAATTATTTATTTATTATTTACAATGCCTCCCCCCCGGGCAAAGGCTGCCTTGCCAGCCAGGAACCGGGCGGGGGGGGGCAGGCAGGGAGGGAGGGAAAGAGGAGCCGTGTGTCTCCCCTGGGAAAAAACTCCGAGACCCCCCAGGCTCTGCTTCTGCTTCGCTCTCATTTCTGCTGGGCGGGGGGAGTGTGGGAAAAGTTTCCAAAGTGTCGACCCTGGATGGGGGGGGAGGAATTCTAGTGCCTTTGTCTTTTGCGCCGGGCGCAGCTCGCCCCCACGGAAAAGCGCCGCCTTGCGGCCCCCCGGCCCTTCCACAGCGCCCCCCTCCGTGGCAAGTGGGGCAGGGGCCGTGGCGAGGAGGGGGCCTGCTCCCCGTGCTGCCGCCGCCCCCCCCAAGCTGGCCCGTCAGACGGGAGGTTCTCCCGGTAGTGGAGAAGGGGAGTGATTTCAGTCCCTTCTGAACAGGGGGCAGGAGGACGCAAGCGCGTGGCTCGCACTTGTGCACCACCACCGTATTTTCCAATGGTCTTAGGCAACCCCTGCCTAAGGGGTCGCGACCCACAGGTTGAGAACCGCTGAGCTAGATGAACAGACAGTTCAGCATAATGTAACAGCCTGTGATCAGAGCTCTCATACAACCTAGTACTAAGAACTACCCCCTGGATATTTATTTCAGTTTATACTGTTTCAACTTGTTATTAAATCCCTGCCCTGAGTTAAAGAACCTGTGATTCTGCCAGTATTCAGGGACTCCAACTCCCTTTACCCCGATCATATCCTACTGCTACCTAATGACTTGCACTAAAAGTTCTCAAGCAGAAGACATACCCAACTCTGCAACAAAATGCTATGGACTAAACGTGGGACTCTGTGCATGTAGAAGCCCTCGGAACTATGTCTGTGCCTATATAAAACTTTTTAACTGTTACCAAAGAGACCCATACAGAAGGACACTATTATAACCCAGAAAGTGTGGTAGGACATACCTTAGATCCTTTTTTCTGCTATTGGGTGGATGAAGGATAATCTGGTCTTAGATGAGTGTACAACAACGCTGCTCCCATGGTCACTTCTTGTGAAGTGTGGTTTGATAGTAGCAACCCTTCCCTGCAGGGGTGGGGGACTGATTAAGATGTTCCTCCCTGAAAGACTTACGGAATCTGAAGGATTCCTGGATGCTCTGGGGGATTTTCTGGCTAACACTGCTGATGACTGTTGAGGTCGTGGTTTCCCTATGGAATGGCAAGATGAAAAGGGCCATTGATGCAATCACCCCTTAGTGCCCAATCCAGTTTTGTTGAGCCCATAAATCACCTTGCTTTATAGAAGATCTATGGGCAATGAAACAGGCTATATGAAGGCTAGAGTGCAAGTAGCATAGGTCCCAGATTGGCAAAGATCTTTCATTGTGCCTACTATACAGCAGTGAAGATGGCAAAAATCTCTTCTGTTCTGTCTTCAGCACACCATCCAGAAGACCTTTCCCAAGTGGGGTCAGGCTCAGAGGGACCAGAAATAATAATAATAATAATAATAATAATAATAATAATAATAATAATAATAATATATTTATTTATTTGTATCCCGCCTCTCCACACGGATCGAGGCGGTGAACAACATGAAATACATTATACATTACAAATAGCATGTATTTCTATACCGCTTATCAGCTAAGTGCTCTCTAAGCGGTTTACAATGTGTTTTTGCCCCCAACAAGCTGGGTACTCATTTTACTGACCTGCGGAAGGATGGAAGGCTGAGTCAACCTGGAGCCCGGCAGGATCGAACTCACAACCTTGTGGCTGCAGTACTGGCATTTAACCACTGCGCCACCAGGGCTCCATCCACCTTTAGCTGTCTGTTGAGATAAACTCGCCAGGTACTTTGAGCAGAAAGTCATGCATATTCATTCAGAACTTGATACCACAGTTATTGCAGAGACTAAGGAGGTATCCAGTGTACCATCTGGTCAAGCTTCTTGGATCAGTTTCAGCTGTTAAAGCTTGATGATGTGGACAAAACACTTGAATTGGTTACTCCCACCACATGTAGTCTTGACCCTTGCCTATCTTGGCTCTTAAGATCTAGCAGAAATGGATTGACTGAGTGAGTCCAAGGGGTGGTAACTGCCTATGCAAGGAAGAGGTACCTAACTGCCTTGAAAGAAGCTCTACCACAAACTTTCCTGAAGAAGACATCTTGCATCCAGAAGTATGTGATAACTACCACCCTATCACTACCATCCTGTATCTGGAAATTATGCTTGAACCTGTGGTGGCTGGGCAGCCTCAGACGTTCTTGAAGAAAACAGAAACATATCCAGAGGAGGACGACCAAAATGGTGAAGGGTCTGGAAGCCATGCCCTATGAGGAATAGCAATATCCTTCCTACTTTCCCACTACTAATCAAGAAGTGCGATCTGAAAAGGTCAGTGATAAAGGATGTATTTTTCCTGCAAGAGGTAGGGATCCCAGATATCATCTGCAGTTTTGATGTTCAGATAACTAACAAGCCCACTTTTTTCTGTACCCATCTTATCTTCATTGTATAATTTAAAGGGGGTGGGTAAGAAAAAAGATAAAAGAAGGGGCATGTAAAAAGCAGAATGGGCAAGAGGAAGAGGAGGAGGAGAAACAAAGGAAGGAAGGAAGGAAGGAAGGAAGGAAGGAAGGAAGGAAGGAAGGAAGGAAGGAAGGAAGGAAGAAGTGGGATTGGTCTAAGAAAAACTTTTCACTTAATTATCCAAGATAATTATCCAATTAACCCCTCACTATATTAGTAATACAGTGGGTCCTCCTCTCACACAACTTTGGCATACCTGAATGTGAGATCACACCAAGCATCACATCACTTATAGTCAAAGGACCCAGCAGGCGAGTGCCCATGTTGCTGCAGGAATGCAAGTTGTGTCCACTGACTATAAGGGAATGCAACATTTTGTATTTTTTGTTTCACACAGGGGTTCCTGAAATGGAACCTCTGCATGTATGGCAGGTGGACTGTACAATAAAGAAAGGAGTTCAGTGAAACAGATCCCAAATAATATCATATAATAATTGTGTATTATGCAATAATACACAGTACAAATCAGTCCAGAATATAATCAATAGAAAGGATGACATCAAAGAATCACAACAGATCTTGCTTTGATAAAGACTTCAAACACTTTCCTTCTTTATAGGCTCACAAGATAAAGGATACCTGGCTTTCAGACCCAAAAGACCTTCAGACCCAAAAGGCCAATCTGAAATAGCCAAAATTGTATTATATAGTGATTTTATACTCTACCATAATATGCAATAGAAACCACTCTAGAGCATAATCAATAGATAAGAAGTTATTGAAGCAAGTTACAGAACATCCTTACCCACAGAAATATTCAAACACTTTTCTTCCACACAAGCTCATTTCATATAGGAAGACATTCTGCAAAAAAACCTGGCTTTTTGAGGCCCCTGGTCTTGTGGTAAGGAAACTGAGCCCCTTTCCACGTCCGGTGGCATCTGGTGGGGATCTCAGCAGGAACTCTGCCAGGAAGGGAGCATGACAGCAGTGCTCCCCTCCACGCAGGACTGGCTCCCTATGGAAGGGAGTGCAATGGACACACTGCTTCCACAGCGCAGCTGGGTACTTTCCCATGCAGCACTGGGGCAGGAAGTGCCAGCACCGTGCTTCTTGCCCTTCCACAGGACAGGTAAGTGTGGGATGGTGGTGCAATTGCAGGTCATTGATGGGGCAAGCTCATCAATGTTTTAACCTGTGATTGTGCTGCTTGGGGACAGGAGAAGGACAGGACCGCAACAATGTCATGCAGAAGTGTTGTCGAGGTCCTGTCCTTCTCCTGTCCCCATGGCAGGATGGGAGGGTGCTGCCAAAAGGATCTAATTAACCCCATTTAATTTCAAGACTCACTTCCCTCCCATTTTCCTTTCCCCCCTTCTTTCCTAAACTTAGCTGTTCTTCTCTTCCACAAACACAGTTATCTGACCTAAACTCCAGCAAGTTTTCTCTCTCCACCAGTCTATTCCTTGCTGCACTGTCTTCCCTGCAAAATCATAGAGGTTAGCCTTCCTAACAACAGAGAGATGGGACTCATCCTTCAAATCTAATATTTCTTCTGAGGCAGCAAGTCATTCTCTTTTACTGAACATGACAGAGGGGAAGCACCCATCCTAATGAATTCCAGTGAATTCTAACAAGCAAGAAAGCAATATCAATCTAGAATCATAGAAATGTAGAGTTGGAAGAGACCACAGGGGCCATCCAGTCCAACCCCCTGCCATGCAGGAACACCCTCAAAGAACTCCCGACAGATGGCCATCCAGCCTCTGCTTAAAAACCTCCAAGGAAGGAGACTCCACTACACTCCGAGGCAGCACATTCCACTGCCGGACAGCCCTGACTGTCAGGAAGTTCTTCCTGAGGTTCAGGTGGAATCTCCTTTCCTGCAGCTTGAATCCATTGCTCCTTGTCCTGGTCTCTGGAGCAGCAGAAAACAAGCCCTCTCCCTCCTCTACGTGGCATCCCTTCAAATATTTAAACATGGCTATCATGTCCCCTCTTAACCTTCTCTTCTGCAGACTAAACATCCCCAGCTCTCTAAGTCTATCCTTATAGGGCATGGCTTCCAGGCCTCTCACCATTTTGGTCGCCCTCCTCTGGACTTGCTCCAGCTTGTCAATATCCTCCTTGAATTGGGGTGCCCAGAACTGGACACAGTATTCAAGATGGGGTCTAACCAAAGCAGAGTAGAGTGGTACCAGTACCTCCCTCGATCTAGACACCATACTCCTATTGATGCAGCCAAGAATTGCATTGGCTTTCTTGGCTGCCGCATCACACTGCTGACTCATGTTCAGCTTGTGATCTATGAAGACTCCTACATCCCTTTCACACGTACTGCTATCCAGCCACGTGTCCCCCATCCTATATTTCTGTATTCCATTTTTTCTACCTAAGTGTAGGACCTTACACTTCTCTCTGTTGAATTTCATTTTGTTCACCTTGGCCCAGCTCTCCAATCTATCCAGGTCATTTTGAATTTTGATCCTGTCCTCTGGCGTATTAGCAACCCCTCCCAATTTGGCATCATCTGCAAATTTGATGAGCAAGCCCTCTATTCCTTCATCCAAGTCATTGATAAAAAAGTTGAACAGCACTGGGCCCAGGACAGAACCCTGTGGCACCCCACTAGTCACTTCTCTCCAGGATGAAAAGCAGCCATTCGTGATCACCCTTTGGGTTCGGTCGGTCAACCAATTACAAATCCAACTAACAGTAGCCCTGTTCAGCCCACATTTTACTAGCTTCGTTGCAAGAATGTCATGGGGAACTTTTTCGAAGGCCTTACTGAAATCGAGATATGCTACATCCACAGCATTCCCTTCATCTATCAAGCTAGTAACTCTATCATAAAAAGAGATAAGATTAGTCCGGCATGACTTATTTTTGAGAAATCCATGTTGACTTCTCGTGATTACCGCGTTGCTTTCTAAATGATTAGAAACTGACTGCTTAATGATCTGCTCCAGGATCTTTCCGGGTACTGATGTCAGGCTGACTGGGCGATAATTATTTGGGTCCTCTTTTTTTCCCTTCTTGAAGATGGGGATAACATTTGCTCTCTTCCAGTCTGCTGGAACTTCTCCTGTCCTCCAAGATTTCTCAAAGATTATAGCAAGCGGTTCCGAAATGACCTCTGCCAGCTCTTTTAATATCCTAGGATGCAATTCATCTGGCCCTGGAGACTTGAATTCATCCAATGTGGCCAGGTATTCCTGTACCACCTCTCTACCTATTATGTGCCTCATTTCCTCTGCTTCCTCCCCTGCTCCCCAACCACCAGGTTGAGTGCTTGTATCCTTCTGGGGAAAAACTGAGGCAAAGAAGGTGTTAAGTAGCTCTGCCTTTTCTCTTCCCCCTGTGAGTAATTCGCCATCTTCTCTGCGCAGCGACCCTATCGTCTCCTTCTTTTTCCTTTTGCTGCGGACATATTTAAAAAAACCCTTTTTATTGTTTTTAATGTCTCTGGCCAGCCTAAGTTCGTTCTGTGCTTTAGCCTTTCTGACCTCCTCCCTACATCTCCTAGCTACTTGCTTAAATTCTTCTTTGGTGGTTTCCCCCTTCTTCCATTTTCTATACATGTTTCTCTTAACACTTAGCTCAGCTGAGAGCTCTTTAGTCAACTATTCTGGTTTCTTCAGATGCCTTCCATTTTTCCTCCTTATTGGCACAGTTTTAGACTGTGCCTTCAGTATCTCCTTTTTAAGGAACTCCCATGCCTCCTGAACTCCTTTCCCTTTCACTATTCCTGACCACAGAATCTACTTCACTAACACATATGTTTAATTTCAGCGTTAATCGCAGAATCTAGATTATTAGGTGAAATCACTAGAAAAGTTTGGCAGATTAACAGGTTAATCATTGAATTAATACCAAACTAGAAAAGTTTGGCAGATTAACAGGTTAATCATTGAATTAATACCAAACTCTGGGCATACAGGGGGAAGCTTTCAGGTAGATAGGAAGAGGTATGAATCTATGCAGAAACACCCAGCATGCTGGTACCAGAAACAAACACCAAAATGTTGCCCTACTGAATGCTAAAGATACCAGAGCCTCCAAATGTCATGTTCCTAGAGATCACTTTACCACAAAGAGTGTGAGTCCAGGGGCGGGGAAGAATGGCATTCCTGTATCCTGAACAGGGCTTGCATTTACCTCTCCCCCCCACCACCAATATGAAGTTTTATTTGCCCTGTAACAGAACATTATTACATTTTTACGCGTCTCCTTGACCCCTTCTCACATCACTGGTTGCTAAGAAAAGTGGTAAGAGGAGGTAAAAACACTGTGACATTTCCAAATCATGTGTAAAGTAAATCTTCATGTTACAGTGAAAAGGGGGAAAGCCAACATAGTGGTGTTATTTCCCACAACTGCCCCATGTTTACTGTTAGGAATTTGCTCCCTAGCTCGCATATCTTGGACTAGAGAAGCAATATGTTTATCACTTCTCATTTTCAAAAATTTCTGAAGTCTTATAATGGATACATCTAAGCACGTACAGAGTCAGCTCCTCTCAAAAGCAGTAAAGATTTTGTTTGTTATAAAAGAATCTAATAACAAAATGCCATCAATCAAGTACAGACAGACCTTCTTTTCTGAAGGTACAACATACAACTTTCTTGGCATGCACTAAAAGCTGTGCAACACCATTTTTGATCAGGTGCTCCTCACCATATGGCACCATATTGTGCATGCGTTCACACTGCACATACATAGATACATGCTGTCCAACAAATGCAATCATCACATCTAAGGGACATCTTAGAGCTCATACATATACATATGCTATTGTACTTTTTAATCTTCATTAACAGCAAAAATAGCTTAGATGGAATTTATTCTAGCTTTGCTTCTTTCAGTTATGGCACCAGTCTGAGTTAAATTGTGGTCCTGCAACACTTAACACTACCCCAAAGTAGCAGCCACCATTTTACATCTTCTACAAATGTAACACCAACAATTCCATGGGTACTGTGGTGGTTGGTAGCTCTACCAAAACCATATGTCCTACTGAAATAATGCAGAAGGCTCTTTATTGCTGTTTTGGCTAGCCATCCATTTCTGCAAAGGTAATCTCATGACTCAGCTGATAAGATACAAGGCACTATCTGGATGTACTTTGAGAAGGAGCCTCTCACTTTTCAAAAAGCTGGCTTTACAAGTTGAACTTCTGCTTCTTAAAACTTTACAACCATAACGAAGTATGTTATGCCAAGGTGATTTACCTCCACATTGTTTACATAATGCAAATTAACAGCTGCTTTAGATTTCAGTTTATTACCAAGTGTTTCTCTTAGGACTTTATCCTTTCATACAACTCACAAACACATCAGTACTCTCCTTATATTATTAACACTACAGTAAATGTCTCCTAGATTTTACCTGCAAAAACAATTATGTGAATGTTCTTCTTGCTCTTAACATCAGCTGATATCACTGGTATTAATGGAGTGATCAACGCAAAGATTTATTATGCCAGCTTATGACCTCAACTCAGAATAATTCCTTCAAATACCATCATTTCATCCTAAATATCTAAAAGTACAGTTGAAAAAAAGATGCTAATCCAGCATTATAGATTGCACTAAGCATGGCGCAAAGAATAAAGTGAGAACCTTAGTCCCAAACCAGCTTGCATTCAAAAGCTTTTACCACTTGGAGCTCACAGACTGTGAGACAGCAACAATGGAAAACCAAACAACTAGAAAGAATAAGTAAGACTCCCCAGTCAAACAATTTCAGGACTACAAATGCTTTAGCTGGAACAGAGGAAAAGCTTATTACTCAGTCCTCGAGGTGAAAAAAAAAGGAAAAGAAACAGATAGCACACATGCTTGAAATTCAAAACCAGGGCACATTATGTCTCAGGTTAACACTACTGGCTATCGAAAACCAGCTCACAAAAGACCATATATTAACACATGTCTAGCTATAGCCAGCACATAGCATCAAAGGAGCACTGAAGATTAAATAGAGCTGGAAGATTTTGTTATCTACTCTTTTGGAATACTCTTCTTATCCTTAGAAAGAATCAGTCACCCCCATCTGCCTCTGAGAGATAAGGGATTTTACTTTACTGACCCCAAAATGAAAATGCCTCAGTTTGCCCGGGAATGATACGATTTATGCTTGACAAAAAAAGATAGTTAAGCCCAAACCAGCCATCTTGGAAGTGAATGTTTCCATACTGAAAGCAGTCACGATACCCTCAAGTGTCTGTAGCCACCCTGTTTTGCTATGACTGCAAAACCAAAGGCAGGGAGGACAGTAATATGGTTCAATACCTAAAGATCTGATCTTAAAAATCTTGTATTAAACTCATGATTCTACAGCTCCTGATCCAGTAAAACCAAGAACAAGCTAAAATGAAACAACTGATATGTATCTTTTTCTCTTTTCTTATTTCTGCTCTTTTATTTTCCTTTTTCTCTACACCCACTTAAGTGATTTATGACCAATCTGTACATAACACCATCTTTATAATTTAGTCTCTTCCCTTTTGCTGATGTGTGCATGTGCCTTCAAGTCACCTGTCATGGCAACTTTATGAATTTCATAGGGTTTTCTTAGGCTGCAAGTACTTTTTAGAAATACAAGGAAAGAAATACTTATGGTAGGATACTGAATTAGGAACATCGGAGCTTTGTCACTTTGAAACAAAAGACTGATGTTAAATTGGATTCCAAAAACTGGCATGCATCAATCACTTTTTTTTTTTTTTGCAAGCAATCTGGTGCATTTTAACCTGGCCTTGCACTGGCAACTCCAGGCTGAACTGCAAACAAACCAACAAGCCAAGAGTGTCTACCGTTCAGAGCATGCAGACGGAAGAATTAGTCGTAACCTTATGGTGTGCATAAGCCACCGTGGAGTTTGACTCTTTTTTTAAAGAGCAGAAGGAACATCTTCACAGACAAAGAACAGTTATTTAAGACATTTTGAAGTTCAAGAAGTCTGTCAATTCCTTATGAATTTCAGACTGCTGTGTCAGGAAGAACAGCATTATTGCACAGTCTCTGAAGCTTATTTAACTGTCACAGTGTCAGCTGGATAAAGTGATGTTACATGAAGCAGAATATGTGATTCAGTAATCTTAGCTCCACTCAGCAACATTGTCCAAATCTTGTTTAATACTAATTAGAATTATGCACACAACCACTAAGGGGGATCTGTAGCTAAAATGGGCTGAAGATTAGTCATCTGTGGCTGCGTTCTAGAAGTGCTGGGAGAGCTAGGTATGTTTTCAAAAACTACTAGATCAGGTCTATGATGATGAGGTCTATTGGCTGTTGTTCACTTTCATCTAAAGCATCCCTGTCCAGTTGACTTGCAGTACAGTCAACACAAATACTTCTAAATTCTATTATCAACATAATAAATCCAGGTTAAATTAATTGCTGATTTTCTATTTTCCAGGGTAGAGTTTGTTGCCCCTGAACATGTAGGCTCTTTTTTTACTCCTGTTCTTTAGCTTGCTAGGAAACATGGCAGTGAGGCAAGCTGACACATTTCAAAGTATTTCTCTTTCACTATTTTTTTGTTTTTGTTTGTCTAATTGAACAAGGAAGCTGCTCTTGTGTATCAAAGGGAAACACAGAGGTTCTTCCTAGCTCCCTGAGCACCTCTATTAAGCAGATGAGTGGTCAGAACAGAAGGTAGCAGGGGAAAGAAAGAGACAGAAAGAAAGAGGATGAGCCGTGCAGCTTTGGATTAGTTCAGTGCGAAGCAATTCCCATGGTACCTAGAGTTTCCTGAGCAGCATCCACAAAGTGACTTTCTGCACGGATTGCTTTTACTGGAAATGAGGGGAGAGTAGAAAAATTAGACCAGATGGCTCATGCCAAACAGGAAACTGTGATCAACTGTAAAAAGTAATTGGGGAGGCCACATTCATAATGGATATTATGTATTGAGGGTGGGTTTTTCTTCTACCTTATGCAAAGCACAATCAAACAGGGCTCATAGAAAGCTTTGCAATCCAAAATAGTAATACTAATAACTCCTTCTGCATTAGAAATGGGAACATTATTTTCTCAGTCAGCATCTGTAACGGAACACGGAATCCTTAAGAATGTTTTGTGTTTTCATTTCCAAGTTAATTTGAAATGATTGGGGTTTTTGTTTCCTACAAAAGATTGACCATTGGTAGCATTTTCTATGCTTGACACAAATCAAGATATGCTATTTCCCAAAACAACACGGAAGTGGTGGTGGGGGGATTGCAGTACAATTTTATTTACGTATCCAGTATTTTGTTGTTGTGTGCCTTCAAATCATTTCTGACTTATGGAGACCCTAAGGAAAACCTATTAAGGGGTTTTCTGAGGCTGAAGGCATGCGGCACTCCCAAGGTCAGCTAGTGGGTTTCCATGGCCAAGCAGGGAAATGAACCCTGATCTCCAGGGTTGTAGTCCAATGCTCAAACCACTATTCCACTCTGGTTCTCATCCAGTATTTACCCACAGTTTACTTTGATCTCTTGCAGTTTCTTGCCTTCCTAAATATTAATGGTGTTTATTCTCTAAAGGTTGTAAGAAACTACTCATGTAATCATCCAGAAAAAAATAAGGAAGCATAGTCCTTTCCCAATGAATTTATTTATATATTCCATCTTTACTCGTGAGTTATTTTGACATTTTTATTTTTATTTGTTCCTTGTTAATTATTGGTGTTTGTTGTGTTTGATAATACGGCCGTCTCTTCTCTGGCATCAGATGTTTAAAAGCATAAGAAAAGCACAAAGACTAAGAATGATCAGCCCTACAAAAGCAGGATTGAGAGTCTTGTCAGTACAACGTGCTCCACAAAACACAGGGCAAAACAAAACTTTTCCAAAAAAAAAAAAAAATACCTCAGACCAGATACCACTCCATTTCTCTTTGCTTTTTTTCTTTCCAGGAATGTCTAATACATAAAACATATGTATTTTGCCTAGTGGGGGTCAGGGGAACGCTAAGCATCACAATGTTACTTCAGCTGTTACTAGCAATCAACATGGCTGCATAGACGGGATGCTACCCTATACATTACATATTCCCGTGATCTTTTTTTTTTAGCAGTTAACGCTATGTCTCTCTTGCAGAGAACAGAAGGTTCTGATCTCATATTCAGAAGATGTTCTGCTGAGATTCTAGCTGTGTCACAGACCGTTTATTTTCTGCAATTAACTATTTCTTTTTCTTACGTCAAGAACTGGGAAAAAAAAAAGGAAAACAGAACCCAGCTTTTGAGAATAACTATCAATGGGAAAATGAGGAAAGTAAATCTTTAAAATAATACTTATTTCTCTGTCCCTTTGCTTTTTCACTCTTTTAAACAGGAAGGTTCACTGCATATATTTTATTTTATTATTCTACTAGTAATTACTCTTTAAATGTGCTTTACCTTATTTAACTGTGTGTGTGTTTTAAAAAAATGTTATTTAATTCTTTTTGAACTTCTGTAAATTACAATTTTAAGTTAATCTCGTTTTAAATCCCTGTAAGTCACATTGGATCCTATCACAGAGGAAAGGCAGAGTATAAATGCAACAAATAAATACAGCGCAGACATCCAATTGGTGAAATTATTGAGTTGATAATTCACTGATTTACTTAATCACTTCCACTGCTGCTTCTATTATTACTGGACTTCATGTTTTAACATATTGAACACCACCTAGAGAACACTAATTACTGGGCAGTTTAAAAGTTCAGTTAGTATTCGATGCTTCCAGACAGTGAGAAAGAATAAACAGTCACAATCCATGACTTTTATGACATTTAATTTCACCCCATGACCACTTCTTGATTCAAATAAACTGTTTTAAAAAATGACCGCTACATTCTACCACAACAATCTCTCAGTCACATTTAAAATGCAGAAGGGGAAAACGTGTTGGGATTGCATGGGAGGGGTAATTTGAACTTGACAGTCTGAAGCTTCCATTTTGGTAGCAGAAAGGATAAGGAGAGTGCCTTCTGTTTTGCAACTTCTGCTGCAAGTTCAAATGGAATCCACCCTCTTATTCTCAAGGACTTCCAAATCCCTTTTTCCTCCCTTTTGCTTTGTTTTGTTTTGATTTTTGTAGCAAAAACCAATAGTCTCCACTTGTGAAAACAGACTAATACCAAATAAAATGGTATATGACACCAGCCCCTCTCCTGGCACAGCAGGCCAATAGATCAAACTGTCTAACATGCACCCATACACTACAAATCTCCTGAAGACATCCCAAACGTAGGATAAATGTTTCAAAATATTCAACTTAAATCGTCCAAAAGATGCTGAGGAACAATGGAATTGCTGTTTTTGTATACTGGCATCTTCAGCATCAGCCAGCCTCCAAGACTGGGTTGCAAACTGCTTCTTTTGTCATTCTCTGATAGGAAGAGACCAGAAACTAGACTATGGCATCACCAATCAGGAGACAGAATACTCTCACATATAGATGTTAAAATTGTATCTTTATATTTTAATTGTAAGCAAATTTGGGATCCAGATATATGGATGAATGTGTGTGTGTGTGTATGTGTGTGTATGTCTGTCTGTCTATATACACACACACAAACAATAAAATAACTTCCCCATACTTTACAGGAGACATTGGGAACCTGTTGTTGACTCCAACTCCATTTTTTACACTGATAGTGACAACTAGGGCCTGTAAGATTTAGTGTCCAAAAATATCTGGAAAGCCATAGAATTTCCAATGCAGCATCTTTACATAACATGAACATGATAATTCTCTCCAGGAGTCAGACATGTCAGCATATTACAGGTACATAAGGTAAAACTAAAATCATCTGGATTGAAGTTTTCAATAATTCTGGAGAAGTTCCCTGCGCATAACCTGATCAATTGACAGGGTTAAGAAGCAAGGCACTTTGGACATCTCTGGTATATCCACTGAAACATTAAGGGACACAAGGGTACAGTATGAGAGTGAGGATGTGGTAATGAGAACCAGTGTACTCTGATATATACAGCTGAACTGAGGAAACCTGGCTTCAGATCATTACTTAACCATGAAGCTCAGCCACTTTCTCTGTGGCCAGTGAAAGGATCTTGGTCTAGCTACCTTGTACTATTGCTGTGAAGACAACACAAAGGAAGAGGGCAGGAGAGGGAAGCTGAAATTCAGGGAAAGGTAGAATAAATGCACAATATAAGACAAGACAAGACAAAAACAAGAAGACTGTAGATGGGAGAAGATCAAGCAGCAACTCTTTCTTCCTTGTATAGTGCTTCAGAAACAAAAACACAGACAAGGCCAATTTGGATTAATTGCAACAGTACCTTAATCGCCTTCTTTCTTTTGTAAATGAGGGTGGGAATACCATTCTCACAATAGTTCTATACCTTTGGGCTGCACTGTTTGGTCAACTAATCGGTTAGATTAACTGATTTTCAAAAACATTGCAGTAAAATGGTGTACCTAATTGATAAGGCAGCAGAAACCTCTTTACAAGAGGCATTCTCTTCTGTTTAAAACAGGAGGGGTTGTATCATGTACAATCTAGCTGCTACACCTACTTGTATCACATAAAAAGGAAAGGTTTTGTGAATTCTTTGTTCTCTCCTATGCACATATAGATAGGTCTTGCAGATTAATTCATCAATTAAAATACGTAATATTGAGTCTGCAGAGGTCCCATTGACAGGTAGCCCTAATCTTCCACCACTGCTCTTGCTGTGTCATATCATGTCCTGCATCATTTTAGGACAAAACTGAAAAATAACTGGCTACCAGTAAGCAGACCCCTCAAACATCAAGCTCCATCAGATGGAACAGTATCTGATGTTTTATGGTCTACTTGAGGGACACAGTTTTATCTACAGTGGCAAGGAAGAAGAGTTTTCTCCACCTCACCATCTGCCATTAACACCAATAATGATAAGCAGATAGAACATTTTGCCTTTCCTGTGCCGAGGTGCCTTATTTCTATCTCAGCAGCACAAGTGGGGGAACATGAAACATGCTAGCCAAACAGAAATTGAACACTCTCTTTCCTCTGCCAATGTGCACTGTTTCTACACTGGTCAAAGATGAGAGAACTCTTCCTCATCAGCAAGTTTAATTTCCCTGAAGCCAAATATTTTTCAGGCCACAGGGCAATTCCCAGTGAGGCCACCTGCCTAAGAGAAGATCTGGCTAGCCAACAGCCAGTGTGATCCATGCCTTCTGCAGTTGTCTTTCCAAGACAGAGAAGCTGTCACTCAGTGCTGTCCATTGAGAACGGGCACATTACATTCCACATGGAGCAGAAGAAGACTGGGTCACTAGTCTTATAAGCCAACTACAGTTTCAGGGCACAGGACCAATCTCAGTTGGTTTCACAATTTAAAATTTTAACAGGTCTACTAGCCTAACTTTTTGCCCAGTTATTTGCTCTACTTAAATGCTCACAGCACCCCTACAAATAAGATGCCATAGGGAATTTCAAGCCCTACTGGAATGTGATTTTTCCTAATATATTATGCTATCTGGATCATCACTTTCCTTCCACGGGGAAAGTAAGAAAAGAAGATAATATCAGACTGATGTGACAAGAATGCTTCTTCCAGTCCTGGCAGAGCATGAGGAGAAATGTCTTCTCCTCTTTTGCACTGTGGTGGCTTCTATAATTTGAAAAAGCCAGTAGAAAATTGAGTATTTACATAAAAAGAAAACTAGTAAGATATAACAGTGAAAGTGTAAAGAGTAGACCTGGGGAGACCTATGTTCAAATCCCCACTTGGCCTTGAAACTTACTGAGTAATCTTGGGTTGGCTATGTTTTCTCAGCCTAATCTACTGCACACAGCAATTGTCAGAGTGGAAGGGAAGGTTGAGACCATGTACACTGCCTTGAGTTCTTTGGAGAAAAGGATTAATGCATATAAATAAGCACAAAAGGCACCACTTGTCTTGCACCTCAGATGTACTGAAATTTGGTGCAAGTTTTTTCTTGACAATATTAAATCAACTGCAAGCATTAAACAGCTACATCCTAAGGCCAAATTAAGAGTTTACATGGATTCCCTATCACCAAACAATACAGCACCTATGTCTCCTCAGTACCATCCAGTAAGAGAAATGCAAGATGTCACATCAATGTTTTTAAAAATTAACAGAGCAGGGGGAGTGGGGGAGCTGAACACAATGACACCACATACTTATTTTGTTAAATGTTACTGGGGAACCACAGGTTGACAGAAATCACATCTTCCACATTAATGTCTTGTTAGATGAGCCAAGCCTACATCATACCCTCCAACTATCCCAATTTGGCAGGAACACTTCCAATTAATCCTCTGTCATCCCAATTTTTCAGTTGCTTTAAACTCCTTCCATTTTCCCTCTGTGTCCTCAGCTTATTTCACTTGCTGTAAAGTGAGTTGAAAGTGCAGAGTAGTTTATGCTCACTCAGGAAAGGACAAATGGGAGGAAATGATGGAATTCTGCCCTTCCCAGTAGGCTCAGGCAAAAGCAAACCACTATAACCTCTCTTGGTTTATATGTTCTTCCTCATTAAACACTTTTGCCATCTTGATCATACTCTGATGTTGCTAAGCCACATGTGTTTGGGTTTTTATTTCTGATGGAGGATCAGCTACAGACATCTCTAAAACTGTTCTCTCCTAGCACTACAAACATAATTATTATTCTTGATAGACACAGATCAATAAGCGACAAGCCAGGTTGTTTAGTGGACAAAAAACATCACTCTTTTCCTAAACCACAGCTAAAAGAAAAAAAATAACTAGAGTTAGCAGCAACTTTAGTTGTATCCTTGGATCTCAGAACTGGGGGTAAAGTGGGACATAAACAGAACAAAATAGGATTATAGTCTGAAGCAACACCATATCATCTGAAAATGAACCTTTACAGCAAAAGTGGGTGAACTTTCTTTATGTTGAGAATTGCTTTACATCAGGGATGTTTCTCTTAGGGGCTGTAAAAAGAAGTGGTCAATGGCAAGTGATCCAAATCCAAAAGTGAGAAGCAGCAGAGCTCAAGGGAGCAGAGGTAACTATTTTTCTTCTAACACATTGTTTTCCTCTTCCATCTCCTAAGCTTTATTTCTTCCCCTCTTTTCTTTTTCCCACTCTTCTGTCTCTCTTTCCCCTATCTCTTCCCTCCCTCCTTCCTTTATCAAAGCCTAAGGCCATTTCTGCACTACACTCTTATGGTATGATTATTCCACTTTCAACATCTGATGGAATCCTGGGGTTTGCAGTTTAGGGAGAGGCCGGCTGGCTCCTCCCTAAACCGTAAACCCCAGGATTCTGTAGGATGTTGAAAGTGGAATAATCGCGCCATAAGAGTGTAATAAGGAAATGGCCTAAGTGGGAAAGTGCACATACACGCCAAACCCAAACTCAACACTAACTAGCTACCACATGGCAATTCCCCACTCCTGCTTTACAAAATACAGAAATCCTGAGTGATCCGCACTAGGACAGACATTAGTGGAAGGCGTCTAGTTCAGCAAATACCTATCAACTGACTGTACATAATACAATTTGCTTCTCAGCATGCCAGTTATTACTGAGTAGCAAGTAGCCTTAATATTAAAAAATACCTTGAACCTATACATATACATATATATGCTCACATATACATCTGGCTGGTAGAATACTATTTAAAAAAGGTAAATAATCTTAATCTACAGCCTTATGGCATTCTGCAAATTACAGCATTTAGGTGCCAGATTAGTGTGATCAGTCTGACCGCTGCAAAGATATGTGCACATTAGTAATGTTTAACACTCTTAAAACTCCCAAATCATCATTAGGTGTACTGCACAGCGTGACAACACTAGACACATAAATCTGTACTCCTGGCAAGTAGGAAACTTCCTTATCCAACTCCTACTACTGACACAGTGAACAAGCTTGGCTTGGTCTACAGTCCAACAGGTTGCTAGCAAGAAAGCAATCCACAGCTGTATTTACTTCAATGTAAAAGTGCTACAGAAGTAGCACAAATCTATTTTGTCTAGCAGCAGCAATAATTGTCAGGAAAGCTGCAACCTACTGGATCAGAACGTACATGTGGAAAAGCAAGTTTTCTAAATGTTACAGAAATCTATGTTTTGGAGTAGAAGGAATTCTTGGGCTGAACCAGCCAGCTGACTTTGAACAGGGGACTAATGTGCCTTTTGTATTTTGCTCACAGGGAAGAAGGGACCTATTTACTGTGAAACAATGATGTGTGACAAATGTTGGTGGGTGCATGAATATCCTTTCTTTCACTGCTATTGGGACCAAAAGAAAGGCAGAAATACAGGTGAGGGACGAAGAGAATGCAAAGAATGACCACCACCTCTTTTATCACTCAAGACTTCCAATTTAGGAAATGCAAGTTCAAAGAAACAATGTAAAACTGTCCTTTTCACTTTCTGTACAGGGATATACCAGTTTTTCCCCTCAGGGCATTTACAATCCAGGTTTTTCAATCCACATGCCACATCTCAGTCTTGATTTTAATGCTGCCGCAGCCGCCACTCAGCTAAGTGGTACATTGCCATTGGAAAGAAGGAAAACATGATTCAAAGGATCACCGTTACAGGAATGTTCAAGGCATGCGAACATAGGTCTCACAGCAGGGAACGAGCAAGTTGAAGATTTACAATGTTTATTTGAATGGCTCTCAGCTCCTTGTCGCCACGAGCATCACACGCATGACACAAAGGAACACAAACTAAGAAAGAGAAAGATACATGAGTATGTATGAGAATGGACTCTCTAAAAACATACAGACCTTGGAGATGGCTCAGGCTGTTGCTCTTTCCTTAAACAGAAGCAAAAGTATATTAGCAATGGAGTCAAGCGATAAAAGCATACCACATACATAGCTAAAGACAAAAAATGACACAGTCAAACACAACACAGTGACACGACAAGGGCCTGAAGACTTATATAGAGGAAAACTAAGAGATGCACAAAGATTCCCACACAAAACAGGGCCCAAATAAAGCAAGAAGCACTTTTCAGAAACAACCTCTTTTGATGATGGAGTTTGATCAAAGGATTGTTCTTTCTACTAAATCCCAGGGAGGGGGTACACCAGAGATGTTGACCTAAAACTTACATCAGCCCCACCCAGCCTGGTCAATAGTATGGGACTATTGGGAGCTTTAGACCAAAACATCTGAAGGAACAACAGTATGTTATCCATAAACCAGGGAAATGAGTCATCCTCATTCTCTGTATTTCATGTTTGAAACATCACAGTGGGAGATGTTTCCCATGACTGCCACCGATGTATAGAACTTAATCATGGAGACAAAATAGCTCCACTTGCAAATGTCTCCATTTCTGTGTAGTGTATTTGTGAACCGACACACCTCCCGACTAAGCTGGGGAACAGCAGGAAATTCCATCACTTGACTGGCTAGACTTAATGAGCAACACAGTGACTTAAACATATTAAACTTAATTCCAGAAGAAAGACAAGACCATTTGAAATGCCTTATAATAGTAACGAAATCATTGGTAGAAAAGTGCAGGTGATATAGAAAATACAACACCTCTAAACCAACTTGCCCAAGAAAGAAATGAATTTTGCTAGGCAGAGAGTACAAGGAAAGGAAGACCACAAACTGATGCTGAATGCAGAATGCATTTATTGTGCAAGGATGCCAAATATATATCACCAATTATGTCGAGAAACTTTTAATTTGGCATCACTGAGGTTTATTCCCTACACACACACACACACACACACTTTTAAAGAATCTTTTCAAAATTTTTGGTTCTTACCTTGACTTTCTCTTTTTAACTTGTTAGTCAACAACTTAAGAACAGGTTGCTTACCTGTAACTGTGGTTCTTCAGTGGTCATCTGTGCCATCATACACTAGGAGCTTTAGCGCCTGCGCGGTAGCGTTCGGAAACTTCTAGAGCTTGTTCGCTTGGCGGGAACCCCTCCCCCACGCCGGTACTGCGCATGCTCCTCCCGAGCAACGGTCTCTCCTCAGTTCTGTCGTCCGCCGTAGAACCTACAGGGACCTGAGAAAGGGGGGAGGAAGGGCGGGTGTGTATGATGGCACAGATGACCATTTAAAAGAACCCCCAGTTACAGGTAAGCAACCTGTTCTTTTTCTCGTGGTCTCTTGCCTTCATACACTAGGAGACTGTGGCACCGGTCGGACGGCGGGTCAGGTCCTACAGCACGGAAGCCAACACCTCACGTCCAAACCGGGCATCTCTGCGCGACCGGCAGTCGAGCCTGTAGTGGCGCACGAAGGTCGATGGTTGGGACCAGGTCGCCACACGGCAGAGTTCATGCAGGTCAACTCCTCGCAGGAGGGCCGCAGAAGTAGCCACAGCTCTGGTGGAGTGGGCTCGAAGCAGGACTGGCGGAGGCTTCCTCGCGAGCTCATACGCCAGTTCAATAGTCCTCACCACCCACTTGGAGAAGCGCTGGGTGGACATTTTTAGGCCCCTCCGACGTCGCCCATAGCAAACAAAGAGATGCGGCGTCTGTGGAAGGAAGCAGTCCTGTCCTTGTAGAAAGCCAATGCCCACGCACGTCCAGGGAGTGAAGGGACCGCTCCAACGGTGTCGTGGGTTCGGGAAGAAGGCAGGCAGGATGATATCCTGGTTGAGATGGAAACTGGACACCACCTTTGGCAGGAACGAGATGTCAGGTCTCAGGACCACCTTGTCCCTGTGGAAGACCGTGAAGGGCTCATGGAACGAAGAGCTGTGATCTCACCCGCTCGCCTCGCTGAGGTCACCGCTACCAGGAAGGCAGTTTCATTGTCAGGAGCCTGTCATCCGAGGTCGCCATCGGCTCGAAGGGCGGCTTCGTCAGCTGCGAGAGCACCAGCGAGAGGGACCACGGCGGTAGCGGCGGGATACCGGCGGGTAGAGATGATGAAGTCCTTTCAGGAACCGCTTAACGGTATCGTTCCTGAAGAAGGCCGAGGCAGCAGATCGTGGCGGTTGGTATGCCACGATCGCGGAGAATACACCTTCAGGGATGGAAACGCCAGGCCCTGTTGCCGGAGGTGCAGGAGGAAGTGCAGGACGGTCGAGAGCCCCGCGGGCGATCCGGCTCACCCCCTCTCGTTAGCGAAGGTCAGGAAGCGTCGCCACTTGTATTGATAGTTGCGACGGGTGGATTCCTTCCTGGCCGCGACGAGGACGGTACCGAGCACGGGATCTTTAGTGCGATATCCTCCAGGCATGGAGGGCCAGGCGTGGCAGGTCCGGATGGAGGACTCGGCCGCCGGAGTGGGAGAGCAGGTCCGGTGTCGGTGGCAACCGGAGCAGGTCGTCTCGCGCGGCTTGTAGCAGGGGTGCAAACCAATTTTGCCTCGGCCAGTACGGGGCTACCAGGTCGCGTCGGCTCGGTCGGCGAGGATTTTCGATATCGTCCGGCCGAGCAGCGGGAACGGCGGAACGCGTAGAGGAGTTCCCCGGTCCACGGAAACTGGAAAAGCGTCCCCGATGGAGGCACGATCGTGGCCCGCTCTGGAACAGAATCGGCGACACTTCGCGTTTTCCCTGGTCGCGAAGAGGTCGATCGATGGTTCCCCCCAGCGGTCCCGAATCAGTCTGAACGCCTCTCCGGAGAGAGACCATTCGTGATGGGATGAGGTGTCCCTGCTGAGGGCGTCTGCCGTGGTGTTCTCCTGCCCGGCCAGGTGAACCGCCACGGGATGCGTGTGCAGGCGAATGCACCATTCCCACAGGCCGAGCGCGATGTCGAGCAGGGTCGTGGAATGAGTCCACCTTGTCTGTTGATGTAGCAGACGGCGGTGGTGTTGTCCGTCAGAAATCAGGACCGTGCGCCCCGCCACGGCATGGCGGAACGCCCGTAGGGCTTTCCAGACGGCAAGCAGCTCCAGCGCGTTGAATGGAGAGCGGTCTCGTCGTCGGTCCATCTGTCGCGGACTCTGAGATCGCCGCAGTGGGCACCCCATCCATACAGGGAGGCGTCGGTCGTTACCGTCACCTTCGGTGTCGGCTGTTGGAAAGGCATCCCCGACATGAGATTGCGTCGCGACTGCCACCATCGGAGGGATGAGCGGACGTCTCCCGGCAGCTGCAGTCGGAGTGTCTGTTCGTCTCGCAGGGGGTCGAATATGCGGACGAACCAGTGTTGAAGAGGTCTTGCTCTCAGCCTGGCGAGATATGTCACAGCGGTCGTCGCAGCCATGTAGCCCAAGAGCTGCTGGACGCTTCTCGCAGATAACGTCGGGGCCGTACGAGCGTGAGCGGCGGCCCGGGTCAAAGTTTGTGCTCGAGACTCTGGTAGGTACGCCCTGGCGGAGGTCGAGTCGAGCGTGCCCCGATGAAGTCCAAGATCCTCGCCGGCTCGAGGTGGGACTTCTTCGGATTCACTCGTAGACCAAGGCGGTCCAGGAGTGACAACGTCATGTGGACGTCGTGGTAAAGTCTCTGTTTGCAGGACGCCACCAACAGCCAATCGTCGAGGTAGGGGAAGACGGAAGCGCCCTTCGTCCGCAGGTAGGATACCACCGGGGCCATGCACTTGGTGAAGACCCTTGGGGCAGTCGAGAGTCCGAACGGCAGCACCTTGTACTGGTAACAGGTGTCGTCGACTGCGAAGCGGAGGTACCGTCTGTGCTGCGGGCGAATGGCGATATGGAAGTATGCGTCTCGGAGATCGATGGAGGCGAACCAGTCCCCTCGATGTAGGAAGGGTAGGATCGACGGTATCGTGACCATCTTGAACCTTTTGGGGCGGATGTAGTAGTTCACCCCTCTGAGGTCTAGGATCGGCCGGAGGGTACCGGTCGGCTTTCGGTACCGTGAAGTACCTGGAGAAGAAGCCGGTGGTCTTGGCCTCTTGCGGGAGCCGCTCGATCGCCCCTTTCTGGAGGAGGGATTGGATCTCTTCCAGGAGGGCCGGACTCGACGGCGTGGAGTAATAAACGCCGCGAGGAGGAATATCGAGAAACTCGATGGCGTAGCCAAGACGGACGATGGAAAGCACCCAAGAGTCCGTAGTGACATACTGCCACTCCGCTAGGTGTTGAGCGAGAGTCGGTCGGTCTCCGAGCGCTGATGGTAGGCTGAAGAGTGGGATTGGCGGGTCCTGCCAGGCACGTCAAAACCGAGACTTTGTCTCGGAGGAGGACTTCTTCGACGAAGGCGGGCGCCCCCTAAACGTGCGTTGGCCGATGAGCCGGAGGACGGTCTCGACTGTCCAGACTGGGCCGAACGCTGGAATGACGAGGTGGAAGATCGTCGCCAGGATGGTCGGAAGGTGGAGGCCCTGCGGGTCTGCGTGGCCGGCTGCAGCCCGATCTTTTTTTCGGTCAGTCTCGCCTTGACGAGATTGTCCAAAGCTTCGTCTGTGGACGAATTGAATAGGCCTTCACCGTCGAAGGGGAGATCTTAATCCTCCTTCTGGTGTCCTCCTGATGTCGGCCGGTCGAAGCCAAGCATGGCGGCGGAGGCCGACGGATCCGCCATGACCCGGGAGGCGATCTCCACTGCGTGCCGGGAGGAGGCCATCTGGTGCCGAGCGATGGAGATAGCCTCATTGAAGATCACGGAGGAGGCTTGGCGGATGTCCTCCGGTACCGCTTCCATCGCTGGTTGCAGGCGATCGAGCACCTTCTTCAGGTATGCCGCGAGGCAAGCCTGAGTGTTGGACAGCCTGATCTGCAAGGAGGCAGCCGAATAGAACCTCCTTGCGTAGGCGTCCAACTTCCTGCCCTCTTTGTCCGGCGGGGTGGTGTGTTGCCTGCCGGAGCCTTTCGTCTGCGCGGACTCGACGACCACAGAGTTCGGTGCAGGGTGATTAAATAGATAACCGGCGTTATCCTTCTGCACCCTGTAGAGGTGTTCTAACCGCTGCGGTATCGGCTGAGCCGAGGCCGGTCTATCCCAGGCGGCCTTCACCAGTCTGGATACCCGGGGCAGGAGAGGCAGCGGGGCCGTGGAAGGTCGCTTCTCCTCGAAAACGGAGAAGGCTGGATCGTCATCCTCCGGCTCCGCATCGGCGATCTTAAGGCCAAGGGTAGTGGCCATGCGGAGCAGCATCGCAGAGAACTGGTGGACGTCCTCTGGAGCAGAATCTGGGATCGGGTCCCCGAATCCCAACGGAGGAGACTCCTGGGAGGCCGCCTCAGACACCTCAGACTCCGCACTCGAGTCGTACGACTCCGAGCTCGGTGAGTCCTCTCGCCGCTCGCTCTCCGGCTCCTTCGTAGTCGCCGCAGGTGTTGCCTTCCTAGGCTTCTCCGCAGCCGGGGCGGTGGTAGCAGCAGCGTCCCGCTTGGGATGGCTGACCACGGACTTCACCCTCTTGGTGGTGACCGGGGTAGTCTGGCAGGCTGACGTCGTCGTAGCCCGCTCAGTCACCACCGACTCCGTAGGGCGCGTCGCCGTTGCCGTGACCCTAGGAGGTGGCGATATCGCCCGATACCGTGGTGAAGGCTCCCTCGCCCTATGATATCGAGGGGAGGGAGAGCGGCTGAAGGAGCGGCGGTCCGACGGAGATCGGCTTCGGCGTCGACGGTACCGAGCCTCGTCCCCTCTAGGCGAGCGCGATTCGCGCTGTCGACGAGGTGACCGGGACCTCCGGAAGGTCTCCCAGCGACTCGGGCCACGATGGTACCGATCCCGGTACGATGGCGAATGGGACCGATAGGAGGCCGGGCGCTCTCTCCACTCAGATTCCCTCGCGTACCTGGCCACGTAGGACGCCGAGGTGTATCTTGAGGCAGACGAGCGAGGTTGTTCCTCTCTTGTCTCCCTCGGAGGCGGCGAGGCCACCGGACGCTCGGAAGAGCGGGACCGGGACCTGAAGGAGGTCGAACGCCGCTCCGGAGAAGCAGAGGGCTCTCTCTGCTGCAGGTCGGCCGACCTGCGACGGCTAAGAGGGCGGTGGCGCTCCTCCACCAGGGTTGGAGGGTCTGCCACAGGCGAGTCCGGGCGCTGTTGGGGAACGTCCTCGATCTCATCCTCCGAGAGGTCGACGGACTCGCCTCGCCCTTTGGAAGGCTGCTGAGTAGGAGGAGGAGTAGGAGGTTGAGCGTCCCCAGCCGGGGAGCGCTTCTTTTCCTTCTTCTTCTTCTTCTTCTCCTTCTCCTTGCCCTTGCCTCCGTCCGGAGCAGGGCGCTTTTTTGCAGGCGTCTCCGTAAGGGGAGCCTCAGCCTTCCTCGCCGTCGAGGATCCTTTAGCTGACTTGGCAGCCGCCGACAGCTTCGGGATCCTCGGTAACGCCGAGATCGGCGTTTCGCCGGTACCGAGCCCGATACCGACGAGGTGGACGGAACGGCAGCCGCCGATACCGTCGATGGCGTGGTCGTCTTCTTGTCGGCCATCTTGGAAGTGGAGGTCTCGTCTATCGCCCGCAGAGACTGCTCCCAACAAAAAGATTTGAGTCTCGCGGAGCGGTTGCGAAGAGTTTGGGGAGTAAAATCCCTACAAATTTGGCAAGTCCGGATATTGTGGGACTCGCCCAAACAGAAGAGACACTCCTTATGGCCGTCATTGAGGGCAACCTTGCGGCCGCAGGACACGCACTTCTTAAAGAGCGCGGACATAAGACGAAGAAACGCCAAACTCCGAAATCCAAAAAGACGAAAGCCGAAGGGGGAGTCCGAAAGAGAGGTCAAAGACAGTCCGAAAGTCCGTAAAACCGTGAAAAAACAGCAGCCAAGCACGACGTGAGAGGAACAAACTAAAGAACCTTCCGTACGCGGCGGCGGACGAGAAAGAACTGAGGAGAGACCGTTGCTCGGCGGGAGGAGCATGCGCAGTACCGGCGTGGGGGAGGGGTTCCCGCCAAGCGAACAAGCTCTAGAAGTTTCCGAACGCTACCGCGCAGGCGCTAAAGCTCCTAGTGTATGAAGGCACAGAGACCACGAAGAAGAATCATATCAATATTACTAACCTGAAAGTCAATCCTGATTTGCTCTTCAGATTCCTCAGGAGCTCCAGCTGGTTCAAAGGAGGAATGAGTCTAAATTGGAGGAAGAAAGGAAAGGGAAAAGTCATATTCACATAAAGAAACAAAAGCTTGGCAATCTCCTATACGGGAAATCACTTCCTTCCTGTGCATTTCTGACCATATTACCCCCTGTATATACAAAAGAAGAACACTGCTTTTCATACTTTCGGCACATCCTAGAAGCAACTGTTTCTGCACTAGACTGTTATAGTGCTACTATTTCACTTTCAACATCTTATGGAATCCAAGATTCCATAGGATGTTGAAAGTGGAATAGTAGCACTATAACAGTCCTGTGTGAAAATGGCCTCAAAAACAGGCATGAGGAAGTTAAGAAGAGAAAAAAACAGCAGGGCAAGTAAGAGGGTGTAGCAATATTCATTTGACCTTAAAGTTTTGAAGTGAGGGAAATGGCTGCAAATATTTATTTTTATTTTAATGCTGAGCCAAACAGTCAGCCGTGTCATATTGTTATTGCTTGGAGATCAATGCTGACAGCCAAATTTTCCCACCCTGCCCTCCATTTTATAGCATTCTCTTTACATTAAAGTAGGCCCAAAGGCCTGTTTGGCCTCAGGAACTTCCTTTCACATCATCTGTGTCTTGGAAGTCAAGACTCAAGGCTGATAGCAATTCTCCAGAGGTCAAACAGAACCCTTTTGAGTAAAATGAATGCTGTAAAAACATGACAAGTATAAAATCAATGCTGGAAAAGCAGCGGTAGGGAACAGGGCATTACTCCAAAACAGAAGAGTGAGTGGGGTGGAGAAGAAACAAGTGCTGAAGGGGAAACGTATTTTTTAAAAGTAAAAGTTCTTCATATATTCATGAGATCTGAATTTTGATATCTGACTGAGCTTCTATGCCTTTTAAAAGCTCAGAAAGTGTGGCAGTTTTGCCCACCATTGCAACATGATGATACAAAATGGCTGCTCTCTTCTCCAGAGGCCTTGTCTAGAGGGTGGTTGCCTAGCAACACAGCCAGAGGCCTTCTCTGTCTTAGGTCATTCCCACACTAGACTGTTATAGTGCTATTATTCCACTTTCAGCATCCTATGGAATCCTGGGGTTTGCAGTTTAGGGAGGGGCTCCTCTCTAAACTGCAAACCCCAGAATTCCATAGGATGTTCAAACTGGAATAATAGCACTATAACAGTCTAGTGCGGAAATGGCCTTACTAGCCAAGCCCCTCCGCCTCTCACAAGATTTAGAACTTGTGGCTACTTTCCTGAGTTCCGTTTTTCCCTTTCTGTTCGTAACTCTACTCAGAGCAAAGCACAGAAAGCTAAAGCCAAGGCAATTTGGGTAGACATAAGTCCCATGTTAGTTCATCCACAATAAATTTAACTGCAACAAGAAAGCAGCATTTGATGAGTGTTCTACCCCGCCAATGACCAGCTGGAAATCTGAAGAAGGATATTGATTTCTCTAAAAATTGAAACTATCTGGTTGAAAAAAGAAGAAGAATTGTTCTGAGGTGAAAGCCTGGCGGAGGACCATAAAAGCTGATGGTCATAAAAGAAAATTAAACCATTTTTATGCATATTGGTTTACCACCTCTACCAAGTGCTGGTGAAACATGCAAGATTTATTTCACTTCTGGACATTAGTTAAAATGAATTACGAGGGCAAAAAACGCCTAGCCTGAGTTTCCTTGTAAGACTTCACATTCGACACTCATAATAACGGATGTGTGGCTTGAATGAAATTGCAAAGTATTGTTATTTAAATGAAACTGTAAAGGACCAGCCTGCAAATAACCTTAAAATTCAACAAGACAAGTATTCATTTTAACACTTTCCTGAAAGATAAATGTGGGAAGTAGGAACTAGACAAATCGACCAAGAACTTTTTCTGATTACGTTAACCCAAAGAATTATGGTTCATGATTTGGCTCTGTGGCCCTTTCCACACGGGGGTTTAAAAACGGTGTAGACATCGTCTACACCGTAAAGTGGATTGGGCGGACTACTTTTGCATAGTTCCACACCCCAATCCGCGCTAGGGGGCTCGGAAGTGGCGGCACTGCGTGCTTTTTGAAAACCACTTTTCAAGTGGTTTTTAAAAAGCATGATCGTGCAGCCCCGTCGTAGCGCCTGGTGTGGATTTGCCGGCGCGCGCAAGGGCATGCCTGCAGATGTGCTAGGGGCAGGCTTTCCGGCTGGCGAGCTTCTCCGGTTGATGGAGAACCTCTGCCAGTCGTAAGCCGCCATTTTGGGCCCCGCAGGACACTGCAGAACGCTGAGGGGTGTGGAGCAACGAAAACGCGCTGCTCCACGTGGCGACGGACTCAGGTAAGTTCCGTTTTAGGATGTCTCAGGACGTTTTTTCCTTCCCGTGTGGAAAGGGCCACTGATAGTATAACGTTCTCTCTCTTTCCAGAAGAAGTATCATTTAGCTTGCAAAGAGCATGCTTTATAAAAAAAAAGGGTTAGGCACAAGGATTCATACAGTCACTGGAATAAAATATAGCACATGCGACTCAACACAATTGTTATAATTGCTGCCCTGGTCCATTGGCTTTATTAGGCACATTAGTCACAGAGATGTAAAGTTTTCCTGCTATTGCATATATAAATAATAATACCAATTGCTCACTGGCCATAGCAAAGGGAACACAGGTGACGAATTACATGGAAGCACACATATTGTTAAGGCAAGGTCTGTATAGCGGGATCATGCCCCAAAGCGATCAGTTACAATACCATCTACAAAAACACAATATGGGCAGTACAAAACAATATATGCTCCCACAAATGCACACGTGCACACACCACAAAAGATTAATTTCATCTGTTATATAAAACATTTCCAAGAGCATAACGGTGAGAATATGCAGGAGGGGAGACAGAAGAGAGGGGAGAATAGAGAGGAGAAGAGAAAAGTTAAGGCAAAGGATGGATGTTAGAGCTGGATGCAAGTATCCCAAATCCAGACTTTTTTTAAAAAAAATCTATATAGGAAGGTTTTTTTAAAAAAATATTTATTTGTTTGTTTGTTTGGCATTCTCTGGGGCTATCCATTGCTTCAAGTGTGGCTACTTACCTGTTTAATAACAGAAAAAGAAATAAAGAAAATAGATGAAGACAGACATGCTCATTGCAGATGCAAAGAGCTAAAATGGTGCATTGCTTTTTAGCTGTTAAGTCACAATCTACACCCTTGTCTAAGGTGGGTAGAACTAGTAAAGCCACCAACAACTTTTGGAGAGAGGGATGGAGAAGAAGTGAAGACAGATGTAACATTCTACAAAACCAGCTATAGATGATGCTGACTGGTTAGTACCCAGGTGTCACAAATACACATTCCTATGTCCCCTGTTTTGGAGCAATTTTGCAACTGAAAACAAAACTGTGTAATTCTTTTTAAACAAGGTGAAGGACAGACATATAAATAAATGTGCGCTGCTTAAAAAAGGGAAGAATGGACAGCCTACCTGATCCATGACAGCCGATATGACGACTGACCCAGCATTCACCTTGCTGCAATATCAATCTGTTATGCTCTTCACAAAGCCAGATTGACACTGTGAGTGAATAGCCCACTGTGACTTGCATTCTATAAATCTTACATCTGTCTTCATCCAGGTGAGGAGAGTGAGAGTAAGTAGGATAAGAGAAGGGGATAAAAGGAGAAAGAAACGATAGAGAGAGGAAAAGATGTTTCCACCTGATTGCTGCGGACCCCCTACCAAATATGCACCACAATTCACCCCATTCATCAGGGTCATCTGACTCCCCATGTAGTGTTTTCTGAGTACTAAAGATGTCATGAGGAAGAGGGGACAAGAAGTCCACTTCCACCAGCCCAGCTGTGAGCAACTAAATTCAACAGGCTATATGACTAACTTCTGATATTGTCACAACTTTAATCAGCTAGAATGTATGATCATACTAAGCAACTTTCTCTTTTTAGCAGTCTGATGAAAAATGTTGTGAAATTTTGTGAAATGCAGGCGTCTGCATGCTTGCTCTGAGCCAGGAGTAGGATGCTGCTGGACTACAACTCCTAGCATTTAACACGACTGCAAATGTTGGCCAGGGCTGCTAGAACACACAGTTCATCACCTTCTGAAAGGTCATATCATTTCTTTCCCAATCTATATAAACCTAGATTAACTACTAAAAATTTATCTTCACCGCTTTTATCTACTATTTTGGAAGAGAGGAAATTAAAACAAGACCTACCATCTACTGAATGGTTTAAAATACAGTTGGCCCTACCTATCCACAGATTCTGTATCCACGGATTCAACCGTCCACTGTACTTAAAGAAGAGCCATAAGATCTTTCAGTTCTAAGGCTCCTTTCCTGAGAAGCTAAGGCCCTTTTCACACGTGGAGGGAGAAATAGGAGGAAACGCCTCCAAAATGGCGGCTTACGGCTGGCGGAGGCTCTCCACCAACCGGAGAAGCTCGCAAGCCGGAAGTCCACCCCCGGCAGATCTGCAGGCATGCACTTGCACGCAAATCTACATCGGGGCACTGCGACAGAGCTGCACTGGGCTGCGCGCTCCGTGCTTTTTAAAAACCTCTTAAAAACTGCCTGGCCCCTCCCGAAACTGCAAACCCCAGGATTCCATAGGATGTTGCAAGTGGAATCATAGCACTATAAGAGCCTAGTGTGGAATCATCCTAAGTCTAAACATTATTGTCATCGAAGTGGTACAATTTCCCACGTACCTGCTCACATCAACTGCAATGAATGTAAGCAAAAGGCAAATTCAGCTCCCAAATTAGCCACGTACTCGCATCTACCACTAACAGGTATAACTCATCCTGGGACTGTTCAAGGTGTTCAATTCTGTTCCCATAGCAAGTTAAAGCCACTCTGAAGTTTGGTTTAAAATCTAGAGTGAACTCATTATGCAATTAACATGGAATACATCAGCTGCCACTGATGTTTCCGAAGCTACGTGGGACCAGTCCATGAGGAAATGAATTTCTGATGGCTAGCTCACAACTTTCAGTTTGTCAATGAGGGCTAGTTTTAAGGAAACTTCGTTAGAAACTAAGGATCCCAGTGGAGGAGGACACAGCTTCATGGTAGAGCACCTGCTTTGCATACAGAAGATCCCTGAACTGACCCACCACCACCCCAATCTCCCTCCTCACAACACACAGGGGTGCTATTGTCAGTCAGAGAAGACAGTGAGTAACCTAGAAAGACCAATGATCTGATTCAGTATTGGGCAGCTTCCTGTGTTTCATGCCCACATAAGAGGAGAGAAAGAGAGGATATGAAAGACTGTGGTAGAAGGGAGAAAAGTTAGTAAGAAAGGAAATGCACAGAGGAGAGAAGGGATCAGCAGGGTTGTTGTACAAAAGCCATTGGCAAACAATGTAGAACATATTTCAAAGGACTAGTAGAAAGCACTGTGCCCAGTTTAAAAGTAATTTGGCTGTTCTAGTAGCTGTAAGCTGTGACTGTTCATTCATAGGTGAGCACAGAAAGGAAGCCACAGGCCAGGATAATGGCAAAGGCGCTTTCTTCTAGATTTTTGGGAAAAGCCAGTTCACCACTGGTAGCTGCGTAAATTCAGGATCCTAAAATTGTTTGCTGGAGAAAACGAAGTCTTATCCAGCTCTTGATACTCATCAGTGGTTCCCCCACATAATTTGAAAGATATGTTTCTTAACTCATTGGTCATCCTTTTCTATGCAACCCACAGTGTGACACAGTTGCAGAGAAGGTGCATGGAATTACATCAAGCAGCCTCAAGTACATGGCTTGGATGTCTGGCTATGTGGCTTTGTTGCTGTATTGTGCAAGGAGCCTCTCTCAGTGGTCTTCCCCACCCCCAAATGAAGCTTAGCGGGTTTCATTCCGAAACAAAAATAGAACAAGGAGCAACACGACACACCAATTCACATGCACTTCATACCTGGAAGCACCATAGGTTTGCGTTTGTGAGCTTTTGGTTTCAAGTGTTTTCAAAAAAAAGAAGAAAAAGAAGAAAATATGGGGTAAGAAAAAAGGGAAGAAATTAAAAGGAGAAAACAAAAAAAAAAAATTTAAAGGGAGGTGGGAAGAAAAGAAACAGAACCAAGACAATTAGCATACAAGCTAAGTGTATTCCGTTGAGCAGATAAACTCTGCAAAGAGTCCAACAGGCAGTTGTCAAAATCTGCCCCGGTGGTCTAGATTTGGTGCAAAGGATATCAATATTTTAAATATATAATCTATTAATAATGTCTCATTTTAGCATTTGCTTTTAAAATCTTGCCTCGGACAATGAAAGATTATACTTTGGAGCCAACTTGCTACTGATGATGGGTTTCAACAGAAGAATAAAGGCAGTATTCAGCAAGAATATTCCTGAAAAAATGATGAGATTTAGAATACAGGACAATCAGATAAGAAACAAGAACTGCTCCCCTCTTGCCTAGTCTTCTCTCCAAAATAGATAGATATAGATATTGATTTTGATATTGATATTGATATAGATGATATAGATATAGACAATATTAGCCAATAAAGACTACAATATACCGATCAATTTTCAATGAGGATAACTACTTCCCTTCCAGCCCAGCCCATGACTGATCTAAGTGGAAAGTAGCGAATACCAACATTTCACTGTGGCCCACTCCAACTGCTTCCTCCTTTAACTTGGAGAATTTTTAATCTGTTCTGAAGTCTGCACTTCTACACTTTGCTGCAGTTTTCATTTTGGTCCCCAACCCCAAGTTACAGATCACTAGTACATTAAATTAAGCCGCAAAAATAAATCCTGATGTAACTGGGTAAGCCTGTCACGATTCCTGTTCACACCTCTGTACCGATTAAGTCACAGTGCAAAAAAGCAATTTTGACACAACCCTGTCACCACAATAAGATGTCTCTTAGCACTGTGATTTAAATCAGTGTGCATGCACATTGGTGCTCTAGAAAAGGATGAGGAGAGACTTCCATTCCACAGGCTATGCAAAACCTGGAAGAATTCATTGTCCAGCCCACCAGCTTACTCTTGTTCTTACCCCCAGGCAATGACTAGAGGTAAGGAATTTTCCCCCTTTCTTCCCATAGTACAATAGGATTTTTAAAAGTTTCCACTACTATCAAGGATGCTCCAGTTACTGCACAGTTCAGCACATGCACTTTAAAATTTACCACAGCACCACTGCTGACAACATATATGTTGAACAATCCTAGACAATTTTTTTTTACAGAAGCAGAACACATTTATTAATAACAGTACTCCATCCTAGACACTTTTTGTGAACACCTTGAGAACTTTGACAGTCATCTAAAGGTAAGAGTCAGTATTCATTGATAGCTAGGGTCATTTCCACACTACACTGTTACAGTATTATTATTCCACTTTCAACATCCTACGGAATCCTGGGGTTTGCAATTTAGGGAGGGGCATTTAGAATTCTCAGCCAGAGAGCTTTTGAGCCTCAGTAAACTACACACTGCAGAATTCCACAGGATGTGGAAATTGGACTAATAGCACTGTAACAGTGTACAGCAGAAATGGCCTAAGAAAACCTATCTGGGAATGTCAGATTGTCCATGTATATCTGACACACATCTCGTTTTGGATGTTTATGCCAACATGTTCTTGTAGAGTTTGGAAACAACCACAAGTCTTCTCAGTACAAATTCCTATCATAAAGCAGGACCAACTACTCATGCAGCTTAGATTACAATAGTGCGAAGTTATTTCACACCGTGTGTTTAAACAGAACAAGGCAAACCAAAGTGAACTATGGTAGGTTTTCTCCAGAACAAAGCCATCCATGTAAGATACAACCACACCTTCCAACACTGTTATCCGTTGATTCCAACTAATCACTTAAGATCCTGAGAATGAACACAACTCAATTGTTTAGCATGGCCATGATGACATATATTCTGATATACCAGTCCATTTTTAGATTCTCCCAGACCAATGCCCTTCTCAATCACCACAATCGGGGAAGATTTACACAGCATTTACATGGCCAAGTTAGGTTATAGTGCTACTACAAATGAGTTTTCTACCAAGTGCAATAGCAGGCTTCAACCAAAGAGTCATGGCACTTGTAGGGCTGAGAGGTTCCACTTTCTTGATTCCTAGTCCACACTTACACTCACAGAAGATGTCCCTGAAGGAGAAGCCTGACTGAGGCCCTTTTCGCATCTTACCTTTTCCCGCGATGGGGGAGGGCGTCTCACACGAGAAGCCTCCTTAGCAACGCTGCTGCTTCCCCCCTCCTTCTTTCCACAGGGTGCTTCGTGATAACGCGACCGTCACACAAGCGCCGCGCCCCTTCCTTCCGCAGGGCACTGTGGGAGCTGTAGGCTCCACGGCGAAAGGAAGCGCTTCCCGCCCGGCTCGCTGACGCACCGCACGGAGGTAAGTGCGCGAGCACGGCGTGAGCATTGCGCTAATGCGGGCTATTTTCAGCTTCAAGCTGAAAATCAAAAAATACGCCCCCACCCCGCTGCAGCCTCGTGAGCGCCGCACAAGTGGGAGTGCATCATGCGCAGCGGCGCTCCCATTTGCGCGGCACTCAAGGGGCGCTCGCACACAAAAAAAAGTGTGAAAAGGGCCTGTAAAATCAGTTTGAATGGCCGAGATATGCAGCAAGGAGCTATGAAGAAAGAACCAGAAACTTCACAACCAACTTCCAATTTGACTCCCTCACTCAGGAGTCTACCTCCTTATCCCCCTCGGAGCATATCTACAGAGGGAGTGGGGCAAAATGAGGACATTGCTTACAATAAGAATTCTGCCTACCCAATGAAATGTTCCTTCAGTCCTCAAATTTATAGTACTGTGGATTGTGAGACATTGAAAAGCATTCACATGTAGAACTTTCTCCTTTTCACATTCCCCTGGTAACTTTGCTCCCTTTTCTGAAGATACTTAAACTCTATTCTAAAGGCTCAACTGAAGATTATTTATATTCCACCTTTCTCCCTACGCAGGATCCAAGGTGGCCAAGTTTTAAGTTACTGCAGTGCTACAAATTTGGAAAGTCAAGGAAAACTTCATGGGGGAGGAGGAGGGCAGAATTCCTTAGGGGGGAAATGCCTTCATTTTGCACCCTCATGGCTACACCCCTGTCTAACTTCAGTTAACCTCTTTAAATGAACCAGTGAGGACTGCATGTGTGCTTGTGTTTGTGCTTGTATTTTACATAATTAATTTTCTTAATGTGCTGCTGCCTTAGCAACAGACTTCAACAAAGGAGACTGTGATCTTTTCCAACAACCTCTATGTGACAGAAGCGGTTTCCAGCCTTCCAGTCACTTCACTTCCCTCGACAGATGGGCATGGCATTGATCAGTGTGGGTGTGTACATGTGTGTGTGCCAAGAACCCTCTCAGACATGCACACGGAAGCAGTGCTACTGTGAGCCATGCTCATCCGCCAGTTTTCAGCACATTTTTGTACTAAATATGCATAATGTACAAAGGTGAAGACAAGTGGGTGTTATGCAGAAAGATATCGAAGTTGTTTTTATGTTGCTTACCTGACAGCTCAGCAGAACAAGCTATGCATTAACCCACCGCCCCCCCCTCAATAGACCAATTAGAATTTGACCCCAAGAGATTGAATTTTTACTCAGTGCTCATAGATGTTTGCAGAGACTGCTATTTCTGACTTTTCTGCATGGATAACAAAGACTCCTTGGCCCTTTCCGCACGAGGCAATTAGAACGGGGCAGTGCGTCCTCTCACGGAGGTCGTCTGCACCTTGGAGCGGAATAGGAGCAGACTACTTACCGGAGATCCACACCTCAGTCCACTCCAAAATGACCCCAAATGGTCTTCCAGCGTGTTTTCTAAAGACTGCAAAAAACAGGTCTTTATTTTCCTGGAACGCACCATTGCGTTCCTGCTCCCTTGTGCAGATTCGCAGGCTTGCACCAATGCAAGCCTGCAATCTGCAGAGGGCAGGTTTTAGGTGTGGTGAGCTTCAGCAGTTGGTCGGCACCCACAACCAACAGGAAGTCACCATTTTGGAAGCCGGAAGCCGCCGTTTTGGAAGCTGGAAGCCACCATTTTGAAAGCCGGAAGCCGCCATTTTGGAAGCCGGAGCAGTGTGGATCTACAGACCTCGCACTGCTTCGATTTGCCCTGGACCAAGGAGGAGCCCTGCAGAAGGGTTTCAGGCACAGTCTGCATTGCTTCGGACCCCAGAAAAAGCGGTAGGTAATGGCACGGAGCGATTCCCTCGCCTCGTGTGGAAAGGGCCTTTGATAGCTTAAAAATGAAGGTGCTCTTTCAAGGAGAAGTTTTTGTGGACAGCAGAGCAATTCATCAGATGCATCTGGTGAAGTGAGCTGCTCTTCACAGAAGATTTGCCAAATAAATATGATCTGACTTTCAGACATCACAAGATTCTAAAGAGCTGCTGCAAAGAGGAAAGGGCAGACCTGTTCTCTGCTATTCCAGAGGGTAAGACCAGGTCTAATGGTTTTAAGTTACATGAGGATAGATCTTGATGGAACCTTAGAAGGAACTTCTTGACAGTAATTGTGGTTCAGCAATAGAATTAATTAATGAACCAATGAGATAGTGGGGTTTCTTTCTCTAGACATCTTCCAAAAGAGGCTGGACAGCTACCTACTGAGGCTGCTCTAACTGCAGTTCTTGTTTGAGTGGAGTTTGGACTTGATGGTCTACGGGGCCCCTTTCACCTCTATAATTCTATGATGCTTGATTGTTTTCATTGCAGTACAGCTAGCATTCTGGAAACTACTCCCAGAGAATCTAGACTGATCATCCTATTGGTAGAAGATATTCAGATTCTGGGAGAACCCACTGCAACTGCTGTCTAGTTCCTTGCCATGCTCCAAAGTACATTCCTGGGTCTCAGAAAAGAGGCAGGTGGTCGGAGCAGCAACATTTACGGAGTCAAGGCAAGCAGGGTCTTCCTGTCTGCCTTCTTGCAGCAGGTTGCACGCAAAACCCAACTCAGCTTGATGCTCTTGATGTTCCCTAATAACATTTCTGATTTGGTGATGAATACAAGGTAGCATTGGCCAAAGTCCAAGTTAAAACTCCAAAAACTTAGGAGGCCAGCCTTGATTAATTCACTAGCAGCACCCAATGACATAAGAGCCAGCATGGTGCAGTGGTCTCAATGCTGAGCTACAACTCTAGAGACCAGGGTTCGAATCCCCGCTCAGCCACGGAAACCCACTGAGTGGCCTTGAGTAAGCCATACTCTCTCAGCCTCAGAAGAAGGCAAGGGAAAAAAATCTCTGAACAAATCTTACAAGGAAAAACCCCTGGTAGGTTCACCTTAGAATCTCAATAAGTCAGAAACAAGTTGAAGACACACAACAACAGAACAAATTAGCTGCATCACACATATTACCCAACACAAAGCTTGCTTACAATAGCAGCTGTGATTTTTTTAAAAAAAAAATAGATTAAAACCATGCACGTATTTATAAATATGCATAAGAAGCCTCAGATTTCAGCCGCAAGCACTGTCTAGAATCATTCAAATCCTTATATTTTTAACCCTGCTTCTCATCAGGGTGAGCCAACCTATTTTCATCTGGCATATCATATCACACAGATACATATCTTTTTTTAAAAAAAATCCCAAACTGTTTTGCATCCATTTTTATCATAGACACTTTTATTACACACATCGTTGCACTGGCTTGTGAAGGTCTTGTGCTGTTTCCTGCAGTACAGTTTAAAATAACGCAAACCCTGTCCAGCAATAGCCAAAGGGGAAGATTAAAGGAATGAAATCTGCTGACTCAAAACATGATGAAGGATCTATTTATTTCTCCAATCTGTTTATATGCCATTTTGCTATTAAAAGCCAGCTGTGTTTAGAATCATAGCAGTGGGCAAGGCTGGTGTGAAACCAGGTAAAACCCCTGGTCTCAAACCTCTGGAGGGCCCAGCCTCTGGCAGTCTAGAAGTGAAGGGGAAAAAATCCCAAGCTATACACTGCTAATAAAAATTTTGGTAGCTCAACCGACCAGAGTGAGTTTATAATGTCTGTTGCTAAATTTCAGCATACAGTATACCCCACAACATTTCACAGATGAAAACCAGGACACCTGTGCCAAAGCAACATCAGAGCATGGTCAAGATGGCACAAGGTATGAATGATGAAGGACACACATGCAAAGAGAGGCTGCAGCAGTTTGCTCTTGCCTGGCCCTGCTGGTAAGGGAAAGATTCTGCAGCCCGCTCTCCGCCTCCACCCCCACTCAGTTAACTGAGTACAAACCTTTGAATTCAGTTTGCAACAACTGAAGTAAGCTGAGAGAAAGGGGGAAACTGGGAGAAGAAGAGAGATACTGGGACATTTTAAAAGCAACTGACAAAGTGAGACAACAGAGGATTAATTGGAACTGTCTCTGCCAAATCAGGACAGCTGGAGAATAGAATATACATGTCTTCTGTAAAAGGCACCATGTATTAATGTTGTGTGCCTTCCTAAGACACCTTAGGGTGTCTTATGGCACTGTCACACCTTGCAGTGTTTTCTGGAGCTGAAAGCGTGTGATGTGCTCACAGTCAACCAGTGGGTTTCCATGGCCAAATGAGTAATCAAATGCTGGTCTCTAGGGTTGTAGTCCAATGATCACACCACTACACCATGATGGCTCTGTATTAATGTTTGTTAATAATCATTCATCTGAAAGCCCATATCTCCTGCCCAAGTCTTACAATCATTGGAGGGGGCTTTCTGAGTCCCACCACCCTCACAGGCTCATTTGGTGAGGTTATAGGAGAGAACCTTCTCACAGCTATGTAACTCCCTCTCAAGAGAGACTCACTGGACCCCCTCAGTTCTCTTTTCACTGCAGGCAAAGATAGAACCACAGAATCATTAGAGTTGCAAGAAACTGAAAGGGCCATCGAGTCCAACCCCGACAGATGGCCATCCAGTCTCTGTTTAAAAAACTCGAAAGAAGGAGACACCAACACACTCTGAGGCAGCGTATTCCACGGTCAAATAGCTCTTACCATCAAGAAGTTCTTCCTAATGTTTATTTAGAATCTCTTTTTCCTGTAGTTTGAAGCCACTATTCCATGTCCTTATCTCTACAGCAGCAGAAAATAATCGTGCCCCTCCTTCCCTTCAAATATTTAAACATAGTTATCATGTCACCTCTTAACCTTCTCTTTTCCAAGCTAAACTTATCCAGCTCCCTAACTCACTTCTCATAGGGCATGTATGCCCTGTGTAAAAACAAAGTAAAACAAAATTAAGCAGTGGCAAAAAAAAAAAAAAATTAAAAATGTATCCCATACCGTCTTTTGAAAACACATCCTCAAGGGGTTTTAACTAGCCACAGCTTTTGTTTTAAAAAGACTATCTCTAAAAACACAAGGATGAAATATTTGCTCTTTTTTTCTTTCAAGTGAACATAGATAGTCGCTTCCTTCATTCCTGAGCATTATCTAGACAAAGCCAAAGGATTTCTGAACTTTTCTTTGCACATATGAGAACAAAAATCTGTTTGAAGAATCTCAGATTCTCAGCATGAAAAGCTGCATAACCGATATGGACTATATTGATGTATATTATAGATGTTACAACCCTATATGCTCTGGATAGGTATGCATACTAGAGTTCCCCAAGTCTTTGAGCCTGGATGCTCTTCTCTGGTCCTTGGGGTGAGATGGAGAACTCTTAGGGTGAGCTTTTAAGATATACCCATTTTGGTTTGCATCCTGCATCCTGTTAGCAGCCCTAACTAGAGTAGAATAATTGAACTAATGGAATTTTCCTATGCGTTGACTCACTATTCCACAATTAATTCAATAACCAATATCATCTACGATATACATGTGGGGCACCCACAGGCTCCTGTAAATTATATGCTGTCCAAAGCAGAGCTTGGAAGACATTCTTTTGGTTGGGCTATAGTTCCTATGTCTACTTAAAGGCAATACTTGCAAGGGTATTGCAAAGCTTACAAAACTTCTTTGAAAAGCCCTTTGAAGCTTATAATTACTCCGAGCAATCTGAAATGGCAAACTGGGTCCCAATTACTTTGAAAAAAAAAAAATCAGGGAGGTAGTAGAAGGGTCCTCAAGATGCATAGGCCCACCCAGAACTACTGTATAGCTAAAAATCAGGAAAGAACGGGGGTCCTTCCTTGCATACCCCACAGATTGAGGCTTTAATGCTCTGCACGTTTCTTTCTACTGTTGTTTGCTCTTTTTTCCTCACTTTCTCATTTTCTGCACAAGAGCATCCATACCTTTACCCTCTCTATGCACATCCTTCCCTCTTCTGTGCAGATAATTTCAGCCCAGCCAATTAAGGCAGTAACCCCTTCAATCTTGAGATGGAAACGACAAGGAACTTCATTTCAAACTTCAAATCTCACTCCCACACAGATGAAAAGGGTCATCACTCACTTCACCATAAAAAGCTGGTGAGAGGTTATTCATCAGTTTTGCCATGGCTCTTTTCAATCTTTGCTCACAAGTTTTGGGAGGCTGCACACGATATTTCTATCTGATCACACCTATTCCCCTCACCCCACCCTGAGCATCATGCTCAAGAATACGCATATCCAGTTTCTCCCTGTCTCCCTAGCTGGCAGTCCCGTGATAGAAATCAAATTAGGTAGAACTGGTCACAGGGAGAACTGAAGATATCCGTCTGCTCCTGCAGAACTGCAATATCCATGTCGGAAATTGAACACAGAAGATTACTGCAGCATCCCTACTGAGAAGCCTCCAAATGAAATGAAAAACTGGTTCTCCATGATATATCACTAAAGGGATGCACAGGCATGGATCAATTGTCAAAGATGAAGACAGGGGGGAAAAAACATGTCTTGGTGGGATTTTTTTAAAGGAGACTGTTTGCTAATAAGTGATGTATAAATAACTGGCAACACAAAGCTGCTACATCAATGGTCTCCCATATCTTTACATTTTCTTCATCCACCCTTGGAGGCTCCTCCCTAAACTGCAAACTCAGGATTCCATAAGATGTTGAAAGTGGAATAATAGCACTATAACAGTCTAATGCGGAAATGGCCTGTGAATGCCTCTGAAAAAGGCAATGAGCTGTTCCCAGAGTATCGGCCAGGTCAGATATTTTTAATCCCACTGCAGAGACCAAAACAATGGCCAATATGCAAGGTCAGATTTTTGGACTCCGTTTCCTCCTAATTTTTGCACTATTGTGCCTGATGAACAGTTCTGGAAGATTCAAACGCTGGCACTGTTGATGTACTATACCCATCTTTGATTTTTGCACTTTGCATATGGACTACACAATTTTTGTGCTGGGTTTGGGGGGTTGCGTGCTAGAGGTTGGTTTTTAACTGCATCTCCTAAAAATACAGCTCAGGCATGCAAAATCTGAGTGACAGGGAAGAAAGCTGACAGAAAGAGAATCAGCTTATTTGCAATGCGGTGATGGGGAAGAGTTTTACAGATACCATGGACTGCCAAAAAGACAAATAAATGGGCCCTAGAGCAAATCAAGCCTGGACTCTCTCTCTAGAACCCAGAATACCCACACTGAGGCTATTGTTTCTTGCTGTGTGCAAGTCACTTCCAACTTTTGGCAATCCTAAAGCAAACCTATTATGTTTTGGAGGGGTTTTTTTGGGGGGGGGTAAGATTTGTTTAAAGGGGGTTGCCTTTGCCTTCCTCTTAGGCTAAGAGAGCGTTACTTGCCTGAGGTCATCCAGTGGATTTCCATGGCTGAGTAGGGATTCGAACTCTGGTATCCATAGTCCAATGCTCAAACCACCGCATCATGCAGGCCAGTGTGCTTTGGCCATATCATGAGATGACATGATTCATGTGAAAGGTCACTAATATTTGAAAAAGTGGGAAGCAGTATGGAAAGGGGCAGACTCCATCAAGAAAGACACAGGCCATTTCCGCACTACGCTCTTGTAGTACAATTATTCACGGCCCCTCCCTAAACTGCAATCCCCAGGATTCCAGAGGATGTTGAAAGTGGAATAATCATGCTATAAGAGTGTAGTGTGGAAATGTCCACAGCCCTGAGTTTCATAACCTCCAACTGTCCTGATTTGGCAGGGACACCCTCAAGTAATCCTCTGTTGCCCCTCTTTTTCATCTGCCTTTAAAGTGCCCCAGTTTCTCCCCCCACCTCCCCCTTTCCACCTTTGTCGTTGGCTTACTGCTACGGGTTCAAACTGATTTTGAAGTACAAAAGTAGTTCACACTCAAGAGGCAAGAGGAAGAAAAGAGGAAGAGGTGGAATCTTGCATTTCACATCAGGCTCAGGCAAAAGCAAACTGCTACAGCCTCTCCTAATCTATTTCTCATTACTAACTTTTGCCATCATGACCACATTCTGATGTTGCTTGTCCAGATGTGTCTCAGCTTTCATCTGTGAAATCTTAGAATTTGCTGGATCTGGCTGCTGATGACAGGGTGCCTTAGAGATTTATCATTTATAGTGTAGCCATAAGTCAAAATTGACTTGATAGCAATTAATTAAAGAGCTCATTGTAAACTCTGACATATCCTTTTGTGTACACTGCAACTAAACAAGGTCATGACAGGTTGATTAGTGTTATTTTCACCAAGCATCTCACAGTTTCTCATAAGCACATTTAAAAAGTAAAGAGAGCCTATATGCTGCACATTGCTAGCCTGGGGTTGCATTGCACATTGTGAAAACCATGGATGTGGAAATTGACAGAGCCTGCTGCATTTGGCATAAAGGGAAATACCCCCATCCTCTGGCCCAGCCTCCGCTTGGCTTCCCTGAGCTGAGGATTGCCATATTGTGTCATCTGCCTTCAGGGAAATGACACAGTCTACTTCTCAGTTAGGAAGATCTCTGGAAAGAAGCCTGCCTTCTGGGAAACCTCTCCTCCTCAGGCATCACAGAGGGGATTCCCTGTCATTTCCCTCTGTACTCTCTGTGCAAGAATATCCCACTAGCCAAGAAATCAGCACTCCAGAAGACCATTCAAAGCAACAATGCTCTGTTATTATCAGTAAAAACCAGCCCACTTTAATGGGTTGCTTTTCCTCTAAAAAATGAGGGGCAGGCTTAGGTGGTCGGGAATACCATAGATTTCTTTCAATATTTAACACAGGGTTGGGCAGCTTCTTAAGGTCCAGGAGCCATTTTTGCCCTTCCTTGGACCTTCACAGGCCTCTTGCCAAGTAAACTGCCCCCTCCCATAAAAACCGAGCTCACAAAATGGCAAAATGAACCCTGCAGAAGCCAAAAAGAATTAAAAAAAAAAAAGAGGTTGTCATTATTTAGACTGGAGCTACTCACTGTGGTAGCCCTTGGACTGGTGCTGATCTTCAAGACAGTGATTTCCAATTTATGGCAAATTTCCAAGAAAGAAAGAACCAGCTGTAGTCAGTGGGCACAAATATAGTACCACTCCTTAGCACACTGTTGTTGTTATATGCCTTCAAATCATTTTCAACTTATGGCAACCCTAAGGTAAACTTACCCCAGGGTTTCCTTGGCAAGACTGGTTCAGAGGTGACATTGCCTTCCTCTGAGCCTGAGAAACTGTGACTTGCCCATGGCTACCTAGTGGGTTTCTATGGCTAAGCAGGGACTGAAACCCTGGCCTCCTACAGCCCTAGTCCAATGATCAAACTGTTACCCCCCTACCCCACCTAAAAACTATGTCCTGAGGGTCCTAATTATTTTACATCAAACATAGTGAGCCATAGAGATCTACTGGAAGGACATGTAGGCAGTGGAGCTATGGAGACAGATCAAAAGAGTAGCCTGTTTTCTGTCACGCATCCGAGGTGAATCTTACAAATGGCTCACAGGCCATTTGATTGGATTTTGAGCAGTGAAAAGGAGACTCTGGGAATCTCTGGGAACAAATAAACAATGCAAACAGCCTGGAATGTGACACCTTGAGGTATGCATCCCCGGATGAGAAACTCATCTTGCAGGAAACTACAAGGATGCCTGGCTGTATTTTCTTTGAACTACAAAGCTGAAATCCATCTTCATAAAAATGCAGCCATCTGTTCCCCAGGACATGGGTCAGCTCTATAACTAGGTCCTTTTCCTCCTCCATTTTGGAGTTCTCCCAGATCCACAAACCATGAAGCTGGTAAACTCCCCTCGGCCTCAAAAGGCATGACTGAGATCATTTTCTCCCAGCTGAAGACTTCTGGATTGGTGCAGTATTAACCCAAAACCCTTATGTCTCTCTCCCTCTTAATTTTCACCTCTTTCTAAATTTCTATAGTCTTGTATGCTTGTTGTAGTGAGTGCAGCTGAGTGATTGTATGGATTTTAACATCTATGCCAATAAAATATTTAAATTTGAATAGTCTGTGTGATTTCTGACTGAGCCTGACCCCGTAAACATTGGGTTAAAGATCCTTAATTACCTGCCCTCTTTGCATTGCTAAAGTAGTGCTCAGATCTAATTTTCCCCACAAAAGACGATTTTGACAGGCATTCGGACCCCCTAAGGGACCCCCAGCAAGCAGGGTAACAAAACCACTACACCAAGCTGGCTCTCCGATCTCTATTTAAAGACCTGGAGTAGCAAAGGTCAGCAGGCAATTTTGGCTACCTGCTGTATGCAACTGGCCTCACTGGTGCCACAGGGAGAAGCAGCCACACAGAATGCATAACCCATCAGAGACCCACTCTAGACAGAGCTGGCTATTTCTTCAGTGTCTAGTCCTCACAGTTCCTTGAAACCAAGACAATAAGAAAAGGGAGGTTAGAAAAATTGCCTGTGCCAAGGCATAGGCAATTTTCCCAGCCATTGCTACATTAGTGGTCTGGTTCCAAGGCCCCCTTGGAAAAAAGCACTGAAGAAACAGCCAACTTTGTATACAGCCAGTCTCTGAAAGAGGATGTAGCATAACAACAATAAGGATTTATGCTCCTCCCGAGATGAACAAGATCTCAGCTGTTGTTTCCTAGTTACTTTTGATTTCTAATAATATTTTGAATTGAAAAGTTGATTATATTGCTATGATTGAAATGTTGGACTAGGACTTGGGAGATCCATGCGCAAGTCCCCACTGAGCCATGAAATTCAATGGGTGACCTTAGACTAGTTGCTGTCCTTCATACTGATGTGTTTAAACCTTTCTTTTGCCCCACTTTCTCCAACAGGAATATGTCAGGGCATCAGGTTCTCATTTTTCTATTCAAACTTGTCTATATCAGGGATACTGGGTAGCATTTCTGTGCTGCATCTTCTAAGCTGCAAGTTCTCCTGGTGAACTGAAACAAGACAATGGAATACAGACAATAGAATCCTTGCTCCTCCAACTCATCTCCAGGCATGTGCCACACCTGTGTGCCAAAAAAAGTGCCAAACAGTAGGAAACCTGGCAGAGGTTCAAACAGGAGAGGATGCATGTAGGCTATAGGCTGAATGTTACCAACCCTGCCTGAGGGCACATGTCAGCCTTCCCAAAACTGGCACCCACCAGATGGACTGAACTACAGCTCCCATAATGGCTCAGCTAGCATGTCATAGCCTGCTGGGTGCATTTGGAGAACTGCAGTCCAACACTTCTGGAGAACCCCAGACTGAGGAAGGCAGCCCTAAGTGAATGAATCGTTCTCTGGTACTGAATGCCTGTCAAACTCTATTCTTTCTCACTTAGTCTTGTCTCCCTTCCTTGCCTCCTTACCTGGCTTGCCAGCTACCTAAAATTATTTCCTAAGTGTCTTAACCAGGCCTGCCTTTTAAGGTCCTGCTAAGCTGATGGCACAGAACGCCCAAAGTAAGTTTGAAAACAGTGGTCTTATCTCAAGATTTTTGGTTGTAGAGATGGCCCTGCCTTATTAAAATATGCCTTTCGGTGGAGCTCTGCTACTGGCTAATATCCGTGGCCAAAAATACATTCAGATTGTCTGCTTGGATATGTCACAAATCAGGAATTAAACTGAATGCAGCTTGGTTTTGATTACTAGCAGACGTCTCTCACTCTGGCCGACAGCAAGCCAGCTGCCATTCAACCTCAGAAAATCCAATTTATTTCTTATGGCTTTTTGGACTAGCGTTCAATTGCTTAGGGAAAAATGAGGAGGAGGTACTGGACAAAGCATCATCTTTTTTTACCTCAAGATATGAAAGAGCTTTAAATATACTAGTGAAGATTAAAAAGCGGGGGAAACTCACTGTCAATTTGGGGGTATTTCCAAACAGCTCTAGCATATATGTGTGAACTAGATCTACATCTTCCTTCAAGATGTGACTGTAAGAAAGGAAACATGCAAGACCTCAGTGCAATCACTCATGGAATGTGTAAATACAGGATGCATAACCACCGAGATTTGGTATACTTAGGTAGAAAGTTGCTGAGGGTGTCCCAAGACCAGTCCAAAAGAATCTTCTGCTTGAGGTAGGAAACCAAATGACCCTTCCTTTAAACAGTCAAACCATGTTGCTGTATTGCAGCTCCTAGCACTTCTCAACATTGGCTATGTCATCTACAGCTGCAATCCAAAAACATCTGGATGGACATTTGTCCCATACCTTTCAACTGCCTTGATCTGGCAGGGTCAGTCCTTATTAATCCTCTGCCATCTCATTCTTTCAGCTGCTTCTTAAATGTCCCAGTATTTCTCCCTTCCTCCCATTTCCCCCCTTTCCCCCTCATCTTATTTCAATTGCTGCAAACTGAGTTCAAAATGAAAAAGTAGTTTTCAGTCAATTAACTCAGCAGGGGGAGAGGAGCGGGTGTAATCTTCCTCTTCCCAGTTGACTCAGGCAAAAGCAAACTGCTACATCCTCTCCTAGCATATGTGTTCTTCATCATTAACAACTTCTGATTAACATGTTGCTTGGCCACATGTGTCCCAGCTTCCACTTGTGAAATGGTGGAGAACATGCAGCCCAATCCTGACCTGAAGGCAGCCAAATCATTTTGGCATCTGGAACAGAGGATCTCCCTGGCTTTAAAAAATGCAAAGTAAATGACTAACAATTTTCTGCTGCTTCATGATGCCCAGATCTGCTACATCCTGTGCGGAGGGGATCTCCCCAATTTTTTGTTCTGCTTTCATGTGTGCAAAAGTGATAGAACTAAAATGTTCAACCCAGATTTTGAGTACAATGAGCACCTGGTCTTTACTGCTTAAAATAGGAGTGTTTACCTGCTGATGTTAACAGAGGTGCCATGTTCTATTTTTCACGTTGTTGAAGTTAAATTGCATCAGTGCTCCGTAAGAGCCAAGTATTAGTACTCTTATTGCAAAATGCTACAAGAAAGCTCATTCTCACAGCACTCCCTAAACATATGAGTCTGCCTTACGTCTTACGATCTTCAGTGGAGGATTTCCCCCCAACCTATCACTCTTGCAGGCTCATCTCGTGGAAGAGAGACTTCTTGCTGTCTGCTCTTGGGCTATAACTCCCTTCCAAGGGAGGCTCAATCAGCCCCCTCTCCATTCTTTTTTCACTGCCCCATGGAGAGCTTCCTATCAAAGAGACCTTCAGCTTTTAACTGGCTGAGGTATAAAAATGTGCAAGTGGTGTGATTTTTTTACATGTAATACGTATTTAATGTGTTTTAATTGCTTTTTAACTAAAAGTTTTAATGGCACTGATTGTTTTTGTTCCAGATGCAGTTTTTGCTGCACTTACACTGCAAGCTGCTGGTTCCTCATCCTTTGTTGGGAGAAAAGCTGGATATGAATCAAATATACAAATAAAAACAACCTTAGAAACTGCCAAATATCCTATATGGGTCAGATGCTTCTGATGGAAAAATGACAAATTACAACTGTCCGACCTGTATTATCATCCTTGTCAATCAGCTCATCTACACACATTTGTCCAGACACCTTGTTTACTGCATGCTGTTCAAGCATCCAAGCCACATCCGCATCCTCTGTTTGGCTTTCTGGCAGTAAGTCTATTAGAACCTGGATTGGAACTCAGCTGCCCATGGACGTCCAAGCATTCTGTTCACCTTTTCTTGTGGATTAGCCAACAGAACTGTGATCACTAAAGCACAGGAGAGAAACTTCCACCCAAAGACCTAATCCAGTTCACTAAGGGTTCAGATCTATCCAAGAATCTTGGTCTCCTGCCCCTCCCTAAAGCCTCACGCTGCTGTTCCCAAGTGAGGAAGAAAATACCACCATCTTAGATTAGTGATGGAAGGTATGAGGGATGGTCCTTCCCAGGCTCAGTCCGAGATTCTAGAAGCTGCTGGAAATGCCAGCGAAAAACACTTTTCTCCAACCCCCCTTTCCTATAAATGTGGAGGGACAGGGGGAAAGTGAAATGATTCACTCTCACATCAAGGGGCATAGCAATACCTTCTGAGAGGACACCCAGTCCATGGATACTCTGGGGTGGGAGAATCCAACGCCTAGCTCCATTTGTGTTCCTCACCATTGAAGGAGGTTGCTAGATATCCCTTATCATAAAGCACATCCATCATGTGAGGGCTGGAAAACTTGTCTCCTTATGTAGACTGAATGAGACACCAAAATTCTTATATTTTGGGGTGTGGGTAAGATGAAAGGAACAGATGTTTTACAAATGTTACCAAATCTGAAATTCAGATTAGTCTGAATTTTAATCATAGCTAACAAGCATTTTTAATACGATTAAGACAAATTCAAGATTATTGATTCCTCCCCACCTTAAAAAAAAATAAAAAGGAAAGAAACAAATCTGGATTTTCATAAAGCACAATCATGTAATGTATGCTTGGGGAATATGAGCACTATGTTAATTTTACTGACAAATGCACGTTAACTGAAATCAATACTTTTATTTGACATTTAGATAAAATACCATCTTGTTAATAGTCACTTCCTGGCAGTCAACCCTGAGCATCGTGAATTTTGACTGTCCCTTATTGCTGTCTTGAAAACCTGTCAACCCTACCTTGCAATAAAGGTTATTCCATGTCCTATATCAGAGTGGGCAAAGTGCAGCCCACAAGCCGCATCCAACTCCTAGGGTTGGTTGTGTGGCCTCCCATGGGTCAAAAAATGTAAAACTTTTGTCCCCAAAGTGCCCCCAAATAAACTCTGGGGTCCATTTTGCCATATTTTGCCCCCCCTTGGGCTATTTTAGGCTCAGGAAAGGTATTTTAACAAACTGGAGAAAACTGGAAATAACCTCCAGTCATTTCCTATTTTGAAAAAAGGCTTCTCCTGAGCCTAAAACGGGTCAGAGGGTCTTAAAAAGACGGCAAAGCACATCCCACAGCCCATAGAAGGTCTTGGAGCAAAATAAATTTTTGTGATTTTTTATTTCTTATTTTTTTTGTGGTGGGGCTGGGGTCTCCCAAGGTCTCCTAGGGGCTCACACAGGTCTCTAGCCTTCCACAGTTGCCAACCCCTGTTGTGCATCAAAGCAAAGTTTCTACCTGGGTTGGGCTAAGTATGGTCTTCTGGAGGCAGCTCAACTACAACTCCCAGCATTCCCCACCATGTTCTATGCCAGCTAGGGCTGATGGGAGCAGTATCCAGCAACATCTCAAGGACTGCACTTTGCCCTTCCCTGAGTTACCAAAAGATGAATGCACCACAAAATCCACACTTCACAGACCAAGATGAAAGTAGATCAAAAAACCAAATGTCAAAAGAGGCCATGGAAAAAAAGACATTCTTATTTGTTACCTACTTTTCACGGGACAGCTCTTCAGGTGGTCTTCAGGCATTGCTACAGCAACTGTCACAAAACAGTACCACCAATAACGGGCGGAGGGGGGGGAAATAAAAATGGACATACACAGAAACACAAACACACATACAAGAAAAGGGGAAAATTAATAGAATGGATACAAAAACAATGGGAAAAATAGACCTAAAGCAACTGAAAAATAAAATGAAACTTAGAAAAAGAAACAACAGAATCTTTCTGGTGAGTCTTAAAACACAACGAAAGCAAACTGTTTGCTTTAACGTAATAAAAAAGAAAAAGAAATATGCTTGATGGTGCTGCTTATCCATGGAAAAGGAATAAAGAGGATGAGAAGAACACCTACCTGTACATGGGAACGGTGACTGTTCTCTCATAGTAATTCCAAGTGGAATGCAAATCCGTGCGGCTGAGGTTTGTGGCATAAAACCTCCACGCAGCCTGTAAATAAGGTATGGCTGTGAATTTCTTAAAAAGAAAAAAAATCCAGCAAGTTCCAATAACTGGAAAAAGGGAGATTCCAGTTGTTCAATTATCTAGTTTACACAATGAAGGGTTCAGTAAGAGGCTGGAGATAACGGGAAGAAAACCTACCTGGATTCATAGCATCTTTTATATATTTGGGAGATTCACCTTCTCCCTACAGACCATTTAGCCACTAAATAGGGCAGCTCTAGGTTGCTTTTCTTCCCAAAATAGACATGTGGACACTGGGAACTTCCATGTCATTGTGGGCATTACATCTGCTCCTGGACTTAAGTCTGAACTTTTGGAGCAAGCCAAATTCTTGACCTGATCCTACAGATAGGCTCAGCATCTTAGGTAGCTTCTTGAGAGTTTGGATTCAAACTGAAAACATGTTCATCACTCCACTGATACTCCATGTGGACCCAGTATCTTTCCCCCTGCAGATGAAAAATCTACTAGGAAGAGCTTTGGACCAGAGAAACAGCTCTGAGGAATTGATTTGGCACACTTTTTCCTCCTCCCTTTGAAACACAGAAACGCAACTGCTCCCATGAAAGTTAAGAGCCTCCTGCAGTTTCGGCAATCTCCACTGCCATTTCTACTTTGGCTTCTGATACCTTGCTCTACAGAGCTTGGAAAGTTGTGTGTTCAAAGGTATTCATTAAACTAACATTTAAAAAATTGTCCGTGGCCACTGCAGTGTTATAAAAGTTACCTGCCACATTTCTCATGTTAATTTTTATTTTATTTTTCATGACTTACTGTGACATTTTTAAAAAATAACTGCCCTTGGATAAACATGGATAAAACTTGAAAAAATACTATCAAAATATCTAAAAATACCCATAAGTAATTTCTAATAAGAACTGGGAAATATTACACCTTACCCCAATAAAATAACCTTATTCTCACACTTATGCTACTTTTGGAATGCAATATGGTTACACCTTCACAGCCAGGAAAAAAGGTAATATGTCACTTTTAGGTTAAGGTTTTTAGGAGAAGGTTAAGAGGGGACATGATAGCCTTGTTTGAATATTTGAAGGGATGTCATGTCAAGGAAGGAGTGGGCTTGTTTTCTGCTGCTCCAGAGACTCGGACAAGGAGCAATGGATTCAAGCTGCAGGAAAAGAGACACCACCTGAACCTCAGGAAGAACTTCCTGACGGTCAGGGCTGTCCGGCAGTAGAATATGCTGCCTCCGTGGAGTGTGGTGGAGTCTCCTTCTTTGGAGGCTTTTAAGCAGAGGCTGGATGGCCATCTGTTGGGAATGCTTTGATGGGTGTTCCCACATAGCAGGGAGTTGGACTCGATGGCCCCTGGGGTCTCTTCCAACTCTATGATTCTATGATTCTATGATTCACAAGTAATTGTATTACTTGTAACTTCTTACATCCACACTCTGCTGAAGAGATCTGGATCATTCTCCTCTCCTGCTTGCAACAGCCTTGCTATAGAAAGAGACACAGGCCTCTTCTGGATGCTGCTGTTGTTACTATGTGCCTTCAAGTTGTTTCTAACTTATGGCAACCCTAAGGTGAACTTATTATAGGGTTTTCTTGGCAACACTGGTTCAGAGGGCCTTCGCCTTCCTCTCAGGCTGAGAGTGTGTGATTTGCCCATGGTGACCCAGTGGATTTTCATAGCTGACCAGGGAATTGAACTCTGGTCTCCAGATTCACAATCCAACACAAACTAATAGCAACAATGGGTGGGTCCTCCTCGGAGTACAACAAAGCCAATAAGTCACACACCATCTGGAAATTCAAGATAAAAATAATTATATTTTATTCAGCCTGGGCCAAAAGAAAGATAAACATCCAGGGAGATTTCCACAAATCAGATGTGCCAGAACAAAGGAAGGCATGCACATCTATGTTTTTCAATAAGATAATGAATTAGCACACTAAGCTACATCACTTGTACGTAAAATCTGGTGGGCTTCAGGCATCAAGGCATGTGCCTTGGGCCTGTCACATAGTAGCCCCCCCCATACATCAGTCCCTTAGCACTTATCAGTTACTTATCCAAAGTGGGGTGTGCTTACATTCCATACTCTGGGAGCCTGGCACTACTGTCTCCAGGTCAAGTTGCTGCTTCTTAAGGCTAGAATCCTAATCCGCAGGCACCACTCAAAAGTCTATTTTATAAATAGCTGTTAATAACAAAAGCAGGATAGTAACTTAAAGAGCACTGGGGGAAAACTCTGCAGAGGTCTGATTAATTGATTCTTTTATACTATTCTATTTTACTCTAAGTTCCATCATTCTCAGGCTTTTATGTTTCTCTGTTAAAACCACTACACCACACTGGCTCTTCCTCCCTACCGCTGCTGGGTGATTTATGCACAAAACCTGTCTCTCCCTCCCTGCAAGATTTTATCGCCCTCAAAACTGTGATATTAAGAGTGATCTTCTGGAAAAAAAAGCATGCAAATTTAATCATCTGTTCCTGCAAAAGAAACCTACACCCCCAGTTCAAGCTGCAGAAGCCACTATGGGTGAAGGAAGCTTCCAGCCATCAACAGGTTGAATCTACCCACATAATTAACTAAGTCCTCTGCCTGGCTGTTAGAGCTTACTTTATCATAGAATCATAGAGTTGGAAGAGACCACAGGGACCATCCAAGCCAACCTCCTGCCATGCAGGAACACACATCAAAGCATTTCTAACAGATTTCCATCCAGCTTCTGCTTAAAAACCTCCAAAGAGGGAGACTCCATCACACTCCACTGAGGCAGGATATTCCACTGCTGGACAGCTCTGACCATCAGGAAGTCCTTCCTGAAGTTCAGGTGGAATCTCCTTTCCTGCAGCTTGAATCCATTGCTCCTTGTCCTGGTCTCTGTAGCAGCAGAAAACAAGCCCGCTCCCTGCTCGACATAACATCCCTTCAAATATTTAAATATGGTTATCATGTCCCCTCTTAACCTTCTCTTCTGTAGACTAAATACACACAGCTTCCTAAGCCACTCCTCATAGGGGCATGGCTTCCAGACCCTTCACAATGTTGGTCGCCCTCCCCTGGACATGTTCCAGCTTGTCAATATCCTTCTTGAATTGAAGTGCCCAGAACTGGACACAGTATTCCAAATGAGATCTGACCAATGCAGAATAGAGTGCTACCATTACCAACCTTGATCTAGACACCATACTCCTATTGATGCAACCAAGAATCGCATTGGCTTTCTTGGCTGCCCCATCACACTGCTGACTCATGTTCAGCTTGATCTGCCAAGATTCCTAGATCCCTTTGATACATACTGTTATCCAGACACATATCCTATATTTGTGTATCCCATTTTTAATGCCTAAGTGCAGGACCTTACACTTCTCTCTGTTGTAATTCATTTTGTTAGCTTTGGCCCAGCTCTCCAATCTGTCAAGGTCATTTTGAATTTTGATCCTGTCCTCTGGGCTATTAGAAACCTGTCCCAATTTGTTGTCATCTGCAAATTTGATCAGCATGCCCTCTACTCCTTCATCTAAATCACTGATGAAGATGTTGAATAGCACTGGGCCCAGGACAGAACCCTGTGGCACCCCGCTAGCCACGTCTCTTCAGGATGAAAAGCAGCCACTGGATTTGGTCAGTCAACCAACTACAAATCCGCTTAACAGTAGTTTTGTCCAGCCTGCATTTTACTAGTTTCTTTGCAAGAATGTCATGTCATTCCCTAGCATTAGATCTAGGGAAGATCAGACTTTTCTCTACAGGCTTCTGTGCTCAAGTGACAAAATGGTACCCTGATACAAAGATGTACCTCAGTTAACAAAGCATCTGACACAGAACCTCTCTCTTACCAAGTCATTTTACACCCACCCAGCCTCCCTTTTCCTCCTTGTTCTCTGTCCAACTGGCTGTTTTTTGGCAGCATTGGCAATGGGAGAATGGTGAAAGGAGAGCGGAGAACTATATACGTCCAGTGCCAGGTTGCAGCAGTGTGCCCGCTCTAGCCAATTTTACTGAAGGGTATGTGGCTACCTACAATAGGCAAGGTAAACAGCAGCTGTCCCCAGAATCCTTACCAAGCATTTGGGAACAGCAAAACACAGAGATAAGCCTCCCTCAGCAAACACTCCTGATAAGTTTGGCCACCCAAATGGAAATTATACGAAAAGTATAGGCTGGTGAAAGAAAAGGTCATCCTTTGATGCATTTTGGAAGAAGCATTCAAGAGATCTCTAGAAGATTTGAGATATTTTTGTTTACCTGACCTGGTTATTTCATTTTACATGTGGGTTTTGTTAATTTTGAATAAAAAGTTTGCTAAAGCATACTTCTGTTTCACAGTATAAGAACCTATCCCTCTCCTTTCCATGTTCTTTCTGACTCTGGTACCAAAATTTCTATTAATGAAGTCATGCCCAGGAACACATCTGCTTCATTAACTGAAGTATACCGGTAACATCTTACAGTTCAATGAAGACTTCCAAAATTACCATTTTCTCCATTATGGATTACAGGTATACCTCTCACCCTGTGTTCCTTTATTGTTGCATAGCCCTGGTTCTCCTGCATTGACACTGCTTCCTTCTAGAGCTTGGAAAGTTCCTTTTTTTGGAGTGCAGCTCTCAGAAACCTTCAAAAACTAGAGTGATACAGAGTGATGCTGGTGCTCATAGCACCGTAGGAAGGTGTTATTATAACACTGCCATTCATTTTTCCTTTTGTGTCATGTCTCAATTAGATCGGAAGCCCAGAGGTGGGAAACTGTTTTGTCACCGTATTATTATTGTTATTGTTATTATTATTATTGCCTCTCCATGGTTTCATGGATGATTCTTTCCTCAACTTGCCTGAAGATCCCTCTTGTCATGTGGTGGTCTCCCATACAAGTACTAACCAGACTCGACCATGCTTAGCCTCTGAAAACAGACAACACCAGTGTATTCATGTGACCTTGAAACCACCCTTTCTCATCTTATAGCCTGTCCAACCTAACAGGGCTGGCATGAACAACAGACAAGAAAACCCCACGGCCATCACCTTGTCAGGAGAAAAGGCAGCTAGATTAACAAATGAAAAATATATCAGTGAACTGCAAATGCAGCTATTTCTTGGCATGGCATGTTTTTTTTCATGTGTTGATGCACAGCATAAATAGAATTGAGATAATTTTTTCCCCCTTCCTTTCCTTTTTAAGCTCTGAAACACACGGCCAACTCAACTCCTCAATCAGGGGATTTATTTCCTGGCTTCCACCACCTCCTAAGAAAACAAATAGAACACTGGGATCTGGCTTGCAGTCCAGTGGGAATTCGTCCATGGGGAAAAAATAACCCATCGCCTCCACAAAGTCCCTGAAGTGTAACTGTGCCAGCAAGAGAGCATCACAGAGCACTATTTTTAGCCTCAAGGGGAGGACCAAAGCAGAGGCAGGTGGAGCAAACAAATATGATACTTGCCTTCAGTAACGCTTGAAGCCTGTGGCTTTCTGGGGGAGACACAGGCATCACCTGAACACAAAGGCTGCACAAAAGGGCATCAACACATTTGATATCCTTTGCTCCTCGTTCTTTTGCATTATGGGACACAGAGCCAATCGGCATTTTGCTCCACTCAAATGCAGCCCTTCCCATTATAGCCATACTGTCCTGGAGGACTTGCCTAGCTCAGAAAGGCTGCTGAGATATCCCTGCAAAGAGTTGAAGGCAAGCCATCTGCATAGGAGAAGCTGGAGCTATGTCAATGCAGGACTGGGGAGAACCTAAAAAACTAGTAGAGAGAAAAGGAGGAGCTGTGCATCATGACAGCCCTCTCAGCCATGATTTAAAAAATACAGGCCACTGTGTTGATCCATATATGTCATGGGTGTATGAAAATATAAGAAAAGCCGTAGTGAATCACAGTGGTTAACCAGCTGGATAACCAGTTGCCTATGGGATGCTCATCAACAAGGTATCAGTGCAACTGCATCCCCTATCGCTTACTCCCTACCCACTGATATACAGCTGCATCCTGCTTCTGTTTCTGGAGGCAAATATAAATCCATTCTGACTGGTAAATGGTTGATTGCACCATCCTCCATGAATTTATCCAATCCCCTTTTCAAGCCATCCAGGCTGCCAAGCAGCGGTACCTCTTGTAGCAGTGAGTATTGCAGCTTAAATATGTGTACGCTTCTTTTTCTCTCTCTCCCTAACTCTCTCACACTAGCACCCAAAGAACACCAGTACAAAGGCATAATACAGTACTTGATTTAGTAAGATAAGCTGATAGTCATGGAAGAGAAAAAACAAAAATCCTCCTCAGCTACTGCAAGGACTGAAGGTATATTCAGATGGAAATAGGAAGTGTGAGCCATAGTGGAGGACCATACCCTTCAACATTTCAGAGATGAAAAATGAGGCATATGTAGCCAAGCAGCATCAGGGTGTGGTCATGATGGCAAAAGTTATTACTGAAGAAGCATGCATAAACTAACAGAGGCCTCAGCACTTTGCTTTTGCCTAAGCCTACTGGGAAGGGAAAGATTCCACCTACTTCTCTCCTCTCTCCTCACTGAATTGAATACAAATTTCTTTTTCATTTTGAAGTCAGTTCACAGCAATTGAAGTAAGCTGAGGACAAAAGGGGAAACTTGGAGAAGAGAGAAACTAGGACATTTTAAAAGCATCTGAAAAAGCGGGATGGCAAAAGATTAACTGGGACTGTCCTTGCCAAATCAGGACAATTGGAGGGTATGATAAACCAAATCAACATCTCTGCTAGTCAAGAAATCCCAGTATTCCAACACTTGTGGAGCACTGGTCCCACTGACACAAAGAAGAGCAAAAGGAGAACACCGTTGGATCAGAACAAAGGCAAACCTAGCCCTGCATCATCTTTTCAACAAAGGTCAATCAGTTGCAGCCAGGGAATCCACCTCCAGAGCATGAACGTATCAGCCACTCCATTACACACCGAGAAAGACGCGCACATTGTTGCCCAGTACTAACCTCTATCACCAACCTGTACCAACCTACATCAGCATCCTCCCACAAAGACCATGGAGGTCCACATCCCTCCCAATGCATTGGCTAGAGGGTGTCAAGGCAATTTAGCCATGTGTGCTCTAGGGAATGGGGAGGCATTTTAGCCATGTTTTGGAGGCTCCTTGGGACATTTTAGGTCCAGGAGAGGCCGTTTTCAGCAACCGAAAGTAACTGGAAGTCACCTTTTGTTCACTTCTTGTTTTAAAAAAGGGTCTCTCCCTTTTTTAAAATGGCCAGGGAAGGAAAGACATGGTTAAAATGCCTTCATCTCCTAGAGGGCATTTGAGACAAAAAACAAATTGGAAAATAGATCAAAACAATGTAAAGTTGAAGGCTTTCACAGCTGGAATCCATAAGTTGTTGTGGGTTTTCCGGGTTTTGAGGCTGTGTTCTATTAGTATTTTCTCCTGATGTTTTGCCTGCATCTGTGGCTGGCATCTTCAGAGGATATGCCAGCTCAGATGCAGGAAAAACATCAGGAGAAAATACTAATAGAACACAGCCTCAAAACCTGGAAAACCCACAACAACCTATAGATCATAACAAATTTGGGGATAAATTTTAAATGGCCATTTAGGCTGCATACCACACTTTGAGGCCACATTCTGCCCAACCCTGAGGTACTTGGTGGCGCTGGACGATGGAAGATGCCACACAGCTAATGGATTCCTGATTCCAGGTCCTGAACCCAGATGTCATAGGGGAATCCAGGAAGTAGGCAAGCAAGAGCCAGGGAAAATAGCAGCCAAGAAAAGAAGATCATTGCTGACTGCTGCCCTTGGAAAGACTGTCCTGAAAGTTTTTATAGCCTAAACAGTTTGGAATAGACAATGAGCCACCTGTGTGGATGACTTTATTGATCCTCACAAACCAACAGCTGTTGGTGGCTTCCACTTCAGTGGAGTCCACTCCTGAAGTTAGTTTGAACTGTAAGTAAACTACCAAAGATGCTGAAGCCCACCTCAAAACAGATCCAGTGCCTTTCGTACCTCTTTTAAAGCTTGGACTAAAACCCAGAGCAGTTATGACATTCACAAAAGAGGTAGCTAGGAAGGAACGTTATCAAAGAAGGCCAAAATAAGTTTGGTTTTTGGTTTTGATTTATAGGGAAAGGGTAAATCAACATCAAGAAGAAGCTGAAAGAGATTTAAAAAAAACCAGAGCAGAGTATGGAGATGTTCAGGAAAGTGACTCTTTGGATGCCATCTCACAGAATCCCACAATTAACAGAGCCACTGGCAAGCATAGTTCCAAAATATTCAGAAGGATATACATTCCGAGTTCCTGATTCAGACCATGCATCTTTTGACACCAGAGCAGATTAAAGTGAAACCCACCCAAAAATTCTGTCATACAGAATTCCCTTTCAACATCATCTTGAGGCTCACTGTTTCCTATTCCAAGCCCAGCAGCTCTACAGGTTCCGTTTCTCACCTGAATCAGGCCTGCTGCAGGATTCCTCCTCTTCTCAAAGTGCTTTTGACGATGTTGCTCTTGAACCTTCAGGGCAAATCCAGAACCTAGAATGCCCTGTAATAAAGAATATTACTTCTAGTCAACATAATCAACTGAATTTCTCTCTCTTATCACTTACTCCAGAGGGTGGAAAAGGTAATTTCACTTTCAGAACCAGAAGCTGAAAAGGAATTGTCTCATTCCTACAACTGCAGGTGAAAATTAAGGAAAATAAATCCCTGGATAATAAGGAGCATCTGAATTTGTTTTTTGTAAGTGCTTTCCTCTCTACTTATAATAATCCTAGGGTTTTCTTGGCAAAATTTATCCAGAGGAAGTTTGCCAGTGCCTTCTTCTGAGGGTGAAATACTGTGACCTGCCCAACGTCACCATGGCACAGCACCATGGCACCATGGCACAGCTGAGATCTAAACCCTGCTCTCCTGGAGTCCAATTCCAACACTCAAACCACTACAATGTGCTGGCTCTTTGTACCTGGATTTACATTAGTTTTATACCCCAATAAACACATGTGCATACAGCAGGCCTTCCTCATGCATGATTTCCAGCTCACATGAAGTGTTATGTCCCTATATCTAAAATACTGCCATTAAAGTAATGGGATGTGAACAATCTTCCTTACTCACGGTAGTTCCTGGGATAGAACACTCGCATATAAAGGAGCCCTGGTGGCGCAGTGGTTAAATGTCAGTACTGCAAGTCACAAGGTTGTGAGTTCGATCCTGCCCGGCTCCAAGGTTGACTCAGCCTTCCATCCTTCCGCAGGTCGGTAAAATGAGTACCCAGCTTGTTGGGGGCATGTATAGAAATGTTTCGAAATACATGCTATTTGTAAGTTGTTCGCCGCCTCGATCCATATGGAGAGGCGGGATATAAATAAATAAATAAATAAAATAAAATAAAACTCACTGTACTATAAAGGTTGGCTGAGTTAGAAGTTCCAGGCAGCCCATCGTGCTGAAAGTGGGTACAGCTAACACTGTAGGGTGGTCTCCACATGTAATCTGGGCTTATTCATGCAATATCTCTGAGATCCTATCCAAGCCTACACATGGAGACAACATGCATTCACTGCCGATATGAAAAGGATCTGCCTGATTGGGACTCATTCTCAAAAAAATAACAATAACATAAAAATTTTGGCCTGTGTGTATAAGACTATACACATGTATGTCCCATTCAAATGGATGGTACTTGGATAGTACAGCACTGCACCAATTCCACTGGTGAGTCTAGACTAGACTTCACCTGTAACATCCAAACTGGCTCTAAGTGCTGATGATTCCACAAAACAGTTCTAAATTAACACTCCTTGAAGGAACCTCAGCTGTGCTAGCCAATGTAAAACCATGAGTTCTGCAGAGATATAGAGGAGGAAAAGGTTACCTTTCACAGGTATCATGATGAATGAAAATGTACAAAGAGATTCCACTTAAACATTAGGAAAAGTGTAATAGACTGCCTTTCATTGGATATACTACATGCAAAAAGCATCTTGAGATGATTGTGGCTCATAAATGGAACATAAACCAGCAGTATGATGCTACAGCAAAGAAAGTGAATGCTATTTTAGCCTGCATTAATAGTAGCATAGTTTCCAAGACAAGGGAAGTAACAGTTCCTCTGTATTCTGCACTGGTCAGGCCTTATCTGGAGTAGTGTATTCAGTTCTTGGTGCCTCATTTTACAAAGGATATAGACAAGCTAGAGCTAGTTCAGAGAAGACCAACAAGGACCATAAGAGGTGTGGAGAACAAAACATATAAGGAAAGGTTGAAGGAGCTGGGCATGTTCAGCTTGGTGAAGAAAAGAGACTGAGGAATGACACACTCACACTCATTAAGTATCTCTAGGGCTGTCACAGAAAGGAGGGGGCAGACCTGTTCTCTGCTGCCCCAGAGGGTAGAGAGACCACATCCAATGGTTTACAAGATGATAGATTATGATTGAACATGAGAAGGAATTTCTTGACATTAAATGCAGTTCGGCAATGGGACCATTTACGTAGAGAAGTGATGGGGTCTCTGTCTCTGGACATCTTCAGAAAAAGACTGGACAGCTACCTGGTGGAGATACTTTAGCTGGAGACCTTGCACTAACCAGATGGATGGTATCCATGGTCCATGAGGTCCCTTCCAATTCCATGATTCTTTGACTCTATGCATCTAGGTCTTCAGAGCCAGCTTGGTGTGGTGGTTTGAGTGTTGAACTAGGACTCTAGGAGACCAGGGTTTCAATCCTCATTCAGCCACAGAAACCCTTTGGGTGACCTTGGCCAAGTCAGACTCACTCAGCCTCAGAGGAAGGCAAACGGAAAACCCTCTAATCAAATCACGCCAAGAAAACATCATAATAGGTTCACTTTAGGTTCACCATAAGTTGGAAACAATGTGAAGGCACAAGCAACCCCTACCACCATCAGAGATTGGATAGTCACCCCTCAGGAGTGCTTTAGTTGTGGATTCTTGTATGGCAGGGAATTGGACTAAATGACCCTTTCAGTCTCTTCCATCTCTGTGATTCTATAATTCTACAGATGCTACTATATAACTTATGGAAAGACATATAACAGATCATCTACTTGAAGACAAAATAGTCTACCACTTGTACATGGTACCAGAAGCCCTGTCCTCCTTCTGTCAAAGGAGGTACACACAGTGGTAACATACAGAGCTAAGAAGGTTGTTTATACAAAGCAATCTGCTGCTCCTTGCCTTATTTTCTTTTTAAATGGCATGACCCATTCCTCACTAATTAGGAAGTAATGCATTACCAATGCCTTACTAACATGTGATGGAGAGTGGGAAAGAAGAAACCATACAGTCAAGCAAATGTAGAGACTTAGGCTGTATTTTCCTCAGGCAAGCAAACGTCTGCACACTAAAACATCCCCATCTTGAATACTGTGTCCAGTTCTGGGCACCCCAATTCAAGAAGGATATTGATAAGCTGGAGCAAGTCCAGAGGAGGGCGACCAAAATGGTGAGAGGCCTGGAAGCCATGCCCTATGAGGATAGACTTAGAGAGCTGGGGATGTTTAGTCTGCAGAAGAGAAGGTTAAGAGGGGACATGATAGCCATGTTTAAATATTTGAAGGGATGCCACATAGAGGAAGGAGGGGACTTGTTTTCTGCTGCTCCAGAGACCAGGACAAGGAGCAATGGATTCAAGCTGCAGGAAAGGAGATTCCACCTGAACCTCAGGAAGAACTTCCTGACAGTCAGGGCTGTCCGGCAGTGGAATGTGCTGCCTCGGAGTGTAGTGGAGTCTCCTTCCTTGGAGGTTTTTAAGCAGAGGCTTGATGGCCATCTGTCGGGATTGCTTTGAGGGTGTTCCTGCATGGCAGGGGGTTGGACTGGATGGCCTGTGTGGTCTCTTCCAACTCTGAATTTCTATGATTCTATGATTCTATGATTCATGCAACTTTTCAGCAAGCTCAAGGAAAAACAGACTTCTATAGGGCACTCCAACCTATGTCCAGCAACATTTTAATGTTTCCTCCTCATAAGGACACCAGCTGAGGGTAAAGGCATTAGTTCAACTTAAGTAGTGCTTGCTGTTGCTTCCAGTCCCTTGCTGCCTCTGCTCACTGAACCTTTTTGTGTTGCAAACCTGTGTTGCAAAAAGGAATTCATATATTACCTATCAGTTACTTTAAAAAAATACTCTTCAAAAAATCTTCCCAAAATACTTTCCAAAAGCAACATTTTAGGAGTAACAAGTTAACACCACTCATAGCACTAAAAATACAACAATTTTATGTCGTTATACTGTTATCAGCTGACTCATCACTTACAAAAGGTAACAACACTGGAACCAAAACCACACTGTTATTTCTAATGTGTTAACTTCCAACCTCCCTTTTTTGTGGCACCTTCAGAACTCAAATGGTCCAATCATGGCAAGCAGCCAATATATTTTTATTATACCAGTCTTTTAGTGGTTTTAAAATGACTGTAATTCTTCTCTTTTGATATTTAACTGTTGGTTTTTAAAAGATGTCTATTGCTCCCAGTTCTTACTCTATAAATATTTAGGTTTAGAATTCTAAACAACCTTTGGGACCCTTCTAACAGCTGGAAAGTATTTTTCAGCTACACAGCCATCTCAGTTGCACAGCAAAGTAGTGCCTACCAGTCTTACCCCATCCCCACGGGTAAGGCTGCAGCCTACCAGGCAACAGCCATTGAGAATAACAGGGTTCTGTTCTCCTGTCAACTAGGAAGCATCTAGATGATGTTTCCATCTCCTCCCATGGGCAATTTCTGGTATAACAGGCAGACACAGGATTCCAGTCACAGTTCATTCATACACTAGAAATCGCTCTCAGGATGGGGTGGAAACATCAGCCAGTTGCTTCCCAATTCACAGTGGAACAGACCCTTGTAACTCACAGTAACTGCTGCCTGGTAAGTGAGGACTGGGGAATTTTCAAGATCCCTACCTATTCCCTAAACTAGTGAATACATTGGGATTGTGAATACAAACAAGTCACCAATGCACAAGTCTATTTCATGCATTTATAACTGCCCCAGTGAATTCCAGACACTATTTTTCTAAATAAATAAATAAATATTTTCAGCACTGAACGTGATACAGTCTTGATTCCTTCCCAACTCCTCCAAAAATGGCTTGCCATGTTCCTACTTACAGCAGGGAGGGCAAAGAAGGACACACCAATCAGGGTAAACGTTGCTGCAAGGAGGCGTCCATTCCACGTCTGCGGATATTTGTCCCCATAGCCAATGGTGGTCAATGTAATCTGAGGAAAAACGGATATGATCAGAAACAGCTCTTCCAGATAACATCAGCTTAGTACAGGAGAAAAACCAAGATAGTCCACGTACCAAAATTTTTTGAAAAACACAGTTAGATTTCAAATCTCACTCCTAAATTTGCATTCTCAGAGACATGACTTTTTACTAATTAAAAAATAAATTCGCTTCCAACATTTGTTCTTGCACTCTTCCAAATCAATTTACAGGTTGATAAATAATGTATCACAATATTCAAACTTGGAGAATATTGTCCTGGACTTTGAATTATCCTGGCTTTGATGTAGAAAAAATGCACCCAGGTTTGCCAGAGGTATTCATCATTGGTTAGAAAAGAATAACAGGTACTGTATTTCTGTTATTATTTCTGAATACTGCATAGCAGATCCCAGCTAGACTCTTCCCCCATCAAATATTAGGTTTTGGATATACTGTAGGTATTTATGTGTAATAAGATTCAGAGAAGTCACACATCCTCATAGACATTATCTGAATGGGTACATCTCAAGAAAACATCGAGCATATGACTCATTCAATTATATACAATCCTTCAAGATAACTAAAGCCTAGGGTGAGAAAATTTTCAAGTTTGCACCTTCCAGCTGATGCCAATAAACTAACATTTCCCTAGAACTCTCAAAATCTTGGTACCAGCAGTACTTGGATGTTTATAACTTCTCCCCCTACAGCAGTGGTTCTCAACCTTCCTAATGCCGTGACCCTTTAATACAGTTCCTCATGTTATGGTGACCCCCAACCATAAAATTTATTTATTATTTACAATGCCTCCCCCCCCCCGGCAAAGGCCGCCTCGCCGGCCAGGAACGGGAGCAGGGCGGGCAGGGAGGGAAAGAAGAGCCACGCATCTCCCCTGGGAAAAAACTCCGAGAACCCCCCCCCGGGCTCTGCTACTGCTTCACTCTCGTTTCCGCTGGGGGGGCAGTACGGGAAAAGTTTCCAGAGTGTTGACCCTGGCCGGGGGGGGAGAGGAATCCCAGCGCCTTTGTCTTTTGCGCCGGGTGCAGCTCGCCCCCCAGGAAAAGCGCCGCCTTGTGCCCCCTGGCCCTTCTGCAGTGCCCCCCTCCGTGGCGAGTGGGGCAGGGGCCGTGGCAAGGAGGGGGCCTGCCCCCCGTGCTGCCACCGCTCCCCCCAGTAGTGAAGAAGGGGAGCGATTCAGTCCCAACCAAACAGGGGGCAGGCTTCCACACCACCACTCCTGCTGTGGCCGCACACGCTCCCGCCAAAGGGGGCAGGAGGCCTCAAGCACGTGCCTCGCACTTGCGCACCACCACCGAGGAGGGAATGGAGCCTAAGACCATCGGAAATAGGTATTTTCCGATGGTTTTAGGCAACCCCTGTGAAAGGGTTGTTTGACCCCCAAAGGGGTCGTGACCCACAGGTTGAGAACTGCTGCCCTACAGCAAGATTGGGCAAATTGCCCTGCATAAGCCCCTTATCCCCACTTTTCTGGCTCCTGAAGCCCCCCATAGCTCTCTAATTTTTTTAAAAAAAGGCCAGTTTTCAAGAAATTTATGCTCTCAAACTATGCAAAAGCCCCCAGTGTATGAAATCACATGAAAATACACCCACTTCCATAAGCATTCCAGAACCCTGTACTAATTAAATACCTTCAATTTCCTCTGCAACCACTCACAAAATTGTGACAGGAGTGATGTGATATCACTTCCTGTCACCATTTTGAGAGGGACTGCAGAAGAAAACAGAGGTATTTCAATTTGTAGGTGACAAGCAGTCCACAAGGTAATCTGGGAGTGGGGGAATGGCCCCTGCCCCTGTGCAAGTGCTCCTGTTCTAGAGGGAAAAAACTGGACCATTATCATTAGGGACCACTTTGCAAGTCGACTTTGGCTGAGAAAGGAGGAATGAATACAAACATAACAAACTCCCCAATCATCTGGGAATCAGATTTAAGTCTGACAGAAAAAGACCTTTTCTTGCTACTCTCATTGTCACTTATTTCCTAGACAACAGGAACAGAGTTTAAGACTATTTCCACCCTATACTCTTATGGTGCTATTATTCCACTTTCAACATCCTATGGAATCCTGGAGTTTGCAGTTTGGGGGGGGCATTTAGCATTCTCAGCCAGAGAGCTTTTTGACCTCAGTAAACTATAAACCCCAGAATTCCACAGGATGTTGAAAGTGGAATAATAGCACTATAACAGTGTAGGGCGAAAATGGTCTGAGACTGCCAAAAGAACACGAGTTTGCTAGATCAATGCAAAGCACTTTCCTAAACAGCTTGAGTCTTTTGCAATACGACGGGCATTTTGCAACTCAGACTGGCTCCTTTTTAAGCTTGCAAAGGGTCCAGGAGCTTTGTGGCAAAGTGCTTTGCTTTTCTGGGCAACTACTGCCCAGAAAATAGAGTCATTGTGGATTCTGGCCAAAATGACTGACTGTTAGTAGCACAATTTTTGTGCTGCTCCTAGCTTTTCAGAATTTACTATTACCTTTAAGTGTATAAAGATATGGAATGATTCCACAAATGCAGAAATTTCGTCTCTCAGATAACATCCCCCCCCCAAGCTCAAGAGTGGGCTGTGGAGCTTTTTGCTAGAGATGTGGGCCCTAGAAATCACAAAGCTGAAGAATCACAAAGATTTATTGAGGTTAGCTAGACAGAAGCTTCTCCAAACAAAGATTTACATTATTATGGAAGGATTCTGGTTGGCCCATGCTGAACAGGGATGGAGACACACACATGCACACTGGTTTGGTTGGTGATTTATTACGCTCTAGTGAGTACAGTCTGCACAGTAAATGCTGTCTCCTTATGCAAGCGGTTGTACCTTTTTGGCTATGACATAATGTTCACATTCAGCTCAAAACTGTGTAAGTGGAGTTTCACAACTGTAACTGTTTCACAAGCACTTGCACATGTGTTTCAGAAACACTTGCACTATTTGTTAGTGCCTTCAGTGAAGCACTTGACTTATTGACATTGTGGAAACAACAAACACAGATATACATCTGGTTACACAATGCTTGTGTTTCAGCAAAAGAGCTGTGGTAGTGCAACCACCATTTAACAATGTGAGTGTAGATTTACAAGACACAAGCACAAGGTAAGGCTTTCAGCTTGTATTTTCATTTTATAGTCAGCCCTCCACATCCGCTAGGGTTAGAGGAAAAAAACGCAAATATCAAAGTGGGGGGGGGCGCAAGGGAGCTAAGGCATGGTGGGAAGAAGAGGCACCCAGGGTCCAAATTAGATCAGATAAAGAAGAGGGAACAGGGGTGGGTCAGCACGGTGGCCCTATATTTCCTCTTTCCTCGGATGCAGGGGAGGTATTAGGAGAAGGTTTCTGATGCTGAGAAATTGAGGTGTGAGCCATCAGTGGCTGGCAAAGGAGGAGGACAAGAAGTGGGTTTTTAAATGGCTGCACAGCCTGATCAGAGCCACCAAGAGGGAAGACTGCCCTGGAAAAGAAGCACTTACGTGGCAGGACAGGAACTGCAGAAACTCACAATTAATAAAATCTGTGAAAGTTTCAAATTTGTCAGTACAGACAGGTTTCTTCACTCTCTGGTGCTAACGTAAGAAACTGTTTAATTTTTCCTTCCAAACTTGGGAGCTGTTGGGAATCCAGTTTCTTGCCTCATCTGCAGTTTCTCTACACACTTTATAAAAAATGCTAAAAAAAATGTGCCTGAAGGAATGGAAAAAAAAAAGGGAAGAAGAACCAAAAACTCAGCAGCTCAATTGGCCCAAGAACCTCATTAATTGCCAGTTTTGTTACTCTCCTAATCCGATAATCCACACACAGAAGGACAACAGCTTAAACAAAAGCACAATCTTTCCTTGGTTGTGTACAAAGATTTGCCACTACCCTTGCACTTCTGCTACCCAGACTTCATTAATTTTACAAAGTGCACTCACTGTGCATTAAGCAACACATTAAGAAGTGGGATTATAAATAATTAAGCCACAAACACATGTTCTAGCCAGCAACTGAAGAATAAAAGCCAAAGGCCACATCTTGCATTTTTGGGGCCACTTCTACAGTGTAATTTCTGGCAGTACATAAGACTGAACTGGGTCACAAAATTCGATTCTCCAGTTCCAGTAATTCCCTGCCTTCCCATTTGAAAATCTCCCAAGAGTTTATTGTTTGCAGCTAGAATTCAAAAGACATTGATCCTAACCTATCTCTGATCCTAGATTGTCATCTATGTATACCAGTTTTAATTTGAAACTAATAGGCTATTAGCTAATATTCAGCTCAGAAGAAACTAGAGCTGGTAGCACTCAGAGAAACCTGCATACCACCATTCTGAAACTCATCATGTGTGTGAACTGTAACCTTCACACTAATCTGTGAAAAGGAACCAACTAGTCAGTAGTTCCCAATCTTGGATCCTCAAATATTACAGGGAACACATAAGTCTCTTGCAACAAGAACTCCACTGGTTTCCAGTCTATTTGCAAGCAAATGGCCACTTACATTTAGCCTGGAGAAGAGAAGGTTAAGAGGTGACATGATAGCCATGTTTAAATATTTGAAGGGATGTCATATGGAGGATGGAGCAAGCTTGTTTTCTGCTGCTCCAGAGGTGGGAACACAGAGCAATGGATTTCAACTACAGGAAAAGAAATTCCACCTAAACATTAGGAAAAACTGCTTGACAGTGAGAGTGGTTCGACAATGCAATACACCACCTCAGAACATGGTATAGTCTCCTTCTTTGGAGGTTTTTAAACATAGGCTGGATGGCCATTTGTCAGAAATACCTTCATGGTCTATTCCTGCCTGGCAGGGGGTTGGACTGGATGGTCCTTGTGGTCTCTTCCAACTCTTTGAGAAATGTCATATAAAGCCATACATGGCACAGATGAAGGCTATTACCATTTCTGCACTAGTCTGTTACAGCGCTATGATTCCACTTGCAATATCCTATGGAATCCTGGGATTTAGATAGGCTAGTGTGGAAATGGCCTAACTAAAGAACCCTGTCTTCCCATAAACCTACCTACTATATAAGTCAAGAAATTTAGTTAAAACTTCAACCCAAAAAAACCTGGGTTGATGTATCCATGGGTCAAACTAAGTACTGTACCTTAATTCTTACTAAAAACAAACAAACAAACTATCCCATTCTCTACGTGGTGAAAGGCAAGAGCTTAGTCCATCCCAGGAGAACCTAAAAGAGGCACCAATTCACTCTCTTCTCTCCACCACAGTATGCTTCTGGCCTTTTTGAATGCCTGGGCAGGAAAACGGCGGCAGTCACCAGTGACTGGCCCCCTAAGGCAGCTTCGGCACTTTCCTCTTTCTGCACAAGGACCCTTTACTTATCCATGGGTGATACCAAAATCCTTAATTGTGCCCCCAAAACCTGCCCTAAACTTATTCATGAGGTCAACTTATATATGAGTACAGTCAACCCTCCACATTTGCGGGTTTCACTTTTGCAAATTTGATTACTCACGGATTATTTCCTGTCACCTCTGCTGCCTCCCTATGCCATTTTCAATAGAGACTGCAAGCCTCGTGAGACTGAGAATCTGTGAACAAGGCTTGCAAGTCCCTATTAAAAATGGTGTGGGGCAGCAGTAAGAAAGCAGTAAGCCCCACCAGCCAGCCACTTCTGCCTTGTGAAGGAAACCTGATGCCTCAAAGGAATCCATGGTGGGTTGAATATGGTGATCATACTTTTTTGTGTGCTAAATATGGTTTGGGAGGGTCTAGAGTTATTCACAGTTTTTTCACTTTCACTGGGGTCCTGTGCCCCTAACCCTACGCAAATGTGGAGGGATGACTGTATATACAGCAAGCTATAAGGTCTCCAGGAGAGGCACGTCTCTGAATACCACCACCCTGGCACAATTAGTGAGAACATGGGAGAACGCCTTCTCCGTGGCTTCTCAAGGGCCACCAGACTGGCTGTGTCCTTTCACTGGCAAATGAAGACTTTTATTTTCATTCCATTAGCATTATAGGAACTGACTGAGACTACAAGGAGCAGGCTTTTCTTAAGTGAGCTGTACTACTTTTAGTCTTTGCTATTAAGTCAACATCTTAAATGGTTTCAGTGCTATAGAATTGTGGAATATAACTATATAGTTTAATACTATTTTAATCAGTGCTATAACATTTTGTACGTTTTTAGCAATATGTGCTTTTTCTTGTTATCTTGTAAGCTTCCTTGAGTCCCAGTTTTGGGGGGCATAAATAGACTAGAAAAGAGAGGAGAAGAAATGAGACATGAAGAGATGAGAAGAGAAAAGTTACCAGATTTCTTCTCCCAGAAGCCTCAGCCACCATGGCCAATGGTCAAAGATTCTGGGACATGCAGTCAAAGAATATTTGGGTACTCAAGTTTAGGCACCACTGACTGGGAAGATATGAGTTGTCTGCCTGAGACTTAGGGTGGGAGGAGGACTTTAGTTCAGATTGGAACCATGTCAAGAACAAAGGATCAAAGTCTCCCCTGGAGGCCACCATCTTGATCCAGTTTGGAGTTCCTCCACTACTACATAAATAACCAACTCTGGAACAGAAGAGAACAGAACAGAAGCAAAGAGAAGAGAACATGACAGCTGATGGCTTCTGTGCAGTGCTACAGCAAGTCCACTCCAGGTTTTAGTCCAGACTTTGAAGGAGCTGTCCAAGGTGCCTGAGTCTGGATAGCTGGGCCAAAGCTAACAAAATGAATTTCAACAGAGATACACATAAGGTCCTACAGTTAGGCAGAAAAAATGGAATGCACAAATATAGGATGAGGGATGCATGGCTGGATAGCAGTACATGTGAAAGGGATCTAGGAGTCTTGGCAGATCACAAGCTGAACATGAGTCAGCAGTGTAATGTGGCAGCCAAGAAAGCCAACACAATTCTTGGTTGCACCAATAGGAGTATAGTGTCTAGATCAAGGTTGGTAATGATACCACTCTATTCTGCAATGGTTAGACCTCATCTGGAATATTGTGTCCAGTTCTGGGCACCTCAGTTCAAAAAGGATATCGACAAACTGGAGTGTGTCTAGAAGAGGGCGACCAAAATGGTGAAGGGTCTGGAAGCCATGCCCTATGAGGATTGGCTCAGGGACATGGGTATGTTTAGTCTGCAGAATAGAAGATTAAGAGATGATATGATAGCAATGTTTACATATTTGAAGGGATGTCATGTCGAGGAGAGAGCGGGCTTGTTTTCTGCTGCCCCAGAGATTAGGACAAGGAGCAATGGATTCAAGCTGCAGGAAAGGAGATTCCACCTGAACCTCAGGAAGAACTTCCTGATGGTCAGAACTGTTCGGCAGTGGAATATGCTGCCTCAGTGGAGGGCGGTAGAGCCTCCTTCTTTGGAGGTTTTTAAGCAGACGCTGGATGGCCATCTGTTAGGAATGCTTTGCTGTGTGTTCCTGCATAGCATGGGGTTGGACTGGATGGCCCCTGGGGTCTCTTCCAACTCTATGATTCTATGATTCTATGAACCTACTGGCAAAATAAGTTCCACACTCTAAATAATTCCATTACAGTTCAGATTAAAACACAGAACAAATTAACCATCCCACAAGCATGGAAGCCACCAGCCTCCACTGGTTCAGGATGTGAATAAGACATCTAGTACAGCCCTCTGAAGAGCAAGAAAAAAGCTAGACAAAATTACAAGAGAAAGGAGAACAAGTTCAGGCATCCATGTGCAAGGGGAAAATTAAAACCACTGGTGTCACAAGAGAAAGAAACCAGTTCTTCTTGTGTGTGCTTACCAGGGCTCCCCAGGGCTACTTCCCTATGATGGAAAGGAGGCTTGACTACTCACCAAGCCCCACCACAGTGCGTCCGCATAGGTGTCAAAGTGCTCGTTCTCTCCCTTCTCAGCCAGGTAGACCAGGAAGGAGGCTAAGATGAGGCAAAGGAAACCAATGTACCAGGCAGTGATCAGCTCCTGCAACACAGTTGAAGACAGAAGGGCACAGTACAAGGTTTCATCATCACCCACCAAAACTCAATGGCTTTTCCATAAAGCGGAGGCAGAATAGAAGTAGAATAATGAATGCTTACTGGAGCATGGAACAGCTACAGACGGGGAAGAAGCAAAGAGTTGAGAAAGTCCAACAAAAGAGAAATTGGTTTCTGGAGGTACAAATCTTGGGAAAGTTACTTTTTTGGACTAGCATGCTGGCTGGGGGATTCTGGGAACTGTAGTCCAAGAAAATCAGTTGTGCTTCCTTTTCCCACAATCCCTTACTATAATGTCTGGAATTGCTCTTTCACCTGCAGACCACCCATGTTCTGCTTATTAACTAACTTTCTTTCTTCTTAAAGAATCCAACCTCTGTCAGGATGGAAAAGCTGAAGGTTGTTCCACCGGACCCTCACAACAACCCTGTCAGGAACTTTAGGCTGAGAAATTGCAAGTGCTCATAACATGAGCCTTGCGGTTGAGTGGAAATCTAAAATCAGAGCTCCTCAGTTAAAGTTTAATACTAAAGTGTTGCCCTGAAATGTATTTTTAGTCCCAACTGGATTAAACCTATTGAATAAACTGGATTTACCTAACTGCAGAGTCACCATTCACGAACTGATTCAGTGGATCTACTCCAGCTGGAACCAACCAACAGAATTTACAAAAGCTTATGCTAGACCAAGCCTTGTTGGGTCTGTTCACACTGTACCACTATGTTGTTGTTGTGTGCCTTCAAGCTGTTTCCAACTTATGGTGATTCTAAGGTGAACCTAGCATGATGTTATCCTGGAAGACCTGTTAAGAGTTGCCTTTGCCTTCCTCTGAGGCTGAGAAAGTGTGACTTGCCCAAAGTCACCCAGTAGGTTTCTATGTCCAAGCAGGGAACTGAAGCCTGGTCTTCAGAGTTGTAGTCCACTGTTCAAATCACTGTACCACACTGGCTCTCACATCAATATCACTCTATGGCCTTTTTCGCACCTTACCTTCGTCGCGGAAGTGGGGAGCGCCGCTCGTGCAAGCCGCTCACGACAGCCCTTCTGCCTCCCGCATCGGCTTCCTGGTAGCGTGACTGTTGCGCTAGCACCCCACCCCTTCCTTCAGCAGCGCAGTCTGGGAGCTGTAGGCTGCGCTGGGGGAAGAAAGTGCGACCGGCCCCGCTCGCCAAAGCACCACACACAGGTAAATGTGTGAGGGCGCCGCAAGCACTGCGCGAGCATGCAGTATTTTAGCCTCGTGAGCGTTGTGCGAGTGGGACTGCGTCGTACGGAGCGATGCTTCCATTCACGCAACGCTCAAGGGGCGCTCGTGCAAAAAAAAAAATGCATGCGAAAAGGGCCTATGATTTCACTTACACTACCATGGCTGCATCCCATGGAATCCTGGGGTTTGTAAGGTTTGCAGAGTGGTGGATAGCAGCGATTCTTGGAAGTTTCTCATTCATAAGGTTGCCCCAAGCTGAGGCCAACTTGATGGCAAATAACAACAAGGCACTAGAACGCTGAGAATTCTGAATGCCATTTTCTAAAATGAGAATCCTGGGATTCCACAAGATGGAACCACCCAAAGTAGAATCACAGCACTACGACTGTCCAGTGCAAAAGAGCCCTTAGTCTCAACAATGCTGTATTCTTTTTATATGAAAACAGACTACTGTGGCTATCTCTTTGGACAACAAGATTCAGGCTACTATATACCAGTTTCCACTGAACATCACAAGGGACCCTGTAAAGTGACCAACAGAAAGATAAAGGGAAAAGCTATTTTTCTGTAATTGTGGCAGGGAAGGCTTCTGGGCTATGGTTATCACCTTCCTAGTGCCCCAAAGGCAGTCAAATTATAACTCCTATCACCTCCAGTCAGTGCAACCAACTGCTGAGAATAGTGGGAGTTGTAATCAAACACACCTGGAGGGACCAAGTTGCAGAGAGCTGGAATACGGAATCTGCTGGACATTTCTGGAGCACATTATAGCATATTCAGCCAACGTGACCTAATTAGAAACATTTGGCAATGCAAAAATATTAAGGATTCTGCATATCTATTAAAATCAACATGTGTTCCACTTAAATGGAAAAAGAAGCAACAGCCAAATTCCACTAATTCCTTGATATTTTTATTTTTATTTGTAATTTCATCATTTATTTTAAGTTGGGGAGAAACAGAACCCAACAACTGAAATATATAAATATATATTTCATGTCAGAAGTCAAGATGGGCAAAATTCTACTTTATTTTGTAGGCAGTAAAGCTCTGATTTAGGCAACAGGAAGTAGAATTTTGCCCATCTTGAGTGTAGCACAATTTTTTTATATATATATTATATGATCCCTATGGCCTGTAACTGGAACCTGAAATTTACCAGTGAATTTTCCAACTTTGGCATGCCCTGCATGCCCTACTTGAAGTGAACAGCTGAAAACCTGAACAGGAGCAATCCTTAGGAGAAAAGAAATGCTGCAACATTTTGCTGCAGACTGCACTTGCATCTGCTAATAATTTCATATGTTTAGTAGAGAAGGATCTCACACAGAGTAAGATCCGCTGATCCATTTTTTAAAAACCTAAATGCTTATTGTCTAGACTTACTCTCAAAAACAATCAATTCCACCAATCCATTACCCTTTGGAAAGCAAAACAAGGCAACTTTGTCCAATCCATCATCCTCCAGATATGCTAGACTATATCTCCTCTCATCAGTCCTTCTTGCTGGGGATGATGGGAGTTGCTTCACAACAAATCTAGAGAGCAGCAGATTTGGAAAAGCTGAGATGAAATTTCTATTTCTGATAAAGCTTCCAGTTGGCAGTATTCTCTGAGCATCTACTAGGAAGGTTTTTCAGGTGTCCTGTCCTCTGCCAAAGAGTATTCTGCCCATCCTCAGCTAAGGTGAACTGGCAACCCTTATGAATGTTTAAGTGAGCAGGGAAAAAAGGCAAATAAACAAAAACTTCACCCAGTGAAGACGGCGCATGCTCAGTGGTCACAGAATGCTGACTCACTGTTTGGGTGTGCAGAGAGGCCAGAAAACCAAGTGAAAGAGAGAACAAAATAGGATATCATGAAAAAAAAGAGTATGACTGGCTAGAACTGTGAACAGGAGAGTTCCCCACTGCAACATTTTATTGCAGGACCCACTCATTTCTACAATCTTTTTTCTCTCTCTTTCCCTGCAATTCACACTTCCTAAAGACTGCAGTCAGGGCAGCCCTTGGTCACCTTAGTCACCCAAAGCCTGCCTTGCCCTGCAAGATCTGAGCTGGGTCTGAGATGCTCACCTTGCTATGGGCATACACCACTGATCCCAGCAGCTTCCATGTGCCTCCTCTGCGGTCCATCCGTATCATGCGCAGGATCTGCAGAAACCGCAAACTCCTGAGTGCGGAGGTGGCAAAGACATTCCCCTGGGATCCAGCGGCCAACACAGCGATGGAGGCGATTAACACCATGATGTCTGTAAGGATGGAAAATCAGCAGAGTCACAAAGAGGACAACAGTTCTGACACCCCTGCCTTCCTTCTGAGGACTGCTACAAAGTTCTCCCTTTGTCTTGTCTCATGTTTGCAAGTCAGCTGAAGGTGGGATAACAAGCTCCTTTTTGCATTCTCAGCTTTTGAAAAGAACAGACAAAAAAAAGTATCCTGAAGTAATCCAGATGATATAAAAATCCAGGGTAACCTAGTAACCACAGCAGGGACGGGAAAGCATCAGCCTTTTAGATGCTTTGGACCACCGTCACTTACCATGGATTCTGCCAGCTGAAGCTGGTGGGTGTTAACTAACATTTACCCTTTCCTAACCTGGGAATTCTCTGCTAATGAGCTATACAGTGCTCCTCCGGTAAATCCTGCACTGGCGTTGTTATCTCCCGTCCAGTCAGCTTCTAGTTGTGGGAACCTTACTACTGAGAGACCTCCAGGAAACCTGATAATCAACAGCCCAGTTCTCCCAAACTCAAGGCCATTGCTTGCTGTATTAAATCAATCCACCTGCTATGTGAATTCCAATTTTCCTACTGCTTTCCACCTTCCCGAGCATTATTGCTTTTTTTCAGTGAGTTAATTGTCTCATGATAAGTCCAATGTAAAATAGCCAGCTTCTTAGACTGGATTTCGTATCCACACTACACTCTTATAGCACGATTATTCCACTTTCAACATCCTATGGAATCCTGGGGTTTGCAGTTTCGGGAGGGGCCATAGGATGTTGAAAGTGGAATAATTGCGCTATACGAGTGTAGTGCAGAAATGGCCTTAGATTGGCCATAGATAGCTTCTTCACCACGCACAGCTTCTTAAGACTGTGCACCACGCTGCAACAAATGAGTATCAGATACTGCCGCTCACTTGCACAGTCAGTTGTGAAATGGAGCCATTTGGTATTATTCCACCACAGCAAAACTCCAGAGCAGCTACACTGGTGTGAATTTACAGTACACAACCACCAGTGAGGTAGACTCAAATCAACTGACTCAGACTCAAGTTAGACTTAAGTCACTTCAGTAACTTGACTTGGACTTGACTGGGCAAAAATTACACACTGACTCAACTCGACTTGAGACTTGGTGCCCTTGGTTCAGTAACATAACACATTTATTCAGAAACCTTACAATTTACTGGCCACATGACAATCTGTTTCAAGCCCAAAATATGGACACATTTCTCAGAGGGAACAGCAAATGGGCTTGAGGCGGGGTTGAGGTCTACTCAGCAGCCTGTCCCTTCTTCATATAGGATGAGCTTTCTAAAGCTTTTCCTAAGAACAGAAGGCAAGCTTTGCAAATGGGAAGTAAGAAGGATCCTATTCCTCACTTCCGAAGCTGCAGATGGCAAAATCACAACAGCGGAGGGCCAACTCTACTTAAATGGTTAAAAGTGACTTTATTCAACTCTATCCACAAATTCTGGAATACAGGTTGGGATATAAAGTTGGCTTCCAGACTTGAGAGTTGACTTGAGACTTGACTTGAAAGTATCTTGCACGGACTTGAGACTCTACTTGAGAGTTGAAGGTAGAGACTTGAGACTTGACTTGAGGCTTGGAGTAAAAGACTTAAATACATCACTGACAACCACTCAGCCATAGACAGCTTCTTAGACTGGACCTAAATGCCAATGGAAGTGGCTACATTTGTGAGCAGTGTGGGGCATTAGGGCCAGTTCTCAGGTTTTTTAAAAAATCATTTTTTAAAGGATTGAGTATTGGGGTCTTTAGGGGTCATCAAGGTGCTTCAGATTTTGCAAAACATGGGCTTCAGTGGCCGCATGTGGGCCCCAGGCTGCACTTTCTCCCCAGAGATAAACTACTATGCATTACACTAGATGCAACTTCCACTGAGATTTCAAAGGCAGCTCCGTATTCTATCATGAATCCATGCCGCATATATTAGAGTAGGCAGTTTGGAGTTCTGAACTTTCTGCTCTTCCCTCCCCTCCATGTAGTTCTAAAAATACTATCATACTATCATCAGATTAAGGAGGTTGCTTGGGGGATTTCATGACCACAAAAGTACACATCACAAAATAACAGTCAAAGTAGTCTTCAATTTTTATTCACGCCTTCAGCCTTGTCTGACCAGAGTGGAATGATGCACCATTGGGTACACTGTTATTAGTATGTAATGTGTATTTAATGTTTTAATCTGTAATATTTTAAAAGTAGAGTTATAACTTAATGTACAATTGAATGGTTTTTAAACTTTTGTACTCCATATTGTATTCTCTTTTAAAACATATTGTAAGCTTCTTTGAGTCCCACTCGAGAAAAAAGTGGGACATAAATAAAATCATAATTTTCAGAGCTGAAATCTACCTTAATGCCCATACATACATATGGAGATGCACTTCTTGATTTTATTTTTTTTAAGCTGCCTAACAGTACACTTACAGTGAACACATTATGGCTCAATTTAGGGCAACATGCAATCTTATAAGGAGCACTAGCCCACTTGCCGGAAACCAAAAGTCAAAAGAATTCAGCTTCTCTTAATCCTGGATGTAAAAAGGCACTTTGCACCTGCTCAAGAGTGAAGCAATAACATTAAGGATTGGAAAAGATTTTGGGATCTGGCCTGAGCCGTATTCAGTCCCATGACTTCTCATTTTTGAATCCCTAACGTTGGCAAAGCACTGTTGAGTGAAAAGCTGCTAGAGAGAAGAGTTTGGAGCAAAAAGCCCACAGATGTTTTGTTAATGGTCAGGCGCTCTCCTCCAGGCAGACACAGGCACAAGGCCTTTTGCAACTGGCAACTGACAACTTAACAGCATGGCAGTTCTTACCGATGACGCAAAAGGGTTTACGGGCAAATTTTAACCTTCCTCTCCAGCCCCGATATCGGCAGCAGCACCCGGCAGCCCAGATTCTCACAAAATACTCCACACCAAAGACCACGATAGTGACTATTTCCTGCAAAGGAGAGAGTGCAATAAATCCAACCTGGCAGTACAAGATGGAGGGAATGCTCAGAATGTGGCGTTAATAGGCTTGGTATTTTTGCAAACCTGTAATGCCAATTGGTTTACCTAAATAAATAGCATAAGAGATTATAAATCGGCATGTATACTCTCCATGTATAAGTTCCAGAAATTCCAGTGCTTAAGAGATACTTGAGGGAAGTGTTGACATTAATCTGCCTACAGAACAATATCATTGTTCCCAAACTGAGAACCTTAGGTAACCAGAGGATAGAGCAGGGATGGGAATAATGAGACCTGCAGGGTATATGCAGGCCCTGCACCCCATTTGTCTGATCCCTGAAGCACCCCCTCCCCAACAAGCACCCTAGAACTATGCTCAAATACATCCATTTTCCTCTGCAGTGGCATGGGACAGATTCCTCTCACCATTTTGAGGGAACTGCAGAGAAAAACAGCAGTATATGGGCTTGCTGTGGGGGGCAGTGCCTCATGTGGGGGAGGGCACTGGGGGCAAAACTGGCCCCTGTCCCTCATGTAGTCTCTCATTCCTGGACTAGAGAGGAACTCTGGATAGATTCAAACTAACTAACAATCAGCAGAGAACCTCTGACCCCTATGAAAGAGATAGGACAGGGGAACCAACCAAAAATGCCCAAAAATGTTCCCTTAACTCCCTTTAGGGGCTGTAGGGGGCATTTATGCCATGTTTTTAGACCCTTCTGGCAAAAATGCCCCCCACAGCCCCTACAGGTCATTGGGAGGATCTTTTAGGAAACTACTACCCACAGTGTTTCTACTTTTTCTGCAGGATATTTTAGGCTGGACCTAAAATATTTTAGGATGGGCCTTTTTTACAAACAGGAAGGGACTGGAAATCACTTTCAGTTTATAGTCATCCTTCCACATTTGCTAGGGTTGGGGGCACATGAAAATGAAAAAAATGTGAATAACTCTAGCCTCCCCCAAACTTTATTTAACACACAAAAAGGGTATGATCACCATATTCAATCTACTGTGGATTCCTTTGACGTGCCACGGTTCCTTCCCAAGGCAGAAGTGGGTGGCTGGTGGGGCTTACTGCTGCCCCACACCATTTTTTAGTGGGACTTACAAGCCTCCTTTGCAGAGTCTCACGAGGCTTGCAGTCCCTACTAAAAATGGCACAGGGAGGCAGCAAAGGTGACAGCAAATAATCTATGAATAATCAAATCCGGAAAAGTGAAACCCGTAAATGTGGAGGGTTGACTGTACTTCTAACATTTTTAACCAAAAAATAAAAATAAAAAATGAAGCCCTGTGGACCAGAGCCTGTGCTTTGCCCATCCCTGCCGCAAACTCTTTGTGATGAGTGAGTAACTCCCCGGCATAAAACAAGCGGTTACATTTCCAAAACTGAACCACAGGCAGCCGTAATGGATGCTAATTTCTTTTCATCCTTCTGTGGCTACAGAGGTGACTCTATCAGCAGGATCAGGCATTCTTGCGCATATCCTCTCCCCGCTGAGTATTCTACTAATTCATCGCCTCAAGATCTCATGGCTTCTGAATCTTATGGAAGGGAAGAATCAGAAGGCGCGAAGGATTCTGGGAGGCCCACCAAAGTGCCTGCGTCAGCAGGAATTTTCCCAGCTATCTTTCAGCTTGTCACCAGGAGCCGCATAATCAGTGAGAAGGAAAGCCAAGCTGTTAAAAGTGGCAAAACTAAGGAGCTTTGTGTCAGATCAAATAAGCACTGAGATGCAGATTATGGAAGAAGAGAATTTGGCTTTGCTTTCCTTGTTTTTGGCTGCTGTTGCAAAAATTATGGGTGTATTTGCACTATACGGCTGCATCTGTTTCAACAGCACTTTAATTAGCATGGCTTATTCTGTGGAAATTCTGGGATTTGTGGTTTAGCGAAGAGAATTCTAAGTACCTCCACAAACTACAAATCCCAGGATTCTCCAGTGTATAGCCAAAAGATTTAAAACACTAAGAAACTAAACTGACTGCACAGTGCAATACCACTGATAATTGACACTCATTGTTCCTTAATAACTTATGGCCAGAAATCTGTTTGCAACATATGCATCTGAAAGTGTTCCTTGAGCATGCAGATGTCATTTCTCAGGGACTGTAGGAGTTGGTATTCCCTTCCTCCCTCCACAGTGTTCAATACCCTCCTCCTAGTAGAATTACTGTAAAGCCCCTGATGTTGCCCCACATGGCCACTCCATGCTTGGTAGAGAGCAGGCAAGATCAGAGATGAACCTGACTATGTCCCCGTAGCCAGACATAAATTGATGACTATAGTGCTGAGATCCAAAGGGGCCCACTGCGGACCCCTGTGCTGTTGTAATCATGGGGTGTCTGGCTATGGAGATGTAGCCAGACCCTTCTCTGATCCTGCCTGCTTGCTGCAAAGCATGGAATAGCCATGCAAAGTGATATCAGGGGCTCCCACCACAGTACCCCCACAGAGGTACTGTGAAAAACCAAAAGATACTACACTGGAAATTCAGAAACTGGTCACTGTGGTCAACAGCCATTCCTGAAATTTCTAGAAACCCCAAACAATTAACAAGGCTGTTTTAAAAAGGAGATTGTAGATGTTCAATTCAGCTTATTCATTGGGGCCTTTCCACACTATACTGCTATGGTGCTATTATTCCACTTTCAACATCCTGTGGTTTACTGAGGCCAAAGAGCTCTCTGGCTGAGAATTCTAAATGCCCCTCCCTAAACTGCAAAGCCCAGGATTCCATAGGATGTTGAAAGCGGAATAATGGCACCATAGCAGTATAGTGTAGAAAGGGCCTTGGTTCCATGTGGCACGACTTTGCCTTGTTACAGTTCTCATATCTTTCATTACATCTGAGACCACTGTTCTCCTGTGAACATTTTGGGGCTTTCAGGTGTTTCCCAAATCCCTTCACCTCAACCAAAACTTACAATTTTGTGCAGGTTCGCTGCTCTTTGCTGTCCTGATTAGCTAGGGTTCCTGCAGGCTTGGGTATATAAAGATATCACTAAGGGCAGGCAAAGCTAATTCAGAGAGAAGGCGATGCTCTTCAAACAGCTCTGAACTGGCTTCTTTTGCTTTTGGTAATGTTGGCCATTTCTGCACCAGACTGTTATAGCGCTATGATTCCACTTTCAACATCCTATGGAATCCTAGGGTTTGCAGTTTCTCCCGGAACTGCAAGCCCCAGGATTCCATAGGATGTTGAAAGTGGAATCATAGCGCTATAACAGTCTAGTGCGGAAGTGGCCATTGTTACAAAGCCAAAGTCTGATATAGTTACTAGGAAGATGAGCTACTTGGAACCTAAAATGGTGCTGAACCAATCATGAAGGAACATTATTGCCATTTTCTGAACACTAAGTGCATGAGGGGCATGGTTTCTCTCTACAGTATCCCTTCCTCTCAGCAAAAATCTCCAAAAGCCCCTGTTGAAAAACTGGATAAGGGTGGCATTTCAGCAGTGCCTTAATATCTCACTTACCAGAATATAGAGGGCACCTTCAGAACTCGCCTCATAGTCATCAATAGTTGAAAAGACAGAAAGCACCAAGCAGGAGAAAACCAGTAGAAAACTGGATGACAGAAGAAAAAGATAGAATAGAAAAAGAAATGATATTAAGGTTGCATCTGAGGGTGATCCCAGTCAGAAACGGACAATGTCGTGCAATTTCTGAAGTTGTTTTAGAGGCCAAGAAGCTATGTGGTTTGTTTCCATTTTTATAAGGATCCCCAAACCGGAGAGAAAGGCCATAACTGTTTTAAACAAGTAAATTACTGCTAATCGTGGATCTTTTTTAAAGACACTCAGGGGGGAAAAAAACAGTAACTTAGCACAGCATTAATTTTATCCTCATTCCCATCTTGTCCTTCCAGTTCCCTCAACCACTGCTCGTTCCAGCTCTGTTTTCCTTCCCACTATGTCCCTGTTTTCTTCATCTTCCACAGCATCAATGCAACATCTTTCATTGAAACAACAAGAGGAACCAGTGATGTATGTGCAGATGCACAACGATAGAAAAAGTCTGGAGGAACACTCACAGAGCAAAGTGGCAGCACTTTTGAATTCAGCTGTTTTAAGATTTTCAGGTTGTAAAGGAATTTGTCCAGTACTTCCTCTGGCATCATTATGTTAAGTTTGCTCAAGAAAATATAAAATTTTGTGGTTGTGTTAGGGCAGTGGTTCTCAACCTTCCTAATGCCGTGACCCTTTAATACAGTTCCTCATGTTGTGGTGACCCCCAACCATAAAATTATTTATTTATTATTTACAATGCCTCCCCCCTGGCAAAGGCCACCTCGCCGGCCAGGAATGGAGGGGGCAGGCAGGGAGGGAAAGAAGGAGCCACACGTCTCTCCCGAGAAAAAACTCCGAGAACCCCCCCCCCGGGCTCTGTTTCTGCTTCGCTCTCGTTTCCACTGGGGGGGGCAGTGTGGGAAAAGTTTCCAGAGTGTCGACCCTGGCCCGGGGGCGGGGGGGGGAATCCCAGTGCCTTTGTCTTTTGTGCCGGGCGCAGCTCCCCCCCAGAAAAGCGGGTCCCCAGCCCTTCCGCAGCACCCCCTCCGTGGCGAGTGGGGCAGGGGCTGCAGCGAGGAGGGGGCCTGCCCCCCCATGGTGCCACTGCCCCCCCAAGCTGGCCCATCAGACAGAAGGTTCTCCCGGTAGCGGAGAAGGGGAGCGATTTCAGTCCCTTCTGAACAGGGGCAGGAGGATGCGAGCGCGTGGCTCGCAGTTGTGCACCACCACTCCTGCTGTGGTGACACTGTGGCCGCACACGCTCCTGCCAAAGGGGGCAGGAGGACGCAAGCTTGTGGCTCGTGCTTGCGCACCACCACAGAGGAGGGAATGGAGCCTAAGACCATCAGAAATACGTATTTTCCAATGGTCTTAGGCAACCCCTGTGAAACGGTCGTTCGACCCCCAAAGGGGTCGGAACCCACAGGTTGAGAACCGCTGGCTTAAGCAAATATAAATGTTTGTGGTTGTGTTAGGGTGAACCTATCACAGGATTTTTTTGGCAAAATTTGTTCAGGAGGGTTTGCCATTGCCTTGCTCTGAGGCTGAGAGAGTGTAATTTGCCCAAGGTTTCCACGGCTGAGTATGGATTTGAACTCTGGTCCCAAAAGTTGTATTCTAATGCTGAAACCACTACAGTATGCTGGCTCTCAAATATATATGCAAATCAATTATTTGTTTCACACAGAAACATGGATGGTACTTGCATATCACCCAAAATGATGAGAAAAAAGTTTTTTTGATAATTAAGCAACTGAAGAACTTATATCCACTTGCCCTTCACTATCCTGGCATGTCATAACTCATCATAACCCACTATCTTATCCTCTCTTCACCAGCTGGAAAAACAAATTGTCTGAAAAGTTTCTCTTGAAACTTGTCTGATCTTTCACAAAACAGTCCCAGTTGGCACAAGGGCGTGTGCCTTTGTATATTATTTCTCATATTCATAAAAATTCATATATACATAATTAAATATTTATATTTATAGACTCTACCTTGAGGCATTGTAGGTAATCTGAGGGGTGCACACTGTCTACCGCCCCCCCAATAAAGAAAAGAGAGAGAAATATTGCCATTCCACTATCCTTAAAGGCAAAACCGAGGTCATTGGATTTAAACACAAATGGGAGAGACTTTGTGTTATGGTTTACCCCTTGGATAGGTCAGAATCTTTTTGGTGTGCTTCTATTTGCTTAAGGGCCCCTTCAAAGACCGGTGGACAAGGCAGAAGCAACCTATGCTGCTAAAAGGAGGAGGAAGAAATTTGGGTCACCCAACCCTGCCTGGCCTAGATATATTTGCAAAAGAACTGCTTAGGAAAATTCAGAAATGCATGCAACAGCCAAGGAAGGAGCAAAGTTGTTATAAAAAGGATGAGAAGGGTGTGACATAAAGGAAGGTGTGAACACTCATACAGAAGATGGAGAAAGGAAGGGAAGCAGAAAAGAAAATAGGTCTTCCACTGTTACATCTTCATTACATATACACCATCTTCTAAAGGGCTCCAAACAGCACTGTTAATGATCCCTCGCAGGCCCCTGTGGAGTTGAAGTCAGAGTCAGAAGCAATTTTGGGTGGAGTCAGAGACAGTAGAAATATACCAACTCTGACTCTGGTTTCAAAATGAAAGCATATAATATTAAACGTCTAATTTTTTGCACATTTACTTTCATAAGATCCCATTTGGGAGATTAATGGGACATAAATTCAATCAATCGATCAAGGGAAGTAAGTTTTCTTGTTCAGAATTTTTCATTAAATAAATACATTTTCTATTCTTTCCATATAAGCAGCCTGATGATTCACACGTGGTGATGAAATGCCTTATCCTATCATTTCACCGCAGCAAATTTGTTCTTGCTGATTAGTACATATCTGCAAACTACAAAGGAGCCAGAGTAGGAGTCAGACAGTAGAAAAATAGTGGAGTTCAAGTCAAAGGTTTGGTCTACTAACTTGATTGCCCCACGTTCCAGCCACTTAACATCACCCACAAAACTGCTTGGTTAACTTTGTAGCCACACTGTGAAAATACAGACCACAGTGGGTACACACCATGTCAACGAAACACTCACACCGCTAGCCTTCTTCAATTATTATTCCTCTTTGTTGCCACTTAAAACTCTCCCATCTCTTCCAAACCACAACTCTTTGTTTCCACTTAAGAGTCATCTCCATTTAGTTCAATGAGATTTCTGGCTACACAATCAAAATGCTGAATTGTGCTGAAAATGTTATATTTTTATTGTTTCCAACCATATTCCCCCTAGACCGCCTTTGTTGCTTCTCTGGATATAATTGGTATAGTTTACAAACCAAGTAAATAAATCCATAAATAATATATAGTAAGAGAGAGGTTTTGCTTTTTGAAAAAAGTGTACTACAATTCCCTCATGGCAGATTGCACATGCAGTAGTCAACAGCCATCTTGATAATAGCAGCTGCATGTGGGTGGGCACATTTACACATTGTCATTGCGGTGGAAAATTCCAGTGTTACACTGATGCTTCAATCAGCAAACACACATAGGTCAGAATCCTGTTGGTGTGTTACGGATGTATAAGAAACTAAGGAAACAGTTGAACATTTTCATCCAATGCAAAACATCTGCACTCATTTCAAAGTTGTAAAAGCAGAGTTGTGTGTGTAGTGCCATTACACACTGATGTGCACTAGATATGGATGCAAAATGCACACTGATGGACATGGATGGGTGGTTGCACACATACATTTGGTTGTACATCTGATTGCATGTTTTGTACAACTATACAATATTGCCATTCAATATTTTTATCAGTCTTTAATATTTTTATCAATGATTTCGATGATACATTAGCAGGAATCCTTAGCAAGTCTGCAGGTAATACAAAACTGAGAAGGGTAGCTAATGCATAGGAAGATTAAGAACAGAATTCAAACATGTTGGGAGTTAGAGTTTCCCAGGGTGTTAGCCTTTTTTGGAAAATTCTATGAATGCTAAAACTGTTAGGAACCAGTCTTCTTTTAGCAGAGTAGCAGAAAAAGCATGTCCCAATCTCGATGCTGCTTCCCTGAACTAAAACCAGCTAAGAAAACAAAGCAAGGCAGACAGTTTCAGGTTACAACCATAAAAAAAATTTACTAATGGATTTTACAATTGCATATACATTGGGAGCATGGATTCTAACTAGCTAACAGATAGACAAGGGCCCTTTTCACACGGGAAGGAAAAAACATCCTGAGATGTCCTGAAACGGAGCGTACCTTAGTCCATCACCACGTGGAGCAGCGAGTTTTCGCTGCTCCACACTCGTCAGCGTCCCGCGGCAGCCTGCGGGGCCCAAAATGGCGGCTTACGACTGGTGGAGGCTCTTCACCAACCGGAGAAGCTCGCCAGCTAGAAAGCCCGCCCCCGGCAGATCTGCAGGCACGCCCTTGCACACTCCTGCAAATCCACACTAGGCGCTGCAACGGGGCTGCAAGCGGCTGCACGATTGTGCTTTCTAAAAACCACTTGAAAAGTGGTTTTCAAAAAGCACGCGGCGCCACCACTTCCGGGCGCCCTAGCACAGATTGGGGTATGGAATTACACAAAAGTAATCCGCCCCAATCCATTTTACGGTGTAGACGACCTCCATCAGAGGTTGCTCTACACCATTTTTAAACCCCCGTGTGGAAAGGGCCCAAGGTAAGACAGCAGCTTCATTCTTAACTCATTCTCTTCTTGGTGGAGATGCAAAGCATGGTCAGAGAGAAGGAAGTAGAAACAAAAATGGCAAAGAAAAGAGAGGTCTGAGAAGTGGGGTCTTTTATAAGGCCGATGACCCTAAGAACTGTCCTGGGTCACACGATCTGGTTACCTGGATACCAAAAGTATATATAGCCACACATTTAAATATCATAGGAGCAAGTGCTGAGACTTTGGGTGAGAAAGGAGAAGGCTTTGTAATGCAAAAGAAAGTGAAACTCTATGCTACCTAAGCCCACTTGCCCTAGAGTGGGAGAGAGAAGATACTGGAATTTTCCAACAAAAAGGACCCTGACAAACTAGAAAATTGGACATAAACTAATGTTGTTATGTGCCTTCAAACTGTTCCTGATTTATGAAGACCCTAAGGTGAACCTATCATGGGATTTTTTGGCAAGATTTGCTCCATGGGGGTGGGGTCCCTTTCCCTTCCTCTGAGGCTGAGTATGTGTGACTTGCCCAAGGTCACCCATACCTGCTCTCCAGAGTAATAGTCCACCTTTCAAACCACTATACTACACTGGCTCACAGGCTTGAACTAACAGAATGAAATTCAACAAAGACAAATGCAAATGTCTACATTTAGACCACAAAAAAAACACAAATGCACACTTACAGGATGGAGGACACATGGCTTAGCAGCAGTACATGGGATTACAGTTGATCATGAATTGTACATGATGCTATACTAAAGAAGGCAAATAACATTTTAGCCTGCATGTCCAGAATTGCAGTTTACAAGAAAAGGGACATTAATAACCCCACTACATTCTGTACTAGTCAAGCCTCATCTGAAGTACTGTGTTCAGTTCTGGGTGCCCCATTTCAGGATAGATATAGATAAGTTAAAGCAGGTTCAGAGAAGGCTGATGACAGATACTGAGAACAAAATATGTCAGGAAAAGTTGAAGGAGTTTGGCATGTGCACTCTGGCAAAGAGAAGACTGAAGACTACTCTTTAAATATCTAAACAGCTGTCACAGAATGGAGGGTACAGGTTTGTTCTCTGCTGCCCCAGAGGGCAGGACCAGGTCTAATGGTTTTAAGTTGTAGGAGGACAGAATGTTTTTGAACATTCAAAGGAAGTTTGTGACAGAAAGGGCTATTTGACAATGGAACCTATTATCTAGAGAGGTGAAAGTGTCTCTTTCTCTGGACATCTTCAAAAGGACGCTAGGCAGCTACCTGCTGGGAATGTTCTAGCTGGAGTTCCAGCACTGTGTGGTAGCTTGGACTGTATTCACTCCTATGAATACAAAGGCTGTACGGCAAAATGCTTAATGCGCAACTCCACATGTAGAGATTTACACTATGCAACCCTGGTGCAGGATCTCAACCGATGTCTTTTTGCAATACATACATGATTTTGAACTACCACGATTTTGAACTACTAATTTTGCTTCCCTAATGTGTATATATAGTTGGCTTTCCACATTTGCAGGTTTTCACTTTCATGGATTTAATTATCTGCAAGTTTATCCAACCCCTGCCCCCACAACCTCAAGTGCTTCTTTTCTGTGTGAACTTTCCCTCTTTGCAGCTCCAATGTGATCATACATCTCTTTAAAAATCCACCCCATCCTCCTCCATCAGCAGAGGCCTGGCCAACTAAGGACAGCTTGCAGCCCAACACCACAAACTCTCTCCCAATGCCCCCAACACACACTCAAGGAAGGAGAGGTGTGAGAGAGATGAAGAATACAACCACCATATAGGCCCACCACCTTTTCCTCTCCTTTCCTTTACCTGGTTTGGACTCTGGGTGCCTGCTCTCCCCACCATGCCTCAGCCCCCTTCTCACACACACACACACACACACACACACACACACACATTTCGTATTTGCAATTTTTCCACATATGCGAGGTCCTGTGCCCCAACCCTAGCAAATGTCCAGAGACTAGGGCCCTTTTCGCACGCAGTTTTTTTTTTTTGCATGAGGGCCCCTTGAACGTAAATGGGAGCGTCGGTCTGTATGACGCATTCCATTCACGCGATGCTCAGGAGCCTAAAGCGAGACGTGTGCGCATTTTCTTATTTTTGGCGCCAAGCCAAAAATACTGCGTGGTCGTGCCATGCTCGCGGGGCCCTCGCGCACTTACCTGCGTGCGGTGCACTGAACAAGCCGGCCCGGTCGCGCTTCCTCCCCCAGCGCAGCCTACAGCTCGCAAACTGCGCAGCGGAAGGAAGGGGCAGGGCGCTAGCGCGACGGTCGCACTACCAGGAAGCGACCTGCGGGACAAAGGAGTGGGGAAGTGGCAGCGTTCCGGATGAGGCTTTTTGCGATACGCCCTCCCCAGTCGCGCGAACGGATAAGGTGAGAAAAGCCTATAGGTCAAGAAGCAATGGATTCAAGCTGCAGGAAAGGAGATTCCACTTGAACCTCAGGAAAAACTTCCTGATGGTCAGAGCTGTCTGGTAGTGGAATCTGCTGCCTTGGAGTGTGGTGGAGTCTCTTCCTTCTTTGGAGGTTTTTAAGCAGAGGCTGGATGGCCATCTGTTGGGAATGCTTTGATGGGTGTTCCTGCTTTGATGGGTGTTCCTGCATAGCAGGGGGTTGGATTTGATGGCCCCTGAGGTCTCTTCCAACTCTCATACAGAAGATGGAGAAAGGAAGGGAAGCAGAAAAGAAAATAAGTCTTCCACTGTTACCTCTTTATTACATATACACCATCTCTCTTCTTCTAATCTAAAAGGCTCCAAACAGCACTATTAATGATCCCTAGCAGGTCCCAGGACTGTGGAGTTGAAGTCAGAGTCAGATTCTATGATTCTACGATTCTATGTGGAGGGCCAACTGTATACTTAAATGACATCCACATGATAGTGTTTTTGCCAAAGGAAACACTAGTGTCTCCTACAGCAGTCACAAAGTGTGGAGCTGCCCACACCATACCCGCCAACATTTCGCAGATGAAACCTGGAAAACACACGGTCGAACAACAGAATATAATCAAGATGGCAAAAAGAAAAACAAGCCAGCTAGAACAGGTTGCTGCAGTTTGCTTTTGCCTGAGCCCACTGGGAAGGGCAAGATTACGTTCCCTACTCTCCTCTCTCCACTAAAGGGAAACTATTTCTGCACTTTCAATTCAGTTTGTAACAGTTGAAGTAAACTCAAGACAGAGGGGCAAGGTGGGAGGCTGAGAGGGTAACTAGGACATGTTAAAAGCTAGTGGAAAAATGGGACGGCAGAGAATGAACTGGGACTGCCCTGCCAAATCAGGACAGTTGGAGGGTATGAGACAGTGTTGCCCCAGTCATACTGAGAAAGAAATATTTATATGTGCTATATCACACTATGTACAAAACTTTCAAGTACAACTCAACAGCTTGGGGAGATAAAGACTTGCAACTGGACCCACCAGTGTGCTAATGCATCCTGGAAATAACAAATACAATTTTTCTTGCCTACAGTGAGAAAAGGTTTCTCAACAAAGTGTGACATTCCACTGAGAAAATGCTCAACTTCCACAAGATTCTTCCCCCACTTTGGGACCACTCGTGGGGGGGGAGCAAGTTTTTGTGTAAGATAAGACCACCTTCTTTATATATTGCTTTATGAATTCTGCACATAATATATCATTTTGCATGTGAAACAAATTTTCTGGGGGAAAAACAAGATTTTTCTCACCAACAATTTTTTTTTACAGAAAATACTCCTTGCTCATTGAAACAATCATACACATGGGATATTCTGGGGTGTTACCATACACAATCATTGAAGCAATATGGGGGGGGGCGACTTTTAATTTCACCCAGTGGAGAATACTTAAATAAATGAAAATAGATACATACATATATACAAACATACTTTGGAAATGATTTGTTCTTACACGTGAGAATGAAACAAGCAAAGACCTGCAACCTTATTGCCTACTCTGCTCCCACGTCAAATGTTTTTAATCTCCCATAGCACTCCCAACAGAAAACCATTCCGGGGGATGATGATGATGATGATGATGATGATGATGGAATTCTAAATGGTAAGCCACTCCAAAAGACCAAAGAGGACTGCTGCTACTCCATTGCTGCAGAACCTGGAATCATTGCTTTTAAAATTAATGCATTAATCATTAGTCATTACATTCTTATGAGTGGCACATTACTCATTACTCACGGGTGTAGCATATTATTAATATGTTACTGTCAACCTTCATTTTTAACTTATTTTAGCTGTTCAAAAAAACAGTAACAATGGCCCAAAATGGCCAAAATAATCCTCAGTCCATTAAAAAAAATTACTATTTCTGCAGAAAATAAAAAGGAAAGGTTATTTATTACTTTATGTTACTGTTGCTTTTTCTCCCCAAGGAAAAAATGATGACCATTAATTGCACTTATTATACACACAAAGAGGTAGAGAAGAGCACAAAAGCCACCTTCAATCACAAAACATCCTGAAATGTTGTTCTGACATACACGTTCTTATCACTATTTTGTGACTGAAGCAGTATATGTATCTCATGTAATATACCTAAAAGCTTTTGAGTCTTACAAGCCAACTGATGGTCATCCTTTTTGCTTGGAGCATTTTAAGTATATATATTGCATCACCTCCATGGAGAATAAGGAAGCATAAGATGTCTATCCCCTTTTCTTATGTTGGTTTTCTTTTTGCTCCATAAATCTCCAATTTATGGAGCAATCTCCAAAAAAACTTGTTATCAATGTTGTTTATCACCTTCTATCCCAGTTTTGTTCAAAAAGAAGTGCAGCCTGAAATCGTATGCCTCCAACCATATAAGCAAAGAGAAATGTATCTTTAGAAGGAGAATAAAACTTGTACAGAAACCAAACAAGAAGCTCAGCTTTGTTGTTGCTGCAAGCCCATAAGTTGTTTCTGACTTATGGAGACATTGGCCATTTCCGCACTAGACTGTTATAGCGCTATGATTCCACTTGCAACATCCTATGGAATCCTGGGGTTTGTAGTTTCGGGAGGGGCCAGCTGTCCCCTCCCGAAACTGCAAACCCCAGGATTCCATAGGATGTTGCAAGTGGAATCATCGCGCTATAACAGTCTAGTGCGGAAATGGCCATTAAGGCGAACCTATCACAGGGTTTTCTGGGGCTGAGAGCATGTGACATGCCCCAAGGTCACCCAATAGGTTTTTTTACATGGCCAAGCAGGGAACGGGTTGTAGTCCAATGTTCAAGCCACTACCCCATTTAGGCTTTCACAACCCTGGCTTAAGCCACCCTAATTCTTCTTGACATGACAGGAAAAGATAAACGGTCTGAGAAAGAAAACAGAGAGGTAATGGGTGTGAAGGATGATTTAAAAAAAAAATTAATGTATCAACTGATATATGTAAACATGGCCCATTTTATTAGCATAATGCACTCTGGCCCACGCTAATAGACAGTAAGTAAATCTGACATATCATAGCATCCCTGCAAGTCAGGGTCATTAAAGGAGCTAGATCCATTTACAGCCATGAAAACAGGGGAGTATTATTCTCCTGTGAGGCCACAACACAAGCCCGTATCCTCACGTGGGCAATATATTACCTTTCAAAAGACAGGGCTAGATAAGATTTGTGTGGCAATTATATTTGGCAGCATTTACTTGGGAGGGAAATCAGTTTTCCGCTGGGTTTATTACCATCATCTGTCTGCATTACAGACCAGACTTATAACCCGGTGCTTGCCTGCAGCAAAATGAAATTCTCCTTCAGGTGACCAAGCGGCACAGTTTTTTGTCAGTTGGAAAAAGATAAGAACCTTTTTTTTTTTCCCCCATCTTCTGCTTTTCAAGATATGGATGGGTGAATGAGCAAGCTATTAACTTCTGTGGACTTCGCTCAAAAGCTGCACCAGAGGCAAACTCAACGGTAGCTGGTAGATCTGATGTTGGTGAGGCAAGGAATCCACTCCATGATTTAGTCTGAACATTAAAGGAATTTCTGTAAGAATCATGCTCCCAAAGGAGATTTGTCACTCTGGATAGCTCCTCTAAAGTTCAGACTAAAACTCATAGTAGATTCACTGCCTGATTAACATCAAAGCCACAAATCACTGGGAGGCTGCAGTTGCACCCTTGGTTTCTCATTCGATGTTTAATAGGGAATGGAAGTTAAACTAACGCTAACATCGGTCCTTGCACTATTTCTTCCCCATTCCCCAGTCCCTTCATACCTACAGTCATGGGCCAAGATCCTACATTGTCCAGCATAGCATAAGATTTCTACAGATGAAACTCTTGCTTTGTCTCCCTAACTCACCATCTCCAGGGTTCCCATTTTTGGTGCAGGGGGGAAACTTGGGAAGTTTTGAGCTATGTCCCATGACGGGACACAGATCAACGACGTCTTCCACAAGGATCCATTCAGGTCCACAGGTCTCAATGGATGATGTCAACATTTTCATCTGGCTATGGGGAGATGGCCAAACAAGGGAAGTGACAGTATTGCTCTATTTTGCTTTAGTCAGCCCTCACCTGGAATACTGCATCCAGCTCTGGGCACCACAGTTCAGGAAGGATATTGTCAAGCTGGAATGTATCCAGAGGAGGGTGACCAAAATGGTAGAAGGCCTGGAAACCATGAAACCCTATGAGGAGTGGCATAGGGAGTGGGTATGTTTAGCCTGGAGAAGGGAAGGTAAAGTGGCTACATGATAGCTGTGTTTAAATATTTGAAGGAATGTCATACGGAGGATGGATCAAGCCTGTTTTCTGTCGCTCCAGAGACTAGGTCATGGAGCAATGGCTTCAAATTTCAGGAAAAGAGATTCCATCTAAATATTAGGAAGAGCTTCCTGATGGCAAGAGCAGTTTGACAGTGGAATATGCTGCCTGGGAGTATGGTGAAATCTCTGTCAATGGAGGTTTTTAAACAGAGGCTGGTTGGCCATCTGTCAGGAGTGCTTTGATGGTGTATTCTTGCATGGCTGAAAGGGGTTGGACTGGATGGCCTCTTCCAGTTCTATGATTCTACAATTCTATTATTCTCCAACCCTCTATGCTCTTTATCAGGCATGGAATGGTTGTTCAGGAGGGCTATCACTACAGACCCATGAATCCTGGGAAGTCTGGTCATTGCAGAGGGTGGAAGAGAATATTAAACTCTGAAACAAAAACAACAACAAAAAGATATACACTGGGGTAAGGTGAGCTTACACTTGTGTATGTCACTAACAGAATATTGGCACAACTAGATTGGAAAGTTACCTACCAGAAATAATAAAGGAAGATCAATATGGTTATCTAGGCCAGTTGAGAGAAGAGGACTGGTCCAGGAGGTGGGAGAAATTGACTGAGTTTGTAAAGGAGAGAGAGAGCTATGAGGATGTGAATGACAGAGTTAAAATGATTCGCTAGGGTTAGGGGCACAGGACCCCTGTGAAAGTGGAAAAACCGTGAATAACTCTAGGCCCTCCCAAACCATATTTAGTACACAAAAAATATATGATCACCATATTCAACCCACCATGGATTCCTTTTTGAGACATCAGGGTTCCTTCACAAGGCAGAAGTAGGTGGCTGGTGGGGCTTCACATCATTTTTAATAGGGACCTGCAAGCCACAGTTTCTCAGTCTCACAAGGCTTGCAGTCCCTATTAAAAATGGCATAGGGAAGCAGCAGAGGTAACAGCAAATAATCCGTGAATAATCAAACCTGCAAAAGCGAAACCCACAAATGTGGTGGGCTGACTGTACCACATAAAAAGAAAAAAAAATTAATAACGAAATACTGGGTGGGAGGAGGGGGGAAGGGATGAAAAATAAATGTTGCACATAATTTGCATGTATAATGAATAATTTAAATAAATAAAAACATTTTTAAAAGCTAACAGAATGCTGACCACAGCGTCCCTTTGTCTAAATACAGCACTGTGTCCCTCCCTGTTTTCTACACATTTGGTTTCCACTTTTCCTCTAGTAAGAAAGTCACAGCTGAAGATGCCCCCAGATCTTTTTCCTATCTCTGGTGCCCTCTGACTGCTTAAAGAAGAGATAACAAACTAAGAACTGTCTATACCACCTGGATTCAGCCACTCAGACAATTTTTTCAAACCCATCCTATTTAATCAATGAGTGGGAAAATTGGAAGCGTGATGAGAGGAAACTTGCAGTATTATCATGGTGGTAAATCTGGGCCATTTCCACACTAGCCTGTTATAGCGCGATGATTCCACTTTCAACATCCTCTGGCCCCTCCCGAAACTGCAAACTCCAGGATTCCAGAGGATGTTGAAAGTGGAATCATCGCGCTATAACAGGCTAGTGCGGAAATGGCTCTAGTCTGAGTTTTCATCCAGACTTTAAAGGCATTAGCCAAGATACTGATCCCCATCTGCAAAACAGTTTCAGTACTGTAAGTTAGCTCCTTTAAAGTTCGGGCTCCATTTTCAATCTCAATCACAGAATCTTAGAGCTGGAGGGGTCTATAAAGACCATCTACTCCAATCTACTGCTAAAAGACCTCAAGAGGTGGCCATCCAGCCTCTATTTAAAAACTACCAACAAAAGAAAGTCTGCCACTTTCTGAGGTCGCCCATTCCATTCTTGAATACCTCTTCCCATCTTGAAGTTCTTCCTAATGTTTAGTCAGAAATAATTTCCTTTCTTGTAATCCAAATCCATTGGTTTGGGTCCTGGTCTCTGATGCAGCAAAACAAACAAGTTCACTCCATCTTATACATTACAGCTCTTTAGATATTAAAAGACAGTACCATCAAATGTCTTTTTTGGCAGTGCCAGCTGCAACATGCTCATGTACCATCCGAAAGCAGCAGCACTGTTTGACTTCCAAACTATTGTTTTTCAACATGCAACCATACACAGATTTATGCAATCCGTCCACTAGAAATATGCTTAATTCAATGTCTTTAATCAAGTGGCATCTCGTAAAATGTTAGGCAACATGTATCAATCAGGAAAACAAAAGAAATAAAAGTTTTCATATTGCATGGTACACAGAGTTTTTATTCCGACGCAGAGCGATATCTTCCTTACTTTTAGAGGCCAAGACTATCAGAAGAGGTATTCTCTACGTTGTGACAAAGAAGAAAAAATATCTCTTTTAAAATAGTGTCTTTCCTTATCAAATTCTGGCTAGAGAACCATGGAAGCCGTAGTCCATTGCTTCTGGAGAGCATCAGGCTGGCTGAGTTGAAATAAAGGGAAAATCTCAAGGGAAAAAAAGTTAACTGCCATGCTTCCATAGCAGAAACAACTAAAATCGTAGGGACATGAGAGGCCAAAGGCAAATTGTCTCAAGACCTACCACCCTCTCACCCCAAAACAGCTTTGCCAAAAGCAAAATGATGGCTGTCATATTAAGCCAACTGGACTGCTAGCAACCCATGCAATACAGAAGTTCAGAATAAATCTCTGGCTGAGAGAACACAGTTAGAAAGAAAGTAAGATTGACATTTACAACCTCCATATAAATACCTCCACCCCACTTAATTTTCCCAAAGCCTCATTAACAGCATTTTAGGACATTTATAGGCAGGCTAAGATAATCAGTATTGTATTTAAAATTGCTTGTATTGGTGGAAACTCCAGGCGTTGGCTGCATTTATTTCTTTGGTGTGCATCCAGCAGGCAAAATGGACATTCGCCCAGCATTTCATAGAACCATAAAATAGTAAGAATTAATAGGATTGAAACTGAAATAACCTAACTTTCAAAAGGTTTCAATTCAATATACCTTAGAGGTCAATGTTTCTCCTGTTTCCCATCATAAATTTTAAGAGTTCTGTGAGCAATCCACCATCCAGATTACAAATTCCAGTGACTAAAGTACTACTTCATACCTTCTAACAGGGACCATCCCAATTAATCCACTGCCATCCCATTTTTCAATTGCATTTTTTAAATATCCCAGTTTCTCTCGCCTCCTATTTTTACCCTTTGTCCTTAGCTGACTCCAGTTGCTGAAACTGTGCTCAAAGAGCAAAAGTAATTTGTACCCAATTAGCTCAACAAGGGGGAGAGAAGTAGACAACAGCAGAATCTTTACCCTTCCCAGGAGGTGAAAGCAAAAGCAAACTGCTGAAACTTCTCCTAGCTTGTCTATTCCTCCTCACTAATTACTCTCACCATCTTGATTGCTATCCCAAAACATGGGTGACTCAGCAGTCCACCCACAATGCCAGCGCCTCAGTGAGATGGTAGAGAATATTAGCTCAAAGAGGAGGCCTGTGAGAGGGAGGTAACTTAGCAAGATTTTTTACATCTGTGTATACCGTACTAGTGCAGGGAAGAACCAGCCAGAGGTTCAAAAATAAGCTTGTTTTGTTGCAGGCACTCAAAGATAAGGAGACCAGAGAGTTGGAAAAAGAGTAAATTTATTTAACGCGTGGGCTCTGGCTGGGTCACCCCAAAAAGCCAAAAAGCCTCGAAATGGGTTAACACAGATATTTTATAGGAACAGTACATAAGTTTCGTTTCCTTTAGCCCTCCTCCCCAAACCTGCAACTTTGCACATTTTCAGTTCCTCCCTCACGAAGCTAATGACGCTTCATGAAGGCTCACTTTGACATTCTGTACCCTTTCACTCAGTTCCTGTTTCCCATAACAAGATGCTCTGCTTATCTCTAACTTGCGCAGTTGGTCCCAGTTCTTCCCAACATAGCACAAACTGTCTCTAATTTGCTACACTTTGCTTAATATCTCTATACATCCTGGTCCATTTGCTAAAACATTTTAAACACAACCTACAGGGGCTGCTCATGGCTACTTCAGTTTTATTGGGGAGAATTAATCAAATGCACAAGATCCAAGCAGTCTCACAACTGCACAAGGCTGACTGAAGGAAAAGGGATGAAAACTTGCATAGCGAGAGTTTAGGGAGACATGGGTGATATTTATCTATCCAGAAGTGAAGAGGTAAAGTGATGTGGTTTAGACCAAGGGTCCCAGGGTACTGCAAAACAGGAATCGGAGTGGCAGAATGGCAGCCAGTATGCCAGAGTATTACGAGTTGGTTAGCCAGAGCCAGGGTTTAAATACTCTTTTTCTGCCCTGAGGAGGAAGGTGTTAACAGCTCCCTGGCAGAGTACGCAATGGGGTCTAGAGAGTGGACAATGGGGTCTGGAATGAGCTAATGGTGTTAGCATTCGGTGACAAAGGGACTGATAGGAATCATGATAGCTCCTTGATTTCTGGACAGGTGAGGGAACAAAGGAGAGTTATGCTAGAAAAAGGGAGAAGGTTGCCAAAAATCAATTCTTCCCTGGAAGCCATTTCAGATGTCATTATTTCTAAAGGTCGAGTCATTGAGAGACATCTGCAAGTCCATTATCTGGGGTTCTCCTTGACTATAACCTAGCCATACCCAGAGATTGTGTTCTGACCTAGTTTCACAATGCATATGTGCAGTCAGTTCCTCTTTACCAGCAAGCCTCACAAAGCAGGATATAATTTATATTTCATGTCAATTAATATATTTTGCCAATTAAACCATATCATGGAGGAGGGATGTACAGCCAGGTAACATGATCACATTTGGATGTTGCTTGGCCACACATGTTTCAGTTTTTATCTGTGAAACATTGGCAAATGTGCTATTTCTAGGAAACCAAATAAATGGGTCTCGGAGCAAATCAAACTCACTAGAAGCCAAAATGACTAGTGAAGCTGTCATACTTTGGACACATCATGAGACAGCATGAGTCACTGGGCAAAAGCAGTAATGCCTGGTACACTTGAAGGCAGTAAGAAAAGAGAAAGCCCACCATACAGACGGATAGACTCAGTCAAGGAAGCCACAGACCTAAGTTTGCAAGACCTGAGAAAGGCTACTAAATAGCACATTCCCCTGCAGGTGCCTCTCTTATTCACAGAGTCACTATAAGTAAAAGCTGACTTGACGGCACATAACAACAAATCCACAACTTTAGGCAAAGACTAAATATCCTTCTGCAAACTTTCTGTACACATTAGAGAATGATGGAAACATTTGGTTCTGTTTGAGAAATAGATGTTGCAGATTTCCACTTAGCAGCTGGAACGGTTTCCAACTTTGACTTTGTCTTGTGGAACAAAAAAATGGTATTTGCTGTCTTGTTCAAAACCAAAAGATTTGGTTTCTTTTTCTGCTCTTAGAGGGAAGGTGTTGATGGCTCTCTGGCAAAGTATACAATGGGGTCCAGAGAGTGGACAATAGGGTCTGGAACAAGCTAATGGTTCTATCACCTTGCCGGATGAATTTTTTTGGGAAGAGAAAGACCAAAAAAATTGATCACAGAATTACAGAATCAGAGGGTGGCAGGGAATCCCCAAGACTCACTTAGTCCAATCCCCTGACATTGCAGGAAACCACAGCTGAAACCACACCTGACAGGAGACCATCCAATTTCAGCTTAGAAATCTCCAGTGAAAGAGAATCCAGACTACCTTCCAAGGCATTCAATTCCACTTTCAAACAGCTCTTACTATGGGATTTTCTACCTAAAGTTTATTTGGAATCTATCTTGTAATTTGAACCCACTTTGGGCCCTACTCTGAGTTTTTGTCTGAACTTTAAGGGGACTATCCATGGTGCTGAACCTTAACTGCCATGAATATGGAATTCTGGAGTTTGTAGTTTGATGAGACCCTAGAGTGCTCTGCCACAGAATTCTAAATGTACCTCACTACAGTGCTAAATACAGGATTCCATTGGACAGAACCATGACAATTAAACTGGAATAATAGCACTATAATTGTGTAGAATGAATGGGTCGTGATCTCCCATTCTGTAGCATAAGTCCAACATTGATATTCCAATTATTCAACCATGTTTAATGTTGCTGCCATCTCTCTCTCTTTCTCTGATTTTTGTACCTGCCAGTGACATGTATTACAGGTAGGTACAATGTGGTTCTCTCCATGCTCTGATTGAACTTAGCTGGTGCAAACAGGTAGATAGACTCAACCAAAGAAGCCACACCCCTGAGTTTGCAGAATCTGAAAAGAGCTGTTGACAAAAGAATGTCTTCAAGGTCTCCCATTCGTAGGGTTGCCATAAGTAAAAATGGACTTGATTGCCATTAGCAACATATAAAACAGAGAATTCACTTCATAGAGTCATAGAATAATAGAGTTGGAAGAGACCACAGGAGCCATCAAGGCTAACCCCATTCTGCCATGCAGGAACCCACATCAAAGCACTCCCAACAGATGGCCATCCAGCCTCTGCTTAAAAACTTCCAAAGAAGTGTTATCCCACTGGCATACCCCTTCCCGGGGAGATATAAATTTGATATCAAATATGCCCGCCATGCCAGAGAAGTTGCCCGGATGGGCACGTAGGCAAAGAGGTCAAACCACCAAAATCAGGTCAGGACCAGAAAAATCCCCAGTCACGTAGCCCAAGGAGACCTCAGGCTATACACATCCACATAAACAAAGGATCCTCAGCCAAGAGTAGCCCACTTGAAGGGATTAGCATGTTTTCCCCAGGTTGAGCAACTTTAACTTTGGAAAAATCCTATAAGGCGAAGTCTATCTACATAAACAATACTGCAACCCTACTTGACTGCAACCCTACTTGAAACAATACTGTAACCCACTTGCCATTGAATGGCATTCCTTCCTTTGTTTTGGCCATTGTTCTTCCTGGGAGAAGGCCTGCCCTCAAGGTATGTTCTGTCCTATAAGTAGTCCTAGTTTTTGAGGGTCTCTTTGGAGAACTCCCCGCCATGCTAGCAGACCAGCACTCTGTTCGTTGAGTGATCCCCTCAGCTGTCTCTTCGCTGAGCTCCAATCTTCTAGCCGCTTCCCGGACCAAAGACTTCGGATAGGTGCAGTATCACTGCCTCTACATTCCCTTTTCTATATCCCCTATCCATTTTTCACCTCTATTCCTTCTCAACAGGTCTTGTGTGTATGAGTGCATGGGTGCGTGGTACTATACGCATTAAATAAAATTCATCTATTTGGTACATTGGTCTGGCTTTTTGCTTGGCTTGACCCTATAAAGTTGGGTAAAAGGTCCTGCTAGTGTTGCCCTCCCCTCTGCATTGCTAAAATTGAGTGCTCCAGTAATTTCCCCAACCTTTGTATTTTGGATCAACTTAAGGTGTCCTCCGGGGACCCCCCAGAAGTCAGGGTAACAGAAGGAGACTCCACCGCACACCATGGAGGCAGCAGCATATTCCACTGCCAGACAGCTCTCACTGTCAGGAAGTTCTTCCTGAGGTTCAAGCGGAATCTCCTTTCCTGCAGCTTGAATCCACTGCTCCTTGTCCTAGTCTCTGAAGCAGCAGAAAACAAGCCCACTCCATCCTCGACATGACATCCCTTCAAATATTTAAACATGGCTATCCTGTCCCCTCTTAACCTTCTCTTCTGCAGACATCCCCAGCTCCCTAAGCCACTCCTCATGGCTTCCAGACCTTCACCATTTTGGTCACCCTCCTCTGGACACACTACAGTTTGTCAATATCCTTCTTGAATTGAGGTGCCCAGAACTGGACACAGGATTCCAAATGAGGCCTAACCAAAGCAGAATAGAGTGGAACCATTACCTCCCTCAGTCTAGACACCATACTCCTATTGATGCAACCAAGGATCGTGTAGGCTTTCTTGGCTGCCGCATCACACTGTTGACTCATGTACAGGTTGTGGTCCACCAAGACTCCTAGATCCCTTTGACACATACTGTTATCCAGCCACATGTTCCTCCATCCTATATTTGTGCATTCCATTTTTTCTGCCTAAGTGCACTGACATTTCTCTCTGTTGAAATTCATTTTGTTAGCTTTGGCCCAGCTCTCCAATCTGTCAAGGTCATTTTGACATTTGATCCTGACCTCTGGGCTATTAGCAACCTCTCCCAATTTAGTGTCATCCACAAATTTGATCAGCATGTTCTCTACTTCTTCATCCAAATCATTGATGAAGATGTGGAATAGCATTGGGCCCAGGACAGAACCTTGTGACACCCCACTAGTCACTTCTCTCCAGGATGAAAAACAGCCATTGGTGAGCATCCTTTGGGTTCAGTCAGTCAACCAATTACAAATACACCTAACAGCAGCCCTGTCCAGCCCAACTTTTACTAGGTTCTTTGCAAGGATGTCATGGGGAACTTTGTCAAAGCCCTTTCTTGAAATCCAGATATGCTACATCCACAGCATTCCCTTCATCTATCAAGCTTGTCTGGCATGGCTTATTTTTGAGAAATCCATGTTGACTTTTAGTGAGTATGGCATTGCTTTCTAAGTAATTACAAACTGACTGTTTAATTATCTGCTCTAGGATCTTTCCTGGTATTGACTTCATTTTTTAAGAATTCACCAAAACACATGAATGACGGGGGAGGGGGAGAGAAAAGTTGAAATTTATAAAATTTTAATATGAGAGAAATCAAAACTGGGAGATTTTCCTGTCTCTGGTATTGTACTAACTACACAGAGATACTACTATAGGAATAACTGAATTAGGTAATGTATTTCTGTTTATTAAATTTTGTGCCAGAAGCAGAAATACCGTGGAAAGAACAGGGATCCATTTATCCACTATGAAAAAGAAAAGTGGTTGAATGTGTTTCAGCAGACATTTTATTCCAACCTAACAATCCACACACATGAAATGAAATAACCAGGTCAGGTAAGTCTTGCAAAAGTAAAGAAATCATATTGAATCTTCTAGAGGTGACCCAAAAGGTTTTTCCAGGGATGACTTTTTCCATCACCAGCTGCCATTTTTCTTATAATTTCCATTTTGATGGCCAAAGTTCTTGATCTATGCTTTGTTTAAAAAGGCTTGGGGTAGCTGGAGAGGCACGCTTATCTACTCTCCCCTTTTCTCTCTGTTTTACTGTTCCTATTTGTTTACTAAGGGATTTTGGAGGTAGCTGCTGTTTATCTTGTCTGTTGCAGGCAGGCACACACAGCCCATTATTTCCCAACTCAAGCTTACAATTGGCCCTCCACATTTGCTAGGATTAGTGGTGCAGGACCTCTGCAAAAGTAGAAAAATTCCAAATATCAAAATGTTTGTCTGCGGAAAAGAGGCTGAGGCATTATGGGGAGAACTGGAATGCAGGGTCCAAACCAGGTCAGGGAAAAGAGAGAGGAAAGCTCGGCATAATGACCCTATACTTCCTCTCTCTCACCCATCTTCTTCCTTGAGTGTGCGGAGGACATAAGAAGAGGGTTTGTGGTGCTGAGAAATCAGGCTGCAATATATCCTTAACTGGCCAGGCAGCAACTGGCAGAGGTGGCAGAGGATCAGAGGTGGGTTTTTAAAGGGTTGCACAGCCTAATTGGAGCCAACAAGAGAGAAGGTTTGTCCAGAAAAGAAGCATTTGAATTGGTGGGACAGGGGTTGGATAAACTCACAAATAATCAAATTCACGAAAGTTAAACCCACAAATGTGGAGGGCCAACTGTAATCGCACTATTTATTCTGGACATGCTGCATCAGCCCAACACCACTATTTTTCTAATCCTCCCTCACCATTGTCCAAGTGCCAACGCTGATAAAAACACTTCCAGCTAGACAGAGGATAAGGAGGAAAAAGGGCTGAGTGGGCATAGAAAAAAGACTTTGTAAAAAGGAGCTTCTTGTTGTAGGATTTGTTAACTGATGTATGCCTGCTTCCAATACTATTCAGTAATATAATCCAATACTACACTATTTTCTTTCAAAAACAAATCCTGAGCCCCAAGATAGCCTTGGGCATTAGAGGAGAAGAACATTAAAAGCTACACGAGGGATAACTGCAGCCAGGATTCAAATTCATGATCTCCTACTTACAGATTGAAATGGTATGTTTAAGAACAGCTTTACCACTTAACACTGCAAGATGTATAAAGTAGCTAAAAGAAGGAGGCCTTCTAGCTTGCATGCCGAAGCTCCTTCCAATGCCCTTTGAATACTGAATTAGTCATTTTCGGAGCATGTGGTATCTTCCTCCTCCTTTTGCCAAATGACAAGAGAAACTATTAAAATGCTGCCATCGATTAGTTAAGGCAAAAAAGCTTCAGTAGCAGAAGGTGGGAAAGACTGTAAGAAGCTAAAACATTTATTTGAAAGCCACAATTAATCACATTCACTCATCAGCCACTTTATTTAATTCACTTGAGTTCAGGAGACAGCAAAATACTTTGTTTCTCTATGGCTTCTAATGCACCACAGACTCAGACTCAGTTCCTCCTGCATCTTTTCAACTGTATTTGCCCTTACCTTGCTTTCCCTGCCCATAAAGGAACCTCTGTTGCCAAGAGGAATCTTCACAAAATTACAGCACATTAGTTATACTCCCATTAGAAAGTAGACTGGGTTCAGGAAGAGGGTCTAATGGTATATATCTTATATCGTCTCATGGATCCACAAAAATCAAACCAGCTGGAAAGAAGAAATCATAGAATCATAGAAATGTAGTTGGAAGAGACCCCGGGGCCATCCAGTCCAACCCCCTTCTGCCATGCAGGAACACCCTCAAAGCACTCCCGACAGATGGCCATCCAGCCTCTGTTTAAAAACCTCCAAAGAAGGAGACTCCACTACACTCTGAGGCAGCAGATTCCACTGCCGGACAGCCCTGACCATCAGGCAATTCTACCTGAGGTTCAGGTGGAATCTCCTTTCCTGCAGCTTGAATCCATTGCTCCTTGTCCTGGTCTCTGGAGCAGCAGAAAACAAGCCCATTCCCTCCTCTACATGGCATCCCTTCAAATATTTAAACATGGCTATCATGTCCCCTCTCAACCTTCTCTTCTGCAGACTAAACATACCCAGCTCTCTAAGTCTATCCTCATAGGGCATGGCTTCCAGGCCTCTCACCATTTTGGTTGCCCTCCTCTGGACACGCTCCAGCTTGACCATGTTCTTCTTGAATTGGGGTGCCCAGAACTGGACACAGGATTCAAGATGAGGTCTAACCAAAGCAGAGTAGAGTGGTACCAGTACCTCCCTCGATTTAGACACCATGCTCCTATTGATGCAGCCGAGAATTGCATTGGCTTTCTTGGCTGCCACATCACACTGCTGACTCAGGTTCAGCTTGTGGTCTGTGAAGACTCCTAGATCCCTTTCACACGTACTGCTATCCAGTCACGTGCCCCCCATCCTATATTTCTGTATTCCATTTTTTCTACCTAAGTGCAGGACCTTGCACTTCTCTCTGTTGAATTTCATTTTGTTCGCCTTGGCCCAGCTCTCCAATCTATCCAGGTCATTTTGAATTTTGAGCCTGTCCTCTGGCTTAGCACATCTCTTGGTTTAAGACCAAAAGAAACTTCCTAACTTTAAGTCAGACTGTTAGCCCAGCTAGCCCTAAAGGACTGGCAGTGGCTCCAACAGGATTTTGGATGGCTACCTAGCCCTACTAGGAGATCCCTGACAGTCCCCGGTAGCCTTCCATCCAAGTACTAACCAGGGGGCCCCCTTCGTACTCCACAACTGTGTGTGAATGTGCCTTTGACCTATGGCTGCCCCATGAATTTCATCGGTGTCTTTGTTTTTTTTGTTTTGCAAGGGATAATCAGAGGTGGTTTTGCAAGTTCCCTCCCTTGAAATATAGTCTATAGCATCTGGTATTTCTTTGTGGTCTCCCACCCAAGTACTAACCAGAGCTGACCCTGCTTAGCTTCCAAGACCAGATGGGATCCAGTACCTTTAGGGTATTCACACTACACAATTATAGAATTATTATTCCATTTTAACTGCCACCTATCCATCCTATGAAATCCTCGAGTTTGTAGCCTGGTGAGACATTAAGGCTCTCTGCCTGAAAATCCTAAACGCCCCTCCCTAAAGTGCCGACCCCGTTCTGCCTAATCCACCTCACAGGGTCATTGTGACAATCATCTGATACGCCACAGCTCTTTCTTAGCAAGGGCGGGGGGGACATCTAAACAAAATGCTTTCCTATCACCCTAAAAGTAGTTTATAAACTGCTAGTGAAGCCTAAAAGTCCATATAAACAAATCTTTAAAATTAACGATCAAGATTTGTCTTATTTTTTTTAAATTGTTCCATTTATCTACTCTGTACTCTCCTAAGGCTTAAAAGTGAATATGGCACTTCACCAAAAATTCAGCTGCTAGTGAAAACCGAAACTTGTCTAATGAGTGGGACGCTTAATGACACCTTTGAGCAATGACTTAGCTGGCAGTAGTGATTTGTTGATTTCTTTCTTTTATTTCCCAAAGGAAGCAATAAACTATACAGAAACAAAGGGCAAAAACAAGAATCAAGTGGTCTAAATGCACTGGAAACACAGCAGAAACAGTAGATCTATATAAGTAAGAGACATATAAACTGTAACAAACGACTGTGAATTGGACAGATTTATTTAAACCTCGATCAAGCCATTGTCTTTAATAATTTTTAAAAGGGCAACTATCTTCATTCTAAACTCACCCCATTCCTTTCTGCTTTCTTTTATCTGAAGAAATTCAATGACATTGAATTCTTGCAATTTTATCTAATCCTTCTGCCAGTCTAATGGAGCAAATACTTACAAGGGGAAGAGAAATTGCTTTCTGAGAGTCAGGATCATTACAGAAGCTAAAAATTTCAGATTAAGTTCTGACTGTTTTGATTTATGGAAATAATCTACAGGAGCCGAAAGCAGAGTTTCTACAATTGGTCAAGAAGTGCCACTATCTGGTCTCAACAAAGACCCCAAGTCTTATTTGCATGTGATAAGAAACACTCTTGTTTTCAGTCTTTGCTGAACGTATGAGATAAAAAGATAAACTCAGATTACCACACTGAAACAAACCCCAAATGAGTCCCTGAGAGAGTTCAGGCTCAGAGTCTATGTATTTATTTAACATCTGTTATCACGGTTATGATACGTCTGGTGAGAGCACTAGATATCCTTTTGATATCAAATAATTTGGCCTTTGCTTGACCTTTCTCTGCCACCCTACTCCACGTGTTTGCAGAGGTCCTCCGGACAAGCACGTATTGGGCGCGGCCGTCAATGGCTATACATTCCAAACCCCATCCAGGCAGGCAACTTAAGCCTCTCCGATGCTTCAGGGAAAAACCCTCTTGCAAACCAGCCTTGCTCAGTGCAAATCCCTACAAAGATACATGGCCAAGGACTGAGCCATTCCTTTATGTCGGGCCATTTGCATATACTATTGTCATCCAGCACTGAGCTCATCATGCAAAACCTGACCTTTTCCAACTCCTTTGTCCAGCTCCAAAATTCCCTTTGTTCTCACTGAGCATGGCATGGCCTGTAGGTAAAATCCACCCTATAAAAAGTCCCCATTTTCGGGACTACCTCAGACTACCTTCGACTTCCATCCCGCCTTGCTGTCGGTTTGTCCAGTGAGCTCCCCTCAGCGACCCGCGCTGAGCTTTCTACCCCGCAACCTCCTCTTCTCTCCAGAACTACGAGACCCATTCCCCAAAGCTCTCCATTTCCATTTCTCAGCTAGTTAGTGTATGTCGTGTCTTCCGTGTTGCTTGTCTTCAATAAAATATTATTTGTTGCTTTAAAACCTTGTCTAGCCGCTCTCTGACCTGACGCTGTATACATAGGGTTAAAGATCCTAGCTAAAGTTACCCTGCCTCTCGTTAGCTTAAGAGAGTGCTCGAGGTTAATTTCCCCATATTGTGTTTTTATTTGGTTATTTGGGCGCCCCTCCCGGGACCCCCAACATACAGGGTAACACATCCACTCAAAACACTGCATGAAGATAATAAACCTACTTAAACCAAACAGTAGCAACCCAAATTCTTAGCAGCATAAAACAAAGAAATTACAAGAAAAGCAGAATGTAAAAGAACAAGACTCAGATTTAATACTTATATTGCTTCAGGCCAACACCAACAGTGGCAACTAAGACAGCTGATCTCCTTTGCAATCCACTTCAAGGCCATTTCCGCACTAGACTGTTATAGCGCTATTATTCCGCTTCCAACATCCTATGGAATCTTGGGGTTTGTAGTTTAGGGAAGGGCCTTTGAGGATGTTGAAAGTGGAATAACAGCACTATAACAGTCTAGTGCAGAAATGGCCCAAGTGTCTTTAGAAGTTTGCAGTTAATCTTATAGGACCTGTCACTACAAAGATGGCAATGTTGATTGCAATGGATTTAGTATGATCTCTCAACAAATTACTATTTATATCAGCTAAAATCTATTTGGGGAAAAATCTTTTTTGGACTGCAACTCCCAGAATCCCCCAACTGGGATAGCCACTGAAAAGGTCACATTTGCAAGCTCTACCTAAAACCAAGCTGGTTGTACAAATCTCACTAAGGGAGTCAATTGGTTTGCTAGAGATGATCTAGCTTCAGCATCTTTTCTAAATGCATACCCACCTACTGTTTAATTTGGCTGGGTGAGTCTTAAGCAATCCCCTCCTAGCTTCTGGATTCTTCCCTATTAATAATTTTTGCCATCATTACTACATTGTGATGTTGCTTGGCCACACACATGTCGGTTTTCACCTGTGAATCTTAGAAGACATGTTAATGATGAGCCAATATTAGATTCTTCTGCCATGGCAATAGCTGAATAACCAGACATTTCTCTTTTTAATTTTTTTTATTTTAAAATAAAATACATATTATTTATTATTGTATGTTTCATATTGACATGGATACAATTTAGTACTTGTCAAGTTGATTTTGATTAACCTTTGAATTTTACACTGAAAGCTTAAACTAAAAAAGACCAAAAAAAACAAACAATAAATTCATAGGTTTACCAAAGATGTTTGATCCTTCTTCAACCTCTGCTAGAAAAAAAAATGCTGTTCTTTCCTTTTCCGTCCATAAACATTAATTGACCATTTCTTATTACTTCCCACTTACCTTTCATTGGAATTACTTGTGTAAATTTACATAAACTTCTTTACATTTAGATTTCTTTAACTTTGCAGTCCTTTCTGCCTCTTTCTTTAATTTCCTCATTTCTGTCACAATATTGGTACGTTCAGTAATTATTTTTTCAAAGTATTTTAGTACACTTGGAGCTTCTTTGTAGGTATCTTTCCGGTTAATTATGTTAAAAGTTTGTATAATCTTAGGTTAATCTATGATCAGATTTCTCCATTTCTCTCTGAGATAATCAAACCCTGATTCACTTTCTTCCAAAGTTTTCTCTATCGACTTTCCATTGATTCAGCACGTTAGAGAATAACCAGGCATTTCTTAACTGCTCCTACTTGTCAGCCAAAAGCCCACATTTCCGACCAGCACAGCATTCGTGTCCAATAAAGAGCATGAGGCACGGTAGTACTGGTTGCCACAGCCACTCCGCAGAGTATTGCAAATGACTCCCCAGAGTTTTCCTGAGATTAATCACTCGTATTATCTCTGACTCCTTTTCTGGCATAAATCCTAAACAGTGTAAAAACAGAGGGAGAGGAAGGGAGTCGGGGAGATGTTCAATTTGCAAAACAACAGCAGCTGGCAAAATCAGGCTTGTCACTTAAATGGGTAGGGCAGCCAAGCAGGTGACATCAGAGACCGCTCAAACCTCTTGGAAGTACTCAGTCAGAGCAGCACACAGGAGACGGAATAGAAAACTCACCTTCCCTGCTACCTCCCTCTGTGGATGACAAAAGGGAAGGAGGATAGAGGAAACATCGAAGCATAGAGTCACAGCAGAGCTTTCCAAATTTTTCATGTTGGTGACACACTTTTTAGACATGCATCGTTTCAGGACACAATAATTCAGTAAGTAATTCAGTACGTGAAGGCAGCCCCTCCACTCAAGCCTGACCCACCGCCGCTGCCCTCACCAACGTCTTCCATGACCCAGGGCAGCAGCGACAGAGGCAGCCTCTTCACCTAGGCCTGGCCCTTTGCATCCATGGGAGAGGCAGCCCCTCTACTCGTTACGGTCACACAACACACCTACATGCTGCAGCCAACACACTAATCTGTCGTGACACACAGTTTGGAAAGCTTTGATCACACAGCTGGAGGGGCATCATGGGTCATCAAGTCCAAACTCCAGCTCAGTGCAGGATTTCCAGCTAGAGCATCCCCACCAGCCGAGAACAAAACCTCCCCTTCTCTTTTTGAAGACATACAGAGAAAGAGACCCCGTCACCTTTCTAGGCAATTGGTTCCATTGCTGAACCACTAAAAGTTCCTCCTCACATTCAGTTGAGATCTACCCCCCTGTTATTTAAACCATTAGACCTGGTCCTACACCCTGGGGCAGCAGAGAACAAACCTTCCCATTCCTCTCTGTGACAACCCTTGAGATGTTTAAAGAATGTGTTCACATCACCTCTCAGTCTTCTCTTCACCACCCTGAACAAGCCCAGCTCCTTCAACCTTTCCTTATCTGTTTTGTTCTCCATACCTCTAATCATTCTTGTTGCCCTTCTCTGAGCACATTCCAACATCCTTCTTAAAATGAGAAGCCCAGAACTGAACGCAGTGTTCCAGATCAGGCCTGATCAGCACAGAATACAATGGGACTATTACTTCCCCCAATGGATCATCCTTTTCCGCTGAAGTTCACACCCCGTATCCTCCAACTGTCCTGGTTTGATAGGGACACTCCTCTGGTGTCCCACTTTCCCAGTTGCTTTTAAAATGTCCTAGTTTCTCTCTCCTCTTCCAACCTTCCTCCTACATCCTCAGCTACTTCACTTGCTGCAAAATGAGTTCAACATGAAAAAGCAGCTTCCACTCAATTAACTTAGCCAGAGACAGAGGAGGCAACACAGTCCCATCCTTCCCAGCAGGCTCATTTGATTTTCTCTCTCCTTTTTCCAGGCTTTTCTAAACACAGTGCAGAAATTCCAGAGTCTTTTTGCTTAAAAAACTAGTTTTGTGCACTCTCCCTTATTAATAACTTTTGCTCTGTTGTTGTCTGGCCACAATTTTTTGACCACACTCTGATGCCGTTCAACCACACACATCCCAGTTTCCATTCATGGAATGTTGGAAGGCATGACCTTGGGACTACAAGCACCAGCATCCACAGGGGAAAAGGGTGGTATTTCTATCCATTTCTGCAAGACAGAAGGGTAAGGGAAGGGGGAGGTGAATGGCCAAAAGTCTGAGTCAAATAAGCTATGAGGATTGGCTCTTCTCAGCACCTCAGACTCTGCCAGAAATTAATCACTCCTCGTATCATTTCTGACTCCTTTTCTGGCATAAAAACTACATACTGCAAAAACAGAGGGAGGAGAAGAGACTCAAGGAGATGCTCAATTTGCAAAACAATAGTGGCTGGCAAAATCAGACCCACCTTACTCCTGAGGAAGAGCTTTTTTTATTAATTTATTGCAAGATCTTTAACCTCTCTAGGGCCATTTCTGCACTAGCCAGTTATAGTGCTATTATTCCACTTTCAACATCCCATGGAATCCTGGGGTTTGCAGTTTAGGGAGGGGCCTCAAAACAGCCTCGAAGGCCCCTCCCTAAACTGCAAACCCCAGGATTCCATAGGATGTTGAAAGTGGAATAATAGCACTATAACTGGCTAGTGCAGAAATGGCCTAGGCTTTTAAAAAGAAATGGCATTGTGTGAATTGGGAGGTATTTCCCTTCTCTAATGAGAATGTCAATGTCCGTCTCTGCTGGCTTAGAGAGTCTGGGAGTTGTAGTTCAAAAACGAAACATTTCTAGACTCATAGGAAGCAAGTAATTTCCTGTTGGACCCATATACCCTTCGATGACCATCAAACAGAAATTTACATCTGCGTTAAAGGCAACAACGCATTCTATTGTTATTGTTTTGTGCCTTCAAGTTGACTCCAACTTGTGGCATCTTATTATGGGGTTTTCTAGGCAAGATTTATTCAAAAGAGGTTTACTGTTCCCTTCCTCTAAAGCTGAGAGAGTATGACTTGCCCAAAATCACTCAGTGGGTTTCCACAGCTGAGTGGGAATTTAAACACAGGTCTCCTGGAAGCCTACCCCAACATGCAAACTACTAGAAATGCAAACCACTATACACTATACAAACCACATTGTCTCCTTAGACACTGCAAACTACTAGGCCTCAAACTACAATCCAGGCCTCGCTCTACAAAGTACTAGATTTCAAACTCCAAACTATGGTGGGCGTGCAGTTTCGGGTCAGCCTAGATGACCTCTGGGTGTAAGGGAAAATCAGTTAAGTTCCTCTGCAATTGAAGTCCCTCTGTGTTTAAAGGAGAAACAAAGGAACTTTGTATAATGGAATGTTATCAGTTTGGTTTGATGTGCTTGCTCTTGGCAGTGTTACAGAAGATTTGTAACATTTTGTAGACACTGGTGGGAACCTTTGTACACATCAGTTCCCTGTCTTAAACATGTGATGTATTTGCAGTGGAGACCTATAAATTGCTTTGAATGTAAAGGGGCGGGGCTCAGTCGTTTGGGAATGATCCTACTGAGACAATAAACAATTTTCCTAAAACCGTGGGTCTCTGTCTCGGTTCTGCTACAAAACTAGGCCTCAAGCTCCAAAATGCCAGGGCTCAAACTATAAACTTTGTTATTTTGTACTTTAAATTCACTCCAACTTATGGCAACCCTGGAGTTGGCAAGATTTATTCAAAGGAAGTTTGCCATTGCCATTTGCCAAGTTTGCCATTGTCTTCCTCTAAGGCTGAGAGTGTGTGACTCGCCCAAGGTCACCCAATAGGTTTTCATGGCAGAATGGGGATTCCAACCTTATTCTTCTGCAGCCATAGTTCAACACTCAAACCACTACACCACCCTGGCCATATGGGTTGGGGAAGCTGGAGCTGTGCCCACAGGGGGCACCAGCAAATCTCCTTGCAAGCACTATCCTCCAGACCCCTCTCAACCTGCAGATCTTGGCATAAGGACACTGTCAAAACTTCATATTTAACCAGTGTCAAAAGATCTCAGCTTCTCTCTGCGGACCGGTGACAAGCCTAGCTAAATAAAAGGTCATCAACAGAACATTGGTCACCAGATGATGAATTAGCCACAGCAAATATAGAATCACAGAATCATAGAGTTGGAAGAGACCACAGGGACCATCGAGTCCTGCCATGCAGGAACCCATATCAAAGCATTCCCAACAGACAGCCATCCAGCCTCTGTTTAAAAACCTCCAAAGGAGGAGACTCCACCACACTCCATTGAGGCAGCATATTCCACTGTGGGACAGCTCTGACCATCAGGAAGTTCTTCCTGAGGTTCAGGTGGAATCTCCTTTCCTGCAGCTTGAATCCATCGCTCCTTCCCCTAGTCTCTGGAACAGTGGAAAACAACCCTGTTCCTTCATCGAATGACATCCTTTTGAATATTTAAACATGGCTATCATAACCCCTCTTAATACAAACACTACCAAAGTGTAGAATGGTTGTGATCTCCATCAGTGGAGGTTCTGAGTACTCGCAGATCCTTGTCACATCCTGGCTCGCTTGTTCTCAAGAACTTCCCCTAGAGCTTGAAAACAGAAGCATTTATTCAGCAAAGCAAGCATCACAGCAACATTAACAAAATGTTGCTGAGATTACAGGATCAGAGTTGGTTACAGGTTTTATACCTTCCATATATATATATATATTTTGGCATGCATATCAAAGATCGATCAAAATGCTTACATGTCAAATCACTCCCCCTCCACTGCCAGCATTTTCCCAGGCTCTCAATATTTACTCACCTTTCATTATGGGAGCAAGGCCAAGTTCCTGTCACCTATCTGGGCATTCCTATAACACCTCTTTCTTATTCTGTGGTTTTCCCTCCTTTGAGCTTCCATTCCTTATGCTTGCTGCAAGATGACAATGAACACATAGCAATTGCCCATCTGGAGCCTAGTGATACTTCAAATGTTACAATTAGATACATTGTTACAGGTAGCAATTAGCAACAAATACATATTAGTGCTTAGCAGACCCCTGTCCTATCAATTCTACTGCATCTATATTATCACGTGTGCTGGTGCTTACACATGACAGGATCCTGACAATCCTCATGGTATACATTATACTTCTATAAGGTATGCACTGAGTGCCAGCATGGAATATTGGTTTGAGTGTTGCATTAGGACACTGGGAGACCAGGGTCTGAATCCCTACTCAGCCACAGAAACCCACAGAGTTACCATGGCCAAGTCATACACTTTCAGCCTCAGAGGAAGGCAAGAGGAAACCTCCTCTGAACAAATCCTGCCAAGAAAACCTCATGATAGGTTTGCCTTAGGGTTGCCATAACTCAGAAACAACCTGAAGGCATAGAGCAACAAGGTATGCTTTATATTTCTATGACCCAGAGTGATTTAGTGGTTTGAAAGCTAGACCAGGATTCTGGAATACCAGGGTTTGAATCTGTGCTCAGCTATGGAAACTTACTGGGTGACCTTGGGCAAGTCACACTCTGTCGGACTAGGAGAAGAGCAATGGCAAACCTCCTGTGAATAAATCTTGTCAAGTAAACCTGGGATAGAGTCAGAGTTTACTTGAAGACACAAAACAACAACAACAAAATTACATTTCCATACCAGGCCATAGCCAAAGTTCACTGGATGGCACACAACAGAAGTTATCAACTCCGAATCATGCAGAGATCTGCCTGTACATCCCAATATACCTTCTGGCTGCCCTTGAATTAAGCAGCCCATTAACAAAAACACCGTTTGGATACCTAGCTGCTTCTCAGCATTATCTCCGGTGCCAAGATCTTAGAAAATGCAGCATCTGAGAATTCACATCATCAAATACTCCTACAGCCTAATTATGATAACTAATTCTAGTCCACAATGTTTCACACAGCCCTGGTTGTCAAGGAAACTTTCCTTCTAAGCTACAGGTCTGCTGCTCCCTTTCAATAGAAGCAAAAAGACCAGGCAAGACTCAACCAAAACTAAGGAAAACCAAAGAAATCTACTGCATTCATTTGGGTCTGAGAAGAAGATTCTGATGTTATTAAGGTAATCCCACCTGTGGACACTTGAGTAATATCCGAAGTCACAAATTAATTTTATACCACCATCAACCGTATTGTTATGCCATCATGAAGATTTTAACAAATTGGCCACAAATGCTTCACACAGGAAGAAGTGAGCTCTAACAGGTGAGCACCTATATAACTTCCCTTTATTTCTCCACATTAAAATAGATTCTTTTTCTTCTGTATTTTGCTTAGCCTCCAAAGATGGCTCCAGATTTGGGCAGACAAATATTCTTTCCTTCACTTCCAATAAAACAAACTCAGTTCATCCCACCTGAAAAGGAGGCAGAAAAGCAGATGGAGAAAATGTGAGCAACATAAAGAAATGCAGTCTATTCTTTTTTGGTAGACTTAAAGGAGAAAGGTAACATTTTACATTCAGAGAGGGAAAAAAATCAGGTCCATAAAAAAAAGGACAGATGCCACCTGGCCTAGCAGCAGCATAGGTAAAAAGGATCTTGGGAACCTCACAAACAAAACCTGAATTACCTGTGTTGAGATAGTGAAAAAAGCTAACAAAATTCTAGGCTGCATCCGCAGAAGTAAAGGACAATGTTGAACAGCGCAGTAAGCCAAGGATCCACTGGAATCCTGGTTTACCTGAAGAAGAGTCGAAGGCCCAATCCAGACTGGGATCATATCATATTTTTCTAGGTGAGGCTGCCCAGTTTAAAATCTTGGGGGGGGGTACTTTTCACAGTCCCACTGTCTTATCAGGCGATAAAATGAGTACCCAGCTTGTTGGGGGCAATTAGCTAAAACACATTGTAAACTGCTTAGGGAGTGATCAGCACTTATAAGCAGTACAGAAATGCAACTGCTATTGCTATTGCTATTTATGCAGAGTTAGGAAAGGGCTTGATTTGCAGATACTCCCAGGCCTTCGCACTCTCCAAAATTTCACTGATGTGGCCAAACAACATCAGAGTGTTGCCAAGATGGCAAAAGTTATTAATGAGGAAGAACAGACAAGAGAGAAGAGGCCATGGCAGTTTACTTTTGCCTGAGCCAGTTGGAAAGGACAAGATTCTATCCTCTCCTCTCCTATCCACTGAGTGAATTGAGTGCAAACCACTTTTGCATTTTGAACTCAGTGTGCAGCCACTGAAGTCAGTTGTGGATGAAGGGGGAAAGGGGAAGGAAGAGAAAGAAACTGGGACATTTTAAAATCAGCTGAAAAAGCAGTGAGATAGGACAGAATTAACCTGTCAAATTGGGACAGGTTGCAGGGTATGGGCTTTAGAACTCCCTCCTTGGGAAGCTAGCATTGATCCTTCCTTGCTGTCTTTCCACCAGCAAGTGAAAACTTTGCTATTCTGATAGGCTTTTAGGAACTGAATGCATCCGTGTGATGTTATGCTTACTTTTATCTTTTGTCTTTCAGTGGATCCACTTAAAGGGCTAATCCTATGCACAGTTTAATTGCATTTTAACAATAACTTTTTAATATGCTTTTACTTAGGTCACTACAAGTCCTCTTCACTGTGTTTGTTTTAAATCGTGCAAGGCATCTTGAGTCCTGGTACTGGAGAAAGCGGGGGAGATATAAATGAATTATGACAATAATAAGAGCGGCATGCCTGTATCTGCTTGCCAATGGTTCAAGCTTGCAGTGGGAACAGCTAAACAATGTGTGGGAATTATGCAGCTCTCCAGAAATTGTTGTTGGCTATGCTGGCTTGGAATGCTGGGAATTGCAGTCCACCTGGAATACCATATCCCATTCTGGGCACCAAGGTTCAGGAAGGATACTGACAAGCTGGAATGTGTCCAGAGGAGGGCAACCAAGATAGTAGAAGGCCTGGAACCCATGCCCTATGAGAAGCAGCTCAGGGAGCTGGGTATGTTTAGCCTGAAGAAGAGAAGGTTAAGAAGTGACATGACAGCTATGTTTAAATATTGAAAGGGATGTCACATGGAGGAGGATGCAAGCCTGTTTTCTGCTGCTCCAGAGACTAGGACATGGAGGAACAGCTCTAAACTTCAGGAAAAGAGTATCCATCTAAACATTAGGAAGTACTTCCTGACAGTAAGAGCAGTTGTACAGTGGAATACACTGTCTCAAAGTGTAGTGGAGTCTCCTTCTTTGGAGGTTTTTATACAGAGGCTTGATGGCCATCTGTCAGGAATGCTTTGATAGTATATTCCCACATGCCAGGGGGTTGGACTCAATGATCCTTGTGGTCTCTTCCAGCTCTATGTTTCTATGCTTCTATGAGTCTAACAACATCTGAAGGACCCATATTTTCCTCTCTCCCACTTTGCTCTATCATTTGTTTCTTCTGTCATCCAAACCTGTATGCTTTCTCTTCTCTGATTTGTTCCTCCTCCAAAACAAACCAGAGGAAGAATGTAGGATTTATTTAGGCCTCTTACTTGAGGTTGGGAGGTAAACTAGTGAAGGGAACGGCTAAATTACACATTTGTCCAGCCCAGGAGTGGGTTTAGTGTAACCCACAAGCTATATACAGCCCCTGAACCCCATTTCAGTGGCCCTGAAACCCCCCACTAGTCCACCAAAGAGCCACAACCATCAATTTTTTTTTAAATTTTAGCATGATCTGGGGGCAATTTTTGCCCCAAAACTATCCAGAAAGCCCCCCCTCCGAGCATGGAAAAAAACATTCTAACACTCTGCTCTACAACCCTGTACTATCTTCATATACTTTTATTTTCCTCTGTAGTCCCTCACAAAATGGCAACAGGAGGTGACACAGTGTCACCTGTAGATGGAAGTGGAGGCATTTAGGCTTGCTGGGGGACAGTACAACCTACTGAGGGTCTGGAGGGGAAAATGACCTCTGGCCCCCATGCAGTTGCCCAATTCAAAGATTCCTCTACTCCCCTGGCCTGTCGTGCCACCTGAACTGTGTCATAATGTCCAGGTAAAGGGAGGAAAAGGTACTATTTTGTTCTGTTCGGCCAGACCTCACCTGAAGTATTTTGTCCAGTTCTAGGCACCAGAGTTTGAGAAAGAAATCTAAAGCATGAAAATGTATGTGGATGAGAGCAGAAAAGGTCACAAAAGATCTAAAAACTAAGCCTAATGAGAGACAGCTGAGGAGAACTGGGTATATTTAGCCTGCAGAAGAAACATCTGAGAGATATGATAGCTATCTTCAAATATCTGAAAGGCAGTCATGTGGAAGGTGGAGTGAGTTATTTTCCGGAAAATAATACCTGTACCAATGGATTCCATTTACAAGAAAGAATTTGACTAAAATTAGGAGGAACTTCTTGATGGTAAGAGCTGTTCAGATAGAAAAGACTGCCCCCACAAGATGGTAGACTCTCCTCCATAGAAGATTTTCAAACAGTGGTTTATGCATCCTCTCAAGGATGCATAAACTACGGATTTCCTGCACAGCTAGGAATAAATAATTTTGGGATCCCTTCCATCTCTGCAGTTACATGATTCTACATATACTGTCCAATTAACAGGGGCTCAAGAAGGGTAAAAACCATGTATTATCTTTTAACAATCTTATAAAAGCAAACTTCTGTCAGATATTACATTTAAAAATGCAGAACTGCAGATAAGCCCCAGTCTGCAGTGTTAACATTTAAGAATACAATCCTCCCTTCACATTTGCACATATGACCTTCATGAACTTGTTTATTCACAAGCACATGTGCTTCCCTCCTGCCATTCTCCTCCTCCCATTCCCATGCATTTTGTCCTAGCATGGAGAACTTGTGCCAACGCAAAATGGAAGGGAAAGGGGAAAGCTTCATGTGAGCCTTCTTTTCCCCCTACAGAGCTCTCCCGCTTCCCATTCCCATGCAAAACAGAAGGGAAGGGGGTGGGGAAAAGCTCATGAGAGTCTTCCTTTCCCCTTCCTTCTCCTTCCCACACAAAATGGAAGGAAAGGAGGGAGTGGGGAAAGCATTGGGCAGCCTTTCCTTTAACCCTTCACAGCTCTCCTGTCATGCCCTGCCTTCAGGACCTAGGCCATTTCCGCACTACAGTGTTAAAGTGCTGCTATTCCACTATCAACCTCCTATGGAATTCTGGAGTTTGTAGTTTAGGGAAGGACACTTCAAATTCTCAGCCAAAGAGCTCTTTGGTCTCAGTAAACTACAAACCCCAGAATTCCACAGGGCGTTGAAAGTGGAATAGCAGCAGTTTAACACTGTAGTGCAGAAATGGCCCTAGACATAGACTCTGACTCAGAGACTGAAAGGGGAGAACCTGCTGAACAGAAGAAGACAGCACCACCCACCCCAGAGACAGAACAGTGGGCAGTGCCAGCTCCAGCAGAGAGCCCTGCCTCTTCTGACACAGAAGTTAACTCACCTATACCCAGCTTTGCTAAGTGTAGAGATCAAAAGAAAAGTGTACGCAGATCTCAACAAATTTATAGCAAGCAGCAATTAATTAGGCAGCAGCTACGTTAACCTCTGGACTTATAAAAGCCCAGCCACTCCCCTCCAGAATTTGTCAGTGATTAACTGACCTAGGATTGTATTGACTGTGCTTTGATTTATGACTATTGCTGGCACTGTTGTTATGCTTTGCATTTGTTTTGAGCCTGTTTTCCTACTAGATTAAAATAAGGAATCACACTGAAGAATTGTTGCTTGCTGCTTGCTCTTATCAGCTGTTCTTTGGCTGACTCCCTGGACTGAGAGTGGACATCCCCCTCCCATTCCTATGCATTTTGCCCCAGTGTAGAGAAGCCATGTGAGGCTTCCCCCACCTCTCTTCCTTTCTGTTTTACATTGACACAATTTCTCCGGACTGGGACAAAATGCATAGGAATGGGAGGGGGAGGTCCAGAGCGGGAAAGGAAGGCTCATGGGAGGCTTCCCCCATTCCCTTTTATTTTGCATGGAAAGGAAAGAAAGGGGGAGCCTCCAAAAGGAATGGGAGGGGGAGCAGGAGGAGTTATTTGCAGTTTTTCTACTTTTGCAAGCATTCTAAGCCCTGAACCCTTGCAAAAGTGCAGGAGCCACTGTAGTCAGTCATAGCTAAGGCAATGGTGTGGCTGTGTGCCTCTGAGTGGACTCTAATGTATGAAAATCCTATTATAGGTTTTCTCAAACTTTGCCATTGTCTTTCTCTTAGGATGAGAGAGTCTAACTTGCTCAGGGTAAGCTAGTGGGTTTCCATGGCTGAGAGGGGATTTGGACCTGAACTCCCAGAGTCCTAGTTCAGCTCTCAAACCATTACACCACGCTGCCTCTCCAAAAGTAAGGTTACTGCTGCCCAACCAGATGTATGTTTCCTGGACTTCTATGTACCACCCTTACAAAGGCTCTGAACAGCTCAGTACAGGTCCCAGTGACTGGTGAAGTCAGAGAACCAGTACAGAGAAGAAGAATCCAGGTTTAAAGCCAGCATCATCCCATAAGACTTTTAGTAGCTATTGTCCTTACAGGTGATACTTCAATATTGCTAGATAATAATCCCCATACTTCCGAAGCCTACAGAATATTTGTAAATTTTTTTCTGAATTAAAACTGAATACACACCCCACACTTGTATCCCAAAAAAGTGTACGTGTAGCATGGGTAACTGTATGAATCACGCATCCCTCCCTCTATCTCTACATGAACGACACAGCTGGTTGTGCCTCGTGACTGGGAGAAGATGAGTCTCAAACCTGAATCACACAGATATTCCTCATGCAGAAAGCTCAACTTTCTGTTGCTATCTCTGCGCAGAGTGTGACTAGTTACTGACAACAAGGTGGCAAAATTACTCATCCCCATCAGAGGGTACATGAAAGAAAGGAAACCAGAGCAGCAAATCATGTATGAGGGCACAGCATGCAAACTTTCCTCTGGACAAATCACTTGAGATCTCATAGTCTGAGTTGCAGTTACGAAGGGTTAATAGATTGGGACTGAGAAGACCCAGGCTGAAATCCCAATTAGCCCAGAAACTCATTGAGTGAACTGGGGCCAGCGACTACCTTTCAGCACAACCCACCTCACAGGGTCATTGTGAGGACAACAGGAGAACAACATACACCACACTGATCACCCTGGAGGAAAGGCAAGATATAAACATGAACATAAATGTATTTTCCTGGAAAAACTATTCAGCAGTTCCCTTGATTTCTGGCTGCTACAGTACCATAAAGAGAGCAGGGTGAAGAATGTAGATTGCATGGGCTCCAACTGTCCCAATTTCTCAGCAACAGCCCTGGTTAATCCTCTACTGTCCCACTTTCTCAGCAGCCCTTACAACATCCTGGTTTCTCTCTCCTCCTCCCACTTTCCCCCTTCATCCTCCAGTTACTTCAATTGCTGCAAGCTGAGTTCAAAATGCAAAAATAGTTTGTACTCAATTAACTCAGGAAGAGGAAGAGGGAGATGGAGTCTAAGCTCAGGCCATACATTCCAGGGTTTCTATGCTTCAAATAATAGTTTCATGTGTCCTTTCTCACTGATAAAATTTGCCTCTTGTTTCCTGGACACACCCTTTTGTACAAATTCTGATGTTGTTCAACTACATGTCTCCCAGTTTCCAACTCTGCAATGTTGGAGGGTATGAGATTGGTCTCCAGGTGACATCTCATGGGGTAGGCTTCATCCCAACCCTGCCCTCTTCTGACATATCTAGTCCTGGCCCCTCCACTGACATCATCTCCCCCTTCTCTACAAAAAGGGAGAGGTCTTTCTTGTCACACAGCAAGCCACTGCTCTTGCTGCTTCAGAGCACAGATAAAATCAGGATCCATCCCAGCCAGCTCCAGTTCCCAATCAGGAAGATAAATGGGGCAAGGGGAGAAATCCTCCTTTAATCTCCAGTTGGAGACACAAAAGGAATGGAATTGGGAATCTTGTTGTTGTCTTTAGTCTCAGTCCACAGCTAACAGCTGTATTTCCTCACCTGCAGCTTCCCTTCTCAAGTGGGAACAAAAACTGTGCATGGGAGAATCTAACCGACAAGGTGGAAAAGAGCTTTGGGGTGAGGCATCTTTTGGTCTCTTCACAGGCCAAACTCAAACATTTTAGAGATTATATTAGTGTGGTCCCTTAAGATCAGAGGTGGGAAAATTGCAGCCCACATGCCCCAGGGCCACATTTGTACCCTCCTGGACTCCCAGGTGTCAGCAGAAGCGGAGCCTGGAGTGTGTGGAGGGGAGCAGGAGGGGTGGGGCTACAGCACAAGGGGCATGGCTGCAGCATGGGGGGCATGACCAGGGCATGCAGGGGCGTGGATATGGGCCGGGATGCCCAACAAACATTGCCGCCCGGGGTGAACTACCTCCCCACCTCCCATCCCTGCACGACCAGGTATCAAAACAATGTAAAAGAGATGAGAGGGGATGAGATTAGCCCTGAAATATTTTTGTCCCAAAATAGCCTCTAGGGGACTTGGAGACACTTTCACCATATTTTGCCCCCTGCCCTGGGGAAGCCTTTTTAAAAACCAGAAGTAACATATGGTCTCTTCCTGTTTTGGAAAAAAAAAAAAAATTCCCCTGGGCCCAAATGGCCAGCAGCGGGGGGGGGGGGCTGAAACCACAGCAAAAATGCTTCCCGCGCCCACTGGATAGCATTGGGGTGTGCCGAGAGACCAAAAAAAAAATAGTTTTTTATTGTGACCTAGTGGCCCAATGCAGCCTCCCAGACTCCCAGAGTTGTCCAGCCCTTCAGCAGACCAGCTGAGCTATGATTTGTTTCTAGGGGTGGGTCAACCAAATCCTCGAATCCTTGGCAGGGATTCGAGATTTGGGAATCCAAATCCCTGTGCCAAAATAGGCAAACCAAATCTTTCGAATCCGCCACCCAAACAGTTTGTGGGAGACCGGGACGCCTGAAAACCTGGGAGACCAGGACACCTGAAAACTTGAGAGAGTAGACATACAAGGGGAGATGGCAAGTAGGTGAATTTTTTCCTTGGAGTAATAATAGCCTTTGCTAACAATTTCACAAATTACATCCAGGGTTGTATTCTAAGTTATTTAAATTGAACATTTCATATTTAAGTTCAGCACTTGACTGGAAGCTACAGGCTTGAGATTTCAAGGACAGCTAAAAGATACCTTTGCATGGCTCCCTTGCAAACCTCTTTCAGACACAATTCTGAGGTTTCTAGTTTTACAAGGTGTCACAGCCTTCTCTGCCAAAGTCTGCTGGTGCATCATCAAACTACAAACCCACGGATGCCAGAAGGAGCTATGCAAAGAAAAGTCAGTTTTGACCTGGATTATCTCTCTACTGTAGTGGTCCTGTTTACACAGGCAGGAAAATGTAGGATTAATCCACATTTTCCTGCCTGTGTACAAAGGGCATTCATGACATTTTCAGTCTGGGGAAATCCTGTGGCAAAACAATGACAATTGTCCTGACCAGATTTCTTCAGAGGGAGGTTTGCCTTTGCCTAGGCTTTTGCTAAGACTGAGAGAGTATGTCTTGCCCAAGATTATCCTTCTTTCCCTTGCTTTTTAAACCCTTAAAAAAAAAAGGATTCAAAAGATTCAAGATTCATGAGATTTGTGGATTCCCAAAACCTTCCAGGGATTTGGATCCGGATTTGGATTCAGAAAATTCTGGATTCGTCCCATCCCTACTTGTTTCCCACTTCCTCCTCTGAAAGACCTTAACTGTCCTTCACTCTGCAGCTCACTTAGGCTCACTCTGCTATCTTTGGCTGCTGCGTGATTCCCACCAGGGACTCCAGTGCCCTTCTGCACTCCTATGAGCTGCAAATGCCATTTCTCTTTTCTGCTAATCAGAAGGCTCATTTCCTCCGTTAACTTAATTCCTCTCCAATAAGAAAGAGCAAAGAAAAGGAAAATACAGCTTCAATTAAACTCTATTTAATTTGTTGCAAATATGAAAAAGAAAAAAAAACAATAATAACCGAACTATCACTGGCAAGCTAAGCTGAGGACATCTTTGGCTGTGTTTTGCTGACTCACAACTTCTGGTGGAAGACTTTGCAAAAAAGGAAAATTTAGGGAGGGAGGGACTTTGATTGATTTCTTGTTGTTTCCTCCTCCCTAAATTTTCCATTTTTGTAAAGTCCTGCCCCACTGCCTGTATCTCAAATAAAGGTAAGTTACAACAAATGAAGTTGCATATAATAATAAAAGAGAACGTGTGTGTGCATGCCTCCAAGTTAGCTCCAACCCATGAAACATAGACACCTGAAATTTGGTGTGAATACCAAAGAGACCTGGCATATGAATCTTTGGGGTTATTTTGTTTTTAAAATGTGCTAATTTTAGTCCATAAACCCCATCTGTGACTTGCTGTGCCAGCTTCAGTCAACAGGGGCCAGTCTTTCCCTAAGCAAAAGCCATGAGAAATTAATTTTTATTTATTTATTTATTTATTTGTATCCTACCTCTCCATATGGATCGAGGCGGCGAACAGCTTACAAATAGCATGCATTTCTATACATGCCCCCAACAAGCTGGGTACTCATTTTACTGACCTGCAGAAGGATGGAAGGCTGAGTCAACCCTGGAGCCCAGCAGGATCGAACTCACAACCTTGTGGCTTGCAGTACTGGCATTTAACCACTGCACCACCAGGGCTCTTTTTTCACATTTTTTCCAGAGCCTCTAGGCAGCTCCATGCCATCCTTTCATCTCCAGGGCCCCCAAGCTTTTCAAATAATTCAACTCTTGATGTTCATAAGAAGGGAGAAGAGTAAGAAGAAAGCAGGACTAAAAGCAGGAAGAGAATAACCATCAAGAATGAAAAAGGGAGGGGGAAACATCGCTGGTGTGAGATGAGGATATGGGCTTTCTAACCCAAGCAAACTAGTACAGCCGGGTAGATCACTTTCTGCAAAGAAAATGCTGTTTTCTCTTAAAATCATTTGTGTTGAAATGTTATGTGGAGTAAGTCCCCAACTGCAGCATTTTCTGCACTGGGAAGAGCTTTTTCTATGTAGAAAATAATACTTCCATGCAGATTATTTTCTGTGCAAAAAATGCTATTCCTTGTACACAAAATGCTATTTTCAGCACAAAACAACAATGTGCAAATCTCGTCAGTCAAATCTGCAGGATTTCTTTGTCATTCAAAAAATATGTTTTTGAACAATTATTTTGAGCATTTTTGAATATTCTTTCTATCCCACACCACTTAGATCTCTCTAGCAGAGAATTCTAAATATCTCACTGAATTAAAGGACTAAAAATAGTCACAGTCACCCTAACAAAGGAGTGGTGTTGTCTCTCCTTACCTTATTATCATAATGTAACTTACTTATGCCTTAGTTGTTGCAAAAAGTAACTAATTATAAATTATTGTTCTTAATTAGTTTCCTGTTAACTAATTACTCTGAAGCTCTGGGTGGAATAATAGCTCACAGACAACTGCTATCTGTGGTGCACTGCATCTGCTATAGGGTTTATTTCAAATTTTAGAAGCTCTCCAAAACTTACATTCCAGAAGATTCAGCACCTTGGATAGCTCCTTTGAAACCTGAAATAAACCCCAAAATGAATTCAAGGCACCCTGCACCAGTTGTTGGCTTAACCTTTTCCTAGGCCCCCTTAAGAGTTAGCACTGCTCGTGTGTGATAAAAGAACGCATTCATGCTCTACTGTCCTCACTTCCCCTTGTCAAATGGGAAGCTGGGCAGCCCTGGTTAGAGACAGCCAACCACAGTTCATGGAAAGCTGTGAAGAGGGACAGTAAGAAAAGGAATATGATGACAGGCTTGTTCATAAAAAGAATTAGTTATATCAGTCTTTGATTCTTGGTTACATCAATAGGAATATGGTGTCTAGATCAAGGGAGGTAATGGTACCACTCTATTCTGCAATGGTTAGACCTCATTTGGAATACTGTGTCCAGTTCTGGGCACTTCAATTCAAGAAGGATGTCAACAAGCTGGAGCAAGTCCAGAGGAGGGAGACCAAAATGATGAAGGGTCTAGAAGCCATGCCCTATGAGGATAGACTTAGAGAGCTGGATATGTTTAGTCTGCAAAAGAGAAGGTTAAGAGGGGACACGATAGCCATGTTTAAATATTTGAAGGGATGCCATGTAGAGGAAGGAGAGGGCTTGTTTTCTGCTGCTCCAGAGACCAGGACAAGGAGCAATGGATTCAAGCTGCAGGAAAGGAGATTCCACTTGAACCTCAGGAAGAACTTCCTGAGGGTCAGAGTTGCCCGGCAGTGGAATCTGCTGCCTCAATGGAGTGTGGTGGAGTCTCCTTCTTTGGAGGCTTTTAAACAGAGGCTGGATGGCCATCTGTTGGGAGTGCTTTGATGTGTGTTCCTGCATGGCAGAGGGTTGGACTGGATGGCCCCTGGGGTCTCTTCCAACTCTATGATTCTATGATTCAGTCAAGGCAGAGTGAAGACCAGTTAGGAAGAAATAAGATCTGAATAGGGTTTGGAGAGTTAGGAGTGTAGACAGAGTTCAGGAATTTCATGTTTAACTCTTAATGTTGTTAACTGCAGTTAGAGTTATAACAACACTACAAAGGAAGACCTCCAGCTCAACCCATTATCAACAGCCCTGCTCAGGCCTTGCAAATTCAGCTTTCTTGGCTGAATTTATCCACCTGTAATGTGGTCCCTTTTTTTTCCTATCACCTTCCACTTTATCAAGCATTACAGTCTTTCCTAGTAAGTCACCTTCTCACAATACATCCAAAGTACAGCAGTCTCAGTTCAGCCATCTTGGCTTCTAAAGAATTCAGGCTTGATTTGCTCTAAGACGTTTGTCTTTCTGGCAGTCTGTGGTACCCAAAGAACCCTCCTCCAGCACCACATTTCAAATGAGGTGATTCTTCACCTACCAGTTTTCTTCACTATCCAGTTTTCACACCTATACACTGAAATCTGAAGTACGATGGCCCAGACAACCCTGACTTTGGTATTCAATGATATATCTTTATAATACTATACTATAATATAATATAATATAATATAATATTTATATATAATATAAAATAATATATAATATAATAATATAATATAATAATAAAACTGAGCTGCCTAACTTATCTACTATATAAAAGTCAACATTTGTCTGTGAGTTTGTCTGTTTGTCTGTGTCTGGCAGGCAAAGACCTCATACGATTGGCTGTGTGAGGCAAGAAGACCTCATATGACTGGCTGTGTGAGGCAAGAAGACCTCATATGATTGGCTGGCTGTGAAGAGTCTATGGAATCCTGGGGTTTGTAGTTTAGGGAGGGGCTTTTTAGAATTCTCAGTCAGAGAGCTCTTGGGCCTCAGGCCGGTTGCTATGGCAACGAGGGCCTGCCAGCAAGAAGAAGGGCAGTGTATTCCCTCAGAAACCAAACCTTCTGTATGTTAAGAACTCTGAATACAGATTAGATTGAGGAATACGGGGATAAGTTACTAGTACTGGAATAGGCGGATTGCTATGGAGATGAGGCCTAGCAGCAAGGAGGAGGATAGCATATTCCCTCAGGAACCCAACCTCCGTGTGTTAACAACTCTGAATACAGATTGGATTGAGGAATATGGAGAAAAATTACAGGTACTGGAATAGGCCAGCTGCTGTGGAGATGAGACCTAGCAGCAAGCAGGAGGGCAGTGTATTCCCTCAGGAACTGAAAATGTGTATGTAAATAACCCTGAATACAGATTGCACTGGGAAATATGGGGAAAAGTTACAGGTACTGGAGAAGACAGTTTGGTGAGTTCTCAAGAGGAAAATAAAATCCCAGGCAACACCGGGTAAATATGCTAGTTTGTTATATAATAAATATTTACAAGTTTTATTTGCTACAACTCTATCTGTCTGTTTCTATTTAAGAACTGAAAGGGAAGACTCCCCATGCTTTACCACACTCAGCCCAATAATCAATGCAGCCATTTGTCCAAAACAGCAGTCACCTTTAGGCCCAAGTACCAGATGCAGGGATGGATCCTGAAGGTAAAAAGGCAAAGTGAGTGACAGGAGCCCCAGAGTTGGAACTGCACGACCAACCTAGATGGGGGTGCAGGCTCACCTACAAATAATTCCCAGTGAACGTTTTGACAGTGTGGAAGGCCAATATCAGTACAATGTACAAGTCTCATGCAAGTCACTCTTCCATATTTGCTAGCCTCCCAAAGTTAAACAGGCACTCCAAGCATCTCTACTTTATTGTCAAGTTAACTGCAGCTTGACTGAGAGGGGTATAACCACAGCATAATGTAAGCTTAGGGGTCTGGATATGTTTAGCCTGAAGAAGAGAAAATTAAGAGGTGACATGATAGCTATATTTAAATATTTGAAGGGATGTCACACAGAGGATGGAGCAAGCCTGTTTTCTGCTTCCTCCGAGACTAGGACACGAAGCCATATCTTCAAACTTTAGGAAAAGAGATTCCATATAAACTTTTGGAAGAACCTCTGATTGGTAATTTGACAGTGAAATACGCTGCCTCAGGGTGTGGTGGAGTCTCCTTTGGAGATTTTTAAACAGAGGCTAGATAGCCATCTGTTGAGAAAGCTTTGATGGTGTACTCCTGCATGGCAGAATGGAATTGGACTGAATGGCTCTTGTGGTCTCTTGCAACTCCATGATTATATGGACAAACCCAGATTTATATAAAATGATCTTCCTGTTTGCATAAGCCAGTTGCCGTGGAGATGAGACCTAGCAGCAAACATCAACACCCCTTACTTGGTGGAAGTTCCAATTTAAACAGCTCAAATTCACATCACTGCGGCCACCTGAAATGTTAGTTTGTCCAACCAAGATGGAGCAAATTCCTCCTTCCTAGAAGCTCTTGACAGCATAATAGCAATTCAGTCTTAGGACATAATGGGATACTTTCCTGCAGGCATAGACTCAAATGCCTAATTGGCTGTGAATTCAGTTCAACGATGAGCATTCACTGATGTTCACTATCTGTTGAAAAGGCCATTGCTTGATCATGGACTGGGGTAGTTTGCAACTGCAAATCCTGAGACAGCAGCAGTAGCTGGTGGCCTCTGTGTCAACGGGGTGGTCAATCCATTCCAGATTTTGGCCTGAGCTTTAAAGGAGCTATCCAAAGATAAAACCAAATTGTGGCCAAGGGAGTCAGGAAATTTTGCAACCAAGATCATGTTAAAACTATTTATAAATCTTCTTATTCTGCCTCATCAGCTTAACTCTCCTGTATTCATCTGTATTTAAAAGAAGCTGAAATACATTTGTTTGGGTTAGCTGAATCTTAGATGTGCAGAATTATTTCAAAAAATAAAAATTCAAGCAGAAAGGACAAAAAAAAAAAAAAAGCTAACATACAGTGCCGACTTCTAAGTAGTCACAGGGAAAGTGAATACAGTCCGGATTTTTTTTCCAGATTTTTTAAAGACGCTATCCAAACTGATGAGTCTGTTTCAGAAACATGGTCCAATTCCTTGGATACTCCCTTTACATTCTGCCTTAAAACCCGGACCAGATTCACCAGCTCACAAAATACAAGCCACCAGCTACTACTTGTGGGTAACCTGTGACCCTGCAATCCATGTGGGGCCCTCAGCTTAATCTCATGTGGTACTTGGGTCTATTTTCCAAAGAACTCTATAGGCAACCAGTTCAGACCTCTAATGGGAATAATTTGTCCCTACCATGACAGTCTACTGGGAAGGGGGAAAGGATGGGCAGTAAGAAGGAGACAGAAGAAGTAAGGCGGCAGAAAGGAAGAGGGAAGGAAGAGCATTTTTATTGTAACCCTGGGCACTGCCACCATGTGTCTCCTCCACTCCAAAAAGAAATCTAGGGACTTGTGGTTGAATCTCACCATCCTGAGATCCAAATTTGGCCCTCTTGGACTGTCTCAGATTTCCACACTCTCTTCCCCCAAGACATCATCATTTGATGAATTGCCAGCATTTCACCAGATTCCTCCTCCCCTTATCTCTATTCCAAATTTTGAAACACAAGAGTTTTAAGCTGAAATGTGTTGGCATTTTTGGTTCCACTCCTTTTGCCTTTGGACTCATCCACCACTGGAACACAGCCCACAGGGACTTCTCTGAAAGTAAAACTGGCCTCTGGACTAAAAAAAGTTGCCCACACTAAGGGAAGGTGGGCCTTAAGAAGTTCTGCAGGAGGCATTTTTCTACCATCCCCTGAAAAAAACCACTTTGTTCTGGCACCACTTTCTCTGTGGTTTGAATAAAGCAAAGCTTTATTTAAAAAACAAAACAAAATAAAGCAATGCTTCCTTTTCTCTCTGCTTTGGAATTTTAAAATTAATGTAACAAAAATCACATTTTATGTATACTTGCTACTACCAAAGCAAGATTTCAAAGAGTATGCTGGCAAAGCTATGAGATTCGCTTCAGAAGTAAAACAGACCAATACAAAGAACAGTACAAAATTGCTGAATTTAATTGGATGTGACTTCTGAAACCTGTATACAGAAATACACACACACACCCCAAAAAATACTCTATGGAGCAAGACCATGTGCTGTGCTCATATTTCCATTCATAAGAAGAAATTAGAAGCAGGGCTATCGTATACCGTATCACTCAAAAATAAAGAGATATAATTTCTTTTTCACTTCCAAGAAGCTTGTGTTTCTTATTTTTAAAAAAAAAGAAAGGAGAGAAACTCATAAACTAAATGTGTGTACTGGCACTGAGACAGGCATTCATCCAAGTGGATTCTGAGACTGATGAGAAATCAAGACATGGACAGGTGGAGGGGACCAGCACTTTCTCCAGGTTGCATCTGGTGGAAAATGCTTGTTCACTATCTTATTTACGGATGTCCCATTTCAATGGAACAAATCCAAGGTGATGGGCATTCATTAGTGGCACTTGTGTGCCTTGAAGACAATGCACAAGCTGTTGTGATCTGCAATTCCCTGCAAGATGCAAGCCCATGGAATCTGGCCAGACACTCATTTCTCTCTCTCTCTCTCTCTGTTAGCTGAGCTAGCAGCAGTTTCTACAGGCCAAATTTTAATTCAGACCAGCAGCCTCCAAACATAAAGTATGGAGACTATGCACAACTCACATAGGAAGAAGTACAGTCCCTGCAGAAACCCTTCCTGTATGAAGAGGCTTAAAGGGCTTCCAGCTAGACAGAAAACAAAGAAGAAAAGAGGGGGCTACATAGGCATAAAAAGATTTGTAAAAAAGAGCCGTCCTGGAAAAGGCACAGCCATTACAGGCGCTGCTCAGTTAACAAAACAGATATATTCTAAAACCATGGTACTTACCCTTTTCTTTACCAAGAACCCCCGTAAATATAATTTGTTGCCCCAAGACGTAGCTCAAGATTTCAATGTTTCAATTTAAATATTTAAATACGTTTTTAAATATTCAAATATTTGTTTGTTTATTTATTTGTTTGTTTAAAGCTTCTGGAGACCAAGATTCAAACCCCTGCTTAGACACTGGGTGACTTTGGGCAAGTTGCTGTTGCTGCCGTAGCTGTTGGTATCCAGCAGCAGGGCTTCGTGGACCCACTGTGAGGGCGTCACAGACCCCAAGGGTCCACAGACTCCAGGTTAAGAACCACTAATTTAAGGTATTGCCTATTTTACAGAAACTTTGGTACCAGAGGTATTATTTTTTATTATTTATTTTATTACTATTTATTTGTATCCCGCCTCTCCATATGGATCGAGGCGACGAACAACTTACAAATAGCATGTATTCCGAAACATTTCTATACATGCCCCCAACAAGCTGGGTACTCATCTTTCCGACCTGCGAAAGGATGGAAGTCTGAGTCAACCTTGGAGCCGAGCAGGATCGAACTCACAACCTTGTGGCTTGCAGTACTGGCATTTAACCACTGCGCCACCACGGCTCCAAGTAGAAATGACATGGAATGAAGGAACAACTTCTTGCATCCCCCAAAAAGAAAAGCTGTTCAACATGTTTCAGCAAGCTTTTAATTCAGCACTAACAATATGAACGCATGAAATGGAAACAGGTGGGACAGGTCAGCCCTGCATAAGAAGGAAAAAAAATGTTTTAATCTTCTAGAAGCCACTTGAAAATTTCTTCCAAAATGCATCCAGAAATAACTTTTTCTTTCACCGTCCTCCATTTTTTTTTCTTATGATTTTCATTTCCAGGGCCAGATTTATGCTTTGATAACATGCTGGGTTGAGCTAGTGACACAGGTTTATCTGCCTTCCCTTTTAAACTCTGTTTCAAGGCTTGCTCATGCTCAGTTAGAGATTCAGGAGCCAGCTGCTATCTACCTTGCCTGTTGTAGGTGGGCACACCCAGCTGCACTGGGATTGGATAAAGCAGAATCCCATTCTTTTTCAGCTCAAGCATTACTGCATTGTTTACTATCAACATGTTGCAGCAACCTGGCAACAAAAGTCTGTGTTTATCCAGCCCTTCTTCACCATTCTCCTAATAATGATGGTGTTATAAAAAAAACTTCCAGCTAGACAGAGAACAAGGAGGATAAGAGAGGGCTGGGCAGGCTAGAAAAAAGGCACTTCTTTGTCAGAGGCTTTGTTAACTGAAATATGTCAGTTAAGAACCCATGTTAAGACCTAGGAAGTTGCACACTCTGTCCTTTCTGTTCCTCTAGGGAACAGGGAAGTAGCCATGATGTGTCCCACTCATCCTTCTCCCAATCTAGCTATCTTCCTTCAAGGGAGCAGAATACTCTAGGGATAGCTTAGAACACAAGGTAGATAGAGGCACAGATTCTCCTCCAAGATAACTTTTTTTTTCCAAACTGGGATCATATTATGGCATCCAAAGTTCAACAAACACCTTTGGAACTGGAAAATTTGGATGAGAAATCACGAAAATGTATGAAGCAATGCACTGACGGGTGAGTAAGTGTCAGCCAGAAAGAGCCAGCAGGTGTCTCCCAGAAGTGCTGCTAGTGTCATTCTTTGAAGATGCTCCACTTGGATGTTCTTGGGAAAGACAGTCATCCTCAGAGAAGAAAGGAAGACTAATTAGACCTGGCATTTTGCTGAGATGCACATGTCTCAGAGCAAGGCAAGACAATCTAACCCTGCTCAAAGTTGCTGGCCAAGTTTACTGAAATGCAGCATCAGCAGTGCACTAGTGCAGGCAACAACTCTGAGTACAGACATGGGGGAGAAATATGGACAGTGGAGAAACAATTAGAATAGATTTTTCTCACTAATGCACAATCTGCAAGTTCTTAAAACAATGCACTCTACAAAAGCAACAAAGAAAGATGGATATATTGCCAAGGTAGTGGCAGTTAGTTGGTGGCTCCCACATCAGTAGGACAGCGAATCCACATCAAGTTTTTTGATACTCTTAAAGGAGCTATCCAATGAGCTGGACCAATTTAGGAAGAACATTCAGCACCCCGGAGAGCTCCTTTAAAACCTAACATAAAATCTGGAGTGGATTCATTTTCCCAATGTCATGGAAGTCACCAGTCACACATTTCCAAGATATACTAGTGTCAGATATGCTTTTATATTGGTTACTATTTCAGAAGGAGAGTTGTTTATTTCCTTCCTTATTTACTAATGCACTTTTTGAAGTTAGTTATATAAACCCTTATTCCAAAGATCTCAAAGCAGGCTACATGGTCGCACCTCCATTTTATGCCACAATCACCTTAACAAGGCAGGTTAGGCTGAAAGCTGGTGAATGACAAAAGGTCAAGCACGAAGCTTCAGAGCCAAGTGAAGCTTGAAATGTAGGTTCTGAAATCCCGATCCAGCCCTCCAACATCACGGTGCCTCTCCGATGCCAAAAAGTAAAGTGGGGAGGGGGATTTTCATTGCAACTGCTTTGTAAGAGAAAAAGGATGACTCTCCCTTCCATGTTGCAAAGAGTCATTTTCCATTTCCATGTCTCAATACAGGTTCATTCTTGGACAGTTATTGTTATCGCTGTCTAGCTACACATAAGATGTATTCAACAATACAATTTACTTGGCTCTAAAGTTCATGTGATCAAAGAACTTGGGAACATTCAATATCTAACGCGTAAATTATCTTTAGCTACTTTCAAGCAGACTTGCATAACATGTTGTCATGTATTGCTCTCTTAAACATACAAGGTAAAGTAATGCTTTTCCTCTTACAGTGCCATTAGTAGCCCTGCTCAGGTCTTGCAAACTTGGGTTTGTGGCTTCCTTGACTGAATCAATCCACCTGTAATATAGTCTTCCTCTTTTCCTATTGCCTTTTACTTTTCCCAACATCACCATCTTTTCCAGTGAGTCATGTCACATTATGATACACCCAAAGTAAGATAGACTCACTTTGCCTTTTTGCTCGTTCATTTTGGCTTCCAGTCAGAGTTCAGTGTTGATTTGCTGTGAGACCCATTTATTTGTCTTTTTAGTGGTCCACAGTTTCTGTAGAACTATGATAAGAGTTACTGGCTGCACTTGCTCACAGGGATCCCTGGGTTATTGTGAATGGCATCTTGGTATACACAATTGGTTTTCTCCCAATTCACTACTTTTCCTGGCACAATGAGCCCAACAAAATGCAGCAGGGTAGGGGCTGTTTTTGAAGCCATTCAGATTCCCCTAACCTGCCCTTTTGCTAGCAAAGAAAGGTGAACTGCATCTCTTAGCCTCTAGGGATGATGTTTAACCTTTTGAAAAGGTTACCTGCCTACCCTGCCCTGTTGAATATCAACTCTCTCCCCTTCTTTTTTTAAAATGAGAGGTGACATTCCAACTAATTCTAGATTTTGGTTTTAGCAATCTACGCAGCCTTTAGAATACCCTAGGGCAAAAAAGAAAGGCCCATGGATTCACCAAGGTTGCCCACCCCTGTCTTAACACGTTGTCTGAATCCAAGATTCTGCTGTGTTGTTCTCAAACAAGCTGGAATTCATAAGCCAATAATAGAACCTGGTCTATGACTCTGATCTGATCTCCAGATTCTAGACTTGGACAACCTGCTGAACAAATTATTCCTAGTTTGTTCAGCTGTCCATGCTAGCAGAAGAAGTTCAATGAGTACAACAGGCTTTGGCACTAACATCCCAGTTCCAGGGAAGGGACACACATTACAATTCAAGTAGGACTGAGAAACATTTTGGGTAAGGTACCAAGTATGTCATGACAAGTTACAATATGGTGGGCACAACAAATACTTAATGGACAAAGCCAGTCTGTTCTAAGGAAAGTTGAAGCACAACAGAGAGAGCACAATGCTCAGGAACCTGAACAGTTCTGTGGAGGAGTAAGGAGACCTGTGCAGAACCTCCAGAAAGGAGCTTTCACAGCAAAGACCTTCCAGCAACAGAGGGTTTAAATAGGTTGGTCAGCCCAGACTCTTCAAACACTCCATGCCTTGAAGGGCCCATGTTCTTTAATGGGATCAGAAGTTTCTTCATTGGTGAGAATACTAGGAGGGCTTAGAAGGTCCTTCTGTGAGGATTAGGGCTTCCAGACCATGAGTGGAGAGAGGAGGGGACAGAGTTCCTATGCCTTTCACTGTTGTGCAGAAAAGAGGATTTCAGCAAATGGAGCTTGTCATGCAAGCAACACCTGCTGAAATTCCTCCTTCTAACCAGCTATTAAAGCTACAGGAGTCCATCTGCACAACATTTGGGGACTCTTTCTGGATGAAGAATGATATATAAATGATTTAAATACATATTTAAAGGAAACAAATGTACCTTTTCTAGGCTCCATGGAAGGGAAGTCAAATGAAAATAACAAGTAAAATATTTTTCAGTTGATTGCTGTTATTTGATCTTCACACTAATGATCCCTCAGTAAGTTTCCAGGAAACTCTCAGAATATAGATTAAGTACCACTGAAATACCATCCCTCCCCATATGAACCTGCTTGAGTTTTGAGATCCTCAGGGGAATGGTTTTCTCTTGGCCCAATCACCCTTACAGACATGCTTGGAGAAGAAAGGTAAGAGGTTTCTCTTGGGAGCAGCTCCTTGCCTGTGTAAAGGGCCAGCCTATTATGCTGGACCTCTCTCTGTCCGCCTTCTACCAACACAGAGGCCATTTCCACACTAGGCTGTTATAGCGCTATAATTCCACTTTCAACATCCTATGGAATCCTGGGGTTTGCAGTTTCGGGAGGAGCCAGTCGGCCCCTCTTGAAACTGCAAACCCCAGAATTCCATAGGATGTTGAAAGTGGAATCATAGCGCTATAACAGGCTAGTGCGGAAAGATGCAGAGAGACCTTTTTATTTAGACCTTATAATGGCTTTTGGCCATTAGTTGGCCACTGCAGATGGGTATTTCATGGGAGCGCTGTACTTTGTTTGTTTCTCCTATTCATCTGTTATGTTTAATTGCTTTCACACTCTTTTAAGTTCACTGTTGCCTTAACCTGCCTTGATCTGTTTTCATCGATGTTGTAAACTGCCTTAGCTCCCCTGCCCTCTTGGGAGAAAAGCAGGATATAAATCAAAATATAAATAAATACAATCCTTAAAATAAACCAATACTGTAAACAGCTGCTGCAGTTCCAAATTTTGTTTCGCAAAGCTAGAGAAAACACACATCATTAAGGGCCAGTTGCTAATTTAATTGCCTCATTAGCAACCACATCTGGTGGGTGTCTGTTTCCCAAATTTATTACCATTATTTCATCGATAAACAAATACTTCTCTCCTGCCTTTCCTACGATGAGCTCAAGGTGGTTCGTCTCTTTGGCTTTTCTCCTCCCTACCTTAACACAACAAACCTACAAAGTAGGTCAGGCTAAGGTCCCTTTCCGCAGGATGACGCTCTCACATACCGTCTCGTTGCAGTCCTGGCAGTGCCTCTGTCAGGCTGGGGGCATGTCCCCAGCACTTCTCCCCGCACATGACTGGCTGCCTGTGGGAGTGAGCATGAGGGACACACCCCTTCCTTCCACACTGCAGCCGGCCTTCTTCCCATCCTGCAATGAGGAAGGAAGAACAGAGATCGCGCTTCTAGCCCTTCTGCATGGCTGTGACGGAAGGCTCATGTGATCGGGGGTCATTGACAGACTTTTTCCATTAATTATATACCCTGTAATTGCACCAGCTGGCCATGTGAGAAAAACAGGACTGTGACAACATCATATGGAAGCATTGTCATGGTCCCATTCTTCTCATGTCCCCAGGCCAGGACGTCACCTTCCTGCGAAAATGGTCTAAGAAAAAGGGACTGGTCAAAGGCCACAAAGAAAATTCCACTGTTCAGAGTGGACTGGAATCTAGACTTCCCAAGTCCCAGATCCAGCAGCTCTAACCACAACAAGTCCTCTAGACATAGAGGAGTGATTTGCACATACAGAGAGAGGGAAGATTTAACCCAACACCAAGAACATACATGGAAATCAACAGGCAGAGAAGGAGCATCAGTTGGTCCTCCTTTGAATTATACCATGTCACTGTCTAATTCCAGAACCAAGTATAGTTCCAGGCCTTTGCAAGGGTTCTTTTGGTGCCAAACACTGATAATTACTGCTACAGCCTAAGTTTTATTGGTGGTACACGATGAAGCACATGGTACACATCAAGAGAAACATTCCAGTCCTTTCACTCATGGGGTCCATCATCCCCTCCCTACCAATGGTAGAACAGGGCCCCCAAAATAATTCCACACAGACTACCCACCAGCCAACAATCAAATTCCTCTATCTGGAAAACCTGAGTTGAGACGCAAGCCCCTTCGTGCAAAGGCTGATGAACAACGGCTTTACAAGAGTTACACAAAGCAGAAGCAAACAAAGAAAATCAAAGTGCTCAAGCATAACCCCTCTCCCCTAGAGGTCATGAGAACTATACAAGCAGGTTAGCAACAGAGAAAAATTGACTCTTGCAACCATTCTCAGCCTTCATATCTTTTTGCACCCTCCAACTACAAAGAAAATGCAAAGAGTATACCAACAAGGTAATTGATATAAGTGAATTCTTTCATGCCACTGAACCGCTGTGAACATCTGGCCATGATGCTGGCAAAAGCTCTAACCCTCACCTGCCAGGTGGCAGAGGCCCAGCTCACTACAGTAACCCTATCAGATGCCACCTTATTTATGAAGAGATTTGCTGCAAAGAGAGGGAAGGGAGAGACTAAACTACACAGATGCTGACAGTGATCAGCAGAATCTTCCGCCTGGACCTGCTTCCTGGGGTCATTATTTATTGCCATTGCAGTACAAAGCATTAAACTGAGCTAGCTCAGCTGCATTTTGTTGTGATTTTGTCACTTCTTAGTTATGGGAAAAGACATAATGCCACAAGACAGCGCAGAGACAAAAAGCCAAGAAAAAGTAAAAGTAGTAAAAAGTCAAAAGTAGCAAGAAGATGGGTAAGTCAAAGGGTTCCATCTCCAGAAATGGCGGCCGATCCACATTATCTCTTCCTGCGTGAAGAACAGAAAGCAGCATGTGGTGCCACACAGTTATAGCACTCTGATAACACTTTAACTGTCATGGCTGCCTCCTATGGAATCCAGGGATTTGCAGTTGAGTGAACTGCTTATAGAAAGACCTTAATGCTCATAGATCAGGGGAGCTCTATAACAGAGAATTCTAAGTGTCTTGTCACACTGCATATCCCAGGATTCTCTAGTCCAGAACTAGACAATTAAAGCAGAACCACAGAATCATAGAGCTGGAAGAGACCACAAGGGTCATCTAGTCCAGCCCCATGCTATGCATGAATACACAGTCAAAGCACTCCCAACAGATAGCTATCCAGCCTCTGGTTAAAAACCTCCAAAGAAAGGGACTCCACCACACTCCAAGGCAACATATTCTACTATTGAACTGCTCTTACCATCCTGAAGTATCAAACTTCTATAATTCTGCAGTGTAGATATAACGGACCCTCCGGATCTGTAGGGGTTCAGTTCCAGGACCCCCAGTAGATGTCAAAAAACACAAATGACCATATCCCATACTATGAAATGGTGGCAGCATGTATACAGATTCTTTAGTGTGTCCACATTCATGTCCCCACCATTTTATGTATAGGATGTAACAGTTTGTGGTCAGTGGAAATCACAGATCTAGAGTTCACAGGACTGGAGGATCCACTGCATAGTCCAGAGAGCAAGCAAGGTATTGTGGTGTGAGAGCTGGACCTACAATTCTGGGGACCGGGGTTTAAATTCCTGCTTGGCTTTGGAAGCCCACTGGGTGACCTTGGGCAAATCACACTCTCTCAGAGGAAGGCAAAGGCTAACCTCGTCTGAACTGATCTTGCCAAAAAAACCTTGTGATGGAGTTGCCTTAGGGTCACGATAAGTCGCAAATTGTACACAACAAAAGAAGATATACTCCAAGACAATCACACTGGCTTATGTAGCAGGGAAAGATCCAAAATCTACAGGTATACATTACCTGAGGACCAACTAAAATGCCTCAAAAGAGTGTGTAAAGTCCACAACTCTTTATAGAAATACAGGAAATTGCTTTGTACAGAGTCAAGCTGTTGTTATTTCTCTCCTGATCTTGTCTTATTCTGACCAGCAGCATTTCTCTGGGGTTTTCCTTGTGCTACTAACTGGAGATTCCTGGTATTCCCTGAGTTTCTCTAACTATGAACTGATCCTGCATAGCTCCTAACATCCAGTGAAATCACTGTGTTAAGAGTAATGTGGTAAACTGATCAGGTCACACAGCAGAGAAAGCAGCTCTCTGCACCATTTATAATGTTGAAGAGGCAGCAGCCTTGTATTGAAGTCAACCCACTGGTCCATCTACAGTAGAAGTGGCCAACGGTCAAAGGCAAGAGGCTGCACTGCCTCCCTTGGAGACCCTAACAGAACAACACACACACACACATACCATCAAAAAAAATTGCTCAAAATCTCTTCCACAGGGCATGAGGACATTTTCGGCGTGTTTTTGGGTGAGGGTTGGACTGGAGAAGTCCATATTAGCAGCACGAAATCAATGGAAATCATTTCCCACTTACTTTTTGTTTTAGAATAAAAGGCCTAAAATGACACAGGGCAGGGGGCGGAAATATTGCGAAAATTCCCCTACAGCCCCTAAGTGTGTTGGGGGGGGAGCAAAAAAAAAAAATAATACAAAAATTGTGTGTGTTGATACCAGGGGGAACTGGAGGTCACAAAGATGGCCCTGAGGCCAGAGGCAGCCCACAGACCTCCAACTGTTGACCCTGATGTAGAACATGTTTTTCCAGATCTGATGCATTCACTATACCCTGGTACCATCTCTGGAGAAGTCAAAGAGCTGGTTGATCAGAGAAAACATCCACCAAATCCAGTGGAGAAGCCAATCTAGTATGTGTGTACCTCCAACCTTGGGAGATCCAACAGTCTATAAGATCACCATCTGTCCATATTCCTAGAGGATATGGCTGCTGCCTTCATCCAAAACAGATAATCCACCAACCTCCTCATATAATGGGTCCCACCATCAATGTGCTGATCCTCTCCAAGCTGAACACCATTGTATTCTCAGTTTATCTGTTGATATTCCCTTCTACAGCGTGTCACCGATGCAGCAAGTATTTCCTTGCCAAGAAAAGATTTCCTGAAAGTTCTCCTGATGAGGTGGGAATAACAAGAGCTTGTTCTTCCAAAAGCAATACACCCTTGAACTCATGACTTTTCTCCTTCAAAAACACCAGTGCTGACATTTAGGATTTTTTAAAAATAGCTTCCTCATCAGGACTAGTGATTTCTTCTTGGCACAATCTCCAACTGTGTAATTCCATTAAAGCCAATAGTGGCTACAAGTCAACCACTGGCTCCACTTTTGGTTACTCAAAAATAACGTTATAAAATACCAGTTTTCAAAAGCATTTGAATTTAGCACAGCCTTTCCTTACTTACTGCCATCAGAGAGAGCTAAAACATGTTCACAAAGGGTATGTGTCACATCTTACGCCAAGGTGAGCTAAGAATAGCCAGTGCCTAGAGTGACCATAATGAATCACACAGCATACATCCAATTGTCCTAATTTGTCATAGAGAGTCCCAATTAATTCTCTGCTATCCCACTTTTTCAGCTGCTTCTAAAATGTCCCTGTTTCTCTCTCCTCCCTCCATTTTCTTCCTTTGTCATCAGCTTACTTGAGTTGCTACAAACTGAGTTCAAAATGCAAAAGCAGTTTGCACTCAATTAACTCACAAGGAGGTAAGGACAGGAGGGGAAAGAGTTTAGCCCTTACTAGTAGACTCAGGCAAAAGCAAACTGCTGTGTGGCATCTTCTAGTTTGTGTGTTTTTCCACTTTAAGAACTTTTACTATCTTGGCCAAACTCTGATGTTACTGGGCCATACATGTCCCAGTTCTCATCAATGAAATGTTGGAGGGTATGCACACAGATGAGAGCCAGCATGGTGTAGTGGTTTGAGCATTGGACGACAATTCTGGAGACCAGAGGCCAATTCCCCAATGGAAACCCACTGGGTGACCCCGGGCATGTCACACACACACAGCCCCCAGAAAACTCTTACCTTAAGGTCACTATAAATTGGAAACAACTTGAAGGCGCACAAGAAAAAAGAGGATGCACACAGATGCTGAGACCCTGGACCCTTTCACACCACACAATTATAGCACTATGGTTCCATTTCAAATAAGACACTATGGAATCCTGGGGTTTGCTACAGAATGGGAGATCAGGGCTATTATTCCACTTTAACTGCCATGGTTGCCACTTCCGCACTAGTCTGTTATACAGCGATGATTCCACTTTCAACATCCTGTGGAATCCTGGGGTTTGCAATTTCGCAAACTCCCTAAACTGCAAACTCCAGGATTCCACAGGATGTTGAAAGTGGAATCATTGCGCCAGAGCAGTCTCGTGCGGAAGCGGCCTTAGACTTCTGGGACTGGCAGCGTAGGGAAGTGCATTTCAAATTCTCAGCCAGAATGCTGTAGTGCTTCAACAAACTACAGACCCCAGGATTCTGTAGGATTAAGTCATGCCACTTAAAGAAGAATCCTAGTGCTATAACTGTGTGGTACGTAAATTTTGAATTGTCATTGGATTGCTCATTGAAATTGAGGGAAAGTGGGGAGACAGGTAAAATGATCCTTAGCCACAGCCACTTTGCCACCTGAAGGATTCTGGGCACTACGGTCCAAGACAGGATATTTTTTCCAAGCTCTCTTTTTTGAAAATAAAATGAAAAGGGAACGTTTTGTTAACACACCTCTGCTACAACTGAAGCAACGGCCATTTCCATACTACACTGTTATAGTGCTATTATTCCACTTTCAACCTCTTATGGAATCCTGGGGTTTGCAGTTTAGGGAGCGGCACTTAAAATTCTCAGCCAGAGAGCCCTTTGGCCTCAGTAAACTATAAACCCCAGAATTCCACAGGAGGTTGAAAGTAGAATAAGAGTACTATAACACAGCAGTGAGGAAATGGCCAATATCTTCCACACATTCAAGAGTCATCATCATTCCAGACTCTTAGGATAAATTAAAGGCTTTAAGAAGGAATTATGTGAAAGAACAGGTCTATCAAATTCAGTACACTTGTTGTTTTCTTTCTTTTCCTCCTTTATATGTTGCTATATGCCTCCGAGCCATCTCCAATTTATATGCTCAATATTATACTGAAAAGTAAAAAGTAAGAGAGCAAGAATATGTGTTATGTGGGTACTGCTTGGGGAGTTATACTCTATGTTCTTGTAAAGGTATCTTTCCATAAACTGGGCATTAGTGACTGATGGAGAAAGATTCTAGCAAGTGGAACTGTAATTTTCTTTATTTCTCTAATGTGTTTTCAAAACTGTTTTTAATGTGGTAATGTTTTACTATCGTGGTCCACTTAATCGTATTTTAATATTGCATCTTATTGATCTGAATCCTGCTAGTCTCCAACCAGATTAGACCCATTAAACCAGGGGTGGGCAAAGTGAGGCCTGCTCTGGACCCCAACTGCTGACCTAGGAGACCCCTGACCAGTCTTCCCTACCACCACTCATTTTTTTAAAAAATGGCATGATTTGGGGGCTAATTTTTGCCCCAAAATCTCTCAGAAGCCCCCCCCCAATACATGAAAAACATGAAAAAGTTCTCCATCCCCACAAGCACCCCAAAACCCTTTACGATCTCCAAATACTTCTACTTTCTTCTGTAGTCATTCTCAAAATAGTAACAGAAAGAGGTATGTCTTCATTTCCTCTTGCCATTTTGAGAAAGTGTAGAGGAAATAACTCCATTATCCTTCTGGAGTCCCTCTCAAGATGACCACAGGAAGAGACACACCTTCACTTCCTATTCCTATATTGAGAAGATTTGCAGGGGAAAACTGAGGTACTTGGGCTTGTGGGAGGGTGCAGCCCATAGAAGGGCCTGTGAAATGATCCACAGTCCCCACAGAGTTGCCCATCCCTGTGCTAAATAAATGAGATTTACCTACATGTTGGCCTATCATTCAACAATCAATACAGAGGGTCTACTTTAGTTCAAAGCAACCAAAAGGATTTGGACCCCTTGGTTTCCATCAGTTGCTTCTGTTTTTAAAAAAAATCAAGTTTTTTTAAAACCACTTGTGGGAGTCAATCACCCTCATGCACACATCCTTCAGAAGCAGTGGCTCATCTATCATTTTGCTCCAATTAAGACTGCCCCAAAAGTTACAGAATCACAGAGCTGGAAGGGTTCAGAAGGGCTATCTAGCCCAGCCCTCAGCCATGGAAGAATACAAAAATAAAGAAGTCCTGAAGGATGCCCATCCAACCTCTGTTTAAAAACTCCCAAAGGAAACTCCACCACCTCCAAGGCAATTTATTCCATTGTTGAACAACTCTTACAGTAAAAAAAAAAAAAATTCTTCCTAATGTTTAATGTCTGGTATACATATATAAGAAAATCTACATCATGCCTTCCAACATTTCACAGATGAAAAAGGGAATTCAGATGGCCAATGAACATGAGAATACAGCCAAGATGGCATAAGTTATTCACAAGGAAGAACACACAAGCCAAAAGAGGCTGCAGCAGACTCAACTTTTGTCTAAAGCCCTTTCCGCACGGCATTTGCCATGTGAAAGGGTGCCTGGAGCGTAGGACGATTGTGAAGAGCGATCTGCATGATGCACTCACAATCGCACGATGTTCCAGGGGCCGGCAGGCACCGATCGTGCACCTTTTCATTTTCAGCTAGAAGCCGAAAATGGTGTGCGATCATGCATTGCTCCCAGGCCCCGTGCACACTCACACTTCCTGCCCAGCGCAGCCTGGGAAACTCCCAGGCTGCACTGCAGAAGGAAGAGGGGGGCTCTCATGCAAGCAGGCAGCTCGTGCAGAGCCGAAGGATCCCGGATGCGAGAGCCTCTCGCCAGAGTCTGCTCACGCGATCCCCGCACCCCAGCACCGGAAGAAAGTAAGGTGCAGAAAGGGCTTAAGTCTACAGGAAAAGGTGAGAGGTCCTTTCCTCTCCCCCCTCTGCTGAGTTAACTGACTGCAAACTACTTTTGTACTTCGAACTCAGTTTGTGTCAACCAAAGTAAGATGAGGACAACAAAGGAGAAACTGGGACATTTTAAAAGCAGCTTAAGAAGTGGAAAGACAAAGAATTGAGACTGTCCCAGCCAAATCAGGAGAGTTAGAGGATATGCTGCAAGAAGTTAAGTATGCAATGGGATGGAGGGAAGGAGCTGCGGAAAAGACAGACTAGAAAAAACCTTGTGTTTAGCCCCTAATGGCTCAAGTGCATGCCTAATCTTCATAAGGCACAGTTGCCAAGAGCTGAGGAGGAAAGAATTGCAGATATTGATTCAAAATTGCTGGCCAGAGTTTTGACTGCAGGCCTCCACATTTACATAATATGACAATGTTTAAAATGGAAGTGGTCTGTATCAGAAGGTAACACTACAATTACACTGCATTCCTACACACCCTTACCTGGAAGTCAAGTCCCCAATGAAGCCAATGTTTTTGAATGGCATGTCCAGAACTATACTGTTATGTGTCCTTCATCTGGAATGTGACATCTTTGACCATCACAGACTTAAACCAATTTAACAATCATTTCTCCCCTGTCCATGACACATTGGAAACTATTATTCATTAAAAAGAGTTTCAGGACCTCCCAAAGACATGAAAGGTATACTAACACTTTAGGATCTACCATGTAGATATGCCCTTTATTGTTTTTCAGAGAATCATACAATTATGGCGTTGGAATGGACCATAAGGACCATCTAATCCAACCCACCATGAGGAAGGAATGAACAACTACGGCACTCCTGAGAAATGTCCATCCAACCTCTGTTTAAAGTTCTCCAAAAAAGAAAAGTTCATTCCTCCAAGGCAGTCTATGCCCCTGTCAAACAGCTCTTACAGTCAGGTCATTTTTTCTAACGTCCAGATGAAATCACCTTTAAGGGAATTTGAATCAATTTGTTCATATCCTAGCCCCAGAGGCAGCAGAAAACAAGCTTGCTCCATCTTCTATGTGACATCCCATTAGATATTTAAAGAGGACTGTCATGTCACTTCTCAATCATCTCTTCTCCAAGTAAAATATATCCAGATCCCTTATCCATTCTTCACAAGGCTTGGTTTCCACACTACTCACTATCCTGGTTGTCATTTTCCTTGTGTGTTTGTTTTTTTAACAGGCAAACTAATGACTAAATCCATCATTGTGCTGGTGGTTAAAACCAAACCTTCTTCTTCCCCAAAAGTTCTCCACACTGCCCAAAAACAAGCTCTGGAGGTTTTCCCAGTGCTCCAGAGATGGAAGGAGTCCATGGGGATTGAACTGGGACGAGAGGGATCACACACACACCAGTTCTTCTGAGTTCTGCTCTTCTTCTGGTGGAAATCCACGACTCGGTCCTCCCTTAATATTGTCAGCCTTTTGAAACACAAGATTCAGCAGTTTTCTCTCAGGTTGTGCCAACTGTTCATCCGTTATGGTCTCAGAGTGAACAGTGGAGCCTTGAAAATATTTCCTTGTGCCAAGAATATTCACCTTTTCATACCTCTTGATTGTCATTTCCCTTGAATATGACCTGCACTTTGACACCACTATTGTCCTTTGGGGGCTCCTTTCTGCTTTGGAAAGGGATCCTAGCCAATTAGTGAGCACAGTGATTTCAAACTCTGTGTAGCCAATCAGATGTTATCAGTGTGCTGATATCACCGAGGGCAACCCAACTTGATTTAGATGCATATTGTCTGAATTAACCACACACCTGCTACCAGTCAAAGAGGAATGCAGAATGAAACAATCTACCCCCTTCCTGTCCTTACTTTCTTCTAGTTTGATTTTATTTTTGTATTTGTTCCACCATGACACTCCTTGGTTATAGAGAAAATAGCTGGATCTTCACAAGGATTTTCTGAAGAAACAGTAAGAACTACCACGGCAAAGAAAAATAATCGCAGCAACATGTTCTGCATTGTTCAGACTTCATTTGGAGTACTCTGCCCTGTCCTGGAAACCAGAGTTTAAGGCCATTTCCGCACTAGACTGTTATAGCGCTATGATTCCACTTCCAACATCCTATGGAATCCTGGGGTTTGCAGTTTGCAGTTTCGGGAGGATGTTGAAAGTGGAATCATAGAACTATAACAGTCTAGTGCGGAAATGGCTTAAGATACTGTCAAGCTGGAACATAACAAGAGATTGACCAAGGCAGTAAAAGGTCTGGAAACCACACCTTTTTACAAACAATAGGGGTAACTTTGTTTGCTTAGCCTGGAGAAGTGAAGACTAAAAGAAGTGATATGAAGCCATCTTTAAATATCTAGAGGAAAATGGAACAAGCTTGCTTTTTCTTGCCCCCGAAGAGAGGACCCAAATGAATGGATTCAAATTAAACACTGGGAAGAACTTCCTGACAGCAAAAGCTCTGATACAGGGACAGACTACTTTCAGAAGGGGCTTTTGTTGGAGGATCTGAAACAAAGGTTAAACAAAGGTTCTAAAGAAAGGCTAAAATGAGTCCTGTCAAGAAGGCCTGAGTTAACATGGGCCATTTCCGCATGAGTCTGTTATAGCGCGATGATTCCGCTTTCAACCTCCTCTGGAATCCTGGGGTTTGCAGTTTCGGGAGGGGCCGGCCGGCCCCTCCCGAAACTGCAAACCCCAGGATTCCAGAGGAGGTTGAAAGTGGAATCATCGCACTATAACAGACTCATGCGGAAATAGCCATGGTCTACATGCAATTACCGCATAAGATATAAACCAACCTACATTGCACTCACAGGATTATGCTTTTTATATAGTAATTAGAGCCCAGTTTTCCCTTTATTGCTAGAATAAGTCTGGTTATCATTATGGATGAGTGACCCCAGTCACTGCCTCTTATTCCATCCAGCAATGACCTCAGAATGGAGAGAGCAGTCAACTGGCTGCTGATTAGCCGACTAATTCCAAACACCGTCAAATGTTTCCGCACAATGCATCTTTCTTAACTTAAATGTGCGTGTCACCAAGGATCAGAGTCTTTGCCCTCATCATTGCTGAAGCTGATGTCTGTCATCTCCTTCCCAGGCATGACACTCATTAATCATTTGAATCTCCAAAGGCTTTGGGAAAGTCAAGGCCAACTATGAGTTATAGATCCACAATGGTGGTATACTATAAAGAGGGACCGCTCTCTGGAGAGTCAGAAAATTTGCTGACCAGCAAATCCAGGAGCTGCATTCTGAACTAGAGTAAACTAGAAAAACTCAGCTGAAATCTTGTGTACAGATAAGACATCCTGATATATATACACGTTACTTCAGCTGAGTTTTCCAGTTTACCCCAGTAATAAAGTACTGCATTGATTCACTAATCAGCAAATCTTCTGAGTCCAATAGAGAAGCACCACAATATACTATAACTAAGATGTGATATGGAACTGCTTCTCCCAGCCACATTGGAAAGACTAGTAAGCTATGCTCATGAATCAAAGATCCACGTTTATTTCTAAAGTATATTTCTATAAGTATATTTCTATTCCCCCATCCTGGCAGCCCAGAATCTGAATGAGAGCTCTAACTCACAAGCTCATACCTTCTATTATAATTTGTCAAATGATGCACACATGCTGGGAAAATTCCATCAAGCTAACAAATTTGATATAAGTTTTGACCATAGGTTACATGTCAGCTGGTCCTCCTTTAAGGTAAACAACCATTCTCCAATCCTTGCTAAGCAACTGAGTCCCTTGGTATAATAGAAAATGAGATATGCCATGTAACTTTTGCAGTGTCAGCTTGTTCTTCTGAAGGAAATTTCCTGAGACGAAAACATAAATGGAATACAAGCATTTTTCTGTGTTAGCCCATGCAAACAATGTTAGTTTCTTTCCCCTTCAGGTGCTGTGAGTCTGACCTTTGGTCCTATGAGATCATGGCCTCTACCATCTATTCCTGGGCCATTTCCGCACTAGCCTGTTATAGCACGATGATTCCACTTTCAACATCCTCTGGAATACTGGAGTTTGCAGTTCGGCCCCTCCCGAAACTGCAAACCCCAGGATTCCAGAGGATGTTGAAAGTGGAATCATCGCGCTATAACAAGCTAGTGCGGAAATGGCCTGTGATGGTGGTAGCACTGAAAGAAAGCCCTCTACACACACAGAAACATAGGTTCATACAGGGAGATACGGTCTGTCAGAAGGTATGGACTCAAGCTGTATAGGGTTTCATTGGTCATAACCAGTACTTTGAACTGTGCCTAGAAATAAAAGGCAACCAGTGAAGCTGCTTCAAGATGGGAGTCATATGTTCCCTGTAACTTACCAGGGTCATCACTCCAGCTGCAGCATTTTGGATCCACAGAAGTTTCCAGTTTCCAAAGACAGCCTCTTCTCCCTTGAGTCCTTTTTAATACACCGTGTTTAAAATGCCAGAGATTGAAACTGAGATGTTTTATACAAAAATGATGTTCCCTGTCCCTGAACTATCCATGTGGTTATTGGAGATATTGTTAAATTGCTTTTTACTTCAAGAAATCCCAAAGCAACATTGTTATGTGTCTTCAAGTCATCTCGGACTTATGGCAACCCTAAGGCAAACCTATCATAGGGTTTTCTTGGCAAGATTTGTTCAGAAGAAGGTTGCCTTTGCCTTCCTCTGAGGTTGAGAGAGTGCAACTTGCCCAAGGTCACCCTTGGGCTTCCATGGCTGAACAAGGATTCAAACTTACAATGGCAAAAAATGAGAAAGCACCTCCCCAAAAGAGTCTAATAATAATGCACTAATTAAACAATACAATATTCATTATTGTTCTCCAGGCCTTCCCACAGATGCTTCATATATCTTTAAGAGGTTATGAATACATATGACATATTCCAAATTCTATTTTATGTAGCCCAGTTCACATGGCAGCAAGACGTCAGAACTTCTCTTCAACTGGCAGTTCACTAGGCAGCCCTAGGCCAGTTGTCATTCTGGAATCAGTCTCTCCATCTGTAAAATTGGAATTGTACGGCAGTTGTTACTGGACAAGGCTAACCCCACTTGTTTGTATGCTCTGATCACAAAAAGAAGGTTCACCTCATTTACTGGAATCTGCACTCATCAATTCATTCAACTTTCTTGCATGTGCAACTGGTTTTACTCTAAAGAATAAAAAAGAAATCTGGTTTTTGAGGCTGCTTCACAGTGACCACCATCTCAGAATTATCCCGCCTGTGCAACCGGGAAAGATGACTCTATCTTCTAAGGAAGCTTCTGCCATAGATTTTTTTAAAAGACCAGTTTATTAAAAGTTCAGAGTTTTGAAAGAAATCTCATATCCAGTGAATCAGGGGTAAAATTTTGATCAATCAAATCATATTTGCTCAGCCTAAAAGGCATTTCCATTCAGTTATCTAAAAGCAGATCCAAAGCTGGTAGCTTGCAGGTCAATGAGGTGGTGAATTCGGTCCAAGTTTTAGGCCATACTTTAAAGTAGATATCCAAGGAGCAGAACTATAGCCCAAAAATAGGTTCATCACCTTGGATAGCTATTTTAACACTTAAACTATAAGCTGGGATGGATCCACTGTGCCCCTGTCTGTGCTATAGCTCACTCCTTGTGGTAATCTACCTAGATAGCCGCAGAAAGAGAAGGCAGGTAAGGCTTTTTCTTTCTTCTCAGATCAGTTCAAGTTGTTGGTCATTGCAGCACATTGCTGTTTTGGTGCAACATACCTAGGAAACTACTTCCACTCCCATGTTCTACCACAATTCCTGAGAGTTTGCACAGTTCTCTTGGTCAGTTTGTCTTTTCTCTATTGAGTTAGGACTAGAAGAATGTGGAAAGAAGCTTGTTTGCCGATTGATTGCTTCCCATAGAGCTGTTCCAAAGTCCAAGTTTGTAAGCTAGTGTTAAGCAGAAAAACAAAAACATGATGGTACAGTAGTTCCTGAGACTGTACTACTTTAAACTAAAGGCTGGGGATTCCTCACCTCCATTTAAAAAAAACCTCTCTAAATATATGCAATTAGCATATCTGGGATGACATTGAGCAACACCCTGAATCCTCTTTCTTAAAAGAGAAAGACTTGTCATCTTTTTCAAAAGTAATTAATTCTCCATGGAAGGGGGAACCAAAATTGCAAGCTGATATAGTACTATTCTTCCTTTCTTTTTTTAATAATTTTATTCACATTTCAACAAATAAAACAAACAATAATTTCTGCAATGTTTACATGTAATGTTATTCCTTCTTCCTTTCCTTTCTGGATTACAATTATTGATATTCCCTCTATTTATTATACCACGTATCACAATAAAATGTAAATAATCTAAGATTTGTTAGTTCCTGCTGTACATCTCTACTTTACTTGTTACATGATATTTCATTAAATGTTAACTGTAAAATAATTGTTATCATGAAAAATGTATTACCCTCTGTCAACCTTCAACCCAAATCTGTAACAATCTTCCACTCTTCGTTAATATCCTCATCTGATTTCCCTTTCAATCTCTGTGTAAGTACATCCGCATTTCTGTTTTCCAAAAAAGCTGTCCACCACTGTTCCATTGCAGGTATAGTTTCGTTTTTCCAAAATCGTGCATATTCAATACGGGCCATCGTCACCATGTACAATATAATTCTATATAGTACTATCCTTTCATGTGTTTTCTCTCAATGGCTCAAGCAATGCCAAGTTAGGGTGGCTTCCATGTCATTGGGTATTGCAAATCCATTCCAAGGTTTAAACTAACCTTTAGAGAAGCTACTCAACTGGTGAAGCCTATGCCTATTCAGCACTTTGGATAACTCCTCTAAAGTTCACCATAACACCTGGAACGGATTCACTGTCCCACTGACCTGGGAGCCATCAGCCACTCCTGGTTCCGAGTACCTTTCAGAAGCTGAGTAATTTTTAATATCTAATTTAAACTGCAGTTGCTTGATGGGGGAAACTAGGCAGTCTGAGTACTGTTTTAAAATTTGTAAAGAACATACACTCATATTGCAATCCAAACTTTGGAAGAGGGAAGGCTCCACAGCAGATTTGCCATTATTGTCCAATGGGCAGAGAGCCATCCTTAGGAAACATAGACAAAATTCGCCAAAAATGCACTGGGGACAATTGCAAATATGGTTGTTCTTTTTTGGCCATGGTGAAACACACATATTTAGTTCATCAGTTCCTAAGCAGACTTCCACAGATGTAACAACATTAACATCATCACTACTACTACTACTACTACTACTACTGTCATCATCATCATCATTTTTATTTATCTCCACCTTTTTTCCAATGCTGAGACTCAGAGAAGCTTATACATTTAAAAGATTACAGTCAAAAACATGCAAAAAACACTACAAAAAACAAGGTAAACTAAGAGCCGTATTAGAAAGATAAGCTCTAAAAAAAAATTAGAAACAATGCACAATATTGTTTAAAACAACACAGCACTTACAGCCCTTTCTTGAAAATCTTCATTTCTAAAAGCGAAAAGTGTTCCCCTGATGACAAAAGGAAAGCAAAGGGAGGACCACTCTGGCCTCCCTAGGAAGGTAATTTCAAAGCAAAGAGGCAGCCACTGAGAAGGCCCTCTCCTGTGTTCCCACCAGCCATACCTGTGAAGTTGATGGAAATGAGAGAAGGGCCTCTCCTGTGGATCTCAGGGTCCGGAGGGGCTCAGGTCGGGAGATACCGTGTGTGTCAGCCTGGACTTAAGCCACATCTAGCTTTATAGGTCATAACTAGCACTTTGAATTGGGAGCTGTTGAAACAAGTGAGTTTTGTGTTCCCTGTGGCCGGCCCCAGTTAATACTCTAGCTGCAGCCCTTTGTACCAGCTGAAGTTTCTGAACACTCTTCAAAGGCAGCCCCAAATAGAGCGCATCACAGTAAAACAATATAACCCCACCAGTATAACCTCATCCAACACAGACTACACTCCTTTCAACTGACCAGGAGCACCTCTGTCTTGTCCAGATTGTCAATTTGTTTGCCATTATCCAACCCACTACTAAAGGTAGACATTAGTTTAGAACAGAAACAGCATCCTTGGAATTAGGTGGGAAAGAGAAATAGAACTGGGTGTCATCAGCATAGTGGTTGCACCAGACCTCAAACCTCTGGACTTCTCCTAGTAATTTCACGTAGAAGTTGAGCCCTGACGGACCCCATAGACCAGTGGCCAAGGAGTCAAGGATTCCTCCAGAAAGGAAAGAAGATATTGTAAAACAGGCTTCCACGTCCCAACTCAAGAGAGATGGCACAGAAGGATAACATCATTGATGGTATCAAAAACCACTAAGACATCAAGCAGAACCAGCAGTGAAGGTGTATTGTATCCACCAAGGCAACCAAAGCTGTCCCATAACCATGTCAGACACCAGACTGACATGGAGCAAAATAATTCCTTTCATCAGGGAATCGCTACAGCTGGGAGACAATCATGCATTCTATTGCTTTGCTCGAAAATGGAATATTGGACACTGCCTGTGTCCAATCCATTACAGGGATCCAGGGAAGGCTTTTTCAGCACAGGCACAGCAACTGTCTCCTTTAGGCACGCTGGAACCCTGCCTTGTTGTAAGGAGACACTGACCACTCCTTTCATACATTTAGCCCAGAAGGGCAAGGATCTAGTGGACACGGGGTGGCTCTCACCTCTCCAAGGATCCTGTCCACATCCTAACACTGGACAAATTGAAAATAATCCATTATTACTGGATAAGCAAGGTGCAAGGTTACATTCCTCTGGGACTGTATCAACTAAGGCATCTAAATCAGAATGGATCTTAGTGACATTATCAATAAGTGGTGCACAAATTCTTCACAGTGGGCTGTTGAGTGATCTTCTCTTTCTTTTTGGAGACTAGAATGTAACGGCCCTTTGACCACTCACAACAGTGCCACTGGATGGCTCCTCACAGATGCAATTGTGGCAGAAAAGAATCATTTCTTGGCTGCCCACACTGCCATGGAGTTGAGCTTCAGGTATGTTCTAGCTCACGTTCGGTCAGACTCATTCCAAATCTTCCATCAACTTCACTCTAGTCTTCATCTCACTCATTTCATCACCACCAGCTTCTCAGAAAATGAGGGGGCTGGTTCAGCTTCACTCCATGAGCAGCGATGTTCAGGAGTTATTGTGTCCACTGCCCTGGCCATTTCCCTACTCCAGAGGTCAACCAAGGTTTGACAAAATCACCTGCCACAGTTACAGGAAAATCTCAAAGAACCATTCCCAACAGGGTAGTCTCAGCATGAATCAGGAAGTCCCCAAACATCACAAGGTGAAAGGACCTCAGCACAGCTACACAGCTACCCCAACTACCTCAGGAAGAGAAACTGCTGTACACTGGGGTGAGGGATAACACCAGCAGGATCCCTATTCTGTTCCAGCCACCCCTCTTTAGGTATACACACTCAAAATCTGCAGAATGTGCGCATATCACAATAGGCCACCACAACTCCACCTCCCCACCCCCACCCCCAGGTCTCACCTGCTGCTGCATAGAAAAACCACAAGAGATTAACCCCCACTGCAACGCCAGCATCATCCAACCAGTCTCTCTGGTTGGCCAAGTTGGCATGCTCACCCAGAATGAAATCCTGGATGGCTGTTGTTTTACCATTCACTGACCTGTCATTAGCTAGTGGTGTTTTCCACCTAGGGGGACTGTCACCAAGGCTATCTAGGCTATTTGACTTGGGAGACAGTCTGAAGTCAACAAGGACCCTGTTACACTTCCCTCCTCCATGATATTCTAATTTTCTCCTTCTTCTTCCCTGTATGACCCCAGTGGCTGCTCTCTGAATCTGCTCACTGCCTCCCCACCCTGGAAAATACATCCTTCCTTTATTGGCCAGGAAAAGCACTTGCTGTTAAAAACATCCAAAACAACAGACAAACAGGCAGATGGTATAAGCAAAAAAAAATAGGCCCTCACCCTTGTGTACCCCCAAAGTGGCTCACCAAAGGGGCACCTCCTCTTTTGTGTCACCCCTTTCACGGGCAGCAGACTTGCTCCCTGCAAGTGCCCTGCTTTGATGGCTCAGACAGGCAAAACAGCTGTGCTGGATAGTGGACAGTACCTGCTGAGTCAAGGGCCCTTTTCGCACTACAGTGTTAAACTGCTGCTATTCCACTTTCAATGCCATGTGGAATTCTGGGGTTTGTAGTTTACTGAGACCAAAGAACTCTCTGGCTGAGAATTTGAAGTGCCCTTCCCTAAACTACAAACCCCAGAATTCAATAGGAGGTTGATAGTGGAATAGCAGCACTTTAACACTGTAGTGCGGAAATGGCCAAGGCTTCAGTCCTGCAAAGAGTGGCACGAGTGAAACAGGGGTTCAAGGCAGCAGCAACAGATAGCAACTTCTTCTTCCCTCCAGCCTCCAGATGATCTCTGTGTTCCTCTCTCACTAACCCATTTTATGTGAGCCTATGTCCTGTTATTCAACCCAGCTAAAGTACAGTCAGTGAATCGACTAAGTTTACCTAGCTTTGGATTCACAATTCTGCAACTGATCCAATGGGTCTGCTCTAGTTGGGACTAACCAACAGAGTTTTAGCCATGTAGTTGCTCATTGTTGGATGGCGTGCAACTTTTTTGTCAGTACCTTCAGTGTACCCCTTGATTCACTGCAATTGCAGAAACAGCCACTGTGCACCCCCCCCCGTTGCACAACTAGACAATGAACAGACACATTGGCAGACACACAATCTGTTGTGCAATGTCGGTATTGAGAGAAAGGGTGATGTACCACAACCACTGTGTCACTACATGAGTGTAGATTTACACTATCCAGGCATGATATAGAATCTTGACCACCAGGTTCCACTCTTGTCTCAGCATTCTACCACTTGCACAATGTAGGTCAAGTCATTAACCTTGGGCATCAATTTGAAAGCTCACAGCTAAGGTAGCATAGCGATTAGCATTTCAAGCTAGGATCACAGAGCAACTCCAAGTTCAAATCCCCACTCAGCTACAAAACCTCACAAGGGGACCCAAGGCTAGTTCCTTGGACTTGTTAACCACTCAACAATCACTTGTACTGAAAGGTGAACCAAGCCCAGTTTAAATGGACAGTTAAGTGCTCCGGATATAAGTAGCATGCAACTAGCAGTTTCAGATAAATGAGGGCAGAAGAGCAGGGAGAATGCTGAAGAGTTTCTTCCCACCACCCAGCTCAATATGATTTGGCCAAATACACTTATATATTTTGCTAGTTGCCCCCCTGCCCCACTGTAAATAAATATGTAAAAACAGGCTTTCGCCTTTCATGAGTCTGGTCCCCTTCTCAACTTTTCCTCTCCTCCCCTCTCCACCCTTAAGAGTTGAGGTTTTACCTCCTGAAAACCAAGGCATTCTGAAGGTCAGGCAAATGGATACAATTCCATTCCCAAATCAGAACTATTTCAATGGAGAAACATTCAGAAGCATTCATGAGTGATTCAGCCTACTTTGAGAGAAACAGAATCCACAGACTATCCTCAGCTTTTGCCGTTTTCTTTCAGAATAACAACCTCTTTGGGATTAGTTAATAAAATATCTCCCTGGAACACGCCAGTTTGCAAAATGGCAGGGCTCCAAAATGCAGTGCACCCAGCTGGGTTTTCGGTGCCACTGCTAACACAAAACCACAAGGCTCTGGGTGGAAATACAGAAGACCCAAGTCAGCAGATTTCAGATGCCATTTTGAAAAAACAAAGGAAGAAATAAAGAAAGTGGTGGCACGCCAACCAAAACACATCTCAGGTGTCATCCCCAGCTCTGATAACTGTCTGGGGCCACACCAATGTCAACAAGCAGCTGTGGACAAAATTCAGATTCTTCCAGGTAAACACCCAGATTGGTATCATATCCTTGTTTATGTTGGAATAAGCCCCACAGAAGACAGGAGAGCTTACTTCTGTCTGCATAAACATGTATAGATTTGGGCTCATACTCAATTTTTAACACTTCAGCATACACAGTCTCCCACATACACACAAACACACAGAGAAAGATTCACATCTAACTACAACTATTGTTTATCTGTAAACACAGTTATGAGGAGATGACTGTTAAATCCATGCGATACGCATATAACTTATCAGGTCTTACATAAAACCAACTTGTGATTGATTAATGTTGCATTATTGTGTTCAGTTATTGCATTAACGTGGCATCTTTTTTTAATCTCTTCATCTTCTTACAATTTAATAAAACAAACATAGGACTAGCAGGCTCATTTCAGCTGAGCAACTAAGATGCAGCCACAAGCACCAGAATGTCAACATCTTGTCTCCTGCTGCTTGTATTACACATGCACACACACACACACACACACACACACACACACAGGTTCTTGCTGCAAAAGCCTCCAACTCTAGTTTGATTTTTTTTTTCCCCTCTCCTTTCTAGAGTCATCTCTCAAGCATCCAGCATCTGCAGTGCGAGGAGGAAAAGATGGCAAATGACAAAGATGTCTCAGATCTACCCTACCCTAGCAAGCATCAAACGAAAACAGAGGTGATGAATGCATGTAATCTAAAATTTGGGGGGCGGGGGGAATAGGAGGATGAGCCTGTGTACCAGAAAGATTTCTCTGCCATTCCAAGCTTTGCAGTATCGCTATGGTGATACCTAGCAAACACAGAGCAAAAAAACAACTAGGCAGCAATGCTTCTCCACATTTTCAAACTGAGCAAATCCAGAACAGCAACCATAGAAATCATAGTCCTTATAGACACAGACTATAGGAGGTGAAGCATTTCGTGTACACTAAACCAATTCAAAAAAAGACCCTGTGTTACCGCAAACGTAAGCATGGATGAATACTGGGGTTCTGTTCCCTGCAGTAACCCAAATTCAGTGGCTTGCGTCTTAGGTTCTCAGTTTTCCCCGGAGGTATATTGGGTCTAAGGGTGACCAATGGTGTGGACGAATACAGCAAAGGTTGGAAAATACCGTGAACATCAAAAGTGCTATACCAATGGTAAATTTATAGCTGCAAGAAGCCTTTGGGATAGAAATGCTACATGCCAGTCTATCCTTGCACCTTATTCTTCCAAATGTTTGCAAAGGAAGCCACCCAGATGGAAGAAGACTGACCACTGGTACCTGTCATTGAACTGGAAGATATGAGGAGGAAAGAGGATGAAGACACAAGCCTATCAAACATGCTTTCCAATGCATGCCTTAAAAACAACCTCACTAGTTCAGACCACCTAGCTGCTTTTTGTCTGCCACCAGCAGAGCTGGGTATGTTTAGCCTGCAGAAGACAAGGTTAAGAGGCGACATCATAGCTATGTTTAAATATGTGAAGGGACGTCATATGGCAGATGGGGCAATCCTGTTTTCTGCTGTTCCAGAAAACAGGACATAGAGCAACTGGCTTCAAATTTCAGGAAAAGAGATTCCATCTAACCATTAGAAGAACTGCCTGACGGTAAGAGTGGTTTGACAGTGGAATACACTGCCCTGGAGTGTGGTGGAGTCTCCTTCTTTGGAGGTTTTTAAACAGAGGCTAGATGGCCATCTCTCAGGAATGCTTTGATAATGTATTCCCACATGGCAGAAGGTTGGACTCAGTGGTCTTTGTGGTCTCTTCCAACATTATGATTCTATGTCTTCCCCCCCCCCCCAAAACAGGGCAGGCTAGCACAGAGAAAATGAACAGCCATGTGTAAGAGCTCAAAAAGACTTTCAGTCAAATCATGCTAAAAAACAACATCGACTTAGATCTGCAAGAGCACACAGCTACGTAAGGGATAAATGAAGACTGCACACAGTTGAAATGGTTAAGTTGCATTGCCTTTAGTTGGGATTTAAGCAGCTTCTCTGACTCTATCTGTGCTAGAGGTCTCTCACCATCCTATGCTGAGGCAATGAGTTCCACACGTGAATTGTGCATTTCATAAAACGAGCTATCCCTTTGCTTGCTCTGACTATGTCACTTATCATTCTCAATGGATGACTCTCAGGTGTGCTTTTTTATGATGTGTGACAGAAAGGATGAGTCATTTTTTTCTACCCCACCAACCTACCCAGTTTTGCACATCCACTTTCACCTTCTGTTTTTACCAAGCTATAAATCAATGACGAATCAACAATTCACGCACACATGTCCCTTGCATGCCAGCAAGGCACACTGGAGAGCCACAATGACTGGTCATGTTTTTGGGGAGAGAATGCCCACCTACAAGTGCACGGCCCTACCAACACACAGGCGGAAAAGGGGATATGGGAGAGACACAAAAATAATGGGGGGGGTCAGTTTATTTATTTATTTATTTATTTTGCAACTGGGGGACTGGACAGCTCCCGAGGCTTCCCTGACAGAGACAGATCTGAGCAGGATGGATAGGGCAGATAAATATGGTGGAGACAAGAAAGAAAGAAGCAGAGAAGGAGTTAAGATCAGTAATTGGCAAGCTGGAGAGAGAAGGATGCTCAGGAGGAAGGGATGCTGGTGTTGAAAGGGAGCTCTCCAGCACATCTCCAGGCACAGATGGCTTGAAGGTGGAGCACCTGAGAAAGGTGACAGAGGGAACGAAGGGGCAGGGAGAGATGGAGGTGGAGAGGCCAGGGAAGGCCCTTGGGTGCTGTCAACACAGGGAAAGGTAGCCGATAGAGCAGGGAGAAAGAGAGAAGGAAAGACAGGAAGGCACAGGCGACAGATGGAGAACGGGGATCCCAAAGGGAAGAGGCAGAAAAGAGGCTGGGGGGATGCAGGAATAGAGGGATGGATGGGATGCTGGTATAGAGGGAGGGATGGAGGGATGGAGGGATGGACAGATGGATGGGATGCTGGTATAGAGGGAGGGAGGAAGGGAGGGAGGGATGGGATGCTGGTATAGAGGGAAGGATGGAGGGATGGAGGGATGGATGGGATGCTGGTATGGAGGGAGGGAGGGAGGGAGGGAGGGAGGGATGGGATGGGATGGGATGGGATGCTGGTATAGAGGGAGGGATGGAGGGATGGATGGGATGCTGGTATGAGGGAGGAGGGAGGGAGGGAGGGAGGGAGGATGGGATGGGATGCTGGTATAGAGGGAGGGATGGAGGGATGGATGGGATGCTGGTATAGAGGGAGGGATGGGGGGGCGATGGATGGGATGCTGGTATAGAGGGAGGGAGGGAGGGAGGGATGGATGGGATGCTGGTATAGGGAGGAGGGAGGGAGGAGGGATGGGAGGTGGATGATGGATGGGATGCTGGTATAGAGGGAGGGATGGAGGGATGGACAGATGGATGGGATGCTGGTATAGAGGGAGGGAGGGAGGGAGGGATAGATGGAGGGAGGGAGGGATGGGATGCTGGTATAGAGGGATGGAGGGATAGATGGATGGATGAATGGACGATGGATAGGATGCTGGTACAGAGGGATGGAGGGATGGATGGATGGAGAATTACAGTAGGTAGTTAGAGGGCTGAGGCATGACAGTGTGCTTGTGTTAGGAAGGCGAGAAGGTCGAGATGAATAACGGGAGGCGATGTAGGAAAGAAGGATGGGTTATAGCAAGGATGGGCTGCTGGGGGGGGGCAGCTGGTGCCAGGCTCCCGGGGAGGGAGGGAGGCGAGATCGGTGGCCGCAGCCGAGGGAGGGCGGGAGGCAGCCTCGCCTTGTCGCCCCCTCCCCTCCCCTCCCCTCCCCACCGCGGGCGCTGCGGTCCCTTTCCCCGATCCCCCCCCCGGCCCCCTCCTCCCTTGACTCACACGTAAGCGTGGTAGATGAACGCCCAGCCCCGGGGCCTCTCGAGCACGTTGTAGAGGAAATTCTGGAGCTTGCGGTAGAAGGCGTTCCTCTTGGGCGGCTTCCCCCGGAGACGGCCGAGCGGGGCTTGCTGAGGATGGAGCCGCGCTTGCCCCCGGCCCCGCCGCCGCCCCCGCCGCCCCCGCCGCCGCCGCCCTCGGAGCCGGCGATCAGGAGCGCCCCGTCGCGGGTGGAGTCCGGCGGCCCGGCGTCCAGCCCCACGAAGCCCACCTTCAGCTTCTTCTCGCCCGACGCCCCCGGGTACACGCCTCCGTTGCGCGACTTCTGCACCATCCTGACGCCCTCGCGCCGACGCCGCCGGGCGCGCGCTCATCACAGGGGCCGCCGCCGGCGCCGCAGAGCCCGCCGCGCGGGGGGAGCCGGGCGCCCCGGGGCCCGGCGGGGGCGGCGGCATGGCCGGCGAGGGGGGGGCACCCGGGGCGGGAGGGATCGGGGCCGCGCGAGGCTCACGCCTGCCTCGCCTTTGCAAAGGAGCGGGGGGCGGGGGAGAAAGCGGCGCGGAGCACCAGAAGCGCCGCAACCCGATCGCCGGCTCGCTCTCGCTCTCGCTCTCTTCCAGTCTCTCTCTCTCTCTCTCCCCCCCTTGCCTTTTTGGCGCAGCTCCGCCCTCGGCCGCCGCCCCTCTCGCCCTCCCTTTTAACTCTTCCCGCGCCTGGGGGCTCCCGCCGCCGCGCCTCCTGGCCAGGCGGCTGGTCCGCAAGGGCTGGAGTGCGGTCCTTCTGCTTCCAACATCGAGGGGATGCTGGGCTTTGCAGTTGAGGGAGGGGCCTTCTTTCCCCGCAAAACCAGCCGGCCCCTCCCGAAACTGCAAACCCCAGGATTCCAGAGGGTGTTGAAAGTGGAATCATCCCGCTATAACAGCCTAGTGCGGAAATGGCCTATGAGTGCAATGATTGGAGTGCTATGATTCCACGGAGGCCATTTCCGCACGAGCCTGTTCTAGCGCGATGGTTCCACTTTCCACCTCCTCTGGAATCCTGGGGTTTGCAGTTTAGGGAAGGACCTTGTTTCCGTGCGAAACTCTTAGAGTGCTATTATTGGAGTGCTATTATTCCACTTAGAGTGCTATTATTAGCGTGCTATTATTCCACTTTCAACATCCTATGGAATCCTGGGGGTCTGCAGTTTCGGGAGGGGCCTTTGAACCCATTGGCCTTTGAAGCCCCTCCCGAAACTGCAAACCCCAGGATTCCATAGGATGTTGAAAGTGGAAGCATTGGGCTATAACAGCCTGGGGCAGAAATGGGCAAGGGATGGGAGAGGGGGAAAGAAGCATCCTCCACCCCGTTCCCACTCCCTCCCCTCCCTACAAGGTACCATCTAACCCATCAGGGTGGGGTTTTCCTGGCAGGTCAGGCAGGTCTTTGAGACACTGGAGGGGTAAAGGGCTGAACGCGCACCCTGGCAATACACAGTTGCACCCATGCCCCAAAAAAAAAAAAAAAGTCATGCCTCAAGGTATACACATCCAGCCCCACTATCTGCCAGAATCCCTTCTTTGCACTTTATGTTCCCCGCAAGGGACCACCGAAACGAATGGCATGCAGGGTTGACACTCAAGAAACAGAAACAGCACCTTGAGATGTGGATTTCAGTTAATCTATCTGTGGATTTCTCTGTAAAATGAACTCATTGTCTATACTCATAAATTATATGATGTGCATGTTTCTATGGCCATTTCCGCCCTACACAGTTATAGTGCTATTATTCCACTTTCAGCATCCTATGGGATCTGGGGGTTTGCAGTTTAGGGAGGGGCATTTAGCATTCTTAGCCAGAGAGCTCTTTGGCCTCAGTAAACTACCAACTCCAGAATTCCAGAGGATGTTGAAAGCAGAATAATAGCACTATAGTGGTGTAGGGTGGAAATGGCCTATATTTAGGAAGGGCACACATCCCAAAATATGAGGGAAGGGGATCTACTGAATCCTGGGATTTGTAGTTTAGGAAGGTACTAGAAGCATCTGGAGGAGAATTCTAAATCTGCCTCTATAAATTGCAGGTCAAGGAAACTGGTGTTGTGTCAGAGGTGTTGTCAGTGCAAACAAAATTGTGCCCCCAGACAAGAATCGTGACCCCCCCCCATGAAATTTTCCTTCTGGTTTTCCAGTATTGCAATAGCTTGAAACTTTAGTTGAGCATTTAGAAACAGAGTTTAAGCGTCCAAAGAAAAGTGACGCAGGAAGTTACAATCACAAGAGTTCTAAGCATGAACAATTTTCAGTGCCTCACTCTCTGCAGTACTAGAAATTTGGGCACTAGTGGAAATGTGGGCACTAGTGGAAATTTCATTCTGTGCGGGACGAAATTCTTATGGAGGGACAACATTTCAGGAGACTAGAGTTCAAATCCCTGCTTATTCATTGGGTGACTTTGGGTAAGTCGTACTTTCTCAGAAGCTTAAGTGGAAGGCAGTGGCAATCTCTGAATAAACTTTGCCCAGAAAGGTTGCCATAATGTTGCCACAAAACTGCCTCTTCCTAAGCTATGGAGCCAATAAAAACAACTCAGAGATGAGTGAAGTAAAAAAATAATAATTAATAATTATGATTGCACAATTGGACTGAATGAACTCTCGCTCTGAAATAAGTTGGTGCTGAATATGATTTTCATCTAACATTTATATACCCTCAGCAATTTTTCATACATTGGATAAAACTCACACTGACGTGAACTACAGATTCAAAAACTGCATAGTTTGCTTATCTCTGTCCCAAAATCTTGTTTTTCAACTCTGTATTGTACCAAGAGTACAAAGGTCACTTTGCCTTCCTCTTATTTCTTATTTCTAGCTGGTAGAACCTGTCTCTTACAAACAGTATCCATTTGCTTCGCCACGAACCCGTATTTTGCTAAGAGACACATTTCAATTCTCCATGTGCTAAATATTTTTCAACTACTGAAAACAATTTCTTAAAATAATTTCTGATGTGCTGTCAATAAGTTGGAGCTGACTTGATAGCACTCAAGAACAAAAGTGCAGATCCCAGGATTCCACAGGATGTTGCTATGTTACCCTGTATGTTGGGGGTCCCGGGAGGGGCGCCCAATTTACCAAATAAAAACACCAGATGGGGGAAATTAGACTCGAGCACTCTCTCAGGCTAGCGAGAGGCAGGGTAACGTTAGCTGGGATCTTTTACCCTATGTCTACAGCGTCAGGTCAGAAGAGCAGTCAGACAAGTTCTAAAGCAACAAATAATATTTTTATTATGGACAAACAACACGAAAGACACGACATACACTAACTAACTGATTAATAGGAATGAAGAGTTTAGGGGGAATGGGTAATACGACACCTGGTCTCGTAGTCCTGGAGAGAAGGGGAGGTCAAGGGGAGGAAAGCTCAGCGCAGTTTGCTGAGGGGCGACTTGCTGGACAAACCAACAGCAAAGCAGGATAGCAGTCCGGAGTGTTCCAAGAAGGGAGGCAGGCTCAGTTATTGAGAACTGAGGGGAACCCCAGGATTCCAGAGGATGTTGAAAGTGGAATCATCGTGCTATAACAGGCTAGTGCGGAAATGGCCTAAGTAGACTGCAGGAGTGAATGAATGAATGAATGAATGTCTCACCTACAGTGCATACCTGTCCCAATGCACCTGTGCAGTTAAATGAGGGAAGAGAACGTGGAAGGTGATGTGCCTTAGAGTTTGGGCTTAAAACAAGCTGACTGGACTGAATTTGTTTTACCTGAATTAGTCCCCTACCTTGGAGCAACGGGAGGAGGAAGAAAGCAGTTGCAGTCTTGCCATCACCAGAAAGAAGGAGTTTCATTTGCCTCCTTAGAAGAGGGTGTGTGAAGGGGAGCAAGAAACTGGAATTTTGGAGTACTGATGTGGCTTGAAGGAAGGGTTTCGTTCCCTGCTTAAATGGAGGTGTCATGGAGATACCACAGAAAGCTTTGCAATAAATAAATAATAAAAATAAATAAATAAAATAAACTGCGGCAAGGGTGACATATGCGCAGCACTGGAAAGAAAAGAAACATATTGATATAGAAGAATGGAAGTTAAAAGTTCTGGATATGATAGAGATGAAAAAGTTAGCATTTTCTTCAAAGAATAAATCTATCCAGAACTTTGAGAAAGAATGGAAAAGAGTATTGGATTGGGTAAGGATATAAATGTATGAGAAATCACAGAAGAAATAATGTAACTGTTCTTCTCTCTGTAAGATGGAAATTGTGTTTGTAACGGAATGGAAATAGGCAATTTCAACTGGAAGATTTAAGCATGGAAGTGTGTAGGGGGGTATTTTTGAGTCAAACTTTCAATTAAAAATTATATAAAAAATAAATAAATAAATAAGTAAGTAAATAAATGGAGGTGTCATGATGGGGAGAGAACAACTGGGTTACCTATAACAGTACCAGAAGGAGTAACTATGCTAAGCAGTGAAAAAAAGTAAGAAGAACTTTCTGATGTCTTAAATTCTGCTCATTGTCAAGAACTGAGTGGAAAGAAAGAAATCAATTGATGTTTCTTTATTTATTGCTTTTTCATCTGTTGCTGTAAACTGCCACCAAGGTTTACAGTGGGATATCTAGAAAACAACAATAATGACCACAGATGACTTACATAATTTTAATGTAAACAATGGAGACACTGAAATTGTTAAAGGTTTTCTACCCCATGGCCCAGACATCAATCAGAAGGGAGACTGCAGTCAAGAAATTAGAAGAAGACAAGGGCTTGGAAGGGTAGCTTCCAAAGAGCTAAGAGAATGTCAAGATATATCATAGAATACTAAAATGAGGTTTGTCCATGCCATCGTATGCCCAATATCTATGTATGGTTGTGAAAGCTGGATGGTGAGGAAAGCTGATCGGAACAAAATCAACTCCTCCAAAATATGGTGCTGGAGAAGAGTTCTGCAGATGCCCTGGTCTGCTAAAAGGACAAATGAATGGGGTCCTAGAGCAAATCAAGCCTGAATTCTCTCTAGAAAACAAGATGACTAAGCTGACATTGTCATACTCTGGACGTATCCTGGGAAGGCATGACTCACTAGAAAAGACACTGATGCTTGGTAAGGTAGAAGGCAGTAGGAAAAGAGGAAGACCACATTACAGATGGATAGACTCAATCAAGGAAGATACGTCCCTAAATGTGCAAGATCTGACCAGAGCAGTTGATAACAAGGTGACTTGGGGGGTCCCTCATCCATATGGTCACCATAAGTCAAAGTCAATTTGAGGGCAGTTTTTAAAAACTTTGGGGGGAAACTAGAAGACCCAAGAAAACTGGAGACTTTGGGCAAGACTCTTAGATTTAGCAACCCTAACATAGTCAGACTTGCAAGCTACAGGAAAGGTTCTAGAAGCTAACAAGGCTCCTGCTACCCAACCTGAAGCTAGGTTGAAGGCACAAAAGCAAAAGTTTAAACAAATAGCCTTATTTCACCAAAGTGTTCTGCCACCAAAGCAATGCATTATTCCTGGTGTGGGATCAGTGCACAATGTCATTGCTCACCAGCCACTATTCCAATCCATTTTAAATGGGCCTTTTTCACAATGAAAATATAGTCAACCCTCCACATTTGCGGGGATTCACTTTTGCAGATTTGATTATTCACAGATTATTTGCTGACACCTCTGCTGCCTCCCTATGCCATTTTTAATAGGGACTGCAAGCCTCATGAAACTACAAATGAGGCTTCCAAGTCCCTATTAAAAATGGTGTGGGGCAGCAGTGGAGCTGGCAGGAAGCCCCACCAGCCACCCACTTCTGCCTTGGGAAAGAACTCTGATGCCTCAAAGGAATTCACAGTGGGTTGAATACAGTGATCATACTTTTTTGTGTGTGTTAAAAATGGTTTGAGAGGGCCTAGAGTTATTCACTTTTTTTTCACTTTAACAAGGGTCCTGTGCCTTTAAACCTAATGAATGTGGAGGAATGACTATAATCCAGTAACGACCAGCCTTCCCACAACAATCCAATTAAATGTAAGAGTGCAGATTCCGCATAGCACTTTCTTCTGCACCTGATCCATTAGTTGATTTCCAGGATATCATTCCCTGAGAACATTACTATGCAGGTACAGCAATTTTTTTTTTAATAACATGGACCAATCACGGAAAAGGACTTGGCAGTGATGCTGTAATATGGAGGAAAACACAATGTGAATAACTTGACTAATCCACTAATGTTGAAAGATAGAGCACTAATACCTTGATACCATCATAGGAATGGCTACAGTGGGATTCCAATGGAACCACGCGGGGATTGAGGTATGGTGTGATAAGGCCCAAAGAAATTTCTCAGGGTTAGGTGTAAGCCTTAATGCTAAAAGCTAAAAGCATTAAGGAAATGGGGAAAGTGGAAAGACAGAAGAGGAAAAAGCTCCCACACATCCCTCCTAAGAAGCCAAAACATTCCCATAAGAAAGAAAAAGCTTACTTCATCTCTTCGTCTTTACTGTAACAATGCTTTGTCAAGATTAACAGTGGAGCAAGAGGAAGGAACTGACATACCACCACTGAGCACTCCTTGCCTAAGAAAACCCTATGAAATTCATAGCATTGCCATAAATTGATAGGTGACTTCATGCGCACATGCGCACACACAGAAACAAGCTCTGGCAACTACAAATGACCCCTTTCATGCCACTGGACAGCTGTATAATGGTGGTCTGTGGACCAAAGACCCTGCCCCCATCTACCTACTCTAATTACCTGCACAGTACAATTAATATTTCAGATAAAAATACATCTCTCATATGATCCAGACCTACAGGCACAGAGTTTTATGCTCTTATGCATGATTTCTGGCAGTCTCAGAATCTAGAGGGACCAGTGGATAGAAAAGGAAAGTTGTTCTATTTCCATCATCCATGACAGTGCAATTGTAGGAGAATACATAATATTCTAAATATGGTTGTTCAAAGATTTATAGACTAGCTTTGGGATACCTGCCATTTTATTTTCAAGTCTTCCAACATCTTTACTGATAATTCCTTCCACTGAATGTGTGCTATTTTTCTAGTGCTATAGCATATGCCAGATTTATATTTGGTCAGCTTTCTACCCCAATTTTCTCTGTTCCTCCAGATAACAAGACTTGATAATATTCCCAGACTGAAAACATGAGATGGCTCCTGTACCATAGAATCATAGAGTTGGAAGAGACCATAAGGGACATCTAGTCCAACCACGTTCTGCCATGCAGGAATATACCATCAAAGCGTTCCTGACAGATGGCCATCCAGCTTCTGTTTAAAATCTCCAAAGAAGAAGACACCACATTCTGAGGCAGCATATTCCACTGCCAAACTACTTTTACCAGCTGGAAATTTTTTCCTAATATTTAGATGGAATCTCTTTTCCTGAAGTTTAAAGCCATTGCTCCATGTACTAGTCTCCGGAGCAGTGGAAAACAGACTTGCTCCATCATCCATATAACATCCTTTCAGATATTTAAACATAGCTGTCATATCGCCTCTTAACTTTCTCTTCTCCAGGCTAAACATCCCCAAGCTCCTTAAGTCACTCTTCATAGGGCATTTTTCCAGGCCTTTTTGGTCACCCTCCTCTGGACATGTCCAAGCTTGTCAATATCTTCCCTGACCTGTGGTGCCCAGAACTGGACACAGTATTCCAGGTGGGATCTGAACAAAGCAGAATAGAGTGATACTATCATTTCCCTTGATCTAGAAACTGTACTTCTATTGATGCATCCCAGAATCACATTGGCTTTTTTAGCTGCCACATCTCACTGCTGACTTGCATTCAGCTTGTGATCTACTTAGATACCTTTCACAAGTGCTGTGGTCAAGCCAGGTGTCACCCAACCTTTAATAATTATGTAGAAGAGGCAATTTCAGTAGGTGTTGCTTAGATAACAAGCAGTGCCTGCTGAAATTCTCATTTTATGCCACAATGGGAGGAGCTGTTATCTCACTGGAAAAACCCTATCCCAGGGTCTACAATTTTGATATTAAAATATGATTCAATGTGCCTGAGAGGTCACCCGGATGGGCACATAGGCAGCAATGGTCAAAGATCAAAAACCAGGTCAGGCCAGTAAAATCCCCCATCACGTAGCCCCAGGAGACCTCAAGCTGTGCAAACCCACAATAAACAAAGGGTCCTCAGCCCCTGAAAAGCTGACTTGAGGAGATTAGCATGTTTGCCCCAAGCTGAGCAAATATCCTATCAGGCGAGGACTATTTACATGAAGTCACACCACAACCAAATACAGCCAAAGATCCTGAGACTTTGGCAACACCTTGTAATCTCATCACACAAAGAAAGTTACCATTGTGGAGCTTCTTTCTCATTACAATACCCATTGCTCCCCCCGGGAAAGGATTAGCCCTCCAGGTACTTTTTCCCCTACAAATAGTCCCAGTTTTTGAGTGGTTCTTTGGATCACTCCCAGTCACCCCAGCAGACTGTTGCTCCATCCGTTGAGTGATCCCCTCAGCCCTGTCCATGCTGAGCCCCACTTCTCCCCTGCCTTCTTGGACCAAGGACTTCAAGAAAAGTTGCAGTATTACCCCCACTATACCCCTCCAATACTCCCCTACCCAATTTCCTCTTTTTTGTTTCTTAATAGCTCTTGGGTGCATGTGTGCGTGATTGTGTTGGTGCATGAGACTTGCATTCAATAAAATCATTTATTTGACATTTTTGTTTGGTTTTTGCTTGGCCTGACCCCATAAAAACTGCATAAAAAGACCCCGCTAGGTTACCCTGCCTCTTGCATTGCTTTTGCTTGTGCTCTGGCTAGTTTCCATTCCCCATTACGTGGAGCACATTGAGGTGTCCCCCAAGAGACCCCAGAAATCAGGGTAACAGAGCCCTCTGCAGTTTTCACTCTAGTAAGCCTAGTGAAGGTAGATATAGAATTCATTTCAACTAAAAGTTCCAAGGGGTAGAAAAGTGGTCCCCAGGAAGTAATGTGCTTATCCACAGCTTGAAGGACACAGCTTTTCCTCACTGGGTGTCAACAGAATTAGCTGTAAAACTATCTCATATGTGCCTAGTAGTTGCTGATAAAACACATCTTCCTGCTCAGCAATGGGGGCTTCTAGTGGCTGGCAGCGCTTGTCCTGACTTAGCGGACAGCTCCCTTGCTGGTAAGACAGGAAACTGAGTCATACAGCAGTTGCAATGAGGACACTGTCTGTGTGACAGCTGAATAATGGTTTGCCTAAGCCCAGCTAGTGAGCTTATGACTGAGGTCAAATCATCCCTTGGAATCAAATATAAAATCCCATAAGACTGAGATCTTATTAATGTTAGAAAATGTGAGAAATAGTAGTGGATCAGCAGAGCAATTAACTGGATATGCAGAAGCAGAATAAGTACCAGTCCCAGACCCACCCATATACACACACAAAGAAACTTAATCATCTTAGTAAAATATATAACAACTGATTTACTCATCAATATCTGTGCATCATCAACACAGGTCCATTTTTTTGAGGAAAAGATAAGTAAAAAGAAAAAGTATTACATTATATCTAGCTAGTTTAGAGCATCCCAAAGAAAAAGGCTCTTCACACACATGCTAATGTGGAGGTTTCAGGGTGTGTGGCTCCTGTCATATGTATGCATCAGTATATGTACTAGAATAGCTGAACTAAATCAAATAAGGCATGGTTTGCGGAAGTGCTATTATGTACCCATTGCTAATTGCTACCTACAACTATGTATCTAGTTGAAACTCTTAAAGTATCTCAAGACTCCAAACAGTTAATTGCTGTAATAGTCAATGTCACTGCATCTGGCAGGAGAGGGAAAGATCAAAAGGGAAGAACAGTGCAATAGCAAGAAGGTATTATGGGAACTGACTATGCATAGATAAGGGGACAGGAACTTTTTCTAACTCCTAGGATGAAAGATATATAACTAACAATAAGCTGAGAAAATGTCTGTGCTAGTGGGGTGACTTGACTTTCCAACTTCGACCTGTCATTGATATGAGCACCAAAATTTGTATGACAAGGTATGAAACCTGTAACCAACTTAGATGCAGTAGTTTTGCTTTTCTTACAATAAATGCTTCTGTTTGAAACTCTGAGTGAAGTTTTTGAGAGCAAGTTATCTAAGACATGACAAGAGGACGGGGGGAGGGAGGGGGGGAGGGAGATAGAAAGGAAGAAAGAAAGAAAGAAAGAAAGAAAGAAAGAAAGAAAGAAAGAAAGAAAGAAAGAAAGAAACCTCAGAAAACAAAGACAGGTTATAGAATATAGGAGGGGTATGTGAGAGGAAAAAACAAACAGCAAGTTATCATAAGCCATTTCCGCACGAGACTTTTATAGCACTATTATTCCACTTCCAACATCCTATGGAATCCTGGGGTTTGCAAACCTCAGGAGTTCATAGGATGTTGAAAGTGGAATAATAGCACTATAATAGTCTCGTGTGCAAATGGCCCTAGATACCTGTTGTCCCTAAACCCCTATAGAGTAATATGTAAAACTAGCATTTAATGAGTATAAGCATGCAAAGTTGTCAACTCCAACCATTTACTACTAGTTATGTAGTATAACAGTATAGCCAGTATAGCTACCCAGCATACCGGAGTGCACCACTGTGAACCAAATGCGCAGTTGCTGGTACAACCATGCTCTCTCCCATGGTGCTACAGTCCCTCCAGCACACAGCATACTTCCTAAGCAGCCACCCTAGCTTTGTAGAGTAGTGTCAAGGAACTGGCACAACCCTGAATCTGTGCAACCTCCAGGATAGTTCAAACACACTGACATCAGCATAGGGCCACGCCAGGATTCTAGCATGTCTCTGCAAACATCCTTGTATAAACCTTCTGTAGCACTGGACAGTATCAGTAACTAATGCTGAGTAAGCCAGGGAAGTGTCATTTGTATGCTTACCAAAGTGGAATACTATAGATTTGTGTTGGCCCTGAACTCCAATCATTGTTCAGTAACTATTGAAAGAAGTTGGTTGAGTCCCTATGGGCTGGAAATTCTGTTTCTGTGCTGAGATAATGGATTGTCATTCAGAGCTGTACTTAGCTTCTTTTTCAAATGCTAATCTTAGCAGTGCACAACATAGGTGAAGTTGCATCTTAAACCTGGCTTTTGGGTTGCAGTCCACAGCAGATTTGGCGTGCTTATGCCCTTCGGGACATGCCTGTAATCCAGTTAAGCACTCCAGTCCCATTGACTTCAATGAGACCCAAGAATGATGCCATTCTCTGAGCCCTGACTTTAGGGGTTTCCAAAGGCCCACTTCAAACAAGAGAAAGTGTTGTGGAGCTCCCCTCTATTTCTCCAGCTCAAATCTAAATTAAAGCTTGGAAGCTTTGACTTATGGCAGCCCTGTTGTTGTTGTGCATTTTTAAATCCTTTCCAACTTATGGTGACCCTAAAGTGAACCAATCGGGGGGGGGAGGTTCTTAGCAAGATTTGTTCAGAAAGGATTTGCTTTTGCCTTCTTCTGAGGCTGAAAGAGTGTGACTTGCCCAAGGTCATCCAGTAGGTTTGTTATCCCAAAAGGTGGGTGACTCAGAGGTCAACCCCGATGCCAATGCCTCTGTGGAATGCTGGGGAGTTATTAGCTCAAAGGGGAGGCCTGGGAGAGGGGGGTAACCCTATCGGAACTTCTGCACCTATGTATACCAGTACTAATGCAGGAATACCAGTTGGAGATTAAAAGTATGTTTTGTTTGAGAATACCACAAGCACACACAAGATCCAAGCAGTCTCACAACCACACAAGGCTAACCAAAGGAAAGGAGGGGAAAACCGAATAGGGAAAAGTTAGGACAAGGTAAGTGATATTTACCTATCCAGCAGCGAAGAGACAAACTGATGTGGCTCAAACTAGGGATCCGAGGGTAGTACAAGAATGGGAATTGGAGCAGCAGAGTGATGGTCTATGTCCAGTGTGCTGTGGTTTATCTGGCTCAGAACGAGAGTTTAAATATCCTGTTTCTGCCCTGAGGGGGAAGGGGTTAATGGCTCTCTGGCAGAGCAGACGATGGAGTCCGGAATGGGCTAATGGCTTTAGCATTAGGTGAGAAAGCACTGATGGGAATTGTGATAGTTCCTTAATGGCTGGACAGGTGAAGAAACTGTTGGGAGTTAGAGTTTCCCAGGATGTTAGCCCTTTGGGGGAAATTCTATGAAAGCTGGAGTGGCTTTCTGTTGGGGCATGTGGGAGATACTGCTGGATCTCTCAAGCAGAATATTTGAAGAGCACTGCATAAAACTGACAAGGCGGAAACTGAACAACTAGTGCCATACCCATATTCACATATACACCAGGTCTAGAAGAGAAAAGAAGTGTAGTCTTCTTTGTAAAACAAGTAGCTTTTTATTCATAATCAAACACATGGTTTGATTCATGTAATCAAACACATGGTTTGATTCATGTAATCAAACACATGGTTTGATTACATGAATCAACAGTGTGATGTGGCAGCTAAAAAAAGCATATGCAATTCTATGCTGAATTGATAGCAGTAGAACCATAGAATCATAGAGTTGGAAGAGACCCCAGGGGCCATCTAGTCCAACCCCCTGCTAAGCAGGAACACACATCAAAGCATTCCCAACAGATGGCCATCTAGCCTCTGCTTAAAAACCTCCAAAGAAGGAAACTCCACCACACTCCACTGAGGCAGCATATTCCACTGCCGGACAGCTCTGACCATCAGGAATTTCTTCTTGAGGTTCAAGTGGAATCTCCTTTCCTGCAGCTTGACTCCATTGCTCCTTGTCCTAGTTTCTGGAGCAGCAGAAAACAAGCCCTCTCCCTCCTCAACACGACATCCCTTCAAATATTTGAACGTGGCTATCGTGTCCCCTCTTAACCTTCTCTTCTGCAGACTAAACATACCCAGCTCCCTAAGCCGTTCCCCATAGGGCATGGCTTCCAGACCCTTCACCATCTTGGTCGCCCTCCTCTGGACACACCCCAGCTTGTCGATATCCTTCTTGAATTGAGATCCCCAGAATTGGACACGGGATTCCAAATGAGGCCTAACCAACGCAGAATAGAGTGGTACCATTACCTCCCTCGATCTAGACACCATACTCCTATTGCTACAACCAAGAATCACGTTGGTTTTCCTGGCTGCCTCATCACACTGCTGACTCATGTTCAAGACTCCTAGATCCCTTTTACATGTACTGTTATCCAGCCACATATCCCAATCCTATATTTGTGGATTCCATTTTTTTCTGCCTAAGTGTAGGACCTTATATTTCTCTCTGTTGAAATTCATTTTGTTAAGCTTTGGCCCAGCTCTCTAATCTGTCAAGGTCATTTTGAATTTTGATCCAGTCCTCTGGAGTATTAGCAACCTCTCCCAATTTAGTATCCTCCACAAATTTGATCAGCATGCCCTCTGCTCCTTCATCCAAGTCATGGATGAAGATGTTGACTAGCACTGGGCCCAGGACAGAACCCTGTGGCACCCCACTAGTCACTTCTCTCCAGGATGAAAAGCAGCCATTGGTGATCACCCTTTGGGTTCGGTTGGTCAACCGATTACCAATCCACATAACAGCAGTCCTGTCCAGTCCACATTTTACTCACTTCTTTGCAAGAATGCCATAAAGAACTTTGTCAAAGGCCTTACTGAAGTCAAGATACACCAAGTCGACAGCATTCCTTTCATCTATCAAGCTTGTAACCCTATCATAAAAGGAGATAAGATTAGTCTGGCATGACTTATTTCTGAGAAATCCATGTTGACTTTTAGTGATTACGGCATTGCTTTCTAAGTAAGTACAAACTAACTGTTTAATGATCTGCTCTAGGATCTTTCCTGGAATTGATGTCAGGCTTACCGGGCGATAATTATTTGGATCCTCTTTTTTCCCCTTCTTGAAGATGGGGATGACATTTGCCCTCCTCCAGTCTGCTGGGACTTCTCCTGTTCTCCAAGAGTTCTGAAAGATTATTGCAAGTGGTTCAGAAATGACTTCTGCCAGTTCTTTTAATATCCTTGGATGTAATTCGTCTGGCCCTGGAGACTTGAATTCATCTAGTTTAGCCAGACATTCCTGTACTATTTCTTTACTTATTCTGTCCTGGACTTCCCTCGCTTCCTCATGCTCCCCACACCCCAGGCTGGGTACTTCTATCCTTTCGGGAGAAAATTGAAGCAAAGAAGGTATTGAGTAGTTCTACCTTCTCATTTCCCCCCATTATTAATTGGTCATCTTCTCCACGCAGTGACCCTATCATTTCCTTGTTTTTCCTTTTGCTGTGGACGTATCTAAAAAAGCCCTTTTTATTGTTTTTGATGTCTCTGGCAAGCCTGAGTTCATTCTGCACTTTAGTTTTTCTGACCTTCTCCCTACATTTCCTGGCCATTTGCTTGAATTCTTCTTTGGTGGTTTCACCATTCTTCCATTTCCTGTATATGTTTCTTTTAACATTTAGCTCAGCTGAGAGTTCTTTTATCAACCATTCTGGTTTCTTTAGACACCGGCCATTTTTCCTCCTTATTGGCACAGTTTTCAATTGTGCCTTCAGTATCTCACTTTTAAGAAACTCCCATCCATCCTGAACTCCTTTCTCTTTTAGTATTTTTGACCACGGGATTTCAGCAAGTAAATCCCTAAGTTTACAGAAATCAGCTTTCTTAAAGTTTAGGATGCGTATCTGGCTACACTTGGCTTCTCCTTCCCACTGGATGTCAAACTCCAAAAGAGCATGGTCACTCCCCACTAAGGATCCCACCACCTCTACCTCATCGACTAAGTTTTCCCTGTTGGTCAGGATCAGATCTAAAATAGCTGATATCCTTGTTGCCTCTTCCACCTTCTGAATCATGAAATTGTCTGCAAGGCAAGCAAGGGATCTGTTGGACCTTGTGGTCTTGGCAGAGTTTGACTGCCAACAAGTATAGTATAGTGTCGAGATCAAGGGAAGTAATAATATCACCTTATTCTGCTTTGGTTAGATTTCACCTGTGTCCAGTTCTGGGCACCACAGTTCAAGATGGATATTGACAAACTGGAACATGTCCAGAGGAGGGCAACCAAAATGGTGAAGGGTCTGGAAACCACACCCTATGAGGAGCAATTTAGGAAGCTGGGTATGTTTAGCCTGATGAAAAGAAGGTTAAGAGATGACATGATAGTCATGTTTAAATATTTGAAAGGATATCATGTTGAAGATGGAGCAAACGTGTTTTCTGCTGCTCTAGAGACTAAGAACATTTCCACACTACTCTTTTGCAGTGCTATTATTTCAGTTTCAACATCCTGTGGAATTCTGGGGTTTATAGTTTAAATTAATAGCACTATAACAGTGTAGTGTGGAAATGGCCTAGGACATGGAACAATGGATTTAAATTACAGGAAAAGAGATTTCACCTAAACATCAGGAAGAACTTCCTAATGGTAAGAGCCATTCAGCAGTGGAATACGCTGTCTTGGAGTGTAATGGAGTCACCTTCTTTGGAGTTTTTTAAACAGAAGCTAGATGGCCATTTGCTGGGGGTGCTTTGAGTGTGTGTTCCTACATGGCAAGGGGTTGGACTCAATGGCTGTTGTGGTCCCTTCCAACTCTATGATTCTATGATTCTCTTAAGAATCAGCCTTCCTTTAGCAGAGTTGCAGAAAAAGCATGTCCCAATATCTGTGTGGCTTCCCTGAACTGAGACAAACCTGGAAAACAAAACAAGGCAAGCAGTTCCAGGTTAAAAACTTATCAAAAGTTTACTAATGAATTATTACAATTACTTATGCATTGGAGAGACTAGATCTAACTAGCTAACAAAAAGATTAGATAAGACAATAGCTTCATTCTTAACTCACCATCTTCTTGGTGGAGAGGCAAAGCATGGTCAGAGAGAATGTTGTAGGAGCAAAGATGGCAAAAGAGAGCAAAGAGAGAGATGTGTGGCCTTTTATGTAAGGCCAGTGACCTGTCTATCCTGGGTCACATGGTCTGGTCACCCATATACCATAGCCATGCATTTAAATAACACAAAGAACAACACTGATGCTTTAGTTGAGAAGGTAAAAGGCTTTGACATGCAAAGGGAAAAGAAACTGAGGTAGCTAAACCCCATATGCCCTAGAACAGGGGTGGAGGAGAGAATGCCAGTATTTTCCAATAGAAACAAAGGAGAATTTTGGCAGGAAGAGGAAGTGGGTTGAAGACAATCAGTTGCTCTGTTGAGGCAGTTTCGGGTGCTATTTTTTGAGGGGATATTTGCAAGCTCATTAAGACTAGAGCTTCCCAACTGATCCCTTCACTATGACCTGGCCACACCCTGAAGTTCTATCTTACCTACTTTTGCACATGTTCACTCAGTTCTCTTTGCCAGCATGGCTTTTCAGCCATAACAGTGTATAATTTATATTTTATGCCAATTAAATAATGTTCATTGCCAATCATATCATGGAGTGGGGATGTACAGCATGATAGCAGGTTCTTATGGCTGAGCAGGGATTTGAAACCTGGTCTCCAGGGTTGAAATCCAGCATTCATCCCACTAAACTACACTGGCTTCTGTGGAAACCCTATCCTAGGATTTCCTTGGCACCATTATTCAGAGGAGGTTTGCCACGGCCTTCCTCAATGGCTGAGAGAGTATAACTAGCCCAAGGTCACCCAGTGGATTTCCATGGTTGAGCAGGGATTTGATCTTCTGGAATCCTGGTCTTACATTCAAACCACTATATCACACTTGGTCTAATGGAATCGGCTAGTTACTTGTAATTCAGGGGAGCATTTTTCATGCCACAGTGCACTCTCCAATATTTCACAGAAGAAAACCAGGACACATGTGGCCAAGCAACATCAGAATGTGATTGAGATAGTAAAAGTTTTTAAAGAGAGGATAAACTACAAGAGTCTACAGCAGTTTGCCTTTGCCTGAGCCTACAGGGAAAAGCAAGATTCCATCTCTCCTCTCCTTCCCCTCAATGAGTCATTTGAGCGGAAGCAACTTTGGCACTTTTAACTCAGCTTGCAGTAATGGAAGCAAGCCAGGGACAAAGGCAGAAAATAAGAGGAGAAGAGAGAAATGGGGATATTTAAAAGCAGCTGAAAAAAGTAAGGGATGGCAGAGGATGAATCAGAGGTCTATCCCTGCCAAATCAGGATGGTTGGAGGGTAAGCCACAGGCCAGTGGTTTGTAGTAGCCAGATGTTCTTAGGCAAGGATGGGCAACTACAAGCAGGTTCTTGGCAGGGGGGATTTTCTGTCCCCACAACCAGGATTTGCACAGACTACTGTTAAGTTAAAAAGGGGGGGGGGCTGGAAGCATCTGGAAATCCATTTCTGGTTTTGAAAAACAGATTATTGATATTAAACCGTGCAACAGGTCATTGCAATCTGTTCAAAAGGTGAATTGTTGCTCTTGGAGATGTCCACAAGGGGCAATCCTGCTCCTCTTTTTTAATTTGCTGACCAGAACATGTCTACAAACAGCCTTGCTCACCAGCTTTTAAGTAGCCAGAAAAGAATTGCTTCCATTACCTTTGGGAAAGGGACAGAGAGTGGTAAAAAGTTGCTTTTAAAAACTGTAAGTATGAGAGTAGCTAGTTGGGGACCCTGAAAATGTGGCTGAGATTGTGGATCAAGAGATATATCATAAAATGCCACAAAAACAGAACTGTGTGGTGGTCATGACCTATAAAGCTCTATATGGCTTAGTTCCAGACTATTTGAAAGACCGTAACTCCCTATAAGAACCTGCCAAAGTTTTAAGATCTGTCGGGGAAGGCTTTCTCTCAGTCCTACTACCATCTCAGCAGCAGATAATAATACTGATAACAATGACCACAGATGATTTACATAACTTTAGAGCAAACAATAAAGATTGGCAGAATCAGATGAGATTGGACAAACTGGAGTTTTGCAAGGGATGTTTTCTTTCTTTCAGGAAGAATTTCCTGAAAGCTTCCCAGTTTCCTTGGAAGCAATTGCTAAGTTAATCTAAGGGCAGTTGGAGAATGTTCACCTATCTCTATGTCCAATAATTTCTGAACTTTTTCAAAACAAGATTTAACTAATTAGGACAGATTTGGGATCCTTTAGAGAAAGAAGTACATTTGGAACTTATTCATCCCCATTTCCAGATGGCCTTTGAAGAAATAGCTTTTGCATATCCACTCTGGAGAACCAGTGGAGTGGAGTGGTTTGAACATTGGACTAGCACTCTGGGAGAGCAGGGTTGGAATCCCCACTCAGCGAGGGAAACCCACCGGGCATCCTTGGGCACGTCACACCCTCTCATCCTCGAGAGGAAGGCAATGGCAAACCCCTTCTGAATAAAGCAGAGCCAATGTGGCATGGTGGCTTGAGTGCTCCATGATACCAAGCAGTGATGTAGACTCAAGTCAATAGATTTAGACTTAAGTCGCTTCAGTGACTTGACTCAGACTCAACTCGGCCATAAATGATGCAGTGCCTCAACTCAACTTGAGACTTGTATATTTTTAATAACTGACTTGATGCCCTTGGTTCAATAACATAACACATTCATCCAGAAACCTTATGACTTTGAACAATGCCTCTGTCTCTTTTTGCCTACTAGTCATGTGACAATCTCTCTCAAGCTCAAAGTGTGGGTGCATTTCTCAGAGGGGAACAGCAAACAAGTTAGGCAATGGGCTTGAGGAAAGCTTGAGTTCTGCTCAGCAGCCTGTCCACACTGCATATCGGAGGAGCCTTCTAAAACATTTCCTAAGAGCAGAAGACTAGACTCGCCCCCAGAGTTCAGGGTGCATTTCTCAGAGGGGAACAGCAAATGTGTTAGGCAACGAGCTTGAAGGAGAAGGATCCTTCCTTCTAAAGCTTTTGAATCTTCAATAATGGGGAGTAAGATAGGATACTATTTCCCACTTCCAAAGCTGCAGATGGCAAAATTCCAAATGTGGAGAGCTGACTCTGCTTAAATTGTTATTTGTTATTTCTCTCCATCCAATAATTCTGGAATTTTAATTGAGGTATAAAGTTGGCTCCCAGACTTGAGACTTGACTTGAAAGTATCTGCAAGGACATGAGACTTGACTTGAGACTTGGAGTAAAAGACTTAAATACATCACTGATACCAGGTTTCAAATCCCTGCTCAGCGAAGAGAACCCACTGGATGATCCTGAGCAAGTCATCGGGCATTTCCACACTACATTGACAGTGTAATGCAGAAAGGCCCTAAGTCTTTTAGCCCTAGAGGCGAATCTCATCTGGATAAGTCTTGCTAGGAAAACCCTTCAAGAGAATTGCCATAAGTCAGAGTCTACTTGAAGGCTCATAACAACAACATAAATCCCACTCCACCTCTTTGCGAGATGAATCATATATCCAAAACCATTATTCTGGGGCTCTCCAGTTAAGAACTTTCCTCCTTTTCCCCTTCTGTAATGTAAGAATTTCCTTCTTTACCATCTTGCCATGGCTCCTTATCTTTCCTCCCTCTGGGACTGTGAAGAATTTCCTTCTTTCATTTATATTGTTACCTTGAAGGTATTTTTAGATCATAACCCTGTTGTCCCTGAGTCTTCCTTTCCCCAGATTATATAAATTTAGCTCCCTTAGTCATTCTCAACTGACAAGCATCTTGGTTGACCTTTCAGTGGACATCCCTCCTATATCCTGCCTGTACTGTTTTGGTTTCCAGACAACATGCTGGCTTCTGGTGGTGCCCTGCCAGAACTGGGGCTGTTGCTTCCATTTTGGTGGAGTAGTAAAGTCACTCTGGGTTTTAGCCTGAACTTTAATGACTTGGTCACCCTGATGAAGCTATTTGAGTGATGAGGTTCAGCACCATAACTCCTTGAAAGTAAGTACTGACACCCGAATGGATGAAGAAATTGCTAGAAGTTGCCAAAATGGATAAGCTTACGTATATGTTAGATAAGACCAATAGAAAATCTCTCAAGATGTGGCAACCATTGGTAGATCATTTACAAAATGAAATAGGGGATGTTAACGGATTCAAATGGTAAGGGAATGAAATAGTCAGAAAAGGTAATTTTCAGGTCTTAAAGCTTGAACTGCAGAGTAAGAGAATAGGAAATAGCCCAGAAAGGGAAACTTTTGCAGTAATGATTTTTCTTTTGTAGTTATGAGACAGTAAAATTAAGTATTTGTTATTTACTTTAATGGTTATTTATAGGATGATATAGTAGTTATTTTATGTTAGATATTTAGATATTTGAATTAAGTATGGAATATTTATTACAGTATATTGTTAGAGGTCAACATAATGACAGATGTTATTAGATTAATGGTTCATAATGGATGACTTATGTATTGATATCTTTTTTTTCCACAAAACCTTCTTGGGTTAGTTTAGAGGGAGGCAAAGAAAAATTGAGAACAAAAAGCTGTTCTTTCATTAAAAAAGACTCCAAGGAGATTCTTTTTTAAGTGTAATTGTGTTATTGTGCTTTTGTGTTAGACAATTTGGTTATTTGTCACACTTGTTAGCATTACACTGTAATACTAACAATGTATAGCTAAGGAGATAAAATGGATAAGTAGATTGTGATGTCTACATAAGAATTAGATTATTTTTTCCATATTGCATTTTTTGTGCATTTTATTTTGTTTTATATGTTTTATGTCAATTGTTTGTAATGCATAACATGATTTATGTTTTCCTATTTTCTGTTTTATCAGCTTGGTTTGCTTTGTTCTCTTGTCTCAGGATAATGTTGATCCTGATTCTGTTTTTCTTTTAACTCTTTTCATAAAAAATATATTTTTCAAAAAAGTAAGTAAATACTGACACCTAAAGTAGATTCACCATTTCACTAATCTGGAAACCGACAGCCACTTTGGGGGGTTGTGAGACTCTGAAAGAGGTTCTAGAATAAAGGTGCTTTAGACCCATTCCAAAAGAAAAACATGCTTGGAATTCTCCTCATAATCTTATTGAAAATCTTCACTGTCTTGTTCCTAGGGAGGGTGAAAGCAAATCTATAGCCAGAAAAACTGCAGCGCAATGAAATATGCCTGCCTAAAACCTTTCTGGATTTCTCTTTGAAACACATTCTGCAGTACACACATATATCAAACCAGAACCTGAGGGAGGGTGGGGAATACCTTTTTAGACAACAGTGCACAGAATCCTATTTGAAAAACTATTTGAAAAAAATGTATCCCCCTATATGAACCTGCTAGAACCTTAAGATCTACAGAAGAAGGCTTTCTCTCAGTCCCACTACCATCCCAAGCTCACCTGGTGAGGACACAGGACAGAGTCATCTCTCCCAACATGCGAAACTCTCTTCCATGGGAGGCTAGGCTGGCCCCCTCCCTGCTCTCCTTTTGTAGGCAGATAAGAACAGGTTGCTTACCTGTAACTGTGGTTCTTCGAGTGGTCATCTGTGCCATCATACACTAGGAGCTTTAGCGCCTGCGCGGTAGCGTTCGGAAACTTCTAGAGCTTGTTAGCTTGGCGGGAACCCCTCCCCCACGCCGGTACTGCGCATGCTCCTCCCGCCGAGCAACGGTCTCTCCTCAGTTCTGTCGTCCACCATAGAACCTACAGGGACCTGAGAAGAGGGGAAGGAAGGGCAGGTGTGTATGATGGCACAGATGACCACTCGAAGAACCACAGTTACAGGTAAGCAACCTGTTCTTCTTCTTCGTGGTCTCTGTGCCTTCATACACTAGGAGGCTGTGTAGCTTACCGGTTGGATGGCGGGTCAGGTCCTAGAGTACGGAAGCCAGCACCTCACGTCCGAACCGAGCATCTCTGCGCGACCGGCAGTCGAGTCTGTAGTGGCGGACGAAGGTCGATGGTTGGGACCAGGTCGCCACATGGCAGAGTTCGTGCAGGTCCACTCCTCGCAGGAGGGCCGCAGAAGTTGCCACAGCTCTGGTGGAGTGGGCTCGAAGCAGGGCTGGCGGAGGCTTCCTCGCGAGCTCATACGCCAGCTGAATAGTCTGTACCACCCACTTGGAGAAGTGCTGGATGGACACCTTGTGGCCCTTCCAACGTCGTCCGTAGCAAACGAAGAGATGCGGTGTCTGTCGGAAGGGACCAGTCCTGTCCTTGTAAAAAGCAAGGGCCCGACGGACATCCAGGGAGTGAAGGGACCGCTCCAACGGTGTCGTCGGGTCCGGGAAGAAAGCAGGCAGGATGATGTCCTGTTTGAGATGGAAGCTGGACACCACCTTTGGCAGGAAGGAAATGTCAGATCTGAGGACCACCTTGTCTCTACGGAAGACGAGGAAGGGCTCATCCACTCGAAGGGTAGTAAGCTCGCCCGCTCGTCTCGCTGAGGTAACAGCCACGAGAAAAGCAGTTTTCAAAGTAAGCAGCCTGTCATCCGATGTCGCCATAGGTTCAAAGGGCGGCTTCGTGAGCTGCGATAGCACCAACGACAGGGACCACGGCGGTAGCGGCGGCGATACCGGTGGATAGAGATGTTGTAATCCCTTCAGGAACCGCTTAACAGTATCGTCCCTGAAGAAGGCTGATGCCGAGGATCGTGGCGGTTGGTATGCCACGATCGCGGAGAGGTACACCCTCAGGGACGGGAACGCCAGGCCCTGCTGTCGGAGATGAAGAAGAAAGTGGAGGACGGTGGGGAGCCTGGCAGGCGATACCGGCTCACGCCTCTCTTCAGCGAAGGCCAGGAAACGTCGCCACTTGTACTCGTAGTTGCGACGGGTGGATTCTTTCCTGGCCACGATGAGGATGTTACCGAGCACGGGATCGTCTAGTGCAATATCCTCCAGGCATGGAGGGCCAGGCGTGGCAGGTCCGGATGGAGGACGCGGCCGCCGGAGTGGGAGAGCAGGCCCGGTGTCGATGGTAGCCGAAGGAGGTCGCCTCGCGCGGCTCATAGCAGGGGTGGGAACCAGTGCTGCCTTGGCCTGTACGGGGCCACCAGGATCACGTCGGCTCGGTCGGCTAGGATCTTCGATATTGTCCGACCGAGCAGCGGGAACAGAGGGAACGCGTACAGGAGTTCCTCTGTCCATGGAAACTGGAAAGCGTCCCCGATGGAGGCGTGATCGTGGCCCGCTCTCGAACAGAATCGGCTGCACTTCGCGTTTTCCCTGGTCATGAAGAGGTCGATCGACGGTTCGCTCCAGCGGTCCCGAATCAGTCCGAACGCCTCTCCGGAGAGAGACCATTCGTGGTGGGATGAGGTGTCCCTGCTGAGGGTGTCTGCTGTGGTGTTCTCCTGCCCGGCCAGGTGAACAGCCACTGGGTGTATTTGTAGGCGAACGCACCAGTCCCACAGATCGAGGGTGATGTTCAGCAGAGTCATGGAGTGAGTCCCTCCTTGTCTGTTCACATAACAGACGGCAGTGGTGTTGTCTGTCAGGATCAGGACTGTGCGGCCGGCGACGATGTGACGGAATGCCCATAGAGCTTTGGAGATGGAGGGCAGTTCGAGGGTGTTGATGTGAAGAGCCGTCTCGTCGTCGTTCCATCTGTCGCGGACTTTGAGATCGCTGCAGTGGGCACCCCACCCGTAGAGGGAGGCGTCGGTCGTTACCGTCACCCTCGGTGTCGGCTGTCGGAAGGGCATTCCTGACAGCAGGTTGTCCCGTGATTGCCACCATCGGAGGGATGAGCGGACTCCTTCTGGCAGCTGCAATCGAATAGTCTGTTCGTCTCACAGGGGGTCAAATATGCGGACGAACCAGTGTTGAAGGGGTCTTGCGTTCAGTCTGGAGAGGTAAGTGACCGCAGTCGTCGAGGCCATGTCGCCCAGCAGCTGCTGGATCCTCCTCGCGGACAGAGTGAGAGCCGTGTGTGCGTGGACTGTGGCTTGGATCAAGGTCTGCGCCCAAGTCTCTGGCAGGTATGCCCTGGCGGACATGGAGTCCAGAGTGGCGCCGATGAAGTCCAGTGTCCTCGCTGGCAGGGTGGGACTTCTTCGGGTTGACCTGTAGTCCGAGACGGGTAAGGAGTGTCAACGTCATGTGGACGTCGTGGTAAAGTCTTTGCTTGCAGGACGCCACCAACAGCCAATCGTCTAGGTATGGGTAGACCGAGGCACCCTTCGTCCGCAGGAACGATACCACCGGGGCCATGCATTTGGTAAAGACCCTGGGGGCAGTCGAGAGTCCGAACGGCAGCACCTTGTACTGGTAGCAGATGTCGTCGACTGCAAAACGGAGGTACCATCTGTGTTGCAGGCGAATGGCGATGTGGAAGTAGGCGTCTCGGAGATCGATGGAGCGAACCAGTCCCCTCGATGGAGAAACGGCAAGATCGACGGTAGCATGACCATCTTGAACCTCTTGGGGCGGATGTAGTAGTTCACCCCTCTGAAGTCGAGGATCGGTCGGAGGGTACCGTCGGCCTTCGGTACCGTGAAGTACCGGGAGAAGAAGCCGGTGGTTTTGGCTTTCGAAGGGAGACATTCGATTGCTCCTTTTTGGAGGAGGGACTGGATCTCTTCCAGGAGAGCCGAGCTCGACGGGGTGGAGTAGTAAACGCCTCGAGGCGGAATATCTTGAAACTCAATGGCGTAGCCAAGACGGACCATGGAAAGGACCCAAGAGTCCATAGTGACATATTCCCACTCCGACAGATGTCGAGCTAAGGTCGGTCGGTCTCCAAGGGCTGGTGAAAGGCTGAAGAGAGGATGTTGGGACGTCCTGCGAAGCAGGTCAAAACCTGGACTTCGCGTCCGAGGAGGACTTCTTGGAGGATGCCGGGCGCCGCCTGAACGAACGTCTAGCAGACGATCCCAAAGAGGGCCTCGAGGGACCAGACTGGGCCGACCTCTGGAAGGACGAGGTCAACAACTTCCTCCACAATTGGCAGAAAGCAGGTGGCCTGCGGGCCTGCGAGGCTGGATGGAGGCCGATCTTCTTGGCCGTCAGTCTCGCCTTGATGAGGTTGTCCAACGATTCATCTGTCAATGCGTTGAACAATCCCTTGCCATCGAAGGGAAGGTCTTCAATCCTCCTTCGGGTGTCCTCCTGGATATCCGCCGGTCTCAACCAGGCATGGCGACGCAAGCCGACGGATCCCGCCATGACCCAAGAGGCGATCTCCACCGCGTACCGAGTGGAGATGATTTGCTGCCGGGACATAGCCATAGCCTCGTTGAAGATGATCGAGGTGGCCTGGCGGATGTCGTCCGGTACCGCTTCTATGGCCGGTTGCAGGTGGTCCAGGACTTTACGCAGGTATGCCGCTAGGCAAGCCTGCGTGTTAGACAGCTGAATATGCAGGGAGGCGGCGGAGTAAAACCTTCTTGCATAGGCATCTAACTTGCGGCCTTCCTTGTCCGGTGGTGTGGTGTGCTGTCTGCCGCTGCCCTTTGTCTGCGCTGACTCGACGACCACAGAGTTGGGTACAGGGTGGTTGAAGAGGTAGGAAGCGTCCTCCTTTTGCACCCTATACAGGTGCTCCAACCGCTGTGGTATCGGCTGCGCCGAGGCCGGCCTGTCCCACGCGGACTTGACAACCTTCACAATCCGTAGGAGGAGAGGCAGCGGGGCAGTGGTGGGTTGTCTACCCTCAACCATCGAGAAGACCAGGTCATCATCCTCCAGCTCCGCGTCCGCGATCTTGAGGCCAAGGGTAGTGGCCATTCGGAGCAGCATCGCGGAGAACTGGTGGACGTCCTCCGGAGCTGAATCTGGGACCGGCTCCCCGAATCCCAGAGGAGGAGACTCCTGAGAGGCTACATCCGAGGCCTCCGACTCCGTGCTGGAGTCATAGGACTCGGAGCTCGGTGAGTCTTCTCGTCGCTCAGCCTCTGGCTCCTACACCGCAGTCGTGGACTGTGCCTTCTTAGGCTTGTCCACAGTAGAAACGGCAACGGTGGCAGTGTCCCGTTTCGGTTGGGCCACAACCGACTTCACCTTTCTGGTGGTGACAGGTGTAGTCTGGCAGGCCGTAGTGGTGGTAGCCTGCTTCATCACCATGGACTCCATAGGGCGCTTTGCCGTAACCGTAACCCTGGGAGGCGGCGATACCGCTCGGTACCGAGGTGAAGGCTCCCTCGCTCTACGGTATCGGGGCGAGGGAGAGCGGGTGAAGGAGTGGCGGCGATCCGACGGCGAACGGGTTCCGTCTCTACGGTACCGACGTTCCTCCCTCTCTGGAGAGTGGGAGCGGGACCGACGTTGCTGTTGAGGTGACCGGGACCTCCGGAAGGTCTCCCAGCGTCTCGGGTCATGGTGGTACCAATCCCGGTACGATGGAGAATGTGACCGGTAAGAAGCCAGGCGCTCTCTCCACTCAGATTCCCTCGTGTACCTGGCCACGTAGGACGCCGAGGTGTATCTGGAGGCAGACAAGCGAGGCTGTTCCTCTCTCGTTTCCCGAGGAGGTGGCGATCTTGGCGGCAGCTCTGAAGAGCGAGACTGAGATCTAGCAGAGGTCGAGCGCCGCTCCGGGGAAGCAGAGACTTCTCGGTACGGTCTCTGCTGCAGCTCAGCCGACCCGCGACGGCTAGAAGGGCGGTGGTGTTATCCCTCCACCAGGGTTGGAGGTTCTTCCACAGGCGAGTCCGGACGTTGTTGGGGAACGTCCTCGATCTCGTCGTCCGACAGATCGACAGGCTCGCCTCGCCCTCTCGAAGGCTCAAGAGTTAGAGGAGGAGTGGGAGGCTGAACGTCCCCAGCCGGGGAGCGCTTCTTCTCCTTCCTCTTCTTCTTCTTGTCCTTCTCCTTACCCTTGTCTCTGTCTGGAGCAAGGTGTTTCTTATGAGGCGTCTCCTTGACCGGAGCCTCAGTCTTCCTCGCCGTCGAGGAACCTTTAGCTGCCTTGGCAGCCGCCGACAGCTTCGGGATCCTCGGTAACGTCGATATCGGCGTTCTCGATGCCGGCACCGAGCCCGATGCTGACGAAGTGGACGGAACGGCAGCCGCCGATACCGTCGATGGCGTGGTCGTCTTCTTGTCGGCCATCTTGGAAGAGGAGGTCTCGTCAATCGCCTTCAAAGACTGCTCCCAGCAGAAGGATTTCAGCCTTGAGGCCCTGTTACGAAGAGTCTGGGAAGTAAAATCACGACAAATTGGGCAAGTCCGGGTGTTGTGGGACTCGCCCAAGCAGAAGAGACACTCCTTGTGGCCGTCGGAAAGGGCAACCTTACGCCCACAGGACACGCAGTTTTTAAAGAGCGCGGGCATAAGACGACGCAACAACAAAAGGAGGAAGGAAAAGTCCAAATATACCAAATCTGAGGGGGAGTCCAAGAGAGAGGTCAGTAAACAGTCCGAAAGTAGTCAAAAATCCGGAAAGACGAAGGCCAAGCAAGAGAAATCGAGGAACAAGCCAAAGAACCTTCCGTACGCGACGGCGGACAAGAAAGAACTGAGGAGAGACCGTTGCTCGGCGGGAGGAGCATGCGCAGTACCGGCGTGGGGGAGGGGTTCCAGCCAAGCTAACAAGCTCTAGAAGTTTCCGAACGCTACCGCGCAGGTGCTAAAGCTCCTAGTGTATGAAGGCACAGAGACCACGAAGAAGAAAGATATTTCTTTTTAAGCAGGCCTTTAATGAGTGAGCAAGAGAGCATTTTACTTATTTGCTGTTGTTTTTTTTAAAAAAAATACTTTTAGTTTTATAATTTTTTTATGTTTTTAATAGTTTTTAATAGTTTAAATGCTTTTAATGTTTGTTTGTTTTTTACTTTTTGGAAGCCTCCTTGGGTCCCAGATGAAAAGGCACTACACATATTCAATAATTAAATAAACAAATAAATCCCACATCCAGTGTGGCTAAGATGCTGGAGCTGTAATCCAAAAAAAGTAACTTTTTCAAGCTCTGCAGAAGCTTTGCTTTTGGATCTCATTTACAAATTAGGCCCGTCAATATGCAGGGTGTACCTAACAGGATGCTAAAAATATGAATGAGGTGCAGTAACACAGAAGATCTAGTTGTGAAACTTAATATTTTCTTCCACGCACTCAAAAAACCCTGTGATAGATTTGTCATAGGGTCACAATAAGTCAGATATGACCTGTTGGCAAACAACAACAGCGCATTAGAAATGTTCTCAAGCTGGTTTTTATTTGACAATCAACAAGCCCTTTCTGACCATTAAGGGAATTGTGTTGAAATGGCCATGCATATTCTGACTCAGGCCATTTCCGCACTAGCCTGTTATAGCGCGGTGATTCCACTTTCAACATCCTCTGGAATCCTGGGGTTTGCAGTTTTGGGAGGGGCCAAACTGCAAACCCAGGATTCCAGAGGATGTTGAAAGTGGAATCATCGTGCTTTAACAAGCTAGTGTGGAAATGGCCTCAGAAAAGTATGGACAAAAGGCAGAATACAGGTATAGCTCAGTTAACAAAGTAGATGTGTTCCTAAGTGTTAACTTCTTCAACAGAAAATTTGGTAGCATAAGAAGAAATAATGTGGGAAGAATGGTGATAGTTTCTTACACTACAAAAAACAGGAGAGCAATTCAGCATGTGTCAGCAAGCTTTTTCATCAAAGCTAACAGTAGGCACATGTGAAATGGAACAACCAGGGCCATTTCCGCACTACAGTGTTAAACTGCTGCTATTCTACTTTCAATGCTCTGTGGTATTCTGGGGTTTGTAGTTTACTGAGACCGAAGAGCTCTTTGGCTGAGAATTCAAAGTGCCCTTCCCTAAACTACAAACCCCAGAATTCCATAGGAGGTTGATAGTGGAATAGCAGCACTTTAACACTGTAGTGCAGAAATGGTCCAGGTTGTGTAAGCCTTGCCTGAGTAAACAAAAACATTTGAAATCTTCTAGAGACCACTTGAAAGCTTCTTCCAAAATGCACCCAGGAATAGTTTTGCTTTTTCCTTTCACAAGCTTCCATTTTTCTCACTTCTCCCATTTTGGTGGCCGTACTTCCAGATCTGGGGGGGTGGGTTAACATGTGGTGGGATCGCACAACACTCTTATAGCATGATGATTCCACTTTCAACCTCCTATGGAATCCTGGGGTTTGCAGTTCCGGGAAGGGCCAGACGGCCCCTCCCAGAACTGTAAACCCCAGGATTCCATAGGAGGTTGAAAGTGGAATCATCACGCTATAAGAGTGTCGTGTGGAAATGGCCACGGTGGAGGTAGCTGGTGAGACAAGTGAATCTGCTTTCCCCCTTTCCCTCTGTTTTGCTCAATAAGGTATTCCAGAGACAGTTGCTGTTTACCCTGCCTGGTGTAGGCAGGGGCCCACAGTTGAACAGAATCACCTGAGGAAAATCTCATTTTTTCTCAGCTCAGGTCTTATTGCATAGTTTACTGCAGGCGTGTTGCTGCAACCCAGAAACTGGAAGTCTCTGTTTCTCCATTGCTTCTTCATTATCTTCCAAATGCTATGAAAACACTTCCAGCTAGACGCATGACAAAGGATTTATCACTGGGAGGAAAAGAGGAGGGATAGGTGGGCAAGGGAAAGTCCTGGTAAAAAAGGAGGTTCTTTGTCAGAGGTTTTGTTAACTGAGGGCATTTCTGCACTACACTGTTATAGTGCTTTTATTCCACTTTCAACATTCTGTGGAGTTCTGGGGTTTGTAGTTTACTGAGGCCAAAGAGCTCTCCGGCTGAGAATTCTAAAGGCCCCTCCCTAAACTGCAAACCCCGGGATTCCACAGGATGTTGAAAGTGGAATAATAGCACTATAGCAGTGTAGTGCAGAAAGGCCCTGAGATATGCCTGTATTATTTATTTATTAATTCATTGCAAACTGCATTTCTATCCTACCTTTCACTTGATGAGTTCAGGATGTTGTACATGGTGTTCCTTTTCTTACGTAACTAACATAACATTCTTGAAAGGCAGGTCAGGCTGGCTGAGCTGTGCTGATTGGCTCAAATTCAACTGAAGGAGAGGGCTTGTTTTCTGCTGCTCCAGAAACCAGGACTAGGAGCAATGAATTCAAGCTGCAGGAAAGGAGATTCCACCTGAACCTCAAGAAGAACCTCCTGACACTCAGGGCTGTCCAGCAGTGGAATATGCTGTCTCCTTCTTTGGAGGTTTTTAAACAGAGGCTGGATGGCCATCTGCCGGGAATGCTTTGAGGGTGTTCCTGCATGGCAGGGAGTTGGACTGGATGGCCAGTGTGGTCTCTTCCAACTCTACATTTCTATGCTTCTATGATTCTGTGATACTGGGCACCTAGTGGGCACCTACAGAACACTGTAAAATAGCAAAAATTGTTGAAAAGTGGGGGACACCTGTACACACATGTTCTTATACAAACATTACATGCACCCTTTTCGCACGCCAGTCCTGTTGCGAGATGGCCTTGGGAGCATCGTGCAATTGCGAGGACTGTTCCACATGATGTCCTTGCAATCACGAGACACTCCTGAGGCCATTAGGGAGTGATCACGCATTATATCATTTTCAGTTCATTGCCGAAAATGATGCATGATTGCATGTCCCTCCCATGCCCCACCCGCACTTACCTTGTGTGTGGAGGCTCCGGATGTGTGGCCATCACGCTTCCTCCCCCAGTACAGCCTGGGAAAGTACTCAGCTGTGCTGCGGAAGGAAAGGGTGGAGCGCTCAAGCTTCCTTCTGGCCAGCACGGAGTTGGTGTAGAGGAGAAGTGGAGGGGACACGAGTGCTTCCCGGATGAGGCTTTTTGCTCAATCCCTGCGTGACTCCAGCAGCACCAGGTAAAGTGCGAAAAGGACCATAGTTTTGCAGTATAATCTAAGCCTATCTTTCATTAATGTAAGAAGTGTATTTCATATGGACTGCTTTTCTAACCAGAGAGGGACAGTGCTGTCTATCCACCAACATTTCAGAATATACGAGCACTGCCACCACCGCCTGCTCAAAAGTGGTACCTCAGATCGATGGAGCTTTCCCAACTCCAGTGAGATCACATGACTCCACTGCCACCACCTGTGGCATTAAATTTCCCGTGATGCTTTGGGAGGGACTTTGTGTTCGGAGTTCCACCTGTTGCTTTGGTGCCTTGGCGGTGCCAGACCTACCCAGTCCAACACCTCTCTCTGACCCTCCCAGTGCCCGTGATGCCAATGCCACCACTTTCTCCAATTCGGGTTTTTGTAGAGTTGGTTCCTCTGCCCATTGGGATAGAGGTCCTTTGTAATTACAACCAGAACTCATATATTCAATGTGTGGTAAAAAGAGCAGACCACGTGTGGAATAAATGGGTTCTGGCAATAATGTAAAAGCTCTGAAAGAGTGGAGCATCAAAAAGCAAACAGTTAAAAAAGCGTGGGATGTTTGTAATGTTTATAGTGCTAATGCTGCTCTTCAAACCCCATTAATCGTAAATGCCTGACCTGCTCTTTTCTATCCTCCTGTATCCTCCCCTACACATTTCTCTTCCACCCCTAAATAATTCTCTACTGTGCCTTGGCAGTGAGTTAAGATCAAATTTCTGCCCAGTTCTTTCCCTCCCTCTCCTGTTGTTGCTGTTGCTCATGTTCTTAATATTTGTCCAAGGCTAATTATGTGCCTACCAATAACAGGAGGACTTTCTGGAAACAATAAAAAAAAAATTTAAAAAAAGGTGAAAGGAGGGAAGGAATGAAACCAACCAACTGCTTCTGAAGCTGATCCCAGAGGGTCTTTATTTATGCTGTTATACATATATAATTAAGAAGTGCTTTTAAATTTAGACTTTAAAAATGGGCAGAAAATGAAAGTAAATTTTTATAAAAAGAAAAGAAAAAAGAAAAAGAAAATAAGAATGAATGAATAAACAAATAAACAAATAAATAAAAAAGGGCGCCAACAAAACAGCAGAAAGTAATAAGGAATTGTGCCAAAATTAAGAGACCATGGTGATATGGGGCAACTTTTCAAACCCGCAGTGGTTAACAGCTCCTGTGTCAGTGGGGTGGGGAACTTTTTTTTTAATTATTTATTTGATATCCGCTCTCCAGATGGATCGAGGCGGCGAACAACTTACAAATAGCATGTATTTTCTAAACATTTCTATACATGGCCCCAACAAGCTGGGTACTCATTTTACCGACCTGTGAAAGGATGGAAGGCTGAGTCAACCTTGGAGCCCGGCAGGATCGAACTCACAACCATGTGGCTTGCAGTACTGGCATTTAACCACTGCGCCACCAGGGTTCCATCGTAAGTGCCTGACCACATGCTGTGGTGTCATGTCCTGCTTCCAGAACATAGACTCTGACTCAGAGTCCAAAACAGGGGACATGCCAGAGGCTTAAACACAGGGCATGCCAGGACCTGCTGTACAGGAAGAGGTTACAGTGCCACAAACAGAACAGGGGTCAGAGCCAATTCCAGCAGAGAGTTCTGCCCCTTTAGACGCAGAAGATAACTTACCAGTACCCACCTTTGCTGAGTGCAAATAACAAAGCGAGAATTTATAACCAGCAACAATTAATCAGGCAACAGCTGCATTAGGCTGCTCACCTGTATAGTTGCTGTCCTTCCTTTCCAGGAGTTTTCACAGCTTATCTGACCTCTCTGTTTGCTGGATGCCTTGCTGAACTCTGTGCCTAACTCTGGATTATTTTTATTGACTCTGGACTTGCTTGCCTTTGAATTTTGTTGGACTTTGTCTTTGACTTTGTGCTTGCTGAATAAAAGCGGGAGCTATTCAGTTTGTCTTGTTTGAATTATCAGCTGTGCTGCTGGGACTGAGACAGGACATGTAGGCTTTCATCCAAACATTAAGCGATCTCTTCAAAGTGCTGATGAGGCTCAGAACCTTGAATAGGTTTCTGAATAGGGTTAAGCACCTTAGACAGCTACTTTAACATCTAAACTAAAACCCAGAGTATTTTCATGTCTTAGGACCTCAATACTTGAGGAAGTGTCTCTCTATATAAACATATGCCTGCCCAAGAATTGAGATCTGTTGAAAGGGCCCTCCAACATAGAAAAAAATTGAATAATAGTCGCTTATTCCATCTGGAAGCAAATGGTAAAATGATTTCAGCTGCCCATTAACCACACCAAGTCTTTTTAAAATTTCTGTCTTTGATTGGTTGAATTCATTTCATGGGAACAGGGCTGCAAGGTGGCTTACAACATAACTTTTTTATTTAAAAAGAAACTTTTAAAAAAATAAAAATACATTAAATTGTATGTCTCAAAACACTACGAAACCAGTTATAATGCTAAAGTGAAAATTGTAATGCTGCGGCTTCATAGTATAGTTTTAAATCCGGCAATGCTAATCCTCCTCTTTCTTTTATATCTTTTAGGTATTTTATTTTGATTCTTGATTTCCTCCCATTCCAAATAAACTTACTCAAGTCCTGCTCCCATTTTTTAAATGGTTTCTCATTATGGATTATGGGTAAACTTTGAAATAGAAATGTCATTTTTGGGAAAATATTCATTTTGATTGCTGAAATTCTACCTAATAAAGAGAGGTGGAAAAAAGATTGGGTGACATTAGAAAATCAAAAATTACTAAATTTAGAAGGATTTAATTTATATTTTGGGTGGCATGGATGCCTATGGTATGATAAGCATAAAATCAATAGAGAATTTTTAGACCACTACATTAGGAAATCAATTTTAAAAATATGGTTAAGAGTAAGAAATAAAGTGTATATAAAAATGCTTTGTTGGGTATCTCCACATGAAGCGTTTTATCGATTAGAAAAGAATCAAACGGGGAAATGGATAACGTATAAAGACATAATAAAAAAAGAAGGGAGTAATATAAGACTTAAACGCAGAGAAGAATTAATTGAAGAGGGATATAGATCAAATTGGCTTCTCCATAGGCAATTGGTTGAAAAATATAAAATAGACAATAAAGAACGGGGAATATCATTAGAAGAAACAGAATTAGATAAATTGATGAGAGTGGATGTTAAAAGCCCTATGAGCAAAATTTATAAGCTATTATTAAATTTGGAATTGGAAAAGGAAATTATAAAAGACAGTATGATAAAATGGGCTAGGGATATAGGGTATCCAATAACATTGCAACAATGGGAATGTGTATGGAGATTAAATCATGAATATACAAGAAGCTATAATTTAAAAGAGAATTTTTTAAAAAATTTTCTATAGATGGTATTTAACTCCAGTGCAGATTGCCAAGATGAAGAGAACAAAGTCATCAGCCAAATGTTGGAAATGTCAAAAAGTCAAATCTTTTTTTCATTGTTGGTGGACATGTGATAAGGCGAGAGGGTTTTGGGTAAATGTACACGAACAGATAATGAAACATTTAAAAATCAAATTTCCAATGTTACCGGAAATATTTCTGTTAAACATATTTGAGAAAATAGATGTGAAGATAAGGAGGAAATATTCAAAAATTATATGTTATATGACTTGTGCAGCAAGAATTATTTTCGCTAAGAAATGGAAGGATATGAATACACCAACAATAAAGGATTGGATTGTTGCATTATGTGGATGCATAATGGACTCCTTGCTCCACAAATTTCTCACAGCTCTTGTGTGTGTGTGAGAACGCAAACTGTTACAAACTTGTTGTTATGGCTAGCCAGTTCCATGGGAAACTTTTCCTCAGCGTTATCAGCTTGTCCGGAACTGGCACACAGCTGCGCCATCATATGTGTTTTTGCTACATGACATGTTATGGCTATGAACTTGTTATTCACGCTTGTTGTCGTGAGGTGAAGGTGCCTAAAGCATGTTTACTGCATATCATATAAACCCCATGCCTTGTGTAAAAGTCTCTCTGTTCTTTTCTCTTTGCACTCTGTTGCTGATCTGCCATGATGTTCGGCAGAATAGATTTTGCTTCTGTAACTTAAGCCGTTTTGAAATTCTTTTTTACTAATAAACGTAGTCAATCTGCTAGTATGACCTCAGCAGTGTTTTGTTACTTGCTACGTGAAGCAGGCATGAAGTCTAAAGCAAGCAGGAGTTTTTATTTCTTTTTATCAGCAGGAGTTTCTCGACTCCTGTTTTGCAACATGGTAGCAGAGGATGGTTGCGAGCCATCGACCTTGTTCTGAGTCCTGCTTTAAGTTATGCCTGCTGAGGAGTGTTTTTGAATAAGTTTTTAGCTGGTTCTACCATGGCTCAACCAGTGCCTGGGGGTTTGCCCCTTGTGAAGCTCAACGGGTCAAACTACCTTGCATGGTCAGCGAGAATGGAAAAATATCTGCAGGCCGAGGGTCTGTGGGGAGCGTTTACTGATCCTGTTTCATTGCAAGGTACAGCAGCTCAGATTCAGGCTGCAACTAGACGAGCCATGTCTATGCTCTTCCTGGCTGTGGAAGATGACCAGCTCACGCACATCAGGGACCTTAATACTCCACGTGAAGGATGGGTCAAACTACGAGATATACATCTCAGTGAATCTGGAGCAGCAAAGTATGCTTTGTCTCATAGACTTTACAATACCAAATGGACCCCAGGCACCTCGATGAGGGAGCATTTGACAGTTTTTTCAGAGCTGTTTTCATCACTCCGAGAGAGAGGCAAGGTTTTGCCTGAGAGTGACAGAGTATTCTGTATTTTGAATTCCCTTGATGCTTCCTGGGAACTAGTCGTTTCTTCACTCCAGTCCGTGCCAGAAAGGGATTTGACTGTCTCCATGGTTTCTGCCCGGCTGATGGAGGAAGAAGACAAGCGAGCCAGGAATGCGGCACCTCCCACACAGGCTTCAGCGGCAGAAGCCTGCTCCGGTAAGAAAAAATCTTCAGCTGCTGATCACAGTGAGGAGGGGCTGGTGCATGCCCATGCTGTCCGGAGATGTTTTCGCTGTGGATCTGCTTCACACCTCAGGCGTGATTGCCCACTTCTGAAGCAAGGGGAGCAAAGTTCCAGTAGAGCCGGTTTCCGAGGTTCCAGAAGTAGAGGGAACAAGGCAGGTCGTGCCAGGGGACGGTTGCGTGTTGCTGTAGCTGTTTCTGAAGGTCCCCAAGATGCAGAAGACCCAGACCCAGCCTGGCTCCTGGACAGCGGGTGTTCCCAGCATCTCGTCAATTCAAAAGACTTGTTCAGTGACTTAAATTCTGCCAGTGTTTCAAAGGTAATTTTGGCAGATGGGACAAAAGCTGAGGTTTGTGGTGAAGGGATTGCCTATGTCCCAGCACTTGATATGTGTTTGAAAAATGTTTTGTATGTGCCCTCTCTTGATTTCTGTCTGTTATCAGTGGGGCAACTGACAGAATCTGGGTTTAAGGTTGAGTTCTGTGGAAAACAGGGCAAAGTGCTCAAAAATGGGGAGGTGTGTGCTGTGGCTACACGGGAAGAAAGGCTGTTCTTCCTTGAGCCAAATCAAACTGTGTGTAATGTGTATGCTAATACTGCACCACACAAGGAATGCATTCATCTTTTACATCGGCGCATGGGACATGCTAGTTTTCCAGTGTTAAAAAAGTTGGCAGGTTGCTGTAAAGGGTGTTCTTTGAAGTCTTGTAGTGTGTTCCTTGACTGTGCAATTTGCAAGCAGTCCAAATCCAAGCAGCTGCCAGCACCACGGGTTAGTTCCCGTGTGCCAACTGCTCCATTCCAGTTGGTTCATTGTGACATTGTAGGGCCCCTCAGTAAACAATCACTCGGAGGGGGTAGATATTTCTGTCTCTTCGTAGATGATTTTAGCAGGTACATTTTCTGCTATGTGTTGAAGCAAAAGTCTGATGTGTGTCAAGTCCTCAAGAATTGGTGTTCCCTGATTGAGAGGCAGTTTGGTTGCTCTCTTCAAAAGTTGCAAACTGATAGGGGAGCTGAATTCTTGTCAGAAAACATGCAACAGTGGTTCAAAAAGAAAAGGATCATTCACAGGACAACTGCCAGCTATTCTCCTCACCAAAATGGAGTGGCTGAGCGCAATGCAGGAGTTTTACAAACTCTGATGCACAGTCTGCTAACTGATGCAGATCTGCCTCTGAGTTTTTGGGGTGAAGCAGTTCTGACTGCCTGTTACATACACAATAGGCTCTGGAGTAGTGTAATCAATGCAACCCCCTATGAGTATCTGTATAATAAACAGCCTTCCATTGCTCACATGAAGGTGTTTGGGAGTTTTGCCTGGGTGCACATTCCCAAAAGTCAAAGGAAAAAAGGAGAGCCAAAAGCCCAGCGTCTGCGTTTTGTTGGTTATGAGAATTTTTGTAAAGGGTATCGCTTTCATGCTGGTGGTAATTCCTGTGTTGTGTCAAGAAATGCCTCCTTCGAGGAACACGCAAACTGGGCACGTGTTCAATCAGCGTCTGAAATTCTTCTTCCTGTGTCTAGCCAGCCAGCAACGCAGCCAGTTCAACCCTCAGTCTCCACTCCCAGTCCCTCAAGGGTAAAACAGAGGAGAGAGACTTGCGAAGGGGGAGAGCTGTAAGCGATGTGGCTGAGTCTAGCACAGGGGAGGAAGAGCGAAAGTATTCAGTTAAAAGGTCACGTAGTGCTGAGGAGGGGGAAGGCACCTCACAGAGTCAACCCATCCTCAGAAGATCAAAAAGAAAAACAAAAGGCATCCCCCCGCGTCGTTTCCCTGACGCCCAGGCAGTCCGTGTGTGTGCAGCTGTAGCTACTGAACCAGAAAGTTTTGCTGCTCTTGAGAGATTGTCTGAGCAACAAGCTCAGCCCTGGTGGGATGCCATGCAAAGTGAGATGGATTCCATTGCTCAGCACAATGTGTATTCTCTGTGTAAATTGCCCAAAGGTGTGAAACCAATTGACAGTAAATGGGTTTACAAGCTAAAGACCTCTGCTGATGGACAAGTGAAACATAAAGCGCGTTTAGTAGCAAGGGGGTGTTTTCAAGGTGATGACGTAGATGAAATCTACAGTCCCACAGTAAAAACACAGTCTATTAGATTGGTGTTTTCCTTAGCAGCTCAAATGAATGCTGTGCTGACACATTTTGATATCACTACTGCCTATCTCAATGCTGATTTGGAAGAAGAGGTTTATATGCTCCAACCTGATGGATTTGAAGTTGAAGGAAAAGAGTCTCACGTTTGGAAATTGAAACGTGCTCTTTATGGTCTAAAACAATCAGCCAGATGTTGGAATGTTTGTTTACACAATGCTTTGCAGGCGTGTGGTTTCAAACAAAGTGTTGCTGATCCCTGTGTATATGTCCGAGGGAAAGGGGAAAGTTTAGAAATTCTCCTTGCCTATGTGGATGATTTGTGTTTAGTTTCTGCTACACAAAATCAAGCACAAGTGTTTGAGAATGAACTGGGAAAAAAGTTCCAAGTCAAAAATCTGGGTCCAGTTCAAAACTTTCTGGGAATTGAAGTACAACAAGTCAAAAATGGTTTTCTGCTGTGTCAGAAACAAAAGATTGTGAAATTGTTAGAAAAATGCAACATGACTGACTGCAAGGCTGTAAAAACGCCTATGGTACCTGGGTTTATGAAAAACATTGGTGGTGAAATGTTTCCTGACATACATCTGTATCAATCTGTCATTGGGAGCCTCCTGTACTTAGCAAGTACCAGCCGCCCTGATATTGCTCTGAGCGTAAACATTTTGGGCAGAGCGTGTTCTAAGCCTACCCAGTATCATTGGCAGGGTGTGAAAAGAGTGCTTAGGTACCTGAAAGGTTCTTTGGAGTACTGTTTGTGTATTTGTCCCAAAGAACAGCCTACATTGGCGTGTTACTCTGATAGTGACTTTGCAGAAGATGTATCAGATCGCAAGAGCACATCTGGTTATGTTATCATATACAGTGGAGTGGTTATTGATTGGAAAGCTAAGAAACAAACATGTTTGTCTTTATCAACGATGGAATCGGAATATGTGAGTTTGTCTGCACTCTGTACTGAACTAGAGTGGTTCATACAGTTGTTTAAAGATCTGCAAATTTCTGTTGCACAGCCTGTACAAATATATTGTGATTCACAAGCCTGTATTCACATGGCAAGTTCTGACAAAATTTCCTCTCGCTCAAAGCACATTGACATCAAGTTTCACAATGTAAAGTTGTTTTTGCGAGATGGGAAAGGATCTCTCACTTATGTGCCTTCAGAATGTAACTTAGCTGATGTGTTTACTAAACCACTATCTGCTGAAACATCTGGTCAGCTGGTAAGCAAGCTGGGGTTGACAAAGCTTCCAGTCCAAAGTGGCTAAATATGTGACTAAAATTTGTTCCACAAGGAGTAGGGGAGTGTTGCATTATGTGGATGCATAATGGACTCCTTGCTCCACAAATTTCTCACAGCTCTTGTGTGTGTGTGTGTGAGAACGCAAACTGTTACAAACTTGTTGTTATGGCTAGCCAGTTCCATGGGAAACTTTTCCTCAGCGTTATCAGCTTGTCCGGAACTGGCACACAGCTGCGCCATCATATGTGTTTTTGCTACATGACATGTTATGGCTATGAACTTGTTATTCACGCTTGTTGTCGTGAGGTGAAGGTGCCTAAAGCATGTTTACTGCATATCATATAAACCCCATGCCTTGTGTAAAAGTCTCTCTGTTCTTTTCTCTTTGCACTCTGTTGCTGATCTGCCATGATGTTCGGCAGAATAGATTTTGCTTCTGTAACTTAAGCCGTTTTGAAATTCTTTTTTACTAATAAACGTAGTCAATCTGCTAGTATGACCTCAGCAGTGTTTTGTTACTTGCTACGTGAAGCAGGCATGAAGCCTAAAGCAAGCAGGAGCGTTTTCTAATTATACGAATTGACTGAAATGGATAAATTAACAAAACGATTGGAAAATAGAAATAACAGTGCATTTAAAGAAGAAGGGGAAATCTTAGACCCCTTATGGGAGGAGTATTGGGAGAAATTGGCAATTTTAGGATTGTACGAATAAGATAGAATATATGGAGTATGGTAGATATGATAGACATAAAATATGTAGAAGTAAGATACAGGAATATGAGAGAATAAGAAAAAGAGAAGTAAAGAAAATAAGAATTACTTGAATATTTGAATAAAGACATTTAAGACTCAGTAAGAATTAGATTTCATCGTAATACAACATTTAATTAATAAATATGATAAGTAAAAGGTAGAAGTCAGAGTACAAAAACTGCTATAAAGAACAGAAGAATCTTATATATAGTAGCAGGATAGAAAAAATATAATTGAGATGTTCTTTACCCAATGGTTGTAAAGAAAGAAGTCAAGGTATGCATGAATGAGTGAGAAGATGATAATTAAGAAAGTAAGTAAGTATGTTAGTACTTTATTGAAGGGAAGGAAGTATATAAATGCTATTTTTTCTTCCCTTTTTTTTGTCTAAGGTTTTTGTGTTTAATAAGTTTAGTATAATGTGTTTAATGGGTTTGTTTGTTAATTTGTCACTGATCTGAAACGGAGAAATGGTTATAGGCACAGTATCATTATAGGATTAGAAACTTAAATATTATAAGAGATAAAGATAAAGACATATGGATATTTAGTATATCATATAATTTCAGTTAAACTTATTCAAGTGATATAACCAAACAGAACGATATATGTTTATATATGTTCAATGTTGTAATTGTATTGTATTGTATTTGCATGTGATTGTGTATATTTTTTAATGTGAATTTAATAAATTTATTTTTAATAAAAAAATTAAAAAAAATAAAGTGAAAATTGTAGTAAAAGATTTTTAAAAAACACTTTGAGGATAAAATCATAAAATTGAAAATCAGGGAATTCAGGGCATCCATTAAATCTGTTGTCCCACAAATCCCACAAATCCTTTGTCGGGAGCAGGCAAGTAGTAGTTTATTGACCAATGTGATTTCAGGATTGATCTGACGTTAATACTTCATGATTGTAATACGTTATCACAGTTCTATGGTATTTATTGGTATTGCTGTGACACTTTATTGGGAATTGTTTTGTTGTTGCATTATTATTATTGTTGTTGTTGTTGTTGTCATTTTATATTACAAGATAATTACTATATAACATACTGTCTTGTCTCTATATATTTTTTCAGTATGGAGTTGCCAGGCTAAAATCTAAAAAGGGCTCCTGTGCCTTTAATAGCTGTGTAGAAGATAGGATTTCAGCAGTGTTGCTGGTCATGCAACTGTTAAAGAACATTTCCGCACGACACTCTTATAGCGTGATGATTCCACTTTCAACCTCCTATGGAATCTTGGGGTTTGCAGCCCCTCCCGGAACTGCAAACCCCAGGATTCCATAGGAAGTTGAAAGTGGAATCATCGCACTATAAGAGTGTCATGTGGAAATGGCCAAAGATATGGGAGTCCTGATCTGCATTTTACCTGGTAACCCTACTTAAGCCAGAAATCATGGGATAGAAGAAAGCAGCAGGTGGTCAAAGTTCTGGGGCCACATGTGACCCCCAAAACTGTTTTTATAGCCTGTGACAACCCCTCCGCAGTGATTTCTCTGGATTTCCCTTAAAGCAAAAAAGATTAGTTGTCCCTTGTGAAGGCCATCAGAATAATCACTTATTCATTAAATAGGTTACAAGACTGTTCCTGCACTATTTTATAGAACTATGAAATCTTAGCATTGAAACGGGCCACAAGAGCAATTGAGTCCAACCCTCTGCCACGCAGGATTACACAACTGAAGCACTCCACAAAGATGTCCATCCAACCTCCGTTTAAACACCTCCAAAGAAGGAGACTCCACAATGCTCCAGGGCAATCAATTCCACTGTCAACAGTTCTTACAGTCAAGGAGCACTTCCTAACATATAAGTGGAAACCCTTTTCATGCCATTTGAATCCATTGATTGTGTCTTAGGCTATTTCTTCCCTACACTGTTATAGTGCTATTATTCCACTTTCAACGCCCCATGGAATCCTGGGGTTTGCAGTTTTGGGAAGGGCATTTAGCATTCTCAATCAGAGAGCTCTTTGGCTTCAAGAAACTACAAGCACCAGGATTCCACAGGACGTTGAAAGTGGAATAATAGCGTTATAACAGTGTACTGCGGAAATGGCCCTAGTCTCTTGAGCCGCAGAAGACAAGCTTGCTCCATATTCTACATGATATCCCTTCAGATATTTAAAGATCACTATATAACATCACAAAGCCAGTGTGGTGTAGTGCATTGGATCATTGGACAATGACCTTGGAGACCAGACTTAGATTCACCACTCAGCCATGGAACCCTCTGGATGACCTTGGGCACATCACACACTCTCAGCCCCAGAAAACCCTGGGACAGGTTGGCATTAAGGTTGCCATAAATTGGAAAAGACTTTAAGGTACACAACAACAACAACAATATAACATTGCACTACACAATTACAGCACTATCATTCCACTTTAACTACGATGCCTACATCCTACAGAATCCCGGAGTCTGCAATTTGCCAAGGCACACCCTGCAAATTCCAAGTCCCCCTCCCTAAACTGCAAAGCCCAGGGTTCCAGAGATTGGAACCATGGTAGCCAAAATGAAATCAAATGGCTATAATTGTGTAGTCCAAAAAAAAAGACCTCCAGATCCACCAGAGTTTACCACCCTTGTGCTATAGTCCCTTAGCCAGTGAGGAATGATTTGGCATGTCTGCTACTACCTGCCTTCACCAATGGAAGGATGGTGTGTGGATCAAATTGTACCAACTCAGCATTGGCAGGGAGTACTTCCCAGTTCCAAAGACCTTATGAATTTTTTAGACAAGACCCAAAGGGCTTTGCTGTGTCAGCCAATCAAGACCAGGAGCTTGGCAAGATGTAGCTTAAATTATTAAGCAAGCAAAGCTAGCTGGGAGGTTGGGGAGGAGGGAAGACTGATTAGCTCGGTGCTCTGAACCAAACAGTCAAATGCTGACTGGGGCGCAGCAGATCCAGTGGGTAGGTGGGATGTCTGAGAAGGAAAGGTTACCAGACGCAGAGACAGCTTAATAGTTCAAAAGAATGGCCAGAAACTGTGTCTCCCTCCAGTTTGTTTGTTGCTGCTTCAAATAGTGTTGACTTACAATGTAAATATTAGTGTCACAGGTTTTCATTAGCAGGTTAATCAGAACTTTGAAAAAGGATTTTTTTTTCTTTTTTGAGAACAAACCTTCTCATAACCTCTAACTGTCCCAATCTGGCAGGACAAGCCCAATTAATTCTCTGCCATCCCACTTTTTCCAGATGCTTTCAAAATATCCCAGTTTCTCTCCCTTCCTCCTACTTTCCCCATTTACCTTCAGTTTACATCAGCTGCTGCACACTGAGGCCTTTTCTGCACAAGGGCAATACATCGCACTGGCATTGTATTCTTGTTGTTACGTCTGCATGTTAAACAGGTTAGCATCGATGTTTCCTCTGCGGATTTGCATGGCTTGAGCTTTTAGCATGATTACTATTGGTGTAAAACCGATGTATTGTAAAACCGAAGAAACTCCAATGTAAAGCAGAAAAACTGGTTCAGCTGCATTTCTGACAACATACGGAAGGTGTACACCACAGAGGTGGTTCTCTGTGTATGTTCCCACCTTTCCCTGGCATCATTTCCGTCTACCGCTGTCTCCACTGCTCGAATGTGGGGTGGCCGCTATTGCGTTGCATGGACTGCTGGAATACAATGCAATATGTTGGGATCCTCAGGATGGTTGCTTTTCAATTTCTAGCTATCTAGACCATAGCTTTCCAAACTTTTCATATTGGTAATATACATTTCCAGGACTCAGGTGGGGGCTTGTCTTCTGTAAGAACGAACTAAAGTACCTCCGCTGATACGTAGCAATGAGTTTTCTTTCTTCAAAAAAAAAAATTTAATTGACCAATCCGGGGGGGGGCGGAACAAGGGAGGGAGTTTCACGAGAATTGACGGAGCGGAAGTGGCAAACAATTCTCACCACATTACTTCAACAGAAACTGGAGGGCGCGCAGATAACAAGCCAGTAAAATCGGAGTAAGTTGGGTTAAAAAACACCGCTCAGAACACACAGTGAAGTGCTTCTCCACTGTTACCCTGAGTTCTGGGGTCCCTTTGGGGGACACTTCAATGTGCTCCACGTGATGGGGAATGGAAACTAGCCAGAGCATCAGCAATAGCAATGTGAGAGGCAGGGTAACCTAGCAGGGTCTTTTTACCTGGTTTTTACAGGGTCAGGCCAAGCCAAAAACCAAACGAAAATGTCTAGTAAATGATTTTATTGAATGAAAGTCTCATGCACCAACACAATCACCCACACACTCACTGAAGACCTATTAAGAAGCAAAAGAGAGGAAACTGGATAGGGGAATATTGTTGGGGTTGCAGCTGGGGTAATACTGCACCTTTCCCTGAAGCCCTTGGTCCGGGAGAAACAGCAAAGAAGTGGGGCTCAGCATGGAGAGGGCTGAGGGGATTACTCAACGGATGGAGAAACGGTCTGCTGGGATGACCAGGAGTGATCCAAAGAAATGCTCAAAAACTGGGACTATTTGTGGGGGGAAAGTACCTAGAGGGCTAATCCTTTCCCAGGAAGAACAATGGGTGTTGCAGTGAAAAAGAAGCTCCACAATGGTAACTTCCTTTGCGTGATGAGATTACAAGGTGTTGCCAAAGTCTCAGGATCTTCTGCTGCATTTGGTTGTGGTGTGACTTCGTGTAAATGGTCCTCACTTGATAGGATATTTGCTCAACTTGGGGCAAGCACGCTAATCCCCTCAAGTCAACTTCTCAAGGGCTGAGAACACTTTGTTTATTGTGGATTTTTTTTCTTGAGGTCTCCTAGGGCTACATGACGGGGGATTTTACTGGCCTGACCTGGTTTTCGATCGTTCAACCATTGCTGCCTACGTGCTCATCCAGGTGATCTCTCAGGCACACAGAATCGTATTTAATATCAAAATTGTAGACCCCGGGATAGGGTTTTTCCAGTGGAGTTACACCACTCTGGTGCAGAAATGGCCTGAGTTCAAACAGTGTTGACTTACAGAATCCTGGAGTCTGTAGTTTAGGGAAGGGTCTTTAGAAGTCTTAGCCAGAAAGCTCCTGGTGTTATACACCCATTATACCCAAAGACCATGTCCTAAGAACCTAATTATTTTATATCAAAAATAGTGAGTCATAGAGATACTGAAAGGACATGTAGATAGAAAATCTCTGTTTTCTGTCATACATCTTGGGGTATCTGGCAAATTGGCTCACGGAAACTTGAAAGGATGGTCAGCAGCCATCAGGAAGACAATTACTCTCTGTGAAAGTAAACAATGCCTGGAATGTGACACTTTGAAACAGGCATGCAATTCCAGAGAGAGAAATACTGATCTAGCAGGAAAATACAAGAATTTTTGGGTGTATTTTCTTTGAACTACAAAGAAAATGATCCATCTTCATAAAAAGATGCAAATATTTGGCTTTTCCCAGGGCATGGGACATATAACTAGACACAGTTTCTGATTCTTTTTGGAGTTCTTTCTGAGTTCTTTTGGAAATGCATTTGGGAGTTGGAGAGATTCTTTTGAAAGAGTTGTAGGTTTGAGAGCTTAAAGCTTTCTGTCAAATCTGCAAAACAGTGAAGTTTGTAAGCTCCCCACAGCCCTTCAAGACGTGGCTGAGTTTGTTTCTTCCAGTTGAAGACTTCTGGATTGGTATCAAATCTTTTATGTCTCCTTTTCTTTCTTTCCTAATTTTCCTCTTTTTCTAACTTTCTATATAGTCTTGTATGCTTGCAGTGTGTGTGAAGATGAGTGAGTGATTGTATGAATTTTAACTTTTTATAATCTAATAGCTCTTGTAGTGAGTGTGGGTGTATATTAGCTTAAGTATAACCTATTGTTAGTCAATAAAAGCTATTCATTTGAATCCCTTTGTGTGATTTTTGGCTGGCCTGACCCGGTTAACATTGGGTTAAAGATCCTGTACCTTGTCCTCTTTGCATAGCTAAAGCAGTGCAGAGCTAATTTTTCCCCACAAGAGACAAATTTTGACAGCTTTTGGGAATCCTTTAAAGGAGTCCCATCAAACAGGGTAACACTGGGCCTCAATAAACTACAAACCCCAGAATTCCACAGGATATTGGAAGTGGAATAATAGCACTATAACTGTCTAATGGCCTTAGTTGTTGCATTGGGACATCGTTGGAATGAAGCAACAAACCTGATCTTTTTGGATCGAAACACTCTGCAGACATAACCAGTATAACTAGTGGTGACAAATCCAGAGAGCTATACTTCAAGATCCGCATGAATCTCATACTGATTTTTTTTGTTGTTACTTGTCCATAAGTTGACTTGGACTGATGGCAACCTGGGCCATTTCCACAGGAAGTTGAAAGTGAAATAATACAGTGCTATTAATAGAGTGCTATTATTCTATAATATAGTGCTATTAATAATATTGTGCTATTATTCCAGTTTTAGCATCCTGTGGAATTCTGGGGTTTGTAGCTTACTGAGGTCAAAGAGCTCTCTGGTTGACAATTCTAAAGGCCCCTCCCTAAACCACAAACCCCAGGATTCCATAGGATGTTGAAAGTGGAATAATAGCACTATAACCATCTAGTGCAGAAATGGCCCCTGTGAATGGGATACTTCCAAGTCAGCCTGTTACCAAAGCCCTGCCCAAGTCCTGCAACCTCAGGACAGTGACTTTCTCGTTTGAATCAATTGACCTGTCTTCCCCTTTTCCTACTGCCTTCTACATTGCCAAGCATTATTGTCTTTTCTAGTGAGTCATGTACTCTCACGATAGATCCAAAGTGTAACTCCTATTTTGGATTGGACATAATAAGAGGAGACCCCTCTTGGTTGGAGGTCAGTCTCTAGTTGCCTCTTAAGATGATGATAATGAATTTCTCTTCTTTAACACCTGGAATCTTAGGGCCTTTCCGCCCTATACTGTTATAGTGCTATTATTCCACTTTCATCCTCCTATGGAATCCTGGAATTTGCAGTTTAGAGAGGTGCAGTGATGTATTTAAGTTTTTTACTCCAGGTCTCAAGTCAAGCCTCAAGTTTCTACCTTCAAGTCTCAAGTCCTTGAAGAGACTTTCAAGTCAAGTCTCAAGTCTGGAAGCCAACTTTACACCCCAACCAAAATTCCAGAATTACTAGACAGAGTCAGATAAAGTCGGTTTTATATATTCAAGCAGAGTCAGCCCTCCACTTTGCGATTTTGCCATCTGCAGCTTTGGAAGTGGGGAATACGGTCCTTCTTACCCCGCTTACTAAAGCTTCAAAAGCTTTAGAAGGAATGATCCTTCCTCCTCAAGCCCACTGCCTAACCCACTTTCTGTTCACCTCTGAGAAATGCACCCACGCTTTGGACTTGAGATAGATCATAATGTACGATCTGAAGAGAAACCAGAGTATTTTTGTTTGTTTGTTTATTGTTTTTGTTTTTTATTCATAATTCAATAAATATTATTTTAAAAATAATGTGACCAATAGGCAAAAAGAGATGGAGGAGATGTTCAAAGTTGTAAGGTTTCTGGATGAATGTGTTATGTTGCTGAACCACAGGCAGCAAGTCAGTCACTAAAAATGTACAAGGCCATTTCCACACTAGACTGTTATAGCGCTATTATTCCCACTTGCAACATCCTATGGAATCCTGGGGTTTGCATCCTGAGGCTGGCCCCTCCCTAAACTGCAAACCCCAGGATTCCACAGAATGTTGCAAGTGGAATAATAGCGCTACAACAGTCTAGTGCAGAAATAGCCCAAGTCTCGAGTTGAGTGCATCATGTATTGCCAAGTCAAGTTTGAGTCGAGTCACTGAAGCAACTTAAGTCCGACTTGAGTCCAGGTCAATCAACTCGAGTCTACATCCCTGGCGAGGGGCCTTTAGAATTCTCAGCCCTCTAGAGAGCAATTTGGCAAACCCCAGAATTCCATAAGATGTTGATGTTGAATTCCATAAAATGTTGAAGGTAGAACAATAGCATTATAACAGTGTAGTGCTTACCGTGCATTCACCCAGCCGTTGAGTTGCAGATATACCTCTGGGTTTAGGACATCTTTAAGCTCAGGGAAAAAAGGAAGGGGGCAAAGCGGCATCAGCAGTTTAGCAGAGGACACTGGACCCTTTGCATATATGCTGAGTGAGCCTCCTAATGAACAGCCCTGTTGACATTGAGACTGAAACAGCACAAAGCAAATATTGCCATGCAAATACCAGTTCCCCCAGGAAAGAGAGGACTGCAAGGTTGTGCAGTAAATCCAAGGGTAATTTCTCCATGACAACCTTCAATTATGCTTTGGTGTTTGGTTCAAAAGAGGATACAGATAATCTCTTCTCTTATGGGAGGACAGTCCTTCTGCTAGAGCTTGGAAGGGTTATGCTTTGGACAACAGCTCCCAGAATTCCCCAGCCAGCATGGCCACTCCAAAAAGATTAACTTGTCCAAGTTTTGATCTGAAGGGTCCAGTGCTTTTATCCTTCTGGAGGAAAAATTGAAAGACAGAGCACTTTTCTCCGCTGCGGGAAGTTTGTATTAAAAGCTTCCTTCCCTTTGTTAACTCCAGCTGTTTCACCACAATAGAAGGCAAGAAACTTTTGTGTTGCCTTGTTTTTTCCTTTTATCTAAGTTTGTTTTAGAAGGTCTACCCAGCATTGCTGGGGCTGATGATTTTGCATACTGTTCAAATGAAACAATTGACTATGTAATGTGTGTGTGTGTGTGTGTGTGTGTGTTAGAGTGATTAACTAACAAAACTTAATACAACAGCAAAACATTTTGGCTTCTGCCTTCTTCAGTTGCTCTAAAAAAAAGTGACCTGCATTCAAAGATCCAGGTTATAATGACCTAGGGCCAACATTCTTATTATCCCCTAGGCCAAGACCATGGCCATTTCTGCATGAGACATTTATAGTGCTATGATTCCACTTTCAACATCCTATGGAATCCTGGGGTCTGCAGTGCAGTGCAGGGAGAAGGCGCTTCCTAAACTGCAAACCCCAGGATTCCATAGGATGTTGAAAGTGGAATCATAGTACTACAACCGTCTAATGTGGAATGGCCCATGTGGTCCTCTGGTCTTAAGTCTGTGAATCAAGAAACTTTCCTTTCCACAGACCTAAGAATTCCCCAGCCTGGAAGATAATATGTACTACCATCACCCACTTAAGAAAGGTGGCAAGAGAGACAGAGATTCTGCATTAGCAGATGCATGTGTCTCTCATAGCTGCGACTCTGTAGCTATGTCTCCTGACACTGTCCCTCAAAGAACTACCATGTAAACTGTGTAGGCCCTCAACAGCCATTTCAGAGAGTGAGGGGTGATGCATCCAGCTATTTTCTTTTAGCTGGACACGCTGCAACAGCCATTGACAGGGACCTCCAGAAGTCCACCGAAGGTCCTTCTAGATGATGTGCTTGCAGCATGTCCAACTAAAGGAAAATAATTGGATGCATCTCCACAGACACTCTCACTCTCCAGTAACTGGAAGTGGCCACACTGGGAGGGCTATGCAACTTGCAAGGTGGGTTTGAGGAGGCTTTTGGTTGCTGCATCATTGGAAGAGAATTCCAAACTGTACAACATTCAAAAAGTGAGTTTCAGTGTTGTAAGGCAGATTTACGACATTGTAACTTACTAGCAGGATGCCAACTGAAAAGAAAACAGTTTTTCTTTTCCTTTTTGAAACTTTTACAGTGCTAATGTGTGTGTGTGTGTGTGTGTGTGTGTGTGTGTAATCTTCATAAAGTCTGTGGCATAGAAAATACTGAAGATGGATCTGCTTTAATTTACAAGTAAAAAATGACAACAACTGAAGTACCTGAAGGAAACAAATGAGAAATCAAAATTTGGTACCTATTTTAAAAAAAAAAGAAAGAAGCAAACACTTCCAATTAAAAAACATACTGAATCATATATTATTTTATACATTAAAAACTAGCTTTACTTTCTGGAAGAAAACAGTTCACCAGATCCAGCGTGCTGCCTGTCAGATACATTTGTATAAAATATATTAATCAAAAATTTTCAATATGTTTTACCTGGATCATATTGATTTTACTTTGTTTTTGCCTTTTCCTCAACAATGGAAAGAGTATTTTAAGTTGCCACCTTGGATACAAGTCACTTTTGTTTTGAGCAATTGAAGAAGGCAATTGTTAATCACTCTACTGAATATGTATATTTTTAGTAATTAACTGCATTCTTCTGAGAGTCAAGACAAATTTGTCAGAAGTGATGTTTCTTTTAGGTCACTTGTGTGTGTTTATTTGTGCATTTTTAAAAATTTTTAATGTTTCACATTTTATTCTTATACTACTCCATAGGCAGTGTTTCTTGTCTGTATTCCATTTGCTAAATCATTTGTTTCACACTATGTTCTATGCAAATTAGAACCACAAAGGCACAGAAGAACAGGTTGCTTACCTGTAACTGTGGTTCTTCGAGTGGTCATCTGTGCCATCATACACACACTAGGAGCTTTAGCGCCTGCGCGGTAGCGTTCGGAAACTTCTAGAGCTTGTTCGCTTGGCGGGAACCCCTCCCCCACGCCGGTACTGCGCATGCTCCTCCCGCCGAGCAACGGTCTCTCCTCAGTTCTGTCGTCCGCCGTAGAACCTACAGGGACCTGAGAAAGAGGGGAGGAAGGGCGGGTGTGTATGATGGCACAGATGACCACTCGAAGAACCACAGTTACAGGTAAGCAACCTGTTCTTCTTCTTCGTGGTCTCTGTGCCTTCATACACTAGGAGACTGTGTAGCTTACCGGTCGGACGGCGGGTCAGGTCCTACAGCACGGAAGCCAACACCTCACGTCCAAACCGGGCATCTCTGCGCGACCGGCAGTCGAGCCTGTAGTGGCGCACGAAGGTCGATGGTTGGGACCAGGTCGCCACACGGCAGAGTTCATGCAGGTCAACTCCTCGCAGGAGGGCCGCAGAAGTAGCCACAGCTCTGGTGGAGTGGGCTCGAAGCAGGACTGGCGGAGGCTTCCTCGCGAGCTCATACGCCAGTTCAATAGTCCTCACCACCCACTTGGAGAAGCGCTGGGTGGACACTTTTAGGCCCTTCCGACGTCGCCCATAGCAAACAAAGAGATGCGGCGTCTGCCGGAAGGAAGCAGTCCTGTCCTTGTAGAAAGCCAATGCCCGACGCACGTCCAGGGAGTGGAGGGACCGCTCCAACGGTGTCGTCGGGTTCGGGAAGAAGGCAGGCAGGATGATGTCCTGGTTGAGATGGAAACTGGACACCACCTTTGGCAGGAACGAGATGTCAGGTCTCAGGACCACCTTGTCCCTGTGGAAGACCGTGAAGGGCTCATCGGAACGAAGAGCTGTGATCTCACCCGCTCGCCTCGCTGAGGTCACCGCTACCAGGAAGGCAGTTTTCATTGTCAGGAGCCTGTCATCCGAGGTCGCCATTGGTTCGAAGGGCGGCTTCGTCAGCTGCGAGAGCACCAGCGAGAGGGACCACGGCGGTAGCGGCGGCGATACCGGCGGGTAGAGATGATGAAGTCCTTTCAGGAACCGCTTAACGGTATCGTTCCTGAAGAAGGCCGAGGCAGCAGATCGTGGCGGTTGGTATGCCACGATCGCGGAGAGATACACCTTCAGGGATGGAAACGCCAGGCCCTGTTGCCGGAGGTGCAGGAGGAAGTGCAGGACGGTCGAGAGCCCCGCGGGCGATACCGGCTCACTCCTCTCGTTAGCGAAGGTCAGGAAGCGTCGCCACTTGTATTGATAGTTGCGACGGGTGGATTCCTTCCTGGCCGCGACGAGGACGGTACCGAGCACGGGATCGTCTAGTGCGATATCCTCCAGGCATGGAGGGCCAGGCGTGGCAGGTCCGGATGGAGGACTCGGCCGCCGGAGTGGGAGAGCAGGTCCGGTGTCGGTGGCAACCGGAGCAGGTCGTCTCGCGCGGCTTGTAGCAGGGGTGCGAACCAATGTTGCCTCGGCCAGTACGGGGCTACCAGGATCGCGTCGGCTCGGTCGGCGAGGATCTTCGATATCGTCCGGCCGAGCAGCGGGAACGGCGGGAACGCGTAGAGGAGTTCCCCGGTCCACGGAAACTGGAAAGCGTCCCCGATGGAGGGGCGATCGTGGCCCGCTCTGGAACAGAATCGGCGACACTTCGCGTTTTCCCTGGTCGCGAAGAGGTCGATCGATGGTTCGCCCCAGCGGTCCCGAATCAGTCTGAACGCCTCTCCGGAGAGAGACCATTCGTGATGGGATGAGGTGTCCCTGCTGAGGGCGTCTGCCGTGGTGTTCTCCTGCCCGGCCAGGTGAACCGCCACGGGATGCGTGTGCAGGCGAATGCACCATTCCCACAGGTCGAGCGCGATGTCGAGCAGGGTCGTGGAATGAGTCCCACCTTGTCTGTTGATGTAGCAGACAGCGGTGGTGTTGTCCGTCAGAATCAGGACCGTGCGCCCCGCCACGGCATGGCGGAACGCCCGTAGGGCTTTCCAGACGGCGAGCAGCTCCAGCGCGTTGATATGGAGAGCGGTCTCGTCGTCGGTCCATCTGTCGCGGACTCTGAGATCGCCGCAGTGGGCACCCCATCCATACAGGGAGACGTCGGTCGTTACCGTCACCTTCGGTGTCGGCTGTTGGAAAGGCATCCCTGACATGAGATTGCATCGCGACTGCCACCATCGGAGGGATGAGCGGACGTCTCCCAGCAGCTGCAGTCGGAGTGTCTGTTCGTCTCGCAGGGGGTCGAATATGCGGACGAACCAGTGTTGAAGAGGTCTTGCTCTCAGCCTGGCGAGATATGTCACAGCGGTCGTCGCAGCCATGTAGCCCAAGAGCTGCTGGACGCTTCTCGCAGATAACGTCGGGGCCGTACGAGCGTGAGCGGCGGCCCGGATCAAGGTTCGTGCTCGAGACTCTGGAAGGTACGCCCTGGCGGAGGTCGAGTCGAGCGTCGCCCCGATGAAGTCCAAGATCCTCGCCGGCTCGAGGTGGGACTTCTTCGGATTCACTCGTAGACCAAGGCGGGTCAGGAGTGACAACGTCATGTGGACGTCGTGGTAAAGTCTCTGTTTGCAGGACGCCACCAACAGCCAATCGTCGAGGTAGGGGAAGACGGAAGCGCCCTTCGTCCGCAGGTAGGATACCACCGGGGCCATGCACTTGGTGAAGACCCTTGGGGCAGTCGAGAGTCCGAACGGCAGCACCTTGTACTGGTAACAGGTGTCGTCGACTGCGAAGCGGAGGTACCGTCTGTGCTGCGGGCGAATGGCGATATGGAAGTATGCGTCTCGGAGATCGATGGAGGCGAACCAGTCCCCTCGATGTAGGAAGGGTAGGATCGACGGTATCGTGACCATCTTGAACCTTTTGGGGCGGATGTAGTAGTTCACCCCTCTGAGGTCTAGGATCGGCCGGAGGGTACCGTCGGCTTTCGGTACCGTGAAGTACCTGGAGAAGAAGCCGGTGGTCTTGGCCTCTTGCGGGAGCTGCTCGATCGCCCCTTTCTGGAGGAGGGATTGGATCTCTTCCAGGAGGGCCGGACTCGACGGCGTGGAGTAGTAAACGCCGCGAGGAGGAATATCGAGAAACTCGATGGCGTAGCCAAGACGGACGATGGAAAGCACCCAAGAGTCCGTAGTGACATACTGCCACTCCGCTAGGTGTCGAGCGAGAGTCGGTCGGTCTCCGAGCGCTGATGGTAGGCTGAAGAGTGGGTATTGGTGGGTCCTGCCAGGCACGTCAAAACCGAGACTTTGTCTCGGAGGAGGACTTCTTCGACGAAGCCGGGCGCCGCCTAATCGTGCGTCTGGCCGATGAGCCGGAGGACGGTCTCGACTGTCCAGACTGGGCCGAACGCTGGAACGACGAGGTGGAAGATCGTCGCCAGGATGGGCGGAAGGTGGAGGCCCTGCGGGCCTGCGTGGCCGGCTGCAGCCCGATCTTTTTTGCGGTCAGTCTCGCCTTGACGAGATTGTCCAAAGCTTCGTCTGTGGACGAATTGAATAGGCCTTCACCGTCGAAGGGGAGATCTTCAATCCTCCTTCTGGTGTCCTCCTGGATGTCGGCCGGTCGCAGCCAAGCATGGCGGCGGAGGCCGACGGATCCCGCCATGACCCGGGAGGCGATCTCCACTGCGTGCCGGGAGGAGGCCATCTGGTGCCGAGCGATGGAGATAGCCTCATTGAAGATCACGGAGGAGGCTTGGCGGATGTCCTCCGGTACCGCTTCCATCGCCGGTTGCAGGCGATCGAGCACTTTCTTCAGGTATGCCGCGAGGCAAGCCTGAGTGTTGGACAGCCTGATCTGCAAGGAGGCAGCTGAATAGAACCTCCTTGCGTAGGCGTCCAACTTCCTGCCCTCTTTGTCCGGCGGAGTGGTGTGTTGCCTGCCGGAGCCCTTCATCTGCGCGGACTCGACGACCACAGAGTTCGGTGCAGGGTGATTAAATAGATAACCGGCGTTATCCTTTTGCACCCTGTAGAGGTGTTCTAACCGCTGCGGTATCGGCTGAGCCGAGGCCGGTCTATCCCAGGCGGCCTTCACCAGTCTGGATACCCGGGGCAGGAGAGGCAGCGGGGCCGTGGAAGGTCGCTTCTCCTCGAAAACGGAGAAGGCTGGATCGTCATCCTCCGGCTCCGCATCGGCGATCTTAAGGCCGAGGGTAGTGGCCATGCGGAGCAGCATCGCAGAGAACTGGTGGACGTCCTCTGGAGCAGAATCTGGGATCGGGTCCCCGAATCCCAACGGAGGAGACTCCTGGGAGGCCGCCTCAGACACCTCAGACTCCGCACTCGAGTCGTACGACTCCGAGCTCGGTGAGTCCTCTCGCCACTCGCTCTCCGGCTCCTTCGTAGTCGCCGCAGGTGTTGCCTTCCTAGGCTTCTCCGCAGCCGGGGCGGTGGTAGCAGCAGCGTCCCGCTTGGGATGGCTGACCACTGACTTCACCCTCTTGGTGGTGACCGGGGTAGTCTGGCAGGCTGACGTCGTCGTAGCCCGCTCAGTCACCACCGACTCCGTAGGGCGCGTCGCCGTTGCCGTGACCCTAGGAGGTGGCGATATCGCCCGATACCGTGGTGAAGGCTCCCTCGCCCTATGATATCGAGGAGAGGGAGAGCGGCTGAAGGAGCGGCGGTCCGACGGAGATCGGCTTCGGCGTCGACGGTACCGAGCCTCGTACCCTCTAGGCGAGCGCGATTCGCGCTGTCGACGAGGTGACCGGGACCTCCGGAAGGTCTCCCAGCGACTCGGGCCACGATGGTACCGATCCCGGTACGATGGCGAATGCGACCGATAGGAGGCCGGGCGCTCTCTCCATTCAGATTCCCTCGCGTACCTGGCCACGTAGGACGCCGAGGTGTATCTGGAGGCAGACGAGCGAGGTTGTTCCTCTCTTGTCTCCCTCGGAGGCGGCGAGGCCACCGGACGCTCGGAAGAGCGGGACCGGGACCTGAAGGAGGTCGAACGCCGCTCCGGAGAAGCAGAGGGCTCTCTCTGCTGCAGGTCGGCCGACCTGCGACGGCTAAGAGGGCGGTGGCGCTCCTCCACCAGGGTTGGAGGGTCTGCCACAGGCGAGTCCGGGCGCTGTTGGGGAACGTCCTCGATCTCATCCTCGGAGAGGTCGACGGACTCGCCTCGCCCTTTGGAAGGCTGCTGAGTAGGAGGAGGAGTAGGAGGTTGAGCGTCCCCAGCCGGGGAGCGCTTCTTTTCCTTCTTCTTCTTCTTCTTCTCCTTCTCCTTGCCCTTGCCTCCGTCCGGAGCAGGGCGCTTTTTAGCAGGCGTCTCCGTAAGGGGAGCCTCAGCCTTCCTCGCCGTCGAGGATCCTTTTGCTGACTTGGCAGCCGCCGACAGCTTCGGGATCCTCGGTAACGCCGAGATCGGCGTTTCGTCGGTACCGAGCCCGATACCGACGAGGTGGACGGAACGGCAGCCGCCGATACCATCGATGGCGTGGTCGTCTTCTTGTCGGCCATCTTGGAAGTGGAGGTCTCGTCTATCGCCCGCAGAGACTGTTCCCAACAATAAGATTTGAGTCTCGCGGAGCGGTTGCGAAGAGTTTGGGGAGTAAAATCCCTGCAAATTGGGCAAGTCCGGATGTTGTGGGACTCACCCAAACAGAAGAGACACTCCTTATGGCCGTCGTTGAGGGCAACCTTGCGGCCGCAGGACACGCACTTCTTAAAGAGCGCGGACATAAGACGAAGAAACGCCAAACTCCGAAATCCAAAAAGACGAAAACCGAAGGGGGAGTCCGAAAGAGAGGTCAAAGACAGTCCGAAAGTCCGTAAAACCGTGAAAAAACAGCAAGCCAAGCACGACGTGAGAGGAACAAACTAAAGAACCTTCCGTACGCGGCGGTGGACGAGAAAGAACTGAGGAGAGACCGTTGCTCGGCGGGAGGAGCATGCGCAGTACCGGCGTGGGGGAGGGGTTCCCGCCAAGCGAACAAGCTCTAGAAGTTTCCGAACGCTACCGCGCAGGCGCTAAAGCTCCTAGTGTGTGTATGATGGCACAGAGACCACGAAGAAGAATCATAGAGCTGAAAGGTACCACAGGGGTCATCTAGTCCAACCCACTTCCATGCAGAACTACAAAGATGCTCATCCAGCCTCTGTTTAAAGACCTTGAAGAAGGAGTGTCCATCACCTTCTGGCAAACAAGGCTGGACTTATATTTCACTCACTCCCAACACCTCTGTGACGAACCCTGTGGGAAGGGGTGTTATCACAGTTATGATATGTCTGGTGAGAGCACTAGATATCCTTTTGATATCAAATAATTTGGCCTTGCTTGACCTCTCTTTGCCATCTCACACCACATGTTTGCAGAGGCCTCCTGGACAAGCATGAACAGGTGCAGCCGTTGCATTCCAAAACCCCATTCAGGCTAGCAGCTTAAGCCTCTCCGTTGCTTCAGGGAAAAACCTCCCTGCAAACCAGCTCTGCTCGGCTCGGAGTTACACAAAGCCTTGCAGCTAAGAGCCAAGCCATTCCTTTATGTTGGGCCATCAACGTACTGGCCACGCTATTGTCATCAAGAGCTAAACCAATCATGCTAAACTTGACCTTTTCCAACTCCTTTGTCCAACTCCAAATTTCCTTTGTTCTCACCGAGCATAACACAGCCTGTAGGTAAACTCCACCCTATAAAAGGTCCCCACTTTTGGGACCTCCTCGGACTACTTTGGACTTCCATCCCGCCTTGCTGCCGGTAGTCTGAGGGAACTCCCCTCAGCAAGCCCCACTGAGCTCTCTTCCCCGGAATCCCACTTCTCTCCAGGACTGCGAGACCAGGTGTCGTATTGCCTTTCCCGAAAAGCTCCCCATTTCTATTTCTCAGTTAGTTAGTTTATGTCTTGTCTTGCATGTTTCTTGTCTTTAATAAAATATTGTTTGTTACTTTGAAAACCTTGTCTAGCCGCTCTCTGACCCGCCGCTGTATACATAGGGTTAAAGATCCGTGCTAAAGTTACCCTGCCTCTTGTTTAGCCAAGAGAGTGCTCCAGCTAAATTTCCTGAATTTGTGTTTTTATTTGGTTATTTGGGCACCCCTCCCGGGACCCCCAACATACAGGATAACAGGGGGCATAGCAACAGAGCCACACAGCAATCAAGAGGATTTAAATTGATTTGTCATTGAATATGAAACCCAGGCTAGTCAGAGGGAGGGGCTGGATGAGGGGAGTGAACCTAACAGAAATTCTACTGAAACAAAGGTAGAAGAAAGAGTTTGAATTAGAGATCCATCTGGGAGGTTTTGATGACAGTGGAGGAGGAGTGTGAAAAAGAGTGAAAAATTGGAGAGTTTGGGAAAGAGCTACAATTGTTCTAACATTTGCTAGTCTTTAATTTGCCAACTACCTTTTCCCTTGACAATTTGTTCAGTAAAGACTGTATTTCTGTAAAGAGCAGTCTCAATAGAATGTCTCTTGATTCTGGATTAATTACACATGCTACCACCAGTGACGCAGTCATTTGGGTAAGTTAATCCATGCTTTGCCCTATATCTACAAGGGTACAAATTCAGGGAAAGCAGTAGAGGGAGATAAACTGGGAGAAGTAGCCAGTGGGGGACAAAAATACAGAGGGGCGCTGCTTCTCTAGGAAGGGAGAATTCAACCTGATTTGTCATAGCCCTGTCTCAGCCCAGATCTCCTGGTTTTGGTAACCTCCACCATATCATTTGGGAGAGGAGTGCAGTAAGACAGGGGCTGTTTGGTAGTAGTGCCCTGCTGATTCAGAAGGGTCATAGTTGTGTGAGACAGTATATGTTTTGTCCATAAACTGATTCAGGTTTGATCCCTAGCATATCCAGGTAGGGAAAAACAGTATTCCTCTCCAAACTGGGCAGATGCTGCCAGTCCATGTCGACTACAGTAACGTTGATGGGCTGTTACCCTGTACGTTGGGGGTCCCAGGAGAGGCACCCAAATTACCAAGCAAAAACACAAGATGGGGGAAATTAGACTCAAGCACTCTCTTAAGCTAATGAGAAGCAGGGTAACTTTAGCTGGGATCTTTTACCCTATGTCTACAGCGTCAGGTCAGAAGAGCAGTCAGACAAGTTCTAAAGCAACAAATAATATTTTATTGAGAACCGACAACACGAGAGACACGACATACACTAACTAACTGAGAAATAGAAATGGAGAGTTTCAGGGAATGGGTAATATGACACCTGTTCACGTAGTCTTGGAGAGAAGAGGAGGTTGAGGGGAAGAAAGCTCAGCGTGGTTCGCTGAGGGGGCAACTCGCTGGACAAACCGACAGCAAGGCAGGATAGCAGTCCGGAGTGTTCCAAGAAGAGAGGCAGACTCAGTTATTGGGAACTGAGGGGACAACTTCACTGGACAGAGCGGCAACAAGGCTGGATGGAAGTCCAAGCAGTCTGAGCAAGTGACCCAAGGGGCTCTCGGAGCCAGGGGGGTTTTATAGGGTGGATTTTACCTACAGGCCATGCCATGCTCGGTGAGAACAAAGGAAGTTTGGAGCTGGACAATAGCGTTGGAAAAGGTCAGGTTTTACATGATGAGCTTAGCGCTGGATGACAATAGTATGGCCAGTATGCAAATAGCCCAACATAAAGGAATGGCTCGGCCGGGCGACTTTGTGTAAAGTCACGCTGAGCAAGTCTGGTTTGCAAGAAGGAGTGGTCCCTAAAGCATCGGAGAGGCATTAAGTTGCCAGCCTAAATGAGGTTTGGAATGTACAACCATTAACGGCCTCGCCTATTACGTGCTCGTCCGGTGACCCTTGCAAACACATGGAGTGGGGTGGCAGAGAAAGGTCACATAAAGGCCAAATTATTTGATATCAAGAGATATCTAGTGCTCTCACCAGACATAGCATAACCGCAGTCACAGGGCCAATAGTATGACCTGGTATAAAGCTGTTTCCTTTGTTCCTGTGTAATGGAATTGCTTGGATGCTGCGACTGGTGCCTACTTTACAATCATTCTGAGACGAGACAAAATCCTTTTTATTCTTCCAAGCCTTTTCATTAATGTTTCATCCTTTGATGGAATTGCTTTTTTTTGTGTGCAGCTTTTATCTCCTATTTTTCTTGCAACCTTCATTTTTATACTGCTGTTCTCTTTTTTTATTGATTCTGATATATCGTTCATCCTTTTTGTTGATGGGATTTTTTTTCTCATGTGTTGGGAAAGCCACTCTGTAAAATATACATACAGTATAGATATCGCATTTGAAGGGCAGGCTAAAGATCTCTTAGCTAAAGTAAAAAAAATCTGGGACTGACCTCCTGCATGGAAAGCAAGGGTGAGTGAAGTGTGGCATTGGGGCTACATCTGGCCCTCAGGCTGTTCTGGTGGCCCATGGTACCACCAGATTCTCTGGGCTACCCTATTTCAAATGAGAAAGAAAGTAAACATCTAACAGGGAGTGCCCCAGAAGTGCCAGAGAATAATATTAATGTTATTTGTTGCTGTTGCATGCCTTCAAGTCATTTCCAGCTTATGGTGAACCTATCACAGGCTTTTCTTGGCAAGATTTGTTCTGAGTGGGTTTGCCTTTACCCTTCTCTGAGGCTGAGAGAGTGTGACTTGCCCAAGGTCATCCAGTGGGCTTTCGTGGTCAAGTGAGGATTCAAACCCTGGTCTCCCAGTGTTCTCATCGAAGACTCAAACTGTCACACCACACTCCCTCTCATGATTCAGTCTCTGTAGCTTGAGATAGCAATATTGGAATGTCATTTGTTCCTGGTTTTTATTTCTCCCATATAGTCTAAATGCAGCTTCTACTTCACTTTCTAAAATTGTAAGTTCATCTTCAGAGCTTCCTTTCTTCCATACACTTCCTTCCAGTGTATTGTTTCCATCTTCTTTTTATTTGTACTTGGCCAGGTTACGTGTTCCCTTGCTGGTTGTAGAGCATCCCCATCCTTGGTTTAAATTTCCCTTTGATTTCTCAGATCTTGTGAACCAGCTCTTTTATTCTTCATTTTTTGTTGTCTTTTATTTCTCTGCATTACAGCAGTAGTCTTTGCACAATTGTGGGTTCATCTTCAAATGGTTCTTCATTGAATGAATCCTTTCATCCTTTCATCCTTTTTTCTTACTCAGTACTTCATCCCACTCACTAAACAATTGTGTTCAAGAATCTTACCCTATTTCTGTCCTCTTTCACTTTTGGTTCTCATCTGTTCGTAACTGTTTGAAGGGTATCATCTATCATCTAATGAGGCTCCCTGTCCCCCTGTGTTTGGCTACAGATAGTATCTTTTTGCTCTCTTTCCTGACAGTGTCTCTGGGTTCCATCCAGATTTTTCCTAGCTCCTGGTCAATTCAGCTTAATAGTGCAAATTTATTTTTGTATATGTTCTTCAAATTCTACAGGGATGTTCTTGAGATTCAAATTGGGATGATGATTTAGTGTTCTTTAGCTTTACTCTAATTTTTTCATGTTTGCAGTTTGTTACTGCGGTTCAGGCCTACCCGGAGATAGCACTTGATATTGCTTTGATATCAAACCATTTGTCCCTCCTCTGCCACCCCGCTCCACGTGTTTGCGAGACAAGCACGTAAACAGGGGTGGCCGATAATTGCTGGACATTCCATTCCCCACCTAGGCAGGCAGAACTGAGCCGGTTTGTCACTTCAGGGACCTCTCTGGCAAACACCCTTATGCTTATGCGCAATACTAACAAAAGCACCCTGCCCTGAGCAGGTAGATTTACAAAGCTGTACTAAGCGTTGCATATTTGCATACTGGCTACACTATTGTTGATTTGGTGTTAAGCCGATCATGCTAAACTCTGACCTTTCCAAAGCTTTGTCCCGCTCCAAACTCGCATTGTTCTCACCGAGTAAGGTACGGCCTTGCAGTCACAATTCACCCTATATAAACCCCCGATTTCAAGATCACCTCGGATCGTTCCTGAGTTCCATCCAGCCTTGCTGTCACTGTGTCTGGTGAGCCGTCCCCTCAGTCCTACGTACTGAGACTTCATATCCACGAACTCAATCTTCAAATTTCTTCAGGACTATGAGACAGGTCTTGTATCACCCATTTCCCCCGAAAATCCCTATTTCTTATTCTTCCATTAGCTGTTTGATTCGGGTGTCTTTACTGTTTGTTTGTCTTTCAATAAAACATCATTTTTGCTATTTTAAAACTGCCTGACTGCTTGACTGACCTGACCCCGTAGATGCTGGGTTGCAAGATCCTGCTACGTTACCCTGCCTTTCGCTAGCCTTAGTGAGTGCTCCAGCTAATTTTCCCCAAAGTTGCATTATTGTGTTTTGGTTATCTGGGCGCCCCTCCCAGGACCCCCAGAGAACAGGGTAACAAGTTCATGGTCTGTGCCACAATATGCTTCTGGTCATGTATTTGCAGAGAGAATGGAGCTTCTTCACCTTCTATGTAGTCTATTTGATTTCTATATTGGCCACCAAGTGATGGTGATAAACTGACTAAAGAAGGTTATACTACTCAGTCTTTTGCTTATAGACAGTTAACTGAATGCTTTAAGATGGATAGAAACTTGTTTGGTCTTGAAACATGTAAATCAGAGTTTAAAGAGCAATTGTGTACTGATCCTGAACCTTCTGTCATAGCTAGAATATATAAATTACTATTGAAAATGGCTATATGATTAAGTGGGCACAAAATGTAGGCTATAATATTCAAATGGAACAATGAGAAAAGAAGTGGACAAAAGGTTTAAAGTTTACATTAAATTATGATCTTAGACAAAGTTTTATAAAATAATGTACAGATGGTTATTTAATACCAGAAATATTACCCAAAACGTATAAAGGCTCTGCTAATACTGGTTGGAAATATAAATAGAGAGTTTTTTCACACGTGGTGGACGCACAAGCAGAAGAATTTGGGGTATAGATTCATTCATTGATGGAAGATATTTTGATGCTGAAGGTTCAAATGAAACCTGAGCTCTTCTTGTTTGCATGGATGGACTATCAGAGAAGAAGTATGGAAGAATTATTCAATATATGACTGTGGCTTCCAGATTGCTTTGTGCCCAGACGTGGAAAGGTTCAGTTATCTCATCCTAAGAAGATTGGTTAATGACAATGTGTGACGTGGCAGAAGTGGACAAACTGACTATTTTGATCATTGAGCAATTTTAAGAAAGGCTGGGGCATGGTTATTGCATATTTGGGAGTATTAGGGGAGAACTTCAGATCTACATTTTGATCATTAGTAGCTTTTGCCAACATGTAGAAGTATAGCTTAGTCATATAACAACAAAGAAATAGATGTAGCATTTTATCTTACAATCATGAAATGAAGGACTTGTCTTGTGTCTATCCTTCTGCCTGGTTTTAGTTTAGTCTTTCTTCTTTTCTTTTCTTTTCTTTCCTGGTCTGTTCAATTAGATAGCTTTTTTATGTGTTTAGGTTAAGTAATTATCTTGTGTCTTGTTTTTAGCTTTTGCCTCTTTTTATTCTTTCATGTGTTGTTTTATGAATTTAAATTTTGTGTTTAATAAAAATGTATTTTTTTAAAAAAAAACTTTTGATGTCACAAAATTAAACCGGTGGCTTTTCTGCTTCATTTCTTGACCCTAGGTCAAATCCTCCAGCAATGTTTGGTTCTGTTCTGTTTCCTACTTCTGTATTCTAATCACCTATGATTATCAACATGTCCCTATTTTGTTGTGTGATCATAAATTCTTCTGGGACTCCAGCACGGGATCTTTCAATTTCTTCCTCTTCTGTGTCTGGAACATAAACTTGCATAATAGTTATACTGATGGATTTTCCTTGAAGTCTTATTAATATTATTCAATTAGATTTTGGACTATATCTCCTGGCTGCTTTTGCTACATCTTTTGTTACTGTTAATGCCACCCCATGTCTTCTTAGATTTTCATTTCCTGAGTAAAATCCCGTGTGATTATCTGGTCAAAATATCTCATTCCTGTACACTTTAGCCCACTCATTCCAAGTATTGCAGTGTTTATATATTCCATTTCTTGCTTTACTATGTCTAGCTTCTGCAATGCGTTCTCCCCATATTGCATGTTCCTATGTGTTGCACAGCTTTGGACTTTTCTTTCACCTCTGAGCATGTCAACAGCTGAACATCCTTTCAGTTTGAATCCAGTTGCTAACCACAGTGCTACTCGTAGCTGTCCTCTGCTGTACCCCAACAGTTTGTTGACTGCCTTCTTCCCTAGGAGTCTCATCTTCTGGCACTATATCTTGTTTCATTATCATAGAGTTTTCATAGTAAAAGACATTCAGAAGTGGTTTACAGTGTCTCCTTCCACACAGTGCTAACAAGTGTTAGCTACGGTTCCACTGCTGTTGTTTCTGAGAGAGTGTGACTTGCCCAAGGTCATCCAGTGGGTTTTCATGGTTATGCATGGATTCAAACCCTGGTCTTCAGAGTCACAGTCCAATGCTCAAATCACTACACCATAATGGTTCTATTCAATAGTCAGGAAAGAAAAAAGGAGCCATTTCTTCTTGGGGCAACCTTCCTTCCTATTTATGAAGCAGAGTGAATTCTGTGTGTGGAATTTATTTATTTATTTATTTATTTATTTAAAGATTTCCCTATGATCCATCAATGTGTGTTAAAACTCTAAAACCCTAAAAGAAGAAATACGTACTTGGGTGTGTCTTAGCAGTGATGACTTAATTGTTTAGGGATTCTCAGTCTCCACATTATATGATAGATGATGCCTCTGAGATCAAGGAGCAACTGATTGTGCCAAAGACTGATCCAGTGGGTGTGACAAATGATGCCTCTGAGATCAAGGAGCAACTAAGTGTTCTAAGAACAGAGCCAGTGAGTGAGCAAATCAACTTGCAAACATCCCCCACGCTGGAAGGTCAAGCAGAAACGGAGTTGCCCCGGCTAGCTCATGATGGAGAGGGAACCAGCAATGACTCAGAGGAATTACAGCCACCTGTGCCCATCAGCCCTCAATCACAAAGAAGCCTGAAACGGGCTGGTCAGAGGGAGCCTGCATGGACTAGGTTGAGGAAACAATAACAAGCAGCACCTGTTCACAGCAGGTATCTAAGTCTACCGACATGGCTGCTCTTTGCTTGAAGCAAATTACTAGCAAGCCCTCACGACCTTTGTGTCTCCTGCTCCCTGAAACCCTCCAGACAGATATCTGCCTCCTAAACCTTAGGATTGGACTTTGACCTGGCTTGGCTTGCGTTTTTCTTAGTTTGGTGAATTCGGACTCTCCCTCCAAGTATTCCTGACCTCACTCCTCCCCTTGCTAGCTGAGGCTCAGCAGGGAAAGAATCCTGACACATTATTTCTCAAAGGCATCCCAAATAGGCTTTGTGGGAGTACAGTTAGGATGTTCTTTATTCAGCATTCATTCTTTGCAAGAATCCCACCACCAACAAGCACTAGGCGGTCCCCCTGAAATTGTCCACTCCTGATGTAAAGCAATCCATTCCCTAGCATAGTACCAAGCAGCAAATCTGTTTGAACCCACAAGGTGGTACCACTGAGTCATACAACAGCCAACAACTTGATTGCATTGCAAGGAGGAGGACATGTTCCATTACGCAGAGCTGGGAGGGATCCATTTTTGGATTACAGTTCCCCAATCGGCATAAACTTAGGTACAGCCCTCCCTCCACATTTGCAGGTTTGATCTTTCTGAATTTGATTACTCGTGTCTCCCCCCATCCTCCTCCCATTCCCTTGCCTTTTGCCGAGGCACACATGCATTCCTTCTCTGTACCTAGACAAGGGCAAAGGAATGGAAGGGGGAGCAGCACACACGGAGAGGGAAAGCGCACATATGCTTTGCCTTTTATGCAGAGAATGCACACAGAGGCAAAATCAAGGGAATGGGAAGGGGGAGCACCATGCACAGAGAAGGTGCACGTGTGTCTCCCCCCATTCCATTGCCTTTTGCCTCAGTACAGAGAAGAAAGGCATGTGCACCAAGGTAAAAGGCAAGGGAATGGGAGGGGGAGCCCTGAAAGGGAAAAGGAAGAGGAATGAGGAGGGGGAGTTATTCATAGTTTTTCCACTTTTGCAAGGGTTCTGCGCCCTGAACCCTCGTGAATGTGGAGAGGCCACTGTATATACATAAGGCTGCTGGCCGTGCTGGCTAGCCGATTCAAGGAACAGTAGTTTTAAAAACCTGATTTTTCCCAAAGTTCTGCAACTATATATATATATATATATGTGCACGCTTAAGTCAGAAAGCAACACCCAGGCTGAACTTCAGCATCTGTGCAATTGCTGTCTCAGTTCAAGCTTCATTAGTTCTCCTTGAGAGTCAAACCCATGTCAGACTGATCACCATTATCTCCGTAAGCACATAAGAAGAGGCTGACAGTATTAGATCAAAGGTCCCTGCTGCATAAGTGGCTGGAAAAAGGAAAGCAATCTCCTTCTCCTGCCATTGCTTCCAGGCAACCAGCAATTAGCACTAAAATACCGGTACAGTTGGAGGTTTCATAAATTCTTGAGGACTCGTAACCACTGATAGATTGATTCCAAGAATTTTACTTCATTTAAAAGCATCCACGTTACTGTAACAAGCACAGAAGTCATAAGTGTGTTGCATAATCAATTTTTATTGTTTTAAAATCTGAGTTGTTTAAAACTGATTTTACTTATGCTGCCCCTGAGTCCATGTTCTAGGCTGGTTTAGCATGCCTGAGGTTAGTACTTGGAAATGGCTCTGCTTTTTTTTTTTTTTTGCTGCTAGCCCATAAAAACACTGCTTCATACTTCTGGTGCCTCTGGGCTTCTTCCATATGTTTTAGATTTCATTACTCAGACACATTTTGGAAGAAGCTTTCAAGTGGCCTCTAAAAGGTTCAAAATGTTGTTCATCTAAGACTTACCTGACCTGTTATTTTGCTTCACGTGTGCATAGTGTTAGTTTTGAATAAGCATAGTTTGCTGAAACACATTCAACCTCTCTTCTTTTTTGTGGTAGGAACCTAACCCTATTCTCCGTATGCTATTTCTACCTCTGGTACCAAGTTTTCTGTTACAGAAGTAATGCCCAAGAGGAGTTGTGTAGTGAGGTGAAGGGAGCCATTCATGCAGCTGCTGTCCCCAACCTATCAGCTGTTGTTCAAACACAATATATAAAGCTGATCACAGAGGAAGCATCTCCCAGGTTGCCTGCGGTCTCCCACCATTTGAAATGCACCCACTCTCAGGCCCTTTTCGCACGTTACCCGTTTGCGTGGCTGGGGGGGACGTCTTGCGTGAAAAGCCTCAGCAGGAACGCTGCCGCGTCCCTGCTCCCTCGTCCCACAGCTCGCTTCCGGGTCACGCGACCGTCGTGCTAGCGCCCTGCTCCTTCCTTCCTTCCGCAGCGCAGCCTGGGAGCTGTAGGCTGCGCTGGGGAAGGAAGCGTGACTGACCCGGCTCGTCCGACGCACCGCACGGCAGGTAAGTGCACGAGGGCCCCGGGAGCATTGCGTGACCACGCAGTATTTTCGGCTCCCAGCCGAAAATTAAAAAATTTGCACGCGGCCTGTTTTAGGCTCGTGAGCGTCGCGTGAATGGGAGTGCATCGTATGGACCGACGCTCCCATTCACGCGAAGCTCAAGGGGCCCTCTCGCAACAGAAACTGCTTGCGAAAAGGGCCTCAGTTCAGTATTCAGCTTCTTGTTATTGTGTGCCTTCAAGGTATTCCCCCATTTATGGCCAACCTATCGCAGGATTTTCTTGGCAAGAGCTGTTCAGAGGTGGCTTGCCACTGCTTTCCTTTGAGACTGAGAGAGTAGCCATCTCCACACTAGCCTGTTATAGTACTATAGTACTTTTATAGGGCTATTATTCCACTTTCAACATCCTATGGAATCCTGGGGTTTGCAGTTTAGGGAGGGGCCTCAAGGGATAGGATGCTGAAAGTGGAATAATAGCACTATAACAGGCTAGTGTGGAAATGGCCTATGACTTGCCCAAGTCATCCAGTGGATTTCCATGGCTGAGTGAGGATTCAAACCCTGGTCTTCAAAGTTGTAGTCCAAATGCTCAAATGACCACACCATCCTGACTCTGAGCAGTATGTGAAAATGCTTTGCAGTTTTACTCAGAAAATTCCAGCAATCAGCCCCAAATTCTGGCTTGTTACTCACACAAAAAAACCCTACTAAGTGGTCTCAAGGAGGTTTTTTTTTTTTTTTAAAAACCTTTCAGGGTTTGGAGGGTTTTTTTTGGTCCTGGTTGGTTGGACAATGCTTTACCAACAGCCTTTACTGTTGAATTTCCAGCTGACTTTGTTAGGTGGAGTGAAGAATTAACAGTACAGTTATTTGCTTACTTTCAGGTACAGTTTTATCCATGGAAGAGGGAGGAGAACGAAAGATGCTGTTGATCACCCAGGTAGTACACCTCCTGTTTCTGGGCTGTGACAGGAAGCAACAGGAGGTTGAGTGAGTTAATGGCAAAAATAATCCTCTTTCCCTTTATGTATAAATTAGCATATGAGCCCAGCGTTGCCTGGGATTTCATTTTCTCATAAGTTATAGTTAGAAAGATTTGAGATCCTGTGTCTCTAATTCCCCAAACTGTCCTGTTCAGTACCTGTAACTTTTTCTCACATTCCCCAACCCAACCTGTATGCAGAGTTATTAACATGCAGACGTTGGGTTCCTGAGGGAATACACTGCCCTCCTCCTTGCTACTAGGCCTCATCTTCATAGCAACTAGTCTATTCAAGACAGACACAGTTGACTGAGGCCCAAGAGCTCTCTGGCAGTGAATTCTAAAGGTCCCTCCCTAAACTGCCAACCCCAGGATTCCATAGAATCTTCTTAGGCAGACAATCATATGAGGTCTTCGCCTGACATAGACAAACAAACTTTGACTTTTATATATTAGATTTCTGCATCTTGCTGGCATAAAGTCAGTTGGCAAATCAGGCAGCAATAGCTGTTGCTAGATATTCAGCCTGGTTTAGTAGTTTGAGTTTTGGACTAGGACCCTGGCAGGCCAGGTATAAATCCCCACTCAACCATGGATACCTACTGGGTGGCCTTGAACAAGTCACATTCTTAACCTTTCAGGAAGGTAATGCAAGCCTTCTCTGAATAAATGTTGCTGTGAAAACCCTAGGATAGGGTCATCCTAAGCTGGAGTCTATTTGACAGCAGAGAACAACACGAACAAAGCTGTTGCTACTATCATGAGACAAACAGGATTTTCTAATGAAGCCGGAAATCTGTGATCAAAGGTCTCATTCCGATGTTCAAAATCTGGGAGTGTAGAGAAGGATGTCCTCCTAGTAACTGCTACCACGGCTATATAGTAGTTAGCCACCACTGGTGGAAGCCATTTTATTCCAGATGCTCTTAAAGAAGTGTTCTATGGCAGTGGTAATTGCACTTAAACAAAGCTCCGTTTGTGTGAAAAGGATCTAGAGGTCTTGGGAGACCACAGATTTAACATGAGCTAACAATGTGATGATGTAGAATTTTTTTTTTTTAAAGTTAACGCAATTCTAGACTGTTTCAAGAGAACAATAATGCCCAAATTAAAGGAGACACTAGAACTGTTCTTTTCTGCTTTGGTCAGAACTCACTGGAATACTTTTGTCTGCCTCTGAGCACCAGTTTTAGGGGGATTGCTGATAAGCTGGAAGGCATCCAGAGGAGTACAACCAAGAAGGTAAAAGATCTGGAAATCAAGCCCTATTAGAAATGGTTGAGTGAACTGCGTATGTTTAGCCCAAAGAGAAAACTGAGAAGAGGTATTTTAAGGTATCTGAATGACTTACCGTGTAGATGAAAGATTGAGCTTATTTTCTCAATCTTTCATCTTTCTCAAAGATTGAGCAAGTCCGGAGGAGGGCGACCAAACTGGTGAGAGGCCTGGAAGCCATGCCCTATGAGGATAGACTTAGAGAGCTGGGTATGTTTAGTCTCCAGAAGAGAAGGTTGAGAGGGGACATGATAGCCATGTTTAAATATTTGAAGGGATGCCATGTAGAGGAAGGAGAGGGCTTGTTTTCTGCTGCTCCAGCGACCAGGACAAGGAGCAATGGATTCAAGCTGCAGGAAAGGAGATTCCACCTGAACCTCAGGAAGAACTTCGTGACAGTCAGGGCTGTCCGGCAGTGGAATCTGCTGCCTCAATGGAGTGTAGTAGAGTCTCCTTCCTTGGAGGTTTTTAAGCAGAGGCTTGATGGCCATCTGTCAGGAGTGCTTTGAGGGTGTTCCTGCATGGCAGGGGGTTGGACTGGATGGCCCCTGGGGTCTCTTCCAACTCTACATTTCTATGATTCTATGATTCTGCTCCTCCAACAGAAAGAACACCAAGTAAGAGTCTCTTTTTAAGCAGATGCTGGGTTGCCAGCTGTCAGGGTAATTTAGCTAAGGGTTCCTGAATTGGCAGGGAATTGGACTCATGGCTCCTGGGGTCCCCTTCGACTCTTATGCAGAAGGGAAAGAAGAGGTGGCTCATTTGGTTAGCCTTCTGCCTTTCTCTCTGCAAATCCTTTTTGGTAAGCCCTCCATTCTCTCAGTCTCGTTACCATCCCAGGCTTGCCTGGTGAGGACACAAAGAGAGCCTTCTCAGTGGCTGCTCCCACTCTGTGGACCTCTCTTTCATAGGAGAATAGGCTGGTCCCCTCCCTGCTTTCCTTTTGCCAGCAAGCAAAAACAATTATTTTCAAGCAGGTTTTTAAGGTGTGAGCAGAGGAGCTTTTTATTTATCAAGCTGTTTTTAAAAATTGCTATAGGTTTTTTATAATTTTATATGTTTTTAATTGTTTTAAACTTTTAAAATGTTCTTTATTTTTTATTTTATTTTGGGGGGGAAGCTGCCTGGGTTCTACTCTGGGAGAAAGGCGGCATATAAAAATAACTAAATAACTAAATAGATAGTCGTTTCTGGAAGAGGATCTCAGAAGAAAGGCACTTGGCAAGAGAAGCACAGTTCAGGGAAGGATTTGGCCTTCTTCACCCACGTAGTCCTTTCGTTGATAAAACTGAACCTTCAAACTTTGCTTTAGGCTTTCTAGGGGAAGGGGGAACAACAGTACAGACAACTTGCCTAATCATTTTAAACACACACAAGACACCCCACTTGTTTTCGCTGTGGATGTTGTACCAGTTTTATTGGTAAAATTTAACACAAAGCCTCACGAACGCTGGGACATGCTTTTCCTTTTAAAGAATTTCCACTGGACCTTAATAGTGAGCATCCAGTCGTTGACATACAAACTCTTACAAGCAGATGTGCGCACATGCGCCTCGGGGAGAAGATGACGGCATCCTGGTGGTAGGGATGGTTTCTGCGCGAGGCACTGGGCGCCTACGATTCATTTACCAGCCTTCTGGGCCTTCTGGGCCGACTTGGTGACCTTGCCGGCGCCGCCGCTCTTCTTCTCCACATTCTTGATGACGCCCACGGCCACAGTCTGCCGCATGTCACGCACGGCAAAGCGCCCTGCAAAGACAGGCAAGGGTTGAGTTGGGCACAAAGTCCTGCTACATAGAGAAGGAAGCATTCCACAATGCAGAGCATGTGGCACTCTATCCCCCTCTAGTGGGGAGTGAGACCATGCAGATCTGACAGCCCTACACATGTCAGGTGCATGTGCTGCTAAGCTTAGCTTGCCGCCTTCTTTTCTGGTTCTCCCCTTGGCCCTTTTTTAATCCCCCCCCCCCAATTTCTGCATTAGCCAGATGAAATCTTTCCCACAGATTATATTTAGGCCAAGAAAAGCATAACTGCTTTGTTTCTAAGCAGTGAGGCCAAATTAGATAGGACAATGACAGACGGCTGTGTCAGGACTAGATCAAGGCTGAATATTTTCCAGGAATCAGGGACATGGAAGGAGATGAGAAATGCTCCCTATGCATCTATGTATTTGGGGGTGTTCTGGTTTGTTTTTTTTACCTAAAGCTTTCTGGTTACAGTTTCTAGCCACTTTTCCCTAAAACACCTAAAAAAGTAAAGCCACTAGAAAAGATGGCAACCTGACTCTGGAGACAGAGATGAACATTTTTTTTCCAGAAAGCTGATAGGTGAATGACAAATCTATAGCAGGAGTGGGCAATTGTGGAAGGCTAGGGGGCTGCATTAGCCCACCAGGAGAGTGGTTCATTTGATTAGCTTTCTGCACTCCTCTCTGCAAATCCTTTCCCATTCTCTCAATGCTAGGTGTATTTTTCTCCATTATCCTTTTTTCGTTTCCTCAACATGTCCTCTACCCTACATACTAGGTATGGATTTTTTTTGTAAATTTTACCTTTTTTCTCCTTGCAGCAACAAAGTTATTGAAAACTGCAGAGTTTGGAAATTATTAGCAGTTCTAAAAAAAAATACATGTGGGATTTTTTGCAAAGAAAACAACATTTTCTGTGCAGGAAATTACATTTGTGTCATTCTTTACAGAAAAAAGTGCTATTTTCTGTGCAAGAAACTTGTTTCTGTGCAGGAAACTTGTCTTCTGTACAGAAATGTTATTCTCTGCCTAGAAAACAGTAGGGACACCGAGAGAAAGGTGATTGGAAGAATAGTGACAGAAACCCCAGCCACAAGGGGCAATCTGTCTAGGGCTATATGATAATATACACTTCCATTATCTGGGCAACACAGCTAGGGGGTATAGTCTCCTCTGCAGGTAAACAAAGGGCTAAGGCTGTGTCAGTTTTCAGTTATATTTATTGGGGATCAGCATCATGAACGAGCAACAGAGATCACAAGAGACAACTGCCCAGTGAGGAGGACTAGTTGGGCAGAAATGTAAAAGCTCTGAGATGCTTCCAAGAGAAGGGTTATACAAACTCAGGGTGCTACATGGCAGAGAGAAACAAAGAGACTCACGGAGAAGTATGGGGGTGCTGCCTGCTTCACCTTCCCTAGGGAAGCCTGGTCACAGACTGGACAAAAAAGATTCCCATGACCACCCAAGACCCAGAACACCATCTATATTGTGAGCAGAATAGGAACGTTCAACTAGCTGCATTAGGGCATATGCTTCTTTTTAACCTGGGCTGAATATAACTTAAGACTGTTTTTGTAATTTGTTAACTACTCCTAAGTAACGCCTGAAGGAAGGTGACTTCGTGTATAAGATACCCTTTTGTTAAAGCAAGATTGCTTGATTAGAATAAAAGCTTTCCTTTAAAATTCTCTTTTTTCCTCCATGCTCTCCTCATATACCTTTGCTCAGTGTGTGCTCAGATTCCCATCTCCTATAGGAGGAGGAGGGAAAGTCTCTGTAGAGTCAGGAGTGGAAAAGTATACAATAAACCCTTCACTAATTTCCCACTAAGTTACTGGCCATTTCCGTCCTACACTGTTATAGTGCTATAGCAGTATGTGTGAAAGGGATCTAGGAGTCTTCATAGACCACAAGCTGAACATGAGTCAGCAGTGTGATGCGGCAGCCAAGAAAGCCAATGCAATTCTTGGTTGCATCAATAGGAGTATGGTGTCCAGATCAAGGGAGGTATTGGTACCACTACACTCTGCTTTGGTTAGATCTCATTTTGAATACTATGTCCAGTTCTGGGCATCCCAATTCAAGAAGGACATGGTCAAGCTGGAGCAAGTCCAGAGGAGGGCGACCAAAATGGTGAGAGGCCTGGAAGCCATACCCTATGAGGACAGACTTAGAGAGCTGGGTATGTTTAGTCTGCAGAAGAGAAGGTTGAGAGGGGACATGATAGCCATGTTTAAATATTTGAAGGGATGCCATGTAGAGGAAGGAGAGGGCTTGTTTTCTGCTGCTCCAGAGACCAGGACAAGGAGCAATGGATTCAAGCTGCAGGAAAGGAGATTCCACCTGAACCTCAGGAAGAACTTCCTGACGGTCAGGGCTGTCCGGCAGTGGAATCTGCTGCCTCGGAGTGTAGTGGAGTCTCCTTCTTTGGAGGTTTTTAAGCAGAGGATAGATGGTCATCTGTTGGGAGTGCTTTGAGGGTGTTCCTGCATGGCAGGGGGTTGGACTGGATGGCCTGTGTGGTCTCTTCCAACTCTACATTTCTATGATTCTATGCTATTGCTTCATTTTCAACACCCTGTGGAATTCTAGGGTTTGTAGTTTCCTGAGACCAAAGAGCTCTCTGGCTGAGAATTCTAAATGCCCCTCCCTAAACTGCAAACCTCAGGATTCCATAGGATGTTGAAAGTGGAATAATAGCACTATAACAGTGTAGTGCAGAAATGGCCACCGAGTCACGTGGGATGAATTAGTGGGTGTTGGCAGCTAATAGTCCTTGGGAGTCCTCTCTCCTATTCAAGAGCAAAAGATAGGCCCAAAAAGCCTGTCACAGGCCACGTGTATATGTATCTTACTATGCTACCGTATAAACTGAATAGAAACAGTCACCAGTTTTCTGTCTTAGTTGGTGTCTATGAAAATTAGAAATAAGGAAGACGTTCTCACCCAAAGGTGGGTACTGAGAGAAGCTTTCCACACACATGGGCTTGCCCGGGATCATCTCCACAATTGCAGCATCTCCGGATTTCAGGGATTTGGGGTTGTCTTCCAACTTCTTGCCAGAGCGTCGGTCGATCTTCTCCTTCAGCTCGGCAAATTTGCAAGCAATGTGGGCGGTGTGGCAGTCAATGACAGGGGAATATCCAGCGCTGATCTGGCCAGGGTGGTTCAAGATGATCACCTGGTGTGCACAAAAGGGAGGAAAATTGGAGCCTGGAACAAATTCAAGGGGGAAAGAATCCTACAATGGATTCTTTTTCAATAGCAACCTAGATGGTCAACCTCCTTGCTTTGTGTGGCTGAACAATACTGCCCTCTAGTGGAAAAAAGATGCTTCACAGCATTGGCTTTTATACTAACCTACTCCAACTCAACAAATACAAGCAACTACCTTGTTATCTTTTTGTCTCTCCTCTGCTGTCTTTGTGTCACCAAAAAAACAGTGGCCTAAATCCTGTTATCCCTGACTAGAGCAGACCCCCAGAATCACTCAAATTTAACATATAATAACCTACCGTTCAACAGTAAATTCAATGGAACTACTCTAGTAGGGACTAAATAACTGGATTCCACTCAGTGTGTTTTAATTGTTATTTTGCAAGTCATCAATTTTATTCTTCAATGGGGACCCCTGCTTTGCACATTGGTACAATGGTGAGGATCCCATGTCTGCCACTAAACATACAGCACTGTGTATTCCTATCAGACTGCATATTAAATCAATTAAGTCCAAATAAACTGCAGAATCTCCATGCAGTGGCATTTGAAAGATTCTCAACATGACGCCTCTTACTCTTTAGTATGATAAGTTGCACAGTTCAACAAGCTAGAGATACCACTTTTTGTAAGTGTAATCTGCCACTTGTTTGGAAAGTCTTTCAATTCCCAGGGCCCTGTTGTTGTAGTTTTAATTAATCAGAGAACAATTTTTTTCTGATATTAAAGCTACACAGACCAGTTAACCCAAAAGTACCTTCTGCTTGCTTAGTGGATTTCCCCCCTTCCCCAGAAAGTATACATAAAACTGAAGGCAGGTATCTAGTCAATTACACTTATTAATCAATTCAAGCTGACATCCAGAGGGGAACAATGTACAAAAAATAAATATTATTTGAGGCTGCCATTTTCCACCTTGCTCATGTGTCACCCGCAGAAAGTGGAAGGCAGCAGGAAAAGGGATCACATCACAGATGGATTGACTCAGTACAGACAGACACAGCTTTAATCATGACTTTGCAAGACCTGAGCAGGGCTGCTGATTACAGTCGTCTCTTGTTCATATGGATGTTGTAAACTGAAGCCAGCTTGATGATAAACAACAACAATATAGGCCACCACAAATTGTGGCCATTTCTGCACTAGACTGTTATAGTGCTATTATTTCACTTTCAACATCCTCAAAGGCCCTGCCCTAAACTGCAAGCCCCAGGATTCCACAGGATGTTGAAAGTGGAATAATAGCACTATAACAGTCTAGTGTGGAAATGGCCTGTGTTTCCCCATTCAGATGCACGTGTTCTTCTCGGAAGATGAAGCCGCTCAAAATGGCCACCGTTTCTTCCCTGCTGACCTGAGAAGTGAATTGTGCTGCCTCCTGAGGGGGGTCGGATTTGCTGTCCCCACAGACGTTGCCACGGCGGATGTCCTTCACGGAGACGTTCTTGACGTTGAAGCCCACGTTGTCTCCTGGCAGAGCCTCGCTCAGGGCCTCGTGGTGCATCTCCACTGACTTGACCTCTGTGGTGATGTTCACAGGGGCAAAAGTCACCACCATGCCGGGTCTCAGGATCCCAGTCTCTACGCGGCCCACTGGCACGGTCCCAATACCTGGAGAGAGTCAAAAAGGTGTGATGGATCAGTACAACAGAATGCAATTCTTGGAATTCAAAGATGACTGTAAGACTTTACAGCAGGGTGGGCTACTGCAGAGGAAGTAGAGGGGCTGATATTTCTCTCCACATGCCCCTGGCAGACCACACCAATGCCCCGACCTCCTTTTTAAAAAATTGAAAAAAAAAATTCTCACTTCCCTGGCTAAAAACTGCTGCAGAACACTTCAGTTTTGCTCCCCTGTCCCCAACCCCCCCCCTTCCTTAGGGAGTTAAATCCAGAAGCCTAATTATTGGCCAAAAAAGAAAAGGAAGTGAGCAACACTTTAATTTTGGCCAAAACTTCTATAGCCACAGTACAGTCTCTTTTTTTCAATCTGATACCAAATCAGAAATATTAGACCAGTGGAAATAAAGATGGAACTGCCAAGTCCATGCCAATTTTCATTTCATTTATAATTGATGGGAGCTGACTACTCCTCTGATAAACAAGGAAGATGTCAAAAAACTGGCAGGAAGAAGAGGCTGTTCAAGAATCTGTTGTGCTCTGTGCTAAGAGGGAAAAATCCCTATCAAGAAATTCTTCATTTTTGCAACATGTACAAATAAAAAGATGATCAAATGTTGAGACTGAGATCTACTTGTATACCTCTGGATAATTTGCAATACATGAGAAAATATTTTCTGACTTCCAACTATTGAACAAGATCTCTTTCCCTCCATCACAGGTAGCCAGTAAAAATAAAGAAACCTTAGGGGGAAATTAAGATTTCTGCCCTCAAAGGACTATAAGCCTAATTCAGGAACCAAAAACAAATCTTCAGGATTCGTTCCTGAAGTTGCAAGCCTACCCTCATCCACTTGAGAGCAAGCTGCACTGAACATAGTGGAATTGGTTTCCAGGTAAATATGCATAAGGATTGTGCTGTTAATCCCAAATGTAGTCTCTGTGGTTCACACACGTGTGCACATACAAACACTCTTCACTGAAATGTAGGGGATCCTAATTTTAAAATACCCTACAAAGTAGACCCTGCAGGTCTAAAGCTCTGTCCATCCTGGTGGTATAAATAATCCAATTAACCAAATTCACATTTACTGATTTTCTATAATCTATCTTGTTTTAGCATTTCATGGAAAGGACAAAGGAGATGGGCAGTACTCTTGAATCCAACCATCTTGAATCCAACCATCTGACTACTGGAAATCTTGATCAAGCTTCTTGGATTTTCGCATACATTCTGCACCCATTTTCAAATTTTCCAACATCATCTCTATTTTCAGAATTAGAACACTGTCTGTAAATATCTAAGAAGGTCCTGATGCTGAATTCTGTACCTAAGGCCAAATTTCACAGTGGTGTAGGACAAGCACAAGAATATGCAATTCAGAGAGCCCCCAGACTGGAATGCCTACCCTGTTCCAATGTGCCAAGTTCATGAACGTTTCATAACATTCAAGCAATTCTGTTGAGTCCTAGAAGTTTTACCACCAACAGATATTCTAAGACAGTCTCATTCTGAAATGTATAAATGACCTCTTGAACAATGAGTAAGATATGGACTTAGAAATGTTAAGCTGGACCTTTCCTTTACAAACAGTTAACACTGCCATCACCTTTACAAATTTAGCTATGCTTAAAACTTACTAGAAGAAACTTATGCAAGAAACTTACTAGGCTAAAAACTTACTTTGTACAAAAGCAACTCCTTCAGACCTCAGCCAGATAAAGTATATAATAATCCACTGCTTGTTCACACCCTATAGCTTAGTCCAGTGTATTGCAAACTACCGGTATGTTATATGGGGAGGGCAATATTTTTTTCCTCAATATGCTAGGCATCAGTACCATATCTGTACCCATTGGCTACAACTGTTTCTTTCTTTCTTGGAAACTCACAAGGTAAACAGACCACCACTTTCAGGAGTACAGGTGCAGTCTGCACAGAAATAAAAGATGATCTGAAGAAATAAATCCCCTTTTTTCCTGTTCTTTAGTCTGCAAGACTGAACTACTAATCTGGAAATCCACAGAGCAAGAAGACAACTTTCCACCCACAGACTGCAAGTTACTCACCTCCAATCTTGTAGACATCCTGAAGAGGGAGACGCAGAGGTTTGTCTGTGGGGCGGGTCGGGGGCAGGATGGTATCCAGAGCTTCCAGGAGGGACACTCCACTGGCATTCCCTTCCTTGCGTTCCACTTTCCACCCTTTGAACCAAGGCATCTGCAAAGCAAAGTGGTAGAAATGCAGGTTGGGTGGGGTCATACGGCTTGTTCAGAAGAATCTGGTACAACCCACCAAAAAACAAAAACATCAAGGGTGGGGGAATGACCTTTTCGTATGGAACTGAAGGGATACCTAAAGGCTTGAGGAGGGACAGCTTCGCCAAGCTTCACCAAGCCAGGCCCATCTGTCCTCAGCTCAGGGACCATTTCTAAGGCATCCTATCTGTGAAACTCATCCTTTGTTCCTGGGATTCTGAAAACAAGATGGTTTCTCCAGGTGCTGTTCCTGACCATTCAGAATGATGTACCAATCAAGGCAATGACTAGTTTCCAACGATAAGAAACCTAATTCACAACCACAAAGGTAAAGACCAGGACACAAACCAGTGGATTCAAATTATTGTACAACGAAAAAGATTCCACCTGAATATCCAGACAGTGAGACAGTGGAATAGACTGCCTTAAGAGAAGTTGGATGGCCACCTCCCTGGTGAGCTTTAGTTGGAGACTCCTGCATGGGAGGAGGTTGACCTGGATTGCCCTTGCAGTCCCGTCCAACTATGATTTTATGAAATCAGCTCCAGCCAAGCAGAGAAGCTACTCAGAGGAAGCAGAATTGAAAGGAAAAAGATTTGTAATGTGAAAAGTAAGGTACCCCAAGTAAGGCTATGGGGCAGTGAAGCGGTAATTCCAATTCAAGGGGGGGGGGAAGACTGTTAGAAAATTGTATAACTAGTGTTACAGTGTACCTCTATAATTTATTACATATATATCTTGTCTTAAGAAGCTGAGTGTGATCTATATAATTCTTTGCTCCCCTTCTATCCTCACCACAACCCTGTGAGGTAGGTCAGTCTAAGGCCATTTCGACTATACACTGTTATAATGCTATTATTCCTCTTTCAACATCTTGTGGAATTCTGGGATTTGTAGTTTACTGAGGCCAAAGAGCTAAATGCCCGTCCCTAGACTGCAAACCCCAGGATTACACAGAATGCTGAATGTGGAATGATAGCACTATTACAGTGTAGTGCGGAAATGGCTTAAGAGACAGCCCCAGACCCAAGGTCACCCTGTGAGATTTGCAGTATCTGAAGCCAGGCCATCTTGGTCTAACACTCTAACTAATTCATCACACTGGCCCTCTTACATTGATCAAAGTTGTTTAAAAGATTCCTGTCAGATCTTCCACCTCATATAATTGCAATTCCCTTGGGAAGAGAAAACACCCATTTTCCTCTATACTTCACACATGAAATATTTTTCTGCAGAATAGAGAGCAGGATGCTCAATCAGCCAAAGAGCACACACAGCCAAAAGTAAAATAGCTGTTTTATCCTGAGCTGTGGAGTCGGTATGCAAAACCTTTCATTCCAGCTCCTCCTTTTTTCTACTCCCTGACTTCAACGCCTTCATAATGGAAAACGTGTATTAAATAGTAATAACAAATTACTGTAGGAAAATGGTAGCACAAGGCATTTCATCAAGACCAGGTGAAGCAATAGGCTATTTACACTGATAGAGCATAATATATTTGATTAAAACAATTAAACGATTAAAATTTCGGAACAAGAAAGCTTTCCTAAATGCCTATGTAAAATGCAATGAACTTGGCATTTAATACGTTTTTATTCTGAAGTAGGAACATTTCTATTGTCTCTGTTTGAACTGAAAATGGCTTCCAACTCTATGGACCTGGTTTAACTCTCAGCCATTGAGAATTGAAGGGATTTTGGTCTCCACAACCCGAAAGGACCCCAGTCAAAGCCCTGAGAAGCTGTTAGCAGTTGAAATGGACAAGACATAACATAATGAAACAATGGACTGTCTGACTCAGGGGGCTTTCACACTGCATGGTTACAGCACTATGATTCCCCTTTAACTGACATGAATCCTGAAGTTTGTAGTCTGGAGAGGCACTAGAGCCATACAGCACAGAATTCTAAATACCTTGTGAAAGTGCAAATCTCAGGAAATATGTCAGTTAAAGTGGTACTAAAATGATATAATTGCATAATGGCCCACCACAAAATGCATCTTTGCATGTTTGTATGACATTTCCTGAGAAATAATACCACCTGGTGGCCACTTTTTGTATTTCCTATTGAGATGCAAAGCAGAAAGGGAGTTATTTTCTTGACCATGACAAATCCCAAAGCTTTATCACAAGTCAAATGCCTCCAGTATTGTTGTTGCTATGTGCCTTTTTTTCTGACTTATGCTAATCCTAAGGCAAACCTATCATGGGGTTTTTTTTGGCAAGATTTGTTCAAAGAAGCTTTGCTATTGCTTTCCTCCGAGGCTGAGAGTGTGTGACACAGCCAAGGTCGCCCAGGGGGTCTCCATGGCCAAGCAGGGATTCAACTCAACAGCTAGAGTTATACTCCAATGTTCAAACCACTACATCACCCTGGCTCTCAATGCCTATATTAGGCCAACATAAAAGGCTTTTTTTTCCCTATCGCCCTTATTGAAGTTGGCAAATTACAGGGAACTGATGTCATTGATGCACAAGGTATTTGGTTCTCCCAAGTGCCTCTTGCCCACAGTGGTCAGAGAGATCCCGCAGCAAAGCACTAACAATGAAGGAATCTTTTCTGCCACTGCAAACATTTGTCCTCTTTGAACCTTTTGCCGTGACCCAATTTTTGACATGGCAACACCCCCACCCCATCCCAAAGGAGCTCCCCTGCAGACCAGCTCAAAACTTTCTCATGTTTTATTTTTTTTTTATTTATTTGTATCCCGCCTCTCCATATGGATCGAGACGGCAAACAACTTACAAATAGCATGCATTTCGAAACATTTCTATACATGCCCCCAACAAGCTGGGTACTCATTTTACCGACCTGCGGAAGGATGGAAGGCTGAGTCAACCTTGGAGCTGGGCAGGATCGAACTCACAACCTTGTGGCTTGCAGTACTGGCATTTAACCACTGCGCCACCAGGGAAATATCAGCTGTTGTTTTGTGCCCTTCGTGACATCATTGCTACGTACTACAAGAACCACACAAGATCCTCCAGCCACTGAAAACCTGGCTCTTACGCAGAGCATCCAAACATAAAAGAGTTGCTGGTTCAGACCAAAGATGGGCCATTAGATCTGTTTTTGACAGTAGCCAACCAGCTGCCACCAAAGAGCCTGAAAGAAGGGCACAAACAAAAAAACAGTTCCTCTCTGCAGCTGCTGCTGCTGCCCAAAAACTCTGAAAAGCGAAGATCTAGTTAACCGTCATGATGGATAAGCTTATTAGCGCTGGTAGCCTTGGACCACAACCCTGGAGACCAGAGTTCGATTCCCTCCTCGGCCATAGAAACCCACTGAGTGACCTTGGGCAAGTCACACACTCTTAGGCCATTTCTGCACTAGAGTGTTATAGCGCTATTATTCCACTTTCAACATCCAGCTGGCCCTACTGAAACTGCAAACCCCAGGATTCCATAGGATCTTGAAAGTGGAATAATAGTGCTATAACAGTCTAGTGTGGAAACGACTTTAGCCGCAGAAAACCCCTTGACAGGTTGGCCTGAAGGATCCCATAAGTCAGAAATAACTTAAAGGCACACAATAACAACAACAATAAGCACAGTTATATATTGCCTCCAGGTTTTGAGGTAATTAGGCTTGCCAGATCAGGACTCTCCCAGGCCCTGAAATTTCAGGGCCAAAACTTGGGGACAACCATTTGTGAAGTCACAAGTCATGAGCCCTGGTGATGCTATTAAGCATGATGTGTTAAGCATCAACCACAGCTGCACAGACTACACCAGTCAAACAACCCCTGCGACAAGTCTAACAAATGCAAAAGCTACACACACACATTTTCCACGCAGCCCTCTCACCCTGAGTTGGCCCTGAGATTTGATGGCCATAAAACACACATTTCAAGGCAGTGCTCTTGTTCTGAGTTATCTCCTTCTTTTCCTAAGGACTGGAGGAGGCGGCTCAAGCCCTGAGGCTCAAGGTCAGACCCTGAGATATGACAACCCTAATGTTAATAACAGATGCTAGGGAAGACAAGTGGGGTGGTGTTTTCGCCTTCATGTCTGTCTGTGAGCCACGGTGTGAACAGAATCATAAACTTACATAGGTCTTCAGTGTGGTCCACCAGGGCGCTTTTTATTTTCACCATGACTGGTAGTCTTTGGCAGACCTGTCCTCCACGAACTTCTCTAAACCCCTGGAGCCTCCTGGAATATGGGCATCATCTACCATCTTGCAGGAGTGAGCCCCACCTAGTAGAAGTGCACCGGGAAGAAGAACTTCCTTTTGTTTCCCTAACTCTGCTGCCTGAGTGTTTCACGGGATGATGAGTCAAGGATCTCCCCTAATTCTGTGAGGTTTGAACATGATTTTCTGGTGGCTTCTCCTCCTGGATTTGAGGATATTTCAGGACCCCTTGGCCTTTTTTTTCTTTTTTTTGCAGGTAAAGAGAGCGTTAGGTAGTGCAGTGGTTAAATGCTAGTACTGCAACCACAAGGTTGTGAGTTCGATCCTGCCAGGCTCCAAGGTTGACTCAGCCTTCCATCCTTCCGTAGGTTGGTAAAATGAGTACCCAGCTTGTTGGGGGCAATTAGCTAAAATACATTGTAAACCGCTTAGATAACACTCAGTTGATAAGCGGTATAGAAATAAATGCTATTGCTATTGATTGCTATAGTACAGCCTCAGTATCAGGCACTGTTTTCTGCTATAAAGCCACACTGTTGTTTAATTATTATTATTATTATTATTATTATTATTATTATTATTATTATTATTATTATTATTGTATCCCGCCTCTCCACATGGATCGAGGCGGCGAACAACATGAAATATATTATACATTAAAAGACATTAAAAGACATTAAAAACATACCCAATCCTCCCCACCCACCAACCCACTTAAACCAACCCCTTAAAATACACAGCCATTAACAATGCATCAATTACTATTAGCAAAGCAGCAAGGCAATAGATGGGAGGCGATGGAAACCAACCCTAACACAAACCTACCACAGGCTTTTCTTGGCAAGATTTATTCAGAGGGGTTTGCCATTCCTGCCTTCTGTGGCTGAGAGAGTGTGACTCTCCCAAGGACACCTGGTGGGTTTCCATGGCTCAGCAGGGATTCGAACCTGGTCCCCCAGAGTCCTAGTTCAGCACTTAAACCACGATGTCATATTGGCTTTCTAAAGGCATACGTATTGTGATAATGGGGTTTCCCCCATTATCTACATATTGAAGCTTTAGAAAGTTAGCTCTATTTATTTATTTGTTTGTTTGTTTGTTTGTTTATATCCCGCCTCTCCATATGGATCGAGGAGGCAAACAAATTACAAATAGCATGTATTTCAACACATTTTCTATACATGCCCCCAACAGGCTGGGTACTCATTTTACCGACCTGTGGAAGGATGGAAGGCTGAGTCAACCCTGGAGCCCGGCAGGATCGAACTCACAACCTTGTGGCTGCAGTACCGGCATTTAACCACTGCGCCACCAGGGCTCCCTACTGCCCGCAAGGCGTTGGGTTGCAAGGATTGGAGATCACATGACATGGTTGGCCAATCAGGAGGAAAGACAGACAGAAGCTTCCAGAAGGTAGTAGAAGAAGAGTCTTGAGGGGAATGAGGGAAACTGTCAGAGGCGGAGAAGGCCGCCTCCTGGCTCTTCCCAAAAATACCAAATTAAAAGATTAACTGCCGTGGGTGGTGTAGAACATACTGAGTTAGCTGCTCTAGAAATCTTCTATCCTGGACCGTTTGGCTGATTTGAGAATACATTTATAACTGTTTGGAACTAAGAAGTATACGTGAGGGGGGAAAAAAGCCCTTTCATGATTTTTAGGTCCTAGTTTACCTCACCTGTTTTAAATCAATTCTTTCCTGTTAAGGACTCTGTTACTTCTCCATTCCCACACCTTCTTCCTCGGTACATGCTTGGTTAGGTTCCTCGTACCTCAGAAGGGGGAGTTGAGGAAAGAGAAGGATCGTGGAAGACAGAGACTGTGAAAATCCCAAGCAACGCCTCACGGTGTTGCGGCCGGGTCGGTTCAAAACCGTGGGTGGTGGCAGCTCAAGGTTAAGAGAATTTGGGGGAACTTCCTAGCTTCTTTGTCAAGGTTGTAGGCAGCACTGAGGAGGAGAAAGGCTCCTTCTTGCCCCGAATCTCCACGTGGCCCCTTTTCGCACCTTACCTTTTTTTTTTTTTTTTTTGGGAGTATATCATCTTTATTAATCAAATGTATATACATTGCATAACAAATATGTATATATTACATAACAAAGAAAAGAAAATAAATAAGTTAACTTAGAAAAACCAACACAGAGATATATATATATAAGAAAGGAATAAGAAGAGAGTTAAACAAATCTCAGAAATAAAACTAATAAAAAGCTAACCCCCTCCCAAATCTCAAAAACTCGGAACTATCCTCAATGGTAAATCTATTTGGAATTTACAATACTTATATATACAGACAAATCTTCTTAATCTTCTCACCCCATATAAACCCCTTTCCATTGCCCAGACCACATTTGGGACACCACAGACCATTCAATTTCTACTTTATCCTTATCAATCTTAGTATCAATCAAAGCAGTTAATACATCCATCTGATACATCTCGTATAACTTCAATATCCACTGGTCTAAAGCCGGTATTTCTTGCCTCTCACACCTTACCTTGATAGCGTGATGAACTAGAGCCCTCATGATATTGCCAATATCGCAAGAGGCCCAGTAGAGAGCCCCTTGCAGTCTGCACATGGTAGGGCATTTGCGAGAGAGCACGACAGATCCTGCCAACAGGCTGTTTCATACCATGTTGGAAATGTGCTAAAGATAGCGCCGGGTTTTAAAAAAAAAACACAGTCGGCCGGACCCTGGGGGCTGCTATCGTCTCGAGTGTGAGTAGCGATGCAGCCCCGGGGTTGCCTCTCGCAGCAACGTGTCATGCAGTGTTCCCTGCTGCGATGGGGGCAGCGGCCAGCCTGCTGCTGGGCGGAGCGTCCCCCGGGAGCTGCAGCGTGAGGGACAGGCGGCATGGACTGCCCACACCCCGCCCGCTCCCAGGTCTTTCCTGGACGCACACCGGATGATGGCTCCGCAGGCTCTCTGGTCGCACGACCGATGCGTGAAAGGGAGGTTATTTTCGCCTTTCAGGCGAAAATAAGAAAACGCGCTATCAGCACTATCCGTGGCTGTGATAGCACCTGGTTCGCCAGAACGTCATGCGGTACGGCAGCTTGTGAAGGGGGGAGGGAGCGTGCCTAATACGCTTTAAAAACGCCATGCGAAAAGGGCCATGGTGTTGGCTGTACTCCCCCGGCTGCCCTCCTCAGTGGTCTTGGGGCTGATCAAGAGGAAGGGGGCAGCAGAAGCCCCCTGTGCTAGCTGTGAAACAGTCTCCATGCCCCTGTATCGCCTGGTCAGGAACTCTCCTCTTAGGAAGTCTGCGCTTTGGCTCCTGGCACAGGAAGCTGCGAGAGGCTCTTTTTTTGGCCGGCAGAGAAGGCAGAGTGGCCCCCTTAGAATCATACAATCATAGAAATGTAGAGCTGGAAGAGACCTCAGGGGCCATCCAGTCCAACCCCCTGCCATGCAGGAACACCCTCAAAGCACTCCCGACAGATGGCCATCCAGCCTCTGCTTAAAATCCTCCAAAGAAGGAGACTCCACTACACCCCGAAGCAGCATATTCCACTGCCGGACAGCCCTGACCATCAGGAAGTTCTTCCTGAGGTTCAGGTGGAATCTCCTCTCCTGCAGCATCTCCCCCTCAGCGCAGACAGTGCAAGCCTGTGTTCCCTGCCCCACCCACGCCTCCCCCTGGAAAGGAAGGGCCTGGTCTTCCAAGGCGGTTGATGGGGGACGCACGCCCTCAGCCTGGCGGGTGAGAAGCGGCTGTGACAGGCTGAGGCCCGTCCTTCCCATTCTCACACATATATTAACAATTCTAGATATAAATGAAGATAAGGATGATATTAACATGGAGGAAGAGTCTTGCTGGATCAAACCAAGAGTCTATCTCTCTACCCTCCCACTTCCCACAATTGTGGTCACTTCCGCACTAGACTGTTATAGCGCTATTATTCCACTTTCAACATCCTATGGAATCCTGGGGTTTGCAGGTTCAGGAGTGGCTGGCCAGGATTCCATAGGATGTTGCAAGTGGAATAATAGCACTATAACTGTCTAGTGCGGAAATGGCCAATGTCTAAGAGGCTCACAGCCAGGGCCTGAAGGCAACAGCTTACATTCCATTTTGATGTCCAGCAGATAGTATTCAGAAGGACACTGCTCTTGAACATGGGGGTTCCCTTCAGCTATCACAAAACAACAAAATCTCATCTATCTAGCATAAATCAGCAGCTGCATGCATCTTCCCATTTACAGGAATGACTAATTTTCAACATTCTTAGCCAATGTCTTCATTTTGAGATCTCTATGAACAACATAAAAAACCCTTCCTCCATTTTCCTAGCCAGGAAGAATCTCCATATTACATTCAAGCCATGTCCTGTTTTCCCCTGAAGGAGGTCATGGAGCATCAGCCTACAGTGGGTGTCTGAGACAGCTGCACATGGCTGTCAGAGGTGTCGCAGACTCTAATCTCTGCCAAGACGCCAGCATCAGCGCTGACTTGCTAAATTTCAAGGCAAGCAGTCACACGACGAGGAATCATCTGACTGATTGCTGCACTAAGGAAGTCCCAACCCAAAAAAGAGAGACTAGAATGTAAGATTTGGAATGGAAGGGACAGAACATGGAACAGGGGTTGCTTCTTAAATACTGCTAAGAATCTGAGCAGACAGTCAATTCAGGAAACAAATTAGCTCTGTCTGAACAGGGACACCCATGCCACAGGACAGTATTTTACTTTGCAAACCAGTGATGGTATTATCTTTGCATGTTCTTCACAGAAAACAACAGGAGGTATTTTTAAACCTGTACAGGACATGCTAATGAAGCTAGTTTGCATATATTATCTCCTTTTGCAGAATTCATTTTGCTTCCTGCTCAGTCTCTCCCCTCCACCATAGACTCTTCCCTCTGGCATCTGGGGTTTTACCAGGCCTTATCCACACAGACTCGAGCTTATCACTTCAGCCATAAGGTCTAGAAGCGTGCATTTTTAAAATGTAGAAGCTGAGATATCCAGGCTACTGTGTTTTTTACACCTCCTGCCAAACTCTGCATTTGTGCAAGTGGCTATGGAATCATGGTTCAGAATCCAATTGTTAGTCCCAGCTATCAATGGCTTTTACCTCCCATTCAGCAGTGGGTTCATAAGACTCTAGCTGAGTCTGAGAAACTGATTTAGGCCCCAGGAGACACAAACCCAAATCATTCAGACTGTATATGAGAGAGATTCTACAGGCTGCATGTCAAGCAAGGAGTATATTCTGGGATATCACTAAAAAAAAAATCCTAGGGAGTGGACTTTTAGGATTCATCTCCAGAGACTATTCCTTGACATCCTTCAATGTGCCAGAAGACTTCTTCTCTAACATTCTAGGTATTGACCAGGAATAAATTAATAACCAGTGCAATTTAGTGGTTTGAATGCTGGACTACAAACTGAGAAGCTAGGATTCAAATCCTCACTTGACTATGGAAACCCACTTGGTGACACTGGGCAAGTTACATTCTCTCAGCCTCAGATGAAGGCAAACGCAAACTTGCCTTGAACAAATAATTGCCAAGAAAAAAACTGGCACATAGCAATAATATATTGCGACTTTTACCCTCAGCAGTGCCTCTGATCTACAAAACAAATATCATAACAGTCTACCTTGCTAGGCTCTTCAACCCATACTGCGTAAGGATTGCTGAAACAGTGTACGTAAAATGCTTGGAGCACAACAGAAAAGCACTACAGAACACTGCAACACTCAGTGCTACAATCTTACACAGAAAAATGTAATTTAGAAATGTTATAGCTCTGTATCTCTATTTATTTACATCCCAGCCTTCCTACAACTAGTTTTCTTCACCCCTTTTATGGCTACAACGATCTTATGAGATAGATTAGGTTGTGGGATAATGTCCTTGTTCAAGCACTAACAAACTACAATGTGCAGCTCGTTAGGTCCCAAGTTGCTCCTCTCTTACTTGCGTGAACAGTAAAAATAAACCAGTTAATGAAATAAAGGAGAGCTCTGCTTTGTGTCTGAACTGGGAATTATAGTTAAATGTGCCCAAATAAACCAAGATAGGAAGACAGAGTTTAAAGTCGGTTTACAAATCATGGCTTATTTTGTCACAACATTTCCAAGGTTGGATTTAACGTGAAGCTATTCATTTGCTAACACATTCACACAAAGGAAGATGCAAACTGGCAGCGCGTCTCAATACTTTATCATTCACACCGTGGTTTATTCAGCCCTTGTTCCCAATTTAATGTGATGTCCAAATACAGGCTGTGGCTGGACTAAAGTCATACTTAGTGACTTTCTTAAGAGCATGAAGGGAACAAATGAAATAGCTATCATTCCCACCATATACCTTGCTACTGTTCCCCAAGAATTGATAGTCAGGGGCAATCTCTCTCTGAAGCTGGAGGTTCCAGTTGCCCAAAGTCACCCTGTTTCTGAGGTGGCAGGGTACGGTCTTCCCTCCACAATCGTGGGTTTGACCTTCGCAAATCTGCTTATTTACGAGGTGCCCGTTTGTCTCCCCACATTCTCCCTCTCCCATCCCTTGGCCTTTTGCACTGTCTTCCTTATCTGTGCCCCTGTAAAAAGGAAGCAAATGGGATGGGTCAAAGTTTGTTCACGCAAACCTTTACCCCTCCATTCACTTGCCTTTTGTTTGGGCAGGCATGCAGAGGCACAGGCAATGGGCAGGAGAATGGAGGGGGGTGTTTCCATTCACTTGCCTTTCTCCTGGGTGGGCATGCAGAAAGAAGGCAGTGTGGATGGATGACAGGCAGGAGAATGGAGCGAGGAGGAGTATGCAAGCCTTCACCACCCAAGAGCTGCCCCTTCTTATTTTGTCCTGGTCCAGAGAAGGAAGGCATACCTGCCCAGGCAAAAACAAGAGAACGGGAGGAGAGAGCACCAGAAGGAAATGGGAAGGGGGGCTGTCACTTGAGTGGGGAGGAGTTATTCACAGGGGTTTTTTTACTTTCACACCCCAAACCCTTGCAAAAGTCAAGGCACCACTGTTTATGGTCTATGTGAATACTGACAACATCCCAAGGTTTTGAAACTTGCTGAAAGCATCGCTGTGGAGGATGCATTCATGAGCAGATTACGAGACAGGTTAAAAAAAATAATATAGAAACCTGACAGCAGACCAATCTTTTGAAAGGGAAGGTGGCAAGTGGGAAGATAATGTGGAAAGTATTTTCCAGCATCTGCTTTATATGTATGGCATTATCCATTCCTGTGGAGCATTATGTCCCCAAATTACAAAGGGAACACCTCAGGGTTGCTCAGGTCAACCACGCCAACACTTCCAGAAGCAGCAAAGTTTTCCTTTTGTTGAAAAAAAGCAGTAATTGTGCAGTCACCCGATCATTAAAGCTAACTTGCTCTGATTTTCTTAGCATTCACCTATTTTTCACCACCTGAAAGTTGCCAAACACCCACTTCCCTTCTTGTGAGGGATGTATCGTCCCGTTAAACAGAACTAGCAGTGGGCAGACTGCAAGAGGAGGAATCACATGAATGATTGGTCCTCCCCCACCCCAAATAATACAATACAATGCATATAAAACTAGTTTTATATTATTTCTCCTTGAGAAACTAATTTGAGAATTATTTCTCCCTGAGAAACTAATTTTCTACATGGAGGGATTTGGGGTGATGTGAGGTAGCTGTGGTGTATGAAACAGATTTCAATCAAATCAGCTCCAGCTGTAATTTGAAGTGGTATAAGCCAAACATGGGTTTACTGCCCTTGAAAGAACCAGGCTTCAGAAAGTACTCAGTTCAGTGCCCCAGCGCTGGTAGTAATACCCCAGCATCACAGTTTACAAACTCTCTTGTTTTCCAGGAGCTGCCTGGTCCCTTGAACCTCACCAAGCCAGCCAATGAATCCACACACACTGTTGAGAATTATGAGACATATGCTTGGGACTGCACACTCTACTATGGCCTTGCATACCAGACATATTGGACTGTGGTGGGTGGGGCTGATGGGATCTGTCATCCAATCCAGCACATACAGAAGGCACCAAATAGGAGAAGGTTGCTTTATTCATATTAAGTGACAACAAAGTTGTCTAGATTTTGTTATAATCCCATGCAAATTGAGAATACCTCCTATAATGTGTCAAAGGGAACAAAAGAGAATATAGTAATCCATACCACATCTGGCTCTAGGCTTCACCTACTTTCAGAATCAGGTTCACCTTTGAAGGTGAACATTCTCAAATTTCCAACTTGACTCCACAATCCTGGCATGACTGATGGCAGAGAAGCATACACAGCTTTGACTAATTCTGGGATGTGGAAATACTAAGTTTAGGAGATGTGGGAGCGGTCCGGCACTGACCATGCCCATCAAAGACTTTTAATAAGATAGACAGACAGACAGAGACTTACATTGGGAGATGGCTCCAGCATGTTGTCGCCGTGCCAGCCAGAAATGGGCACAAAAGGAACAGTTGCTGGGTTATAGCCAATCTTCTTGATGTATGCGCTGACTTCCTTGACAATTTCATCATAGCGCTTCTCACTGTAAGGGGGCTCTGTGGAGTCCATCTTGTTAATGCCTACAATGAGCTGCTTGACACCCAGGGTATAGGCCAGGAGGGCGTGCTCACGGGTCTGCCCATTTTTGGAAATGCCAGCTTCAAATTCACCCACTCCAGCAGCCACAATTAGGACAGCACAGTCAGCCTGCATAAAAGGAAAGCACAGAAACACGACTTTAAAATATTCCAACAAAAACATAAATGAAATATACATATTAAAATACAAATTAAATTGATTACAGAAACACCATATAGCAATTTAAAGCCCACACTGATAATAAATACAGTAAAATGGTGAAAAAGTTCAGCACATCCACTTTAAAAACTCCAACTGTAACAGGAGAGAAGTTGCCCCAGGCCTGCCTGAATAGAAAGGTCTTTATCTGCTAGCAGAAGGACCACAGGGGTTGACCTCACTTGTTTCAGAACTGAGTTCTGCAATTTGGGAGCAGCCACCAAGAAGGCCCTCTCTCATGCCTGAACCAGATCTTTGTCTCAAGAAAGTGGGACCAAGAAAAGGCCCCTTTCCTGCAGATCTCAAAGCTCCACAGGTTACCAGAATTTGGCTGCAAATTAGTTTCCCAGCATGGTACAAAATGTTGGCTGTTACCTTCACAGAGCTACAGGGTTTGGGTCCAAGTTACCTTTAAGATCTCCTACAAAGTCTTCTTTCACAGTTGTTCCTTTATGTGGAGCACATGTTTGTCCTAATGGACTTGGGCTATTTTTGCTTGCATTTCAAAAATTACTTTTAAGCTTGATGATCAGTATTTTTATTATTAATTCTTAAAGACAGAACCAACAGAAGTAATATTCTAATGACAAAAAAGGCTAAGAATCTGATCTGCCACTATTAATGTGCTGGATCTTGTTATTAACATGTGATGCATGAAGCAACTCTGGAACAGGTCATCTGAAAGACTATCCCACAGTGATGTATGTAAGTCTTTTACTCCAAGTCTCAAGTCAAATCTCAAGTCTCTACCTTCAAGTTTCAAGGCAAGTCTCAAGTCTGGGAGCCAGCATTATACCCCAACTTATATTCTAGAATTTCTGGACAGGGACGGATAAAGTCAGTTTTAACAATTTAAGCAGAGTCAGCCTTCCACATTTGCGATTTTATCATCTGCAGAAATGGGGAATAGAATCCTTTTTACTCCCCTTTCCCGAAGCTGGAGGCTTTTGTGTCAATGGGCGTAAAAGAGTCGGCAGCTTTGGAACTGGGGAACCACATCCTTCTTACTTACCATTTCTGAAGCTGGAGAATTTTTCAGAAGTAGGGAAAAGGATCCTCCTTACTCCCCATTACTGAAGCTTCAAAAGCTTTAAAAGGAAGGATCCTTCCTCCTCAAGCCCACTGCCTAATACACTTGCTGTCCTCTGAGAAACATGTCCTATGCTTTGGGGACAAGTCTTGCCTTCTGCTCTTGGGAAAAGTTTTAGAAGGTTCCTCCAATATGCAGCAGGGACAGGCTGCTGAGCAGACCTCAAGCCCATTGCCTAACTCGTTTGCTGTTTTCCTCTGAGAAATGCACCCATACTTTGGGCTTGAGACAGATTGCCATGTGACCAGTAGGCAAAAAGAGATGGAAGCACTGTTCAAAATCATAAGATTTCTGGATGAATGTGTTATGTTACTGAACCAAGGGCAGCAAGTCAGTCACTAAAAATATACAAGTCTCGAGTCCAGTCAGGTCAGTGCATCATTTATGGCTGAGTTAAGTCCGAGTCGAGTCACTGATGCGACTTAAGTCCGACTTGAGTCTGAGTCTATCGACTCGAGTCTACTTCACTGCTATCCCGTTTTCTTCATAGAATGACACTGAGATTATCTGGGGGAAAAGATCTTACTCATGCTGCCACAGCCAGGGACTGACTATCACTTGGCAGTTATCTGGAACCAAGCTTTTTCTGTCACAGTTATACCATCACCTTTCTATTTTTATATGGGAAGCAGCATCTTTGATACACTTCAGATGTTTCATGAAGATGTGTTTGATTGTTTAGGGTTTTTTCTCACTTTTTTTTTAGAGTCTGTGTTTCATACCTTGCTGTTGTTATTGTTGTGTGCATTGAAGTCACCTCTGATTTATGGTGACCCTTATCATCCTACCACAGAGTTTTCTAAGCAAGATTTATTCAGAGGAGGCTTGCTGTCACTCTCCTCTGAAGATGAGAGAGTGTAACTTGCCCAAAGTGGGTTTCAATGCCTGAGATGCAATTTTTTAAAAGACATTATATACTTTTTATCATTTCAAGTTTGTACAATATTTAGGCATTATTTTATGATTTTTTGTTTTATTTTATGCTAAGCAATCTAGAAATTATGCTATGCTAAACTGAATAAAACAAGTAAGTATCTGAGAATTTTACGCATAATATTCCAGCTGAAATTTCAAGTACATGTTCAAGACTATAGGGTGAATCCCAACTGTCTCATGTTTAGACTAAATCCAGACAAATCAATGCATTACCTATGACTATCTTAAGTTCCACCAATTTCAATGGGTCTGTTCAAGCCATCACAGCTCAGTTGTACACTTTGCTCTATGCACTGAACTTAACAGGATTCTTGTTCTTGGGTACAAATCAGGAACAAACACAGGTACAGAGGACTGTCAAAAACTCCTGATTCATATAGTGTGGGCGTGTCTATAGTATAAGGCAAACTTTCTCAACCTTTTTTTTTTCATCCTAGAGGAACCCTTGAAATAATTATCAGGTTCCAGGTAACACCTTCATAAAAATTACTATATCTACAGCTAAGATAGATAGATAGACAGACAGACAGTCACAATTTCTTGTGGAACTCCTAGAGACCTCTTGCAAAAACCTAGGGTTCCAAGGAACCTTGACTCAGAATCCCAGATGTAGGGTATGAGCACTCCTTACATCTGGATCCAATCCTGTGTTTTTCACAATGATGTTCTGGGGAAAACAAAGATCAATTGGGGAAAAATACTGAGTCTCGACATAAACAATATACACACTACCATCTGAGCTTTCCCTACACAAACAGGTTTGTGCTGGCCTCCTATGAGTCAGTATTCTCTTGATATTGTTAACTCAACAAGATCTAAGAACGCTGGCTTGATATCCGAAACCTGACAGTGCCATCTGGCCCTATAAATAGATGATGAGCCTTTGGGGAGTTCATCCATTTTATTAACAGGGGAAGGGAAAGCATGTTCCAAGTGTATTCTTAAGCATTTGCACAACTCATTTCAAAGCACAAAACAGGGTATAATAATCATTTACACTACCAACTGAAACGCAGACTGGGCTTCTGTTATCTTCCGTTATTTTACAGTGCCAACTTTTCATTAAGGAGAATATATCTCACCATTACAACCAGAATTCTTTCCAGGGGTGAAGAGCCAGACAGGTTCTACAGCCTATACACAGAAAATTATTTGACAAATCATTTTGAAACTTGGTACTGTAGGAAAGACCTGTGCATGGACACTCCATGCCGGTCTTGAAAAAGAAAGACAGAATGGCTTATTTACAGGAACAAAAGTTTGACAATCTACCTCCAGCACTTTAAAAGGTACTGTCGTTTTTTTCCCCTTGCTGCCCTATTTTTTTCTGCAGCATCTTTTGGGAAAAATTTGTTTTGTTAGTCAGAGAAGAAGTCTAGTGTACAGGCTTTGCCCTTGTGGTATTTTTAATTGTGTGTCTGTGTCAATGAAATGCAAATTTTCAGACTATTCTAGGCCAATTCATAACGTTTGTTCTACACATGTTCGCCTACAGGGAAGAACGGAAGAGGAATAAAACTGGAATATTGTTTATCTGAGCAGGACAGATTTTGTGCTGCATCTCAAAAGCAAATTATTTTAGAACTGTGAAACTGCCCTGTGCCTTACAGAAGGATAGATGTCCTGAGGTAGGGAACAGAAAATATTACACCTCGGTGTTGATGTTACTATTATACTTTGTTGTCTATTTAGATCCAACTGTTAGTAAAAAAGCTCTGTTCTTATTTTTGAAGTAAGTCCTGAACTGCAGTGTACAGAATTCACATAATGAGGTTTGGAAATATAAATAGTGGATGAGTGAATGATTCATACAGCACATTGCTTTGCAGGATTTGTGTCTGGTACAACACATTACTTTGCAGGATTTGTGTCTTATTTTTTTAGGAAAGAAAAAGTCTCCACAAAATGAAAGCCAACATGGCAGCTCAATTATCTAGATATCCTAGTTTCTCTCTTGTAGTGGCACACACAGCCACCTCCTCCAGATATGTGCAACGCATACTTTTTCCTTAGGTTTCAATGCACAATCTCCCAGAAAGTAAAGATGAGTTTGTGACAGGATTGGTAAAATCTGAAAGGGCAAAAGAGTTCTGACCTTGAAGCAAGATGAATCGTGGAGCATGCTGTTATAAGGAAATCACTGTGACAAAGAATTCAGCCAGTTCCACTGGGAGATTAGATGCCAATATAAAATTGTATCAGCAATTGTCAGCAGACAGTGCTTAACTCTACTTTTACTTGTTTCCATTTGAAAACTGGCTCTGACCTCCCAACTCCATTTTGGAGTTGGTGTGCACCTTCAAGTGGATTTATGGCACACCCCATAATTTATAGGGTTTTCTTAGGGAAGGAATACTCAGAGGGAGTTGTGCCAGTTCCTTCCTCTGAAACATAGCCTATAGCACCTTTGATTGCCATCTCCATTATTTGATTGCCATCTCCAAGTACTAACTAGGGCTGATCCTGCTTAGCTTCCAAGATCAGATAGGACCTGATGCCTTTAGGGTATTCAGACCCTACTTGGAGTTGGTGGGCCTCAGTTATTTTCAGTTCTCTCAAGACCCTGAGCATAAAACAGCCATGAAAACTGAAGACTTAAAAACCACTAGATCCCAGGTTTGTACTGATGCACACTGTCATAGGGACTGACAATACACTTCTAGTCTAAATTCAAGGTGTTTGTGACAACATTTACAGCCACAAAGGGCTTGTGATGCAATCAGGTAACAAGCCACACCTGGTGAAATTTCCTCTTCTACACAATTTGTAAGTGTACAGGAGCTGTTTCCATTGGTCACTTTAGCAACCCTACTGGAAGGAATGCCTCTCCCTATGTATTATTTTATTTTATTTACTTCATTTCTATGCCACCTTTCTCCCAAAATGAGGCCCAAGGTGGCTCCCAGAGACACCAGACCGAGGCATCTATATATGCCTGAATTAAGTCTACTCTACTTACTCTACCTACTATCTACTCTAGATTTTAGCAGCTCTGCCTGTGCTGGACCCTAGATCCACTTCTCAGTCACTTTATTCCCTATGAACCAAGACACTAGCAAAGGCCTTATTACCTCCCTCTTGTCCAGTGTGAACTAACAAAGGCTTTGACAGAAGATTCTCTAGATTATATGTAAATATATACATTCCTCAGGTGCTCTTTCATATGTGTAAGGCACTGCTGTAGTACATTTTGGAAGAAAATTCTGACAAAAGCCACATACCACAGGAAGTTAAACATGCTTTGCGCAAATGGTAGCTGTGTATCAGTGAGGAAGTGAATCGGTTACCAGTTAGAGGCTATTTCTGCACTATACTGTTATAGTGCTATTATTCCACTTTCAGCCTCCTGTGGAATTCTGGGGTTTGTAGTCTGCTGAAGCCAAAGAGCTCTCTTTTTGTAGTTTGCTGAAGCCAAAGAGCTCTCTTTTTGTAGTTTGCTGAAGCCAAAGAGCTCTCTGGCTAAGAAGTTTAATGGCAAACTCCAGGATTCCATCGGACGTTGAAAGTGGAATAATAACACTATAAGAGTGTAGAGCAGGAATGATCTTAGTCTGAACTTCAAACGAGCAATCCCAGGTTCTGAACCTTTGTTAGAGATAAGAGTTCAACCCTTTTGATATCTACTTTGAAGTTCACACTAAAACCTGGAAAGGATGCATTGTCCTCAATGACATGGTAGCCACCCACCTTTACTGTCTGCACCCGTGTTCGGGGTTGCACTGAAGTGAGGCAGTGGGTGCAGTTGTTGGCCAGCAAAAAAAATATGAGCCAGGTAAATTGCCAAGCAGGGTCCATTATATTCCACTTTAACTGCTACGGCAACATCCAGTGGAGTCCTGGGATTGTCAGTTTAAGGAGGGCATTTAGAATTTTTTGCTAGACAGTATTATAGTGCTATATTGCTGCCTACGGAGTTCTGGGCTTTGTAGTTTGATGAGATACTGGGGCACTCTGGCTGGGAACGTTAGAAGTCTTTTCCTAAACTGTCAATCCCATGATTCCAAAAGACAGAACCTGGCAGCTAAAGCGAAATGACAGCACTGTGATTCTGTAGTGTGAATAGGCCTGACTACAAGCCCCAGAATTCACAAGATGTTGCCATGGCAGTTAAAGAGGAATGCAGCATTATATTTGTGTTGCATGAATGGGGCTCAGGAATGTAAAACAGTGAATATGCAAGCTGGAAAACATGCAAGCAGGGTGTGCTTCTGGATTTCCTAGCCTACTACTAGCGCATAAAATAGTCAGGGACTCTTTCAAGGGAAAAGGATCCTGGATGTCCTATCAGATTGAAATAATTGCACAATAAATGATCATCTGGATATCTGAACTAAACCTGCTCCATATCTAAGCCCTATAATGTTTATATTTTCTTTCTCACCTGTGAAGTCCCTGTGATCATGTTCTTGATGAAGTCCCTGTGGCCAGGAGCATCAATGATGGTGATGTAGTACTTGGTGGTCTCGAACTTCCAGAGGGAGATGTCAATGGTGATGCCCCGCTCACGCTCAGCCTTCAGCTTGTCCAGCACCCAGGCGTACTTGAAGGAACCTTTCCCCATCTAGTCAGTGGCAAAAGGAGAAAAGAGAAATGTGAATCTGATGGAGCACGGAAGCAGAGGTCTAGTTCTGACAACATCAGAGAAGGTAGGCCACTGGTGTCTGGATGGCATTTTCTTTTTAATTTCCAAGTTTGCATTGCTAATTCTTGACATTCTTTCCCTAATTGCATTCTGAAACCGGTAGAAAACATGGTATCCAGCAGATAGCCACAGAAATGCAGATAGAGATGCAGCATTGAGTGGAACTTTATGCAAACCACAATCTTCATTTGAATGTTGTTGGGTCACCAGCCAGCTCTCCATATCCCTACAGGATCATCACCTGGAATATGCCAGCTTTCTAAAATGAGACCATACACACCAGACTTTTTGTGTGAACAGAAGCATGCAAGTGTGAGGTATGTTTTCTTATTCCAGAAAAAGTCTTTGTAAAGATGCAGATCTAGAGTGGTACTGCTGTCCATCTACTGCTCTTTCCACATTCTGCAAGCAAGGGGATGTAGTAGCAGCATCAACTGAGCTCCTCACTCCCTTGAAAACTTTGCATTGTTCCTCTGAATAGGAATTACTGATATGATATGCTCTGATTGGGCTCTGCTAATTATATTTTTTCTGCGTCCTTTTCTTTCTGCCAGTAATAAAAAGATCGAACACGTTTCTTTTCAGATTTTTTTTTTAACATGAGAAATGTCTGGAATTTCAGATGGGGCTGAATTCCCAGCCCTGCTTAGCTGGCTAGGATGATTGGATGGACAGTTCAGCAACTTTTGGAAGGCTGTACTTTGCCCATCCTTAACTGAATTCAATCACTAATCTTAATCAGAGTAAGTCCATTGAACCAATTGTTCGGTGGTAAACCAACATTTATGGAAATCGGACTGATTCAGTGAATCTTCTCCAACATGGACTAGCAATTACACTGAGGGTTAAACTTCAAGAGGAAGGGTTGTGCTGTACTCTTCATACAGACATGCTATCTTCATATGAGAACAAATCTTTTCAAGAGAAAATCAGTAGGTTAGTCCTACCATCTAAGTCTGACATGGGACAATGAAAACAGAAATTTACTATTTACTATTTCATTTGTACTAGGCCTAAGAGAAAGTCTGTGGCAACAGTAAACTAAGAAGTCTGCGATTCAAACATTGTGGGTGTGTGTCTTCAAGTGACCAGTTGACTAAAGGCAGGCCCATGGATTTCATATGGTTTTCTTAAGCAAGGAACATTCACAGGTGATTTCACCAGTTCCTTCTTCCAAAATATATTCCACAGCACCTGGTATTCCTTGGCAATCTCCCATCCAAGTATTAACTAAGACTGACCCTGCTTAGCTTCCAAGATTAAACAAGATCTGGTAACTTTGGGGTATTCCGGCCCTGTTCAAACATTACTACAATGCAAAAGTGTATACAAATGCACACACACACACACACACAGATTTATTGTTTTATTTTACACCACAACATTTTTCGTTTCCTCTTCCAACAATATTGAGAACTTGGTTTCGTATCAGCCTATACATGCAACAGATAAATGAAATAGTTAAAACTGGTATTTCCAAAGAAGAGGACAGTAGACAGAGCTTCATTATTATTGTTTCGCTTTGATGGAGTCTGTACACATTTTTATACAAACTGTTACATAATGTTATAGCAATTTTCCTTAGAAAAGTCAGGATTGGTAAAGTATAAATGGTCTGTCTACACTGATCTTTTTCAGTGATGGGCAAAGAGAGGGGAACGACTGAATAATATTCTCTGATCATAATGCTTGATTCTGATGGCCAAACCCAACCCCTAAGCATCACCTCATGTGAACGTATCCCAAAAACCTGTTCAGCCTTCTGGGATTCTGGCAAATTCCAGCAGCATCTGCAGCAGAGAGATCCAAAATCTGACAACATCGGATTAGAGCAAGTTTCCCCAACCTGGACTACAACCACAGCTGCATCTGGGTTAATTTGTAAACAACTTTAACTTTGGGAAGACAAGATATAAATAAAGTGAAGGAGGAGAAGGAGGCCTTCGTTGGAGGTTTTTCCAACCTCTGTAGGAAATTCTGAAACAGAGATTAGATGGCCACTCTCAATGGGGTGCTTCAACAGAGAATTCTTTCATTGGTGGTGGTTTTATCTAGATGGCTCTTGAGTTCCTTTTCAATTCTACAATTCAAGGAAGAAGAAAGAGAAGAAGGGCAAGAAAAGGAAGATGGCATCTTCATTGGAGTTTCTCCCAACTTTTGTTGGAGGTTTTCAAAAAGAGATCAGATGGCTACTTCTGAATGAAGCTTTAATGGTAGATCCCTGCACTAGAAGGGATTAGACTAAATTGACTGAGAGACCCCTTCCAGCCCTATGATGAGAAGAATAAGTAGAAGAAGAGAAGGAGGCAAAGAAGGAAGGAAAAAATAAGCCCTGTCACCCAACCCAACATGGTAAATGGATCAGGGACAATGGAAGATACAGTCTAACACATCTGGATAGCTGCAGATTGGGAAACACCAGAGCAATCTATTACCAAGCAAAAGTCTTAGGAAACCATTCCATCTTTCACTTTTTAACAGATTTTTCTTGGGTTAAAAAATACAGAAGTATCGGTAAGACAAGGGAGGAACATCTATAACCTTCACCCATTTAAATCCATGCATAAGAAAATGTAATTTCCATACACAATAAAACCCTTGTCTGGAGGCACCTAAAGCAGGACCAGGCAATCCATGGTCCTCCAAATGTTGTTGGACTACAATTCTCATCACCACTGGCTATGTAGAATGGGGGCTCTGAGATTTGCAGCTCATCAAAATCTGGAGATCCTCATGATCCACACCTAAAGTTTAGAGCCTTCCAGGTAGACAGAAAACAATCCTACCAAGTTTCAAATTAACTGGGTAGTGTCACAGATGAGGCAAATAACATTTTGCAGTCCAGTCATGTGCAAATCTGTTACCTTCCAGAGAACCTTTCACATTAATTTGTCTGCCAGAAAAACCCATGAGCTACCGCTGCAGAACAGTACAGCTGGCATCCCCTCAGGTACACGCTCGGTTCGTTCAGGGTACGTGCCTACTCTAGTGAGCCTCACAATCACTCTGTACAAACTAGAGCTGAAGGAACATGTCTCTCCTCCTTCACAGCCTTATCTGCAGTCTGTGAAAGTACGTAGATCAATTTGGGGGAGAGGTGACCAAAGGCCAAGCTTTGGGGAATTTTTCCTAATGCATAAGCCCTGTAACAGCAACACTATGTAATCATACACGTCATTTCCACACTACATTCTTCTAGCGCGATTATTCCACTTTCAACATCCTATGGAGTCCTGGGGTTTGCAGTTTCGGGAGGGGCCAACTGGCTCCTCCCGAAACTGCAAACCCCAGGATTCCAGAGGATGTTGAAAGTGGAATAATCACGCTAGAAAAGTGTAGTGCGGAAATGGCCACAGTGTCCCTCTCTGGGACTTTAGAAAAGGGAAATAGTGGTCACCAACTCCATCCCAAGGTCTTATCAGCCACCTCCTAAACTGACAGAGAACCTTTGCCAGCATTTTTTCTCCTATCCACCCCTCATGCCCACCTTCTACCCACTTTTAGCTCAGCTCTATTGCACACTCCAGAACATACCAAACCCAAGCTTAGAGATGTTACTTTTTTGGACTGAACTCCCAGAATCTGTCAGCCAGAGGAATAAGAGCAACAAGTTGATTTTCTGTTGTTGCGTGGCTTCATGTTGTTTCCAAATTACAATGACCTCAAGCAACTCTATCATGGGATTTTCTTGGCAAGATTTATCCACGGGTGGCTTGCCATTGTCCTCTTCTGAGGCTGAGAGAACATGACAGTGAGGAAAAAACAAAATAAACATATATAGGATGAGTGACACCTGGCTTGACCACGGTACATGTGAAAGGGATTTAGGAGTCTTAGTAGACCACAAGCTGAACATCAGTTAACAATGTGATGCAGTAGCTAAAAAAATCAATGTGATTCTAAGCTGCATCAATAGGAGTATAGCTCCATGGTTGAGGGAAGTAATAGTACCATTTAATTCTGCTTTCGTCAGACCGCACCTGAAATACTGTGTCCAGTTCTGGGCACCACAGTTCAAGAATGATATTGACAAGCTGGAGTGTGGCCAGAGGAGAGCGACCAAAATGGTAAAAAGTGTGGAAACTATGCCCTATGAAAAGCGGCTTAGGGAACTGGGTAGGTTTAGTCTGGAGAAGAGAAGGTTAACAGATGACATAACAGCCATGTTTAAATATTTGAATGGATGCCATCTGGAAGATGGACCAAGCTTGTTATCTGTTGCTCCAGAGACTAGGGCACAGAGCAATGGCTTCAAACTACAGGAAAAGAGATCCCACCTAAACATTTGGAAGAGCAGTCTGACAGTGGAATACACTGCTTCCAAGAGTGGTGGAGTCGTCTTCTTTGGAGGTTTTTAAATAGAGTCTGGGTGACCACCTGTTGAGAGTGCTTTGATGGTATATTCCTTCATGGCAGGGGGTTGGACACGATGGCCTTGTAGTTTATCCCAAGTCTATGATTCTATGGACATTTCTGCACTAGGTTGTTATAGCGCTATTATTCCACTTGCAACATCCTATGGAATCCTGGGGTTTGCAGTTTCGGGAGGGGCCGGCTGGCCCCTCCCGAAACTGCAAACCCCAGGATTCCAAAGGATGTTGCAAGTGGAATAATACGCTATAACAGCCTAGTGCAGAAATGGCCTACGATTTGCTCAAGGTCATCCAGTGGGTCTCCACAGCTGAGCAGGCTTCTAACTCTGATCTTCCAAGTTCTACTCCAACATTCACACACTACACCACATTGGCTCTGCAAGTCGTATTTCAGTCCCAAAATGTTACACTTCCAAGCTCTGCTACATGACACTGGTCACGGCAGATACATCATTTTTCAGATAATGCTCTCTGTCACCGGCGATCTTATTGAAGAACTGCAGAGAATTTTTTGAGGAAGCCCAGCACTTTCCCCAGAAGACACTTGGAAATCCAGCACGAAACAACACAAGAGGCTCCCACCAGAGTAAAAATCTAGGAACTGTCCCTACATGTCATCCTTAATTCACATTTGTAACTATTTTCATTGAGAACCTTTAAAATTCCTTCTTGTTCTCCGCAAAGACAGAAAAGAATAATCTCTGAGAAAAGGAACTACAAGTAACAACAGAGGTTCAAGCAGAGAGAAAGGCTGCAGGAAGAGGGGGAGAAGACTGGAATGATAAGACCTTCAGCCCCTCTTTGCTCATTTCAGTGAAATTTCCCCAAATCTTTTCATCCTGTCTAGCAGTTCATGTGATGTACCATGAAGATCAAACATACAAAATATTACCAGAGCTGGTATCAAGACCAGGAACAGGTAGGTCACCTGCCACACAACGTAGTTTCAAGCAACCTTAATTATAATTAATTAAATTTAAAATTAGTTAAAATTAAAAACTGAATAAGTAATATGTTTTTTTTATTTTTTATTTATTTATTTGTATCCCGCCTCTCCATATGGATTGAGGCGGCAAACAACTTACAAATAGCATGTATTTTGAAACATTTCTATACATGCCCCCAACAAGCTAACCAAGCTAACCAAATACCCTTTCAAATACCCTTCATTTCTATCTTCTTTTCTACCCTTTACTATACAAGATAGACAACTGTGGTTCTTTGGATGTTTTTTGGATTGCAGGTCCCATAACACCTCACTACCGGCAATGCTGGCTAAGGCAAACGAGAGTTGCAGGACAAAATGAACCTCTGGATGGTCAGTTACCTGTCTCCATTGCAATGTCCTCCCTCCTCTAAGCTCCTCAAGACAGAGACCTTTCTTTTTGCTAGCTGTATTACCATGCAGGAGTCATTTGTGATGCAGCCAGGTAGCAACACCCGCTGAAATTCCTTCTTCTACACAACTATTGGAGCTGTTTCCTTCTGCCAACCCTAACAGCAGACCACAAACTGACCTGTACCATCGTATACCTCAACTAACAGACAGAGGCAAACTGTATCTTACACTGGAGCTGACACACAGCTGTCTGGACTAGAAGCCATGGACAGCACCATCTTCCATTAATTTATCCAATCTCTCTTTAAAGCCACCCAAATTTGCAGTCATCACTGTAACCTACGGACCACGTTTCTATCCCCACTCTTTCTCTTGGAAGGTCACAGCATGCGCTCATGGAGTCACTGCATTTTATCCTCTCACAACCCCAGATGACAGGTTAGGCTCAGAAATAGTAGCCATTCTATCAGGACCAAACATTTCTGAGAAAATCAGTGTTGTTTCATTAGAAAGGGTCTTCCAGCTTACCTTTGCACATTCACAGAACATGCTCTTTCTTTATTTAAGGTTTTGATTTTCCAAAAAAAATAGCAAAATTACAGTACTAATTAACTAACATTACCTTCCCTCACTCTCCTTGGTAACCGTATTTATATATTGGGCATGGCAAAAAAAAAAGGTTATTGAATTGTAGTTCTCAACATTGCTGACCACAGACTATGCTGGCTGGGGATGATAGGAGTTAAACAACATCTGAAGGGCTAAATCAAATAGCAGCAACATTGGAAGGAGACGGATATCTGTTAGGAGAAAAGTGCAAAAATTACTCATATCAGCATTCCCCTCTACCCCAAGGTTGCAATTTTTTATTCCAATTTTCCAGCACTGTATACAGTAGATTCCCTGTATCCAGGTGGACTAGTGTCCATGGCTTCACTCATCCATGCTGAAATGCAGTCCAAAAACATGTTGTTCCCAACTTGCTTTGGACCACATATTGTTGTTAATTTTTCTGTTTCTGGCACTTCTACATTAGCTTTTGACTGCAAATAATGGCTACAAAGCCTTCTTCCTCTTAGATTCTAAGTTCGGTCAAGTTTCAGGGCCTCCTCTCTAAGCTGCATACTCATCTCGATACCTACGTCATTCATCTCAATAAAAAAAAAAGCTGTTTTGTTATCTATGTTTTTCATTACCCATAGTTAGTCCAGAAGTATATCTCCTGTGCATGTGGGGGATGTACCATATTTTTAAAGAAAGGCTTTTTAATGGTCCGCTGTACTGTTTTTAACTGTATTAGTTTTATGTGTTTATATGCTTTTTACTACCTTTAATTTTAGCCTTTAAGTTGTTTCCAATGTTGTTGACCATTTAATTACATTTTCATGTTGCCCTTCTGCATATTTTAGATTTATTTAATTTGTTTCAATTTGCAAACTGCCTTGAGTCCTGGTTTGGGAGAGAAAAGTGAAATAAAAATAAAGATGATGAAGACCATGACAAAAACAACAATAATTTATATTTATTAGTATAAAAACAATGAAATGTATGTTTATTTTCCATTCACTTTGGCCTTCAGAAAGAGAAGGAAATTAGCAGCAAGGGAGAAAGGCTAACAAGTAACCAGGGCAGCATTTTACAAACAAACATCTTCTTAGCTACTTTCATAATATTATACCCTTCAAAAGCAAGTCTAAAATCCTAGATCAGTATTTTGCAACAGAAAGTTGGAGGTGATGTGTTATGCATCGCTGCAAAAAAAAAATATCCCTAGGGAGCACAAGATGTTTATAAAGTGATGATCGCTGAAGCCAGAGAATGTTCTTGAAATCTGAAGTGCTTGCATGGGGGCTGGAGTTACTTCCTTGAAAAGAATCACAAATAGATGCTCTGATACCTTGTCATTCCTACTTGATAAATGGTATTTCCTATCCCCTCATGAACTTGATCACTGTCATCTTTTGAGATCTACCTTTGCTGCTGGTCTAGGTTACAAAACTACTTATCATACTAAGTCTTTGCCTGTTTTTTCCACCACAACCTCACCATGCTGCAACTTCCCATAAATTCTGCAGGATTGTTTTAGCATGTTCAGGCCTAAAGTACATCATAATAAATTAATTCATATTCCAGTGCCCAAGCAATCTAAAATCTGCACCAAGAAAAGTGAGTTTTTGTGGCAAATACAAATTAAACGTATTTGCTGGATTTAAATGTTTTTTTTTTATTGTTTTCCTTAATTTTTTCTGTAATTTTACTGTTCTACATAACTTACCATGTTTTTCTTATTCATAGGGAGAGATAAAAAACTATGTGGGGCTTTGAGGCTGGTCCCCAACAACTTCTCCAGGTGAAATTTCTGAGCTCTCCTACTCCTCACATACAATTGCAGCCACAACTATTAGAAACCTAGTTTTTAATCAATGAAATTGGAGCTGGCTTTTCAGTTTTCCTAGAACCTTAATTTTATGTATTGATTTTGTATAGTAGTAGTACATAGTCTTGATTCTGTAGAATCATCTACTATTTTGACTAGAATAAAATTCACAAGGTTATTCATTATCACATGTGAAAAATCAATAGTGTAAAATGTATGCATGGTACTAATAACATCCCAAGAGACCTACTAGAACCGAATCAGTTACTGAAATTTAACAAAGGCCTAGATTAGAACTATGCTGAAACCACTGGACTATTTTATGGGTCTCAGACCTAAATTTTGAGCATAAATGATTTATGCTTAGGATCTCTGACACCGATTTGTTACTTGACTTTAGCAGATCCAGTGTGAGAAACAGGCGCTTAATGTGCCATCATCTGGAGGCCAAGCAGAATTTTTATGGTGAAAGCACATCACAAGATTTTGTTCAATGACTTAAATGGCATAAAATTATGCCAGCTTGGCCGTGGTAATTACTGGATTGCACCACTGTTCAACCCAATCAAAATGTATAAAGCAACAAGAAGAGCCTTCCATGCTATAACTAGAGCTCTATGTTAAAGTGCCATGGCACTTTAAGTGCCATGGCAACATCTCATAGAATCCTGAGATTTGCAGTTTAGGGACGAGCATTTAGAATTCTCAAAGGCCACTCCCTAAAATGCAAACCCCAGGATTCCATAGGATGCTGAACGTGGAATAACAGCACTATAACAGGCTAGTGCAGAAACGGTCTCTGACAGAAAGCTCTAGTGCAGCGGTTCTCAACCTGTGGGTCGCGACCCCTTTGGGGGTCGAATGACCCTTTCACGGGGGTCGCCTAAGACCATTGGAAAATATGTATTTCCGATGGTCACAGGCTCCATTCCCTCCTCGGTGTTGGTGCGCAATCGCGAGCCACGCACTCACGTCCTCCTGCCCCCTGTTCAGAAGGGACTTAAATCGCTCCCCTTCTCCATTACCGGGAGCACCTCCCATCTGACAGGCCAGCTTGGGGGGGCGGTGGCAGCACAGGGGGCAGGGCCCCTCCTCGCCACGGCCCCTGCCCCACTCGCCACTGAGTGTGGTGCTGCGGAAGGGCCTGGGGGCCACATGGTGGCGCTTTTCCAGGGGGGCAAGCTGCACCCAGCACAAAAGACAAAGGTGCTGGGATCCTGCCCCCCGGCCAGGGTCGTCACTCTGGAAACTTTTCCCACACTGCCTCCCCCAGTGGAAACAAGAGCGAAGCAGAAGCAGAGCCCGGTGGGGTTCTCAGAGTTTTTTCCCAGGGGAGATGCACAGCTCCTCTTTCCCTCCCTGCCCGCCCCCCCCGTTCCTGGCTGGCGAGGCAGCCATTGCCGTGGGGGGGGGAGGCATTGTAAATAATAAATAAATAATTTTATGGTTGGGGGTCACCACAACATGAGGAACTGTATTAAAGGGTTGCGGCATTAGGAAGGTTGAGAACCACTGCTCTAGTGCCTCATCAAAATACATACTGCCCCTTTCCATAATACCATCCCAATTTGGCAGGGACAGTCCCAATTAATCCTCTATCATCCCACTTTTTCAGCTGCCTTTAACATGTCCCAGAACATTTCCGCATGACACTCTTATAGCGTGATGATTTCACTTTCAACCTCCTATGGAATCCTGGGGTTTGCAATTCTGGGAGGGGCCAGCTGGCCCCTCCTGAAACTGCAAACCCCAGGATTCCATAGGAGGTTGGAAGTGGAATCATCGTGCTATAAGAGTGTCGTGCAGAACCGGTTTCTCTCTCCTTCCCCCTCTTTCCCCTTTGGTCCTTGGCTTACTTCAGTTGCACCAAACTGAGCTCACTGTGCAAAAGTACTTTGCGCTCCATTAACTGGGGTGAAGAGGAAGGAACAGAATCTTGCTCTTCTCAGTAGGCTCAGGCAAAAGCAAATTGCCACAGCCTCTCCTAGCTTGTGTGTTGCTCCTCATTAATAACATCTGCTGACTTGATAGCATTCTGGTGTCATCTGCAAAATCTTGGAGGGTATACCTAAGGATTCTACAGGACATTGCCACGGCAATATAATCTAACTGTGTAGTGCAAAAGGGCCCTGGGATTCTGATCACTGCCTCTCCAATTCACCCATGCTTTACGGACCAAAAATAAATTAACAAACCCAGTCTGCTTATATAGTCCCTGCTCCCAAGACAGCAAGCTGTGCTCCATCAAACAAAACTGGACTCTTCTCAAAAGAAAATGGAACATGCTGAATTTTGCTGCATCATGCATCACTTTGAGGCAAATGACAATCCTCCATTTAGTATGCAGTTCTCACTGTCACCCCCCTTTTCAACCGGCTATATTCAATTACCCGGAGAGACTGGAGGCCAAAAAAGAAGCTTGCATTTTCTAGCTTAGCACAGTAACGCCTCTGTTACATGGCCTGATATGTCTTGATTTGCCCGGATGGAAGGAGCAGTCAGACTGTGAAGGACCACAAAGGATGATTTTAAAAAGAAAAGAAAGAATAAGCCTTCCAAACTGTTGCTATCTCTGTTCTTGAAGCCAAAAATCCTCTCCCATTATGTTACCCTTTTTAAAAAAAAAAAAGTTGTTAAGAAACACCTTTGAAAACCCTTATTAGAGACAGCCTCCATTTCCTTCCAATGCAACTGAGTGAAAAGGAATACTCTATCCACAACCCTGCATTAGAAAATGGAGTCTGGAAGCACCGTCAATTGGCTATTAATAGCAGGTTCACATCCTTCTACATATTCTGCTGTGCCAACAAAGGTGGTACAAAAGGTCTCTGGCTGATTTAAAGAAATAGCAGATTATATTAGAACAGATCAGATCTCACTGTTATCTTTTTTGCCGTATGCATCCACAGTAGACAGAGAGGCAGACATATTAGATCAGGAAAATCTCTCCACCTTTCCTTTGACTTTCAAAATTCCACCTTTAATTTATTTTTGAAACACCCAGCCATCATGACGGCAGAGAAAAAGCCTGAACAAAGTACAGACAAAAAAAGGTCTCTTGCAATCGGTGCTCAACAATTTTTTTCCATCGTTGGAATAGTTCTATCCGATATAATTAAAATGATTACCAGATATTATTTTGTTTTTTAACAATTTTATTCACATTTCAACAGATAAAACAAACAATAATTTCTGCAGTGTTTGCATGTAATGTTATTCCTTCTTCCTTTCCTTTCTGGATTACAATTACTGATATTCCCTCTATTTGTTATACCACGTATCGCAATAAAATGTTAATAATCTATGATTTGTTAGTTCCTGCTATATATCTCTACTTTACTTGTTGCATGATATTTCATTAAATGTTAACTGTATAATAATTGTTATCATGAAAAATGTATACCCTCTGTCAACCCTCAACTAGATATTATTTTGAAAGTGGAAGAAACTAAGGAGTGCCAAAAGCACCTGTAAAACCCACTTATAAAAATATCCCATTAAAAATATCTAATTTAAGCAGCTAAAAAATTAAAATGAAATGCTCCAGCCGTAAACTACCCTAATCTCAGCAGGCTAAAGCCCGCTGACCCAAATGAAAAGTCTTTAAAATGGCCTCAAACTATCTTTATCAGTGCCCCCATACATAGGAAGTCTTAAGGAACCTCGCATGATGCACAAGCAAGTTTCCCTATGCCTTTATTAGGCTGTTGGCTATATTCAGCAGATCAGAACTCTAGATACATGATAAATAGATTAACTGGAAAAATAGGCATGGCAGCACTATACAGAAATGATGTCATTGTTAAACAAAGAGGAGCACTAGTTACTAGGCACGGATCTAAGCAAGCAAGGTAAGTCACAGCAAGGAAGCCACAAAAGGAAAGGTTGTCAGGAAAAAAAGAAAACACAGAGAAGTTGAATAATACCATAGTATACGCGATTACTCCCGAAGTTCACAAGGGCAAAAGAGAATCAACAAAGCAAGTCTGCTTTATAACAAATTATTTCAAAGCCTAGGGCACAGATCCAACGGTTCGGGGACCAAAGCTAATTTGCAATTTCTACTTGGCCCATCATATAGTAAGAATCTGTCCTTGGAAATACTATCGCAATTGTCCTTTGGAAGCGGTAGGAAAGGTAGCATACCAGATTTGCTGTGTTTCCTCTCTTAGTTCTTATATAACATGTCAGGCTGTGTGGCTATGAACAGCAACAGACAAGATTATGAAATGCCATTTCTCTTTTCTATGCTATAGAGACTTCTGGCAAGGCGCTCCTGGTGTGCAATGAGCAATTTCTAAGGCCATGCAAGGAAATAGGATTGGTTGTTGGTGCATTTCATTTTTATGTACCGTTTCAAGTCGCTCATCAAATTGGAATCTGTAGTCAAAATATGAGAATGCTTCGAAAGACAGCCAGACAGTTCTCAAGTGTAAAGACACACCAAAAAATACCAATGTCAGAATCATCCAAGCCACAACATTTCTGACATCTACGAATGGCTGTGAAACCTGGACAATGAAGAAAGCTGATATGAAGGAAATCGACTCATTTAAAATGTGGTCCTGGGGAACGGTTTTTCACATGCTGTGGACTGCCAAAAAGACAAATGAGTGGGGTCTCAGAGCAAATCAAGCCTGAAATCTCACTAGAAGTGAAGGTGACTAAACTGAAGCTCTCATATTTCAGACCTATCATGAGAAGACATGACACATTGGAATAGATGATAACCACTGGAAAAAGTGGAAGGCAGTGGGAAAAGATGGAAGACCACATTAAAGGTGGATTGATTTCCACACTACACTCTTATAGCGTGATTATGGCCCCTCCCTAAACTGCAAACCCCAGGATTCCATAGGATGTTGAAAGTCCAATAATCGCGCTATAAGAGTGTGGTGCGGAAATGGCCTCTGTCAAGGAAGCCATGGCTGCTCTGAGTTTATAAGGCCTGAGCAAGGCCATTGATGACAGAGATCTACCATTAACAGCAAAGCCATAGGTCAAAGTTAACTTGATGGCAAATAAGAAAAATAGTCTTTACATAGCTTAAAATACAAGTAAAAAATTGTGCACCAAGAAAGGATAAGTTCTGTGACCCATTTTACTTAATTTATTCTGACCTATTTTACTTAATTTATACTGCTCCTGGGTAAGAACAAATGCTTCTGCAGAAGTACTGACGCTGTGTCTCTTTTGCTCTGAAAGCCATCTGAATCCACTCCCCCTGGCCTCTGAGATGCCAGATATCATTGCTGCTCCATCATTCCATGCCTGTCTTGGGAACCAGAAGGGACAGAAACTTTCTAAGTTCCAAAAAAGAAAACTCAAACGAAAAGAAAAAGGCCCCTCCCTAAACTGCAAACCCCAGGATTCCATAGGATGTTGAAAGTGGAATAAGGAAGAAATGGCCTCGATCATCAGCCAGAGGACCATGGGCCAAAGGGAATTTATACCCCTTGCTCCCGGAAAATAAATTGCGGCAAAAGAAAAAACAGACTGATTCCATCCATTAGTTGGTGAAGGTTCAACAAACTTTGCTTCCCAGCCTGCCAGAAATAATACTCTACTCTAGCATCTACTTGCCTTGGAACTACTGAATCAAAAGGAAGCCCTGTCTATCAGCAAGTGGGCTAAGAACTACTGAATTGTGTGCATGTTATGCGTGAGAACTGAAATGGAAGGCTAAGGATTCTACTACTACAATCTGTTTCTTGTAAGCTGTGTTTGACTGAAAGACCACTTAGAAATCTCCAATAAATATACCCTCATTTACAATTCATATGGTTCATTTGATCCAATGAGCAATTTATAAATTACACTGGGATTTTCCTTCACCCTACAAGGAAGATCAGAGTGGGTTAATTGAGCTTTGGGTAGTCTAGTTTTTTGGGAAGCTTTAAGTAGAATCTCCACTGTCTATTAATGAGTTCCAAACTTGCATTGCAAGATTCAGGATCCTCAAACATCCATCCATCCATTCATTCTTTGGATTTACACCACATCTTTCTCCTGGGGCCCCAAGGTGGCCATAAAGGCAAAAAAAATTAATCCACAGCATCATCCCAAGTCTTGGTTAAGAACACAGGAAAGCTTTGGGAGATCAGTCTTCCTCAATAAGGACCTCACTAGACATGCTGGACTACAACTTCTGTCACCCCCAACACCACCAAAGGCTACACTGGGTAACCCAACACAGCTGGAGGGTATCAAGTTAGGTAGATATGAACTGGTCTGCTATTTCTTGTAAGAACCTCGGCACAAAGAAGCAGACGTGAGGTGCTCCTCTGGAAACCAGCAAGCGTTTCCTACCAAACCCCAAGATATATCCAATTATTTGTTAGTACTTATACTGCACTGTAAATGTGCAAAGTACAAAAAAGGTAGGTCTCTGCCCTGAGGAGATTACAATTTGAACATGACACTGGACAAACGGGAAGGAAAGAAATGGATGAAAAGAGAAAGAGTTCAGCTACATTCCAGTTACGTGACCTGCCAGAGGGTGGGTAGAAATGGAGCAGGGGATATTTTTTATCAGCATAAGTTCAGGCAACTACTACTTTCAAAACCACAGCAGAATTTCCTTTTAATAACACCATTCATCAATGGGCACAGTACAGAGAAAGAAGGTGGTTCTCTTTCCTTCCCTCTACTTTGTTCTGTCCTTGAAAGAAACAGAAAGTAGGCTAGGGAGGGTGATTTGCCTATACCCCCACTGCTCCTCTCCTCCAAGATAAGGGAGGAAAAGAAGGCAAGAAGACTTAATACAAAGAGCTTCCTTTCCTGCTTTTCTTTCTCCACTGCAGTTCCTTGCAAATTCTCACTTGCTTTCCTGTTTAAAAAAACACATCACTGAAGCTACAATACAGTAACATGTTCATGTCCACATAATAAATCCATGGCCTTTAATCAAATTCCAACTTTTTCCTTACCTACTATGGAATGGTGAATATGGCGATGAGATAAATGTGCTCCTTTTTCCTACAATTTGTCCAGCTGGACAAAACAAATGTGCAGCCATGCACCCAGCATAAAAGAACTGAACCTATCTGGAGATTGTCAGGTTGCCATGATCGTCCATTACTGGGGGGAAAAATCCAAAAGTCACCCACCCACCCACCCCCCAAAAAAGGTTTATTTTGTGCAATTAAGATGTCAAGTCTTCTAGAACAGCTTTCTTGAGGCTGGACGTATGGCAAAATAAAGGGGAAGAAAGAAGAAGCTGGGCATGAGACAACAGCCATAAAATGTCTCCTCTGCAAAAAGTAGCTTTCCTTTCCATTCATATATCTTAAATAGGAGAGATTTCTAGTAGACCAGTGTCCATCATCCAAAATATCGGTGAAGCACCAAGGCACTGGCATGAAAGATGCAGGTCTGGCCAATCTGAAATACTGCTCACTGGTTTTCTGTCTATAAGTTAACATCTGAAATAAGGACATACAGAAAGTCGAAGTGGTTATCCACACGACTAGGGGGAAAATTCACCATGATCTTGTTTCTAGAAAGAAGACTCTGATCTTCCCACATGCCCTGAATCCAAAATGTCACACTGTAGATCTCCCAAGCAACTAATCATTCATAGCTATTTCAGAGCTTTGATGCTTCTCTCAATTTTTCACATGGAATTTTCAGCACCCACACAAAACCAGTGTTCCATGGATTCGCCAAGAAAAAGTCGTGATGGTTGATGCAGCTTTAAACTGGTTTAAATTTGAAGCACAGATATGCCCAAATTCAGATTAAAAGACCTAAATTTAGAGTATTTGATGTGGCTAACACAACCAACAGCAAATTCCTGCTTGGACACCCTGTCTCAAAGAACAGACTTACTGAAATAAATTTTCATTATACACCCATACACCCAAAGGAAACAAATATATTAACCATGATAGTGAAACTGTCACGTTATCTACATGCACATGTTCCAGTTTCACCATACTCACATCTTGCCTACCGTCTTTCCTTTCCCTGCTACTCCTTTATCCAGCTTTCCCCAACTTGATGCCCTACAGATATTTTGATTACAGTTCCCATCTGCACTAGTAACACCATCCGTTATGAAGAGTCCAGGGAACTGAACTTCAAAATATCTGGAGGGCTTGGGTTTGGGAGAAGTTGTAATTTTATCTTTCTCTCTCTTATCACCTCACTCCCCATCTTTACTCTTGTTCATCAAATGCATGATTACCTGATTGTTAACCAACAATGAAGAGCCAACTGTTTATAGACTAAAAGAAACTCCTAGGCCTTTTCTGCATGACATTCTTATAGCACAACTACTCCACTTTCAACCTCCAAGGGAATCCTGGGGTTTGCAGCTTCGAGAGGGGCCAGCCGGCCCCTCTCGAAGCTGCAAACCCCAGGATTCCCTAGGAGGTTGAAAGTGGAATAATTGCGCTATAAGAGTGTCATGCAGAAAATGCCCTAGGCTCTTAAGATCATATCCAATGGACTCCATTGGCTGAAAGGGAAATTTGGCTTGTCATGGAATTGCTAACCAACCACCAGAAAGAGTATTTCTAATGATGAGCACTGGACTAGTATAGAATGCAAGGCGCATCAACCATATTACATGTCCTGCTAAGATAAGTAAAATGGAGGAAGGTTAGGGAAGCAGTTCTTATTCCAGCACAACAGGCCAGCATCCCCAGAACCTACTTCGGTATCAGGACACACCAAAGTATGCCACTGACCATATACAAAGAGCACTCCGTTCACTCTCAAGAAACCTTAGTCCACTCTTGAACATAGTAGGAGTTGTAGCTTCCAAGTCAGGACGTGTTCTTACCAGTAGGTAGAGCCAGGAAAGGCACTTTCTGAGCTACCACTCTCAAAACTGCCCAGCCAACAAGGCCAGGGACCATGCCTGCTGAGAGATTTTGGGAGGTGTCGTCCAGAAAAGTAACTTTTTCAAATACTGCAGACAGGTCTTCATCTAAGGAATGAATAAAGATCTATGTCTGACTCTAGCATTCATAGTTTACACGTAAGAACTTGCACTGCCCTTGTTATATGGGTGTTATATGAACCTAACAAAATTTCCTTGGAGTATATGGTATGGATGGTTGTCTTGCCCTTGCTCAGGATCTGACACATCACCACTTAGGGGAGCCAGGATGAGGAATAATCCTCATATCTGGGATTGCCAAAATGCACCATATGTTAGTTGTCTGTTGTGTGCTTTCAAGACGTTTCCAACTTGTGGTGACCCTAAGGCAAATTTATCATGGGGTTTTCTTGGCAAGATTTGTTCAGAAGGGGTTTACTTTTGCCCTCCTCTGAGGCTGAGAGTCTGACTTGCCCATGGTCACCCCATGGCTCTCCATGGCTGAGACAGGATTCCAACCCTGTTGTTGGGGTTGGCAACCAAAATGATGAAGGGTCTGGAAGCCATGCCCTATGAAGAACGCCTTAGGGAGCTGGGGATGTTTAGTCTGCAGAAGAGAAGGTTAAGAGGCGACATGATAGTCATGTTTAAATATTTGAAGGGATGTCATGTTGAGGAGGGAGCGGGCTTGTTCTCTACCGCTCTAGAGACTAGGACAGGGAGCAATGGATTCAAGCTGCAGCAAAGGAGATTCCACTTGAACCTCAGGAAGAACTTCCTGATGGTCAGAGCTGTCTGGCAGTGGAATCTGCTGCCTCAATGGAGTGTGGTGGAGTCTCCTTCTTTGGAGGTTTTTAAGCAGAGGCTGGATGGCCATCTGTTGGGAATGCTTTTGAGGGTGTTCCTGCATAGCAGGGGGTTGGACTCAATGGCCCCTGGGGTCTCCTCCAATTCTATGGAGCCCTGGTGGCGCAGTGGTTAAATGCCAGTACTGCAAGCCACAAGGTTGTGAGTTCGATCCTACCCAGCTCCAAGGTTGACTCAGCCTTCCATCCTTTCGCAGGTCGGTAAAATGAGTACCCAGCTTGTTGGGGGCATGTATAGAAATGTTCCGAAATACATGATATTTGTAAGTTGTTCGCCGCCTCGATCCATATGGAGAGGCGGGATATAAATAAATAAATAAAAATATGACTCTATGACTGTCATACAACCTAGTTGAACACTCAAGACCACTACACTAAGCTGGCTCTCTTTTTCATGTTGCTGGGCCGCAACTTCCATAAGCTCTAGCCAGTGTAGCCCATGCTGAAGAAAGCTGGGAGCTGCAGTCCAATAGCATCTGAAAGGCTAGACTTTCCAGACATCTACCCTAGGTAATACCAAGTGGCAATCTTGCAGGTTTATGCCTTAGTTCATAGCCTCTGGGAGGAGAACATAGGAAGTCGCCTTACACTGAGTCAGAAGCTGCTTCATCCATTTAGCTCAGTATTGTCTATGCTGGCAGGCAGCAACCCTGCAGAGACAGTTAACCATCTTCTATCAACTGATCTTTTCAACCAGAGATGCTACAGATTGAAACTAGGATGTTCTTCACACAGAAAAGTGAATTTGACCTTATGGTCTCTCTAAACAATTAATAAGGTGTGTCACCAGGTGCAGACTACAGTTTGCTGAGAATCCTTTATTTCAGAAAGAAAGGAAGGAGGAGGGGAGAGCGAGCCTCTAGTCCTTATAGATGCAAACATATACTAGAGCAAGCAAAACTGCTGAAAGATGTCAGATTCTTTGTGGTTAGGATACAGTTTTGTGACATCTCAGGCATTTTTAGCAAAATTAAAATGTAAAATGAATTATGCCAAAAAATTAAAATATATTACAGTTTTGCCTAATACGTAGCTCTGGTTTTCATGGCACATAACTATTGCTCTCTGGGACTGGCAAAGGAAGAGGATGAGCTAGAGAAGAAGATTATTTCAGATTTATGTAACTTGGCATCACATTCTTAAAAATACTTACTCTTTTTCATTAGCTAAAATCTGTGGTTATGCTTAGCAGAGTATATTACTACAAAGACCAGTTTCAAAAGAAGGGTAGTTTCCAAATTCTGATGCTAGAGAATCCATGCTTGGAAATTTACCCTATCTCTCCTAAAATGACGAGTCCGTTCTTACAATCCCATCTAACTCACTGTTAGAATATGCTTACACAAACAAAAGATCTGGAACCATAAACAGGAATATTATCACCATAAATACAGCACATCACATGCAGGCGTGTCTAACGTGGCAGAAGAAAGACAAAGATCTGATTTATTTAATCTCCTTCCTGAATTTGAACCTGGTCTGATCAGGAAAGAAGGTAGGGAGGTAGGACGAGAGAAATCAGACCGACTCGAGAAAGGACATCATGGAGGCAGAGATAAAACAAGGGAGAAAATATGCACCAGAGAATATTCTAGACCTGGGAGGATGCTTAAAGAAGGATCAGCGCATTTTCATCACTCCTTGTCCGTGCCAGAGAGAAAAAGGACAAGACTGAAGGTCAAATTCTTTATGTGTATGCACACATGGAGAAGACTTACCTCGGCAGCTTCCTTCTCAAATTTCTCAATGGTCCTTTTGTCGATGCCCCCACATTTGTAGATGAGATGGCCGGTGGTGGTAGATTTGCCAGAGTCCACATGTCCAATGACAACAATGTTGATATGGGTCTTCTCCTTCCCCATGTCTCCTCTCGATCTGGCCTTGTGCTTAGCGGTAGCTAAAGGGATGGAAAACTGAGCAGCAGCAGCAGCTGCAACCGGAGGAGGCTGCTGCAAAAGAGAGGGCAAAGGAGGAGGAGGAGGAGGAGGAGATCAGAGGTGTCGTCAGGAGCAACAGCAACACAACACAACACACTATCCACACCAACCCAGAGCCCTTCCACCTTCAAGTCCCATAGACGCTTTATCTGGGTTTCCCTGTAATGTCATTAAGCCTAGACTTTAGGCATTACATCTTTCCCTGGGTAACAGCAGGCCAAATGTAGGGCAGACAGGAGGATTTTCTGTCTGTGATTGATTTCGTTTTTTTATTCCAAACACTGACAAACTGCCCCCTTCGTCCAGGCAAAGGATTTCAAGAACAAACATTCAATGCTTAGAAGAAAAGCAATAAAAATGACTCTAAATACTCTAAAGGCACCAGATCCCATCTGATCTTGGAAGCTAAGTAGGGTCAGCCCTGGTTAGAACTTGGATGACAGACCACCAATGAACAGGTCCTGTGGGCTATATTTCAGAAGGAACTGGCAAAACCAACTCTGAGTACTCCTTGCCTGAGAAAAACCTCTGAGATTCATAGCGTTGTCATAAGTAGACAGGCGAATTGAAGGCACATATACACAGACATTTTAACCAGCTAAAAATGTGTAATCTTTTTCCGTATGCATGGGCAAATACAAAGATTTTACTCTGGCACTGGAAATAATAAAAGGTTCACATCAGGAGTACTTCCCATACAAGAATATTCTAAAATCAGGGGGCTGCCAGGAAAAAGACCCTGTTTCTTTTAGGTTTTTTAAAAAAAAAACCTTAGCAAAACAGCCTGATTATCTTAATATTTGGGCAACTTCATACGGGAGGAGGCCTTCCTTGCACTCCAAGCTGTTTAGGATTTTAAAGAGAAGCACTGAATTGCGTTTGGGAACAAATAAGCAGCCACGGTGACTCCCTGAGAACTGATGTAACATGGCTGCAACCTGAGCTAAACAGCCAAGATTCTACAGGAAAATGTCATCCTAGCTGGAGCTCCCAAACTACTTTCAAGGACAAACCTTACACGTGAATCCAAAAGCGAGAGGTGGTGGGAAAAACCTGCCCCAGCTTTAGCCACGGAAGGAACCTGTATCTCCTACAGTCTGCATCATGGCTCCCTAACGTCCACTCCACGGACCGCCATGTTAACTATCACGCCACCAATCAAGAATAATTGCGTCACCTCTATCCTATCCAAAAATTGAACCCCCGCCTTGCCTTTTAGAGCTGGAAACCTTATGATTCATAGGTGTCTCACCCCGCCCAGGTAGTCAGCTGCTCCTTTTACTCTTAAAGGGCGAGGGTGTTTTATAGAATGGCACTTTCAGTCTCAAAAACATTTGTGCCCCTCTTTTTTTAAAAAAAGAAAAGAAAATCCAAGGTATTTCATCACATTTCCTCCATTCCACAGCATGCTCTATCACAGGCATTCTTTCCTAAGCAATAAAACCATAAAGGTTTTTGTTTTTCCTCTTTTCCCATACAATACTCAAATCTACCTTAGGAATTTCCCAAAACGCTGGTCCTCATAAAGGGACAATAGGGTGTCCACAAATGGTAAGAGACAGAAATAGTTTTCCATGCGCTTCCCTGAACCGGCTAAAGATACCGACTGTGCATAGAAGGTTGGGGGGGTGGATTTGGTTTCCTGACCTCAAGACATCATATAGGCACATGCAGCAACCACATCAAAAGAGGCAAGATGTCTAAGTTCCTAGCTACAAAATCTTTATTTTTTTACAAAAATTGTAATATCTGAATCAAAGCCAAAGAAAGATCCAGTCACCATAACCAGACTCCAGAGTCTGTTCTAAAAGATGTTCATTTAAGTATATATATATATATAGTTGCAAATTAATCTGCTAGCATAAAATCAACCACACCAGCCAAAATCTTGTCTTGCTTTACATCTAACAGCAGTATAAACTGCTCCTGTCTTCCCCTCCTTCAGAAGCCAGGGTGATATAAATATGGAGATAAAAAAACCTGATGTTGCCAATGGCACTTAAAAAAACAACAGCATTCAGCTCCTTGCAGATCATGCAAAATTACAAAACCCAGGTCTTAGAAAGAAGTCAACAGATCTGATTCCAGAAGCCTCTATAATCCCCATGCAAAGCAATCCCTGCCTCTCTCTGTTGCTCCTTATTTAGGACTGGAGAGGGACACTGTAAGTGCATTATGTCAATGGATGAAATGCAAAAAAAAAAAGGATTATTCAGATTTTTTGAGGATGGGGGGGACTAAGGAAGCCTCTTTCTGCCAGCCCCTGGTCTCCCTGACCTGCCACCCACATGCCAGAGGAGACCAGGGCCAAAGGCGCCCTCCCCCACCCTCTGCCATGGGTTATTTTTAAAACCTTCATGACCCAACCTGGACTATTTCTGAACCCCTATGAGCCGAACGCGTGAAGCTCTGGCAGGGAGGAGAGAGAGAGCGTGGCTAAATCCGATGGAAACACAAAAGCAACGCTAGATCGTTTGCATTTTCCAAAAAACAACTTTCCCTCCCTGATCCCAGCCCACCCAGCCATCTTTCCACGCAGGAAAAATGGCAAATGCAAAACCAAATGAAAGGTGTTTTTGCAAACCTGTCAAGATGTATACAGTAATCTGATGAGAAGGGGGGAGGATAGAATAAGGTCAAATGCATAGAGATGCCTTTGAACCGCCTCGAAGGGAAAGATGGGGAGGGGGAGACTGTAATTTTGCAAATGCTCAGGCGGCCGTAGATGGGGGGGGCATGGAATGACTGCGCAGCAAGGCAACCCCAGACCCGGCCATAGCTCTCCCCGTCCCCGGCACGCAGCCCAGAGGTCCGATCTAGGTTCTGGCGATGCCGAAAGGGGTTCTGATGCGCGTTGGGACCGCGCCAGGGCTTAACTGCCATAGGGATCGCGCCAGAGCGCGCCACAGCCGCGCGCTTCTCTCCTGTTTTCTCTCTCCCCCGCTCCCCACGCCCAACCTACGCAACCACAATAACACCTGCGCCGCTCGGTGTGCAATGACAGATAAAGGGAGATCAGGGGTGGGGGAAACGGCTTGCAAAGACCCCCCCCAAAAAAAAAAACCCAGCGCCCCTTCTCTTTCTTGCAAAAAACAATTTGGACAATGGAAGCCTTTTGCAAATGCAGCACCATTGCACGGCTCGTGGAAGCCTTGCGCGCGCCCCTCGCCCTCCCCGCCGCCCCTTTTTGCAAGAGACGCCCCTCCAAAGAACGGGACGGGGGGCGCCTGGACAAGAGCCTCTCCGGCCGCCCGGAGCTCTTACCGGCAGCGGAGATCTCGGACGGCAGAGGCTGCCCGCTTCGGCTCCGGCGGCTTTATGGGGCCGGGAGGGGGTCCACCTATTGACGGGGACGGCGCAATGCAGTCACTCGCCCGCCGCTCCCCCCGCCCCGCCCCGCCCCTCCGCGCCTTCCCTCCCGCCTCCCGCACTACAGCATTGCGGTACAGAGCCGGGGCGGCTGGGAAGAGGAGGCGAGGAAGCCCGGGGGGCGCGCGGGGAGGGGCGGGCAGGCGGGAGGAGGGGGAGAGAGGAGGGAGCCAAGAAGCCGGGCATCATACAGGGAGGGCCAGGCAGGAGGGGGTTCAGGTGTCCTTTACTATGAGCCATGTCTTCTGTTTGGGGGTCAGAAATCTTGGCCCTTCCAGGACTGGCACGTGTCTCCAATCTGGGGACCAGAAAGCTTGATGACCCTGATAGGACTGGTACCCGTCCTTTATTTTAAGGGATGCTCCTTATTTGGGGGCCAGAAGACTTGTCCTTATTATAAAGGATGCTAGCCTTATTTGAGGGCCAGAAAGCTGGGCCCTGATAGGAGTGGTACAAGCCCCTTATTTCAAGGGATGCTCCTAATTTGAGGAACAGAAGGCTTGGCTCTTGTAGGAATGGCACATGTCTCTTATTATAAGGTTTGTCCTTTATGGAACCGCTAACTGTCCTTTATAATAAGGGATGCCCCTTATTTGAGGACCACAAAGCTTGACCCTTATAGAACAGGTCCATGTCCCTTATTATCATCTGGGAGCCAGAAGGCTTGTCCTTATTTTAAGAGATGTCCCTATTTGAGAGCCAGAAAGCTTGACCCTTATGGGACTGGTATGTGTCCTTTATTTCAAGGGATGCTCCTTATTTGAGGGACAGAAAGCTTGTCCTTTATGGGACTGGTACCTGTCCTTTATTATAAGGGGTGCCCCTTATTTGAGGACCACAAAGCTTGGCCCTTATAGAACTGGTCCATGTCCCTTATTATAATTTGGGAGCCAGAAGATTTGTCCTTATTTTAAGAGATGTCCCTATTTTAGAGCCAGAAAGCTTGACCCTTATGGGATCCTCCTAATTTGAGGGACAGAAGGCTTGGCTCTTATAGGAATGGCACATGTCTCTTATTATAAGGGATGTCCTTTATTTGGGGGCCAGAAGACTTGTCCTTATTATAAAGGATGCCCTTATTTGAGGGCCAGAAATCTGGACCCTGATAGGAGTGGTACGTGCCCCTTATTTTAAGGGATTTCTCTTATTTTAAGGTCAGAAAGCTTGACCATTAGAGAGCTTGTACATCTCCCTTATTTTATGAGATGCTCCTTATTTGAAGGACAAAAGGCTTGTCCTTTATGGGACTGGTAGCTGTCCTTTATCATAAGGGATGCCCCTTATTTGAAGACCACAAAGCTTGACCCTTATAGAACTGGTACATGTCCCTTATTATCATTTGGGAGCCAGAAGGTTTGTCCTTATTTTAAGAGATGTCCCTCTTTGAGAGCCAGAAAGCTTGACCCTTATGGGACTGGTACGTGCCCCTTATTTCAAGGGATGCTCCTAATTTGAGGGACAGAAGTCTTGGCTCTTATAGGAAAGGCACATGTCTCTTATTATAAGGGGTATCCTTTATTTGGGGGTCAGAAGACTTGTCCTTATTATAAAGGATGCCCTTATTTGAGGGCCAGAAAGCTGGACCCTGATAGGAGTGGTACGTGTCCCTTATTATAAGGGATGCTCCTAATTTGAGGGACAGGAGGCTTGTTCTTTATGGAAATGGTATGTATCCCTTATTATAAGGGATTTCTCTTATTTGAAAGCCAGAAAGCTTGACCATTAGAGGGCTTGTACATGTCCCTCATTTTATGAGATGCTCCTTATTTGAAGGACAGAAGGCTTGTCCTTTGCGGAACTTGTACGTGTCCCTTATAATAAGGGATGTCCCTTATTTGAGGGCCAGAAGGCTTGTCTCATAGAGGACTAGTGTTTTGTTTTGTTTTTCCTTTTTGTGTGCCTTCCAAGTCATTTCTGAGTTCTGCCAACCCTAAGGTGAACCAATCATGGGATTTTCTTGGCAAGATGGGTTCACAAGAATTTTGCCTTTGCCTTCCTTTGGGGCACAGAGAGTGTGACCATTGCTGAGCAGGGATTCCAACCCTGCTCTCCAGAGTTGTAGTCCTATGCTCAAACCACTACATCACACTGGATCCCATAGGACCCGCCTGTGTCCCCCATTATAAGGGATGTTCCTTATCTGAGGCCCAGAAAGTTTGTAGGACTGGCAGGCATCCCTTATTAAAAGAGATGTTCCTTATTTCAAGGCCAGAAACCTGGGACTGGCAGGTGTCCCTTACTATAGGTGATGTCCCTTTTTTGAGAGTTGGAAAGGTTTTCTTTCATATAGACTGAACAAGATGCCAAAAATTCTGTATTTTGAGATGTCGGCCTTTCCATAAAGACAGAAACACATGCATCATGTAATTATGAATGCAGACAGTATGTTAAATTTCAGGAGAATATCACTACTTTCATTTGGTATTTAGGTAGAACAGGAACTTGTTCATAGCTGCTTCCTGATTGTCAATCCTGCACGTCATGGATTTTGATCGCCCTGATTGCTGTTTTGAAAACTTGGCAACGCTACAAGGCAGAAGAACTGAAACAGGATTCCTTGGGATTGATGACGTCCTTGTGGCTGCTATGATTATTAATAATTATTAACTGCCAATCAATCTCTATCAGTCAGTTAATTAAACCCACTTGGGTTAAGTGACTTCAAATCCTCTTAACCAGATGATGATGATGATGATGATGATGATGATGATGCAACCACATCAAAAAGATTTCAGTTAACCTTGGTCCACATTGATCAGTCTGTTAAAGCCTTTTAACCAGTAGTAGTAGTAGTAGTAGTAGTAGTAGTAGTAGTAGTAGTATTGCTGCAGCCCAGTTATTAATATTAGTATACTGTCGCAACCTGACTAAAGGGATGTTTTACCCTAATCCACGTCAGTCAGTTTATCCAGATAGGAATAATTAATTAATTAATAATGACAATGATGATAATGATTACTCATTTGCTGCATCCCAGTTAAGGGGATATGAATTGATCCTAAGCCACACTGACCCCAAGCCACATTGGTCAGTCACTTCAAATCTTTTTTAATGAGGTACCAGCAAATAATTATTAATAATAACAATAATCATTCTTAATTACTTGCTGCAACACTATTCATTATTAGTTATTTGCAGCAACCCAGTTAAAGGGATTTGAATTGCCTGATCAGTGCAAACTTTGGTGAATTAATCCTTCAATTACATTAGCTACAGATTACAACAGTATTTCTAAAGGACACATTGGTCTGGAAGAGGCCTTCCATGAGAAAAAAACAAAGTGCTTGTTATCTGTAGTTTTTATAAGTTCTTGTATTTAATATACGTAATTTTAGATGCTGGTAGATTAATCCAGTCACCCTTTGAGTCACTTAAACTTTTTAAATAGTTCAATTAATTAAAGCTTAAATGGGTCAAATTATTAAGCATTATCTGTTTACTATACATAGTCCCAACCTGCATATGTTTCCAGTTTTTCTCCTGTTTGTATGACTACCATCCTTCCCTCATCATATGTTGATATTCTAAGTGGAAACTCCTTGGGGCAGTGAACTCTTCGGTGGATGGGAGAGTCAGGTAGTTGTAGTCCAAAAAAGTAACTTACCCAAGCTCTGGCAGTGGGTCTTTTGCTGTTGTTGTGCCATAATGCATGCATTAACTCTTCTGTATTACATTTTTTAAGTATAAGATACCCCCCTAAACCAGATGAATTAATCACTCTCTGATGATGCCAGATTTAAGATTCAGAGAGCCTGTCACTACCCTGTTGACCTGGAAATTCAATATTGTTTCTGTTTTCTGAACAGTGACTTCAAAACACTCAGCTAACCATCATCATCATCATCATCATCATCATCCCACCTTTTTCCCCAGTCTAGGTTTCAAGGCAGGCTACAAAAGTTAAAATAGATGGGAGTTAAAAATCCACACCATACATAAGTTGGAAAAAAAAACAAACAGTAAACCAATCAATAGAATTAAAAGCAGTTAAAAACATGTCCTACCACCCCTTCTATGAGATATGTGGTTTTCTTAAATTTAATTTATTAATAACCGGAGAACACAATTGGGGTCACGCTGGCCAGAGAAGCCATTCAGGGTTATGTTGGCTGGAGACATGTTTGGACTAGCAATAGCAATTTCTATACCACTTATCAACTAAGTGCTTTCTAAGCGATTTACAATGTGTTAGCTAATTGCTCCCAACAAGCTGGGTAATTTTACTAACCTGTGGAAGGATGGAAGGCTGAGTCAACCTGGAGCCCAGCAGGATCAAACTCACAACCTTGTGACTGCAGTGCGAGCATTTAACCACTGCACCACCAGGGCTCTCATGTAATAAGTAATGAATAATGAAAGTTCAGATAGGATTATGCAGAAAACCCAGTGCTGATGGGTTCGTGTTAATCTCTTCACTGCTTTAGTTTCTTGGCATTTTTGAATACCATGAAAGACGAATTGCCTATATTGGTGAGCAATCAGAGACCATCCCTCGATCTTACCCTATGGACATCTTCCCTATACACCCTACCTAATATAAAGAGATTGTCAGTATTTTGTCACTCCAGAGTTAAGCAATCAGCCCATGTTGGGCCCCTTTGTCAATCCTGTAAGAAAGCCATTATGGCTTTGTCAGTGCACCCTTTCAGGGTGTGAAATAGGGCATAAAAACCCCAAGTTCAACCCCAGCTAGTTGTACATAGTACCCTAGATTGCCATTCCTATGTATTACCCTCAGACATCGTCTGAGTCCCTCCACTGTGACCTCCTTCTTCAAGACTGATAACTATGACCCTCTTCACCCAACCTCTCTCTATCCAACCTTTCTTGCCTCACTTTCTGATAGTTTTGTATGGTTCTTAAGAGTGTCTTATAGTGTGTTTGTCAATTCAAACAAAATACTTGTTTAACTTTAACTGGAGTCCTCTCTACAGTTAGTACTGGTATACACAGGTGAAAAGATTCTGCCATTACCCTCCTTTCACAGGCCTCATTTAAGCTACAATTCTCCCAAATTCTAAGGAGATGCTGGCATTGCGGGTGGTCCTCAACTTCCCCCGCCTCCTAGAGCGTGATCATTAAAAAGAAAAACAATATAGGCGGCACAGCACGTTCAGCAAGACCCAGCAAATCAGCCATCAAAAGTTTGCTCAAACAAAAAAAAAAATGTCCCTCTTTCTACAGAAGGATAGCAAGTGGAAAGGGAAGCTTGGGAGCAGCCACCAGAAAGGCCTGCTCTGATGTCCCTCCAGGTGTACCTGTGAGGATGCTCAGAGAAAGAGAAGGGCTGCCCAAGAAGATCTGAAAACCAAGGCAGATTCATATGGGAAGATATAACCCTTGTTCATTAGCTTTTGTTAACTAGATGTGTATCAGTCCTCTGAACCTGAAACATGCCACAGGCAAGATTGGGCCAGCAGAGTCTTAGGCCATTTCCACATTAGCCTGTTATACTGCTATTATTCCTCAAAGCCACCCCCAAACTGCCAACCCCAGGATTCCATAGGGTGTTGAAAGTGGAATGATAGCACTATAACAGGCTAGTGCAGAAATGGCCTCACTGTCTTGAGCCAGAAATGGGTGTACTTCCGGGCCTTTCCAAGGATTCTTTTGGTGCCAAACACTCATTTACATTACTGCTACAGCATAAGGCTTGTTGCTGTTAAATGATACAGCAGATCTCACATAGCAGAGAAGCCTGCGATAGAATCATAAAGTTGGAAGGCCACAAGAAACATCCGGTTCAACTCCCTCTCATGTAGGAATATACAGTCAAAGCACTCCTTAAGATGGCCATCCAGCCTCAAGTTGAAAAATCTCCAAGGAAGAAAACTCCACCATGCTATCAAAGAGCAATTACTATCAGGAAATTCTTCCTAATCTTTAGGTGGAATCTGTTTTCCTATTATTTGAAGCCACTGCTGTGAGTCCTAGGCCATTTCTGCACTGGACCGTTATAGCCCGATGATTCCACTTGCAACATCCTATGGAATCCTGGGGTTTACAGTTTTGGGAGGGGCCGTGCGTCCCCTCCCAAAACTGCAAACCCCAGGATTCCATAGGATGTTGCAAGTGGAATCGGTCCAGTGTGGAAATGGCTCTAGTCTCTAAAGCAGCACAAAACAAACTTGCCCCCATCTTCCATATGACATCCTTTCAAATATTTAAACATGGCTATCATGTTACTTCTTAGCCTTCTCTTCTCCAGGCTAAAGATACTCAGCTCCCTAAGCCACTCCTCATAGAGCATAGTTTCCAGGCCTTCTACCATTTTTCGGTCACCTAGCCATTTTATCATTTTGGTCACTCTCTTCTGGACATGTCCTAGCTTAATATCCTTCTTGAATTGAAGGAAATTACCTTCAGCCCTTTCGTTGATAGGGTCCAGCATCTCCTGACAGAACTGGGCCCCCAAAGTAATTCTGCCATACTTATCCCTTAGCTGGCAATCAAATGAAATCCTGGACCTGTGAAGAGCCTTTGAGCTGAGGCACTCTCCCCCCAGGCAAGGGCAATGAAAGACAGGCTCCCAAAGGTTATATAGTGCAGAACCAGATACAGAAAATTAAAATGCAGGAGACTGATCCATCTCTCCGTAGCTATGAGAACTGTACAAGCAAGACAGCAACAGAGAAAAATTAACTCCTACATGCATTCTCAGTCTTCCTATCATTTCCCAGCCTCAGACTGCAAAGCAAAAGGTATCCAGCCAGATTGCTAATACAAGTTAACCCTATCACAATGCTGGACAACTTTTAACATTTGGCCATGATGCCAACAAAACCTATCTGCCTAGTGGCAGAGGCCCAACTCACTGGTCCTGCATCCTTCATCATCCAGAAGGCCAATTATAGTGGTACAAGTCCACTTTGACTCTCATAGTTCCATCCAGTGGGGTCCTAGGATTTGAAGTTTAGGGAGCAGCTTCTGAGACTTCTGAGCCAGAGAGCACTAGTGCCTCAACAAACTACAAACCCCAGGATTCCATAGGATGCAATCATGACATTTGAAGTGGAAACTGAGGCCATTTCCACACCAGATTGTTATAGCACTATTATTCCACTTTCAACATCCCATGGAATCCTGAGGTTTGCAGCTGGCCCCTCCCTAAACTGCAAACCCCAGGATTCCATGAGATGTTGAAAGTGGAATAATAGCACTATAACAGTCCCATGCGAAAATGGCCATAGTGCTACAACTGTGTAGTGTGAATACTGGAGAGATTCATTTAGTGGAAGTACAGAGGAGGGTCTGCTGTGGCAGCCACTATGTACAATATTCTCCTCACGGAGATCACACAAGATTCTGCTCTTAGATGTTTGTACCACCAGCTTGAAGACATTCATTTGCTGCCAACTGCACTAGTTGCCTCCAGCAATGTAATGGAGTCAGGGCTCCCAGGGCTGAAGCCCCAATAACTCCTTGATTAGAAGAGGCTATGGCATCATTCCCCTCCCACACACACACCTCACTCCCTTGTTCGCTTGGAGTTTAGCTGCAATTTCCATAGTAACTGCAGGAAGATTTCCCCAGGAATGATATATTGTTATGACCTATCTCTGCATACCATCTAACTGTCCTGATCTGGCAGGTACAGTCTTGATTAATCCTCTGTCCACCCACTTTTTCAGCTGCTTTTAAAATGTCCCAGTTTCTCTCTCCTCCTCCCTCTTTCCCCCTTTCTCTTCAGCTTATTTCAGCTGCTGCAAACTGAGCTCAAAGTGCAAAAGTGGTTTGCACTCAGTTAAATCAGCAGGAGAGAGAAAGTGCAAAATCTTGTCCTTCCTTTTGGAGTCAGGCAAAAGAAAACTGCTGCAGCGTGTCCTAGCTTTTGCAATCTTTCTCATTAAAAACTTTTGCTATTTGGGTCACACTCTGATGTTGCTTGGCCGCACATGTGCCGGTTCTTATCTGTGAAAGGCCCTGGAGGGGTGCCTTCACAAAGACAGTTTGTTGTAGAGATGAAACATGCTAGAAACTGTTTGAGCTCAACACATTCCCTCCACTTAGGATTTTCCATGGGGGAGATGAAGCTATAGAGACTGTCCTGGGGGGTGCTTGCCTTTCAAAATTTACCACTAGTCCCCAATTATCCCTATTGACTGCAATGACACCTTTTATTGCTCAGTCATTATTTTGCTATTTTACTAAATGGTTTAATTGTAAGTTGTTGGCTTTTATGACTGGAATCTGATTTGGGTTTTTTAAAAAAATGAAAATAGAGCAGTTCAGATAATGTACTTGTACTGCTGCAAAATTATTGAGTTGGATCATTTTTTCCTTTGAAGAAAGAATAAAGCAGATGGGGTTGTTTATCTCAGAATAAAGATGACTGAGGAGAGACGTGACGGCAGTGTATAAAATCATGAAGGCTGTGGAGAGAGCGGTGAGGGAGATGATTTCTCTTGCTGTTATAATTCAGCATCCCTCCAGTGGAATAGATTGGCAGTAGGTGCAGGAGAGAGGAAAGGAAGCATTACTTCACATAATGCATCATTCACTGTGGAATTGTGTATATGTCCAGTCAGAAGGATGTTCCAGTGAGTTCAATGAAATGTAATCCCGGGTAACTCTGCATTAGAATCTAACCAGCTGGAGTTTTTTTGTAAAGTAACGCAGACACCCTGACTTCAACTTAGTTTCTCCTTTCTTTCCTTCCGACCTCACCCAACCTCTTAAGATCTTCTCTGGGGACAAAGAATTGGAGATCCTGGAACTTGCATGCCTCTTAGTGACCTTTGTTTGACTTAATAAAGGTAAGGCATCATTAAAATGAATTTTTGGGATTGTCCTAAGATGGTCTGTCCTTTGAAGCAGATGAATCCAATTGATTTTCAGATACCTTGAAGTTCTCTTTCACAAAACTTATCCCCCTAACTTAGATATCAATGATTTGTAGAAAATAGGAATGGTCAGAGTGGCTGATGTGATCACACCTGAGTACCGTCTCCCCCTGCAAGAAGCACCCCTACTGCCAAAAGTTAGTGGTGTGGCACCACTGAAAATACAAAAAGTGGAGGGGGAGCTATGACTTCCTTTAAGCAAGGCATGCAGAGAGCATGCTTCTTGTTTTAAAGAATATTTGCACTTCCAGGAGTCTTCTGGGGCAGAATTCTCTTTTGGAACAAGGTGTAGACTCCCCATATACCTGCTGGAAAACAGATATTTATTCTTTTTTTCTAGTGTGATGGCCATTACATTTCAGCAGTGCTGTTATGCCTGACCTAAGGCCTCCTTAGAAAAGGATGACAAAGAGGAAAAGGCTTGGATTGGAGTCAGAGGATGTTGACAACTCTGCCCTGAAATTATTGGAAGTGGATCTGGAGCATTTAAAGTAGCTCCTGAAAGCCACGCCCCAGGTGCCTCACTTTTTCGCTCTGAGCACAGTGGACTAAAACATCCATTGCAAAAGAGCAGGAAAGGCCTTGGCCAGTCTTAAATGTAACATACTGAGATAATTAGGCAGGCTGCACTGCTTTCCAGCTACCTATAAATCAGTATGGCCAATGCCATTCCTTTGTTGCAAACAAGCACTCCAAAATCTCTGTGTGGCATGGTTTGATTACCTTGTTCTGTCACCTCTTATGCTTCGACTGCCTTGACCATTTTTATGTTCTTCCTGAGTCTCTGACAATGATCTTGGACAGGACTTACTTTGCCCCTGGCTGTTCCCTTGGCCTATAGGTATATTCATCTGGGCATGTGGCTCCCTTAATTAGGTTATATGTACCACAAGATTTGTCAGTCATTAGGAGTTGGTGGTAGCTTGGCAGGTTTCTTTGGGTCACAGAAATGAGTGGGCCAGCATGTTGCCCACCCCCAACCTACCACTCATAAGGATATTGAGAAGGAATTGGATAGGGTACTCATAATCCAGACCCTTCTCATACCCTCCAGCTGAGCCAGTTTGGCAGGGACAGTCCTAGATAATCCTCAGTCACCCCACATTTTCAGCTGCTTTAAAGACATCCCAGTTTCCCTCTTCCTCCTACATGCACCCCCGTTTGTGCTTGGCTAACTTCTATTGCTCAGTCTGAAGCCATTTCCACACTACACTGTTGTAGTGTTATTATTCCAGTTTCAACATCCTGTGGAATTCTGGGGTTTGTAGTTTACTGTGGCCAAAGAGCTCTCTGGCTGAGAATTCTAAAAACTTCTCCCTAAATTACAAACCCCAGGATTGCATAGGATATTGAAAGTGGAATAATAGCATTATAGCAGTGTAGTGCTGAAATAGTCTGAGTTCAAAGTACAGAAGTTCGAAATACAAAGTACTGTTTGGGAGACAGGGTCCAACACCTTGGACAGCACATTTAAGGTTTGGGAAGCAGATTTCTTCCTCTACTGACACTGGGGCTTATAGCTCTCACTGTGCATATTTATTCAGAATTCACCCCCTGCTCATATTCTCCAGCAACTGGTATCCTGAGACATGCTGTCTCCAATATGAAGGTAATATATGACCGTTTGAAACAGCACTACCAATTTTCATTCTTTGGGTGGGTTTTTATCTGTATTTGTTGTTATTCCTGTATACTGAAAAGTCCCAGTTTGGGGAGAAAAACAATGTAAACAAATATGATGATGATGTAGTAATGATAATGCTAATTCATTTTATCAATAACTTTTCTCTGTAATTCAGTATGTTGACTAGTCAGAATCAATATTTCTCCTCTTTTTAAATTTCCCATCAATATTCCTCTGTTTTCTAAACTTCCAGTACTAACTCAGTTTTCCGTGCCAAAAACAGACATTACTTGAATCGTGCCACATTATCCAATGATACCTCCCAGATTCATTTATTCTTGGATAGAATCCCAACCACTGGATGGTCTAAAACTCCAGGTAGTGGCCTCTGGTAGACTGTGAAATCAATAACAAAAACAGAGATGTCTTCAGTGAACAGTTATTAGAATTTCCTGGAACACGTCTGTCTTTGAAGAAGCATAATTTGTGTGCATGTGTTCACAAGCCTGCATGTCAGCTGTCAACTTGTGGCGATCCCATGAATTCCCCTAGGAACACTCAAAGGTGGCTTGCCACTGCCTGCATCCAAAATACAGCCTACAGCACCTGATATTTCTTGGTGGTCTCCCATCCAAGTATGAAGCAGGACTGTGTAGTTTCCAAAATCAGATGGGGTCTGCTCCCTTCAGGGTAGTAGGTCCTAACTGGAGAAGTTTCGCTTGGTTGCTGGTAAGGCTACATAGATCCAGCATTCTTGTGACCTGTGAGATGGTGACAAAGGCAGAAACCTCCTGCTAGCTGCTGCCCCAGGATAAGAAGCATTCCCTTCAAAACTGAAAGCCATCATGCATGACCTGCTAACCTCAAGGTCTTCTAGGCTTACTGAGTGCACAGCCATTCATCACAACCAGTAGCCATGGAATGCTCCATTAATTGTCCAACTTTTCAAATACCATGTTTTCTGGTTCATTCAAGTTGGTGGCCATCTCTACATCTTGTCCTAGCAAACTCCAAGGTTAAACTGAGCACAATAGAAAGAAGTATACCTGTGACAGGGGCTTGCTTCTTTCTCTCATAGATTGGTATGGCAGTTCCCAATCTGAGAAGGTGTCCTGTCTTTTCCACACAGCCCTGCCTTGCCCCTTCATAACACCACCTTTGTGTACAAGGGCGAGGCCTTTCAATGGCTATTTAGTTCTATGGTAGCGTGTTTTCTTTGTTTCTTTACATGCTGTATACCACTCAGCTAAATCAATATTTAAACAACTGCTATATTTATTAAGATAACATACGCAACAAAGCATTGGAGTTAATATGCAGGTCAAAATGAATACAGTTCTTCAGAGTACTTTTAGACAGTTTGTTTATATCTTTAAGCTCTCATAGAAGCACAAGTACCATAAACCACCCTTTGGATATACCTTCCCCAAAAGCAGAACCCCCAGTCTAGGTCACACTTTCTGACCAGATTCTATGATGGTTTAATTATTCTTCTACCTCTCTCTAAGCTTCTACTGAGAATTAAGCCCATCCCACACAGACAACTTGCCTGACTGACTGAGAGACTCTATGCCCCAGGTTTTTCTGGTGAGAACTTGCACTAAAGGACTTCCAATGACAATCAGCATTTGCCTTTAAATATATTATTAACCCTTTTCTTCTCAGCAACCTGTCCCTCCCACACACTTCTGGGCTGGGTTTCTCTCCTGAGGAGCTATGCTGGGTGCCTTTCTTTCTACCAGATGTACCTGTGAGGGTGGTGGGACAGGAAGAAGGACCTTCCCAGAAGATCTCAAAATACAGAAAGGCTCATATGGGATCACATGTATATGTATGTATGTAAATATATGCGTGCGTTCAAGTTGTCTATTGACTTATGATGACCTCCATGAATTTCACAGGGTTTCCTTAGGCAAGGAACACTCAGACATGGTTTTGCCAGTTCTTTTCTCTAAAATATAGCCTACAGCACCTAGTATTTGTTGGCATTCTCCCATCCAAGCTTAGCTTCCAAGATCAGATGTGGTCTGGTGCCTTTAGGCTTCTGCCGTATGGAATCATACAGTCCTTCAAATAACCTGGACCTCAGCCGGAAAACATCTATTCTCCCTTACTAGTTTGTGTTGCTCCTGAAATAGCTTGAGATCAGAGACACATCTGAATCATGACACATCATAATGATGATGGCTTCTCCCCTAGAATGGACCTGTTTGCATGCATGAATGCACATTTCTAATATATACAAACAGGGAAAGCATGAAGATGTGGTAACTCCTGCCCTAAGCAAACTGATCACAGCCAAGATTTGAACAGCCGCATGGTCGGAGACAGCAGGTGAGAGCTGAATCAGCTCCGCCGAGTCATCCCTCTTATTTTCACAATGAAGTCCAGGCTAAGAGCCTTGGTGGTGCTATAAATAGTAGAAAGCATGGCTAAGATACAGCTCAGCCTGGGCAGTTCTCTCTGGGCCTGTTTTAACTCTCCCGTGTGTCTTGCTTTAAATCAGAAATGCTCACGTCAAACCTTTCTGAACTGCTGTTGCATTTCTACACCATCCCAACCCTTATTAAGAAAACAGCCTTAAATATTATTCTTTATTCTGATGCATACCATCTCGGCATGGCAGGCAGTTCTGTGAGGCAGCTGCTACAGCATCTGTTTTCTGGGAGGAACAAACACTGGAGACTTATGTCATGTGTATAGATATTGTATGTTTATTTACAGAAATATCTATGTGAGCCTGCGGGAGCAAAACACAACTGGATGTCTTTGAAGGAGACAGCCATCTTTAAAGCAGCATCTGGGCCTCCAAAAGACAAGCAGAGTCACAGAATCGTAGAACTAGAAGAGACCACAAGGGCATCCAGTCCAACCCCTACCATACAGGAAGACACAACCAAAGTACACCTGGCAGATGGCCATCCAGCCTCTGTTTAAAAACCTCGAAAGAAGCAGACTACCCAACACTCAGAGGCAGAATATTTCACTGTTGAGCAGCTCTTACTGTCAGGAAGTTCTTCCTCATATTTTAGATGGAATCTCTTTTCCCATAGTTTGAATCCATTGTTCCATGTCCTAGTCTCTGAAACAGCAGAAAATAAGCTTGCCCCCATCTTCCATATGACATCTTTCATATATTTGAACATGGTGATCATGTCGCCTCTTAAGAGTCTCTCTCCAGGCTAAACATACTCAGCTCTCTAAGCCACTCCTCATTAAGCCTGGTTTCCATCCTGGAACTTCTGCTTCCAAAGCTCCTTATTGGAACTTAGATAAGCCAATTGTGCCAGCTGGAGAGACAAGAGCTGGAGTCCAGAAAACAGTGGCACCTAGTGACTCCTGTGTCAGTGAGAGCAACAAAATAGCTCCAGGTTTTAGTCTAAACTTTAAAGGTGTTGAACCTATTGGTAGGAAAAAAAATCAGTACTTTGGATAGTTCTGGTCATGTTCAGACACTGCTGATAGGAAGCTATTTGCCCTCACTTCTGGCAAAGGATTTTATTCCATTTTATTTTTTACACACACTGATCCTTCTTTAAGCCAGTAGCAAAACTTAAAATGTTTCCTCCGTTGCTGGTGATGCTGACCTTCTCATAGGTTTTTCTCTGGGCCCTACAAAATCACTCAGATTAGTCCATTGCTAGCAACTTTCTTGTTGTTACGTGCCTTCACGCCACCTCTGACTTATGGGGACCCTATTGTAGGTTTTTCTCGGCAAGATTTCTTCAGAGGAGGTTTGCCTTTGCTTTCCTTTGAGGCTGCGAGAGTGTGACTTGCCCCAGGTAGGTTTTCATAGCTGAGCAGGGATTCAAACCCTGGTTTTCCAGAGCCTTAGTTCTATACTCAAACCACTATGCCACGCTGGAGCTCTTGCTAGTAACTTCCAGCCATCAATGTACATTTTGCAAATATCTCCCATGTATTAAGCCACTGAATCTGGGCTGTTGCCAGGTCTGAGGTGGTCTTGGCATGGTAATCTATCCTCCGCAACTATGTCACTGCAGTGATTCCCCCCTTTGCATGATTGTGTATGTGCACCCTCAAGCCACCTATAAATTCATAGTGACCCCATGAATTTCATAAGGTTTTCTCAGGCAAGGACGACCCAGAAGTGATTTTGCCAGTTCCTTCCTCTGAAATATAGCCTAGGGCACCTGATACCCATCCAAGTACTAAGCAGAGCTGACTCAGCTTGGCTTCCATGATCAGGTGGCATCTAGTGCCTTGACTACCAGGGAGCAAAGGGAGAATTCACTGGTGCAAGGTAAGGCTGGTGCCAGAATTTAAAGCCTGTTCCTTGTGGCCCATTGTGACAGATTCCTTGTCCAGGCTGACCCCATAGGTTCAATCCTTGGGCTTGTATCACTCACTTTGCCCTTTTTCCCTCAGGATCCCTCCCTGCATCTGGTTCTTGGTCCTCAAGGTGGCCACTACCCTGGACAAATGGCCATGTTGATCATTGGATTCAGTGTGGTAAAGCACAACCAGTCTTTTAATTCTTAAGTCAGTCGCAGTTGTAGAAAATAAAAACAGCATACAGTTTTATCTATTACTAGTATGCATACCTGTCTCATCCTGAGGTTGAGGATAATAGGTAATATGTGTTAGAAAGATTTGAGATCCTATGTCTTTAATTGCCCCAAATTGTCTTGTCCAGTACCTGCAACTTTTCCCTATATTCCCCAATCCAATCTGTATTCAGAGTTATTAACATACAGAGGTTGGGTTCCTGAAAGAATACGCTGCCCTCCTCCTTGCTGCTAGGCCTCATCTCCATAGCAACCGCTCTATTCCAGACAAGCCCAAGAGCTCTCTGGCTGAGAATTCTAAAGGCCCCTCCCTAAGCTGCAAACCCCCGGATTCCATAGAATCTTCTTAGGCAGCCAATCATATGAGGTCTTCACCTGACACAGCCAAACATATGAGGTCTTCTTGCCTGATACAGACAAACAAACAAACTTTGACTTTTATATATTAGTAGATAAAATAAATAAATTAAATATGAACTCCTTCAATTCTTTTCAAACTTCCAGCTCCCAAAACCCGACAACCTAGCATGGGAAAAACTCCAGGAGTGGGAGGACCCTGGACAAAATGCCTTTAGATGGGTCACTTCTCCTAAAAGGCTAACTGGAGAATTGGAAGAGATGTACCAATATCAAACCTTACAAAGATGATTGCAGATATACTGACTGCAGCTCAGATAGTAACAGGGAAAATATGGGTCAAAAACAGAAGCACCTGAGAGAACCAGAGAGATATCTTTTTAAAAAATTGTTGAATGAGTTAAGCTATAAAAGTAAATATTCCTTAAAATGCAGGTGGGAATCACATGGCACTGTGGATGTTGCTGGGCTCCAACATCCAGAAGCCCTGCTCAGCGTAGCCAATGTTGTAAGTGCTGGGATATGCATGCCAACAACATCTGGAGGATTTTGCAGTTCCTACCACTGACTTTGGACAATGGGACAAGCATATTCAATAGATCTTACAGGCAGTGTGAATGGTACATGGAATTATAATATCAAAAATAGCTTTCATTTGTCTATAAATGTTTGTATTTGTATATGTATATCACATATTTGTATATTACATATTTGTATATTTTCATAAAAATATAAGGGTCTAAAAACCCTAAAGGTGTCAGATCCTATATGATTTTGGAAGCCAAGCAGAGTCAGCCCCAGTGAGTACTTGGATGGGAGACCGCCAAGAAATACCAAGAATGGCTGCTTTTCCTCCTGGAGAGAAGTGACGAGCGGGGTGCCACAGGGTTCTGTCCTGGGCCCAGTGCTGTTCAACATTTTTATCAATGACTTGGATGAAGGAATAGAGGGCATGCTCATCAAATTTGCAGATGATACCAAATTGGGAGGGGTTGCTAATATGCCAGAAGACAGGATCAAAATTCAAAATGACCTGGATAGATTGGAGAGCTGGGCCAAGGTGAACAAAATGAAATTCAACAGAGAGAAGTGTAAGGTCCTACACTTAGGTAGAAAAAATGGAATACAGAAATATAGGATGGGGGACACGTGGCTGGATAGCAGTACGTGTGAAAGGGATCTAGGAGTCTTCATAGACCACAAGCTGAACATGAGTCAACAGTGTGATGTGGCAGCCAAGAAAGCCAATGCAATTCTCGGCTGCATCAATAGGAGTATGGTGTCTAGATCGAGGGAGGTACTGGTACCACTCTACTCTGCTTTGGTTAGACCCCATCTTGAATACTGTGTCCAGTTCTGGGCACCCCAATTCAAGAAGGATATTGACAAGCTGGAGCAAGTCCAGAGGAGGGCGACCAAAATGGTGAGAGGCCTGGAAGCCATGCCCTATGAGGATAGACTTAGAGAGCTGGGTATGTTTAGTCTACAGAAGAGAAGGTTAAGAGGGGACATGATAGCCATGTTTAAATATTTGAAGGGATGCCACGTAGAGGAAGGAGTGGGCTTGTTTTCTGCTGCTCCAGAGACCAGGACAAGGAGCAATGGATTCAAGCTGCAGGAAAGGAGATTCCACCTGAACCTCAGGAAGAACTTCCTGACAGTCAGGGCTGTCCGGCAGTGGAATCTGCTGCCTCGGAGTGTAGTGGAGTCTCCTTCCTTGGAGGTTTTTAAGCAGAGGCTTGATGGCCATCTGTCGGGAGTGCTTTGAGGTTGTTCCTGCATGGCAGAAGGGGGTTGGACTGGATGGCCCCTGTGTGGTCTCTTCCAACTCTAGATTTCTATGATTCTATGATTCTATGTAGACTACATTTCAGAGGAAGGAACTGGCAAAACCACCTCTGAGTATTGTTTGCCTAAGAAAACCCTATGAAATTTGTGGGGTTGCCATAAGTTGACAGACAACTTGAAGCCACATTCACACAGTTACAAATATGCAAATTTATATATAAGTATATATTTTTCCTTCCTTCCTTCCTTCCTTCCTTCCTTCCTTCCTTCCTTCCTTCCTTCCTTCCTTCCAACTCTGATCTGTCTCACACTTGTTTTTTTCTTGTTTTTTTAATAAATAAATATATCACAAACAGCATTGCTCAGTTCAGAGTAAGTCCTTTTTAAAAGCGTGATAGTCCTAAGCACAGAGGATACGATTTGCCCAGACATTAAGTGCATTTACACCACACACGTCATAGCATTTTGATACCATTTCAGCCATAGCATTCTGAGATCTCTATTTAGAATTCTTTTCTAGAAAGATCTAGCACAAAATTCAAGGGAGTGCAGCGAAGTACACATGAGTTATGAGTCCAATCCTAGCATGGCACTTAGAGGTAGCTGCCCCAATTTCATTTCCATTATTATGGTCAGAATATTTCCATTATTATCATCAGAAGTCAGAGAGAAAGAGTGAGATGCACATGCTGAAAGAAAACCAGAGAGGGGAATTCAGGAAAGTTTGGAGTGGTTTAAATCTCTAAAGGTCTGCTGACACTCTTGAACTGAAGTCAGGGTTTTAAAAATAAACCCTGATATAAAAAGTGACAGCCAGAAAATCTCGAGCCATCTGGATGCTATATTTAATAATGTCAAATTACCCTGTCATTTCTGAAGAGTGTTTTAAATGGCAGCACAGGCTTCACTCATTCAGTTCCGAAGGCAGTCCGGTGGAGAGTGCTCTGTTCTCTGACCCAGATCCTGAAGCAACTTGAGCAAGTTGTGGCCCACAAGAAAATGTTCGGACTCTCCAGGCACCTCCCTCTTCTCCAATTAACAATAATGCAGGGGGGGGAATCCTACTAGGGATTAATTGCTCTTCCATGTCTCACTAGGCTTCCACTGAGAACTAAACCTCTCAAAACAGTCACACTCTTGGGCCATTTCTGCATTACACTCTGATAGCGCAATTATTCCACTTTCAACATCCTATGGAATCCTGGGTTTTGCAGTTTCGGGAGGGGCCTTCAATGCTCCCCCCCACATTTTCCATTCCTTTAATGGAATAATCCCTATGATTGAAAAGAAAATGATCTCAAAACTTGAAAAAAAAATCCCATCAAAATGACACTAAAAATCCTTAAAATATCTTTGGGAAAGTAACTTATAAAAGTAACTAGAAACAGTAACTTGTTACACCCATAAGCAATTTTCTTCCCACTCATTGCCTTGGCATTGCAATTTAACTTCTTGCATGTAATTGCATTACTTGTAACTCGTGAATTCCAAGTTCTGATTATTTCTCTTCAGGGAATTCGTTACCTTTGTCAAAGATTGGTGGCAGGGGAATTATCTAGATTTGATTATGTACTTCTGCATGGCAAGGGGTTGGACTCGATGGCCCGTGTGATCTCTTCTATCTCCATGATTCTATGATTCTAAGCTCTCTGTCTCCACTAGCCACCAGACTTGCCTTCTGGGCCTTTAGCATCCTACAACTGAAATTGACCTCAAAGGTAATCTAGAACATTTCCACACAACACTCTTATAACGCGATGATTCCACTTTCAACCTCCTATGGAATCCTGGGGTTTGCAGTTCTGGGAGGGGCTGGCTGGCCCCTCCCGAAACTGCAAACCCCAGGATTCCATAGGACAGTGGTTCTTAACCTTCCTAATGCCGTGACCTTTTAATACAGTTCCTCATATTGTGGTGACCCCCAACCATAAAATTATTTATTTATTATTTACAATGCCTCCCCCCCGGCAAAGGCTGCCTTGCTGGCCAGGAACGAGGGGGAAGGCAGGGAGGGAAAGAGGAGCCACACATCTCCCCTGGGAAAAAACTCCGTGAACCCCCCCGGGCTCTGCTTCGCTCTCGTTTCTGCTGGGGGGGCAGTGTGGGAAAAGTTTCCAGAGTGTCGACCCTGGCCGGGGAGGGGAGGAATCCCAGTGCCTTTGTCTTTTGCGCCAGGCGCAGCTCGCCCCCCCCGGAAAAGTGTCACCTTGCAGCCCCCCAGCCCTTCTACAGCACCCTCCTCTGTGGCGAGTGGGGTAGGGGCCATGGTGAGGAGGGGGCCTGCCCCCCGTGCTGCCGCCACCCCCCCAAGCTGGCCCGTCACACGGGAGGTTCTCCCGGTAGTGGAGAAGGGGAGCGATTTCAGTCCCTTCTGAACAGGGGGCAGGAGGACGCGAGCGTGTGGCTCGCGCTTGCGCACCACCACTCCTGCTGTGGCGATGCTGTGGCCACATGCACTCCCGCCAAAGGAGGCAGGAGGATGCGAGCGCATGGCTCGCACTTGCGCACCACCACCGAGGAGGGAATGGAGCCTAAGACCATCGGAAATACGTATTTTCCGATGGTCTTAGACAACTCCTGTGAAAGGGTCGTTCGACCCCCAAAGGGGTCACAACCCACAGGTTGAGAACCGCTGCCATAGGAGATTGAAAGTGGAATCATTGTGCTATAAGAGTGTCATGCGGAAATGGCCCTTGTCCAGCCTCCTTCTAAAGAAGGATATCTGCTCCTACATTTTTTTCAGATAAGTAGCTATCCAGCCTGTGATTAAAAACAAGCAAAGACATAATCTGACACTTTTCACTGCAAACAAACTTCATCATAACCTGCTAATGTGCATAAATCAAGCTGCAGAAAAAGTCACAGGAGCAGAAGCTATTTTTAAAACTGGCAGCCTTCTATCTTAGTGACTCCAGATGACAGCCTACAGTTCTGATCACTTGTATACCGTTCCCATCATGAATAACTCACTGCTATTGTTCATTAATTTCTTCTTTCTTTATTGAGGATATGAATCTGCTTTGCACTGAGTCAAACACTTAATCCTTCATGCCCATTAACAATTCTTCCCATCATCCTTAACCTGGTTTCTTCCAGAAGTGTTGGATTGCAAGTCCCATCATCCTCACTCACCATCCTGATATTATTTGATTTCCTTTTAACTAGACATGCCTGGGATTGAAGTCAGGGTCTACTACCTACAAACCTGCACCCATACCACGTGCAAAGCACGGAGCCTGTTCCAAATATGCCCTAACAGGAGCTGGCTTATCTATGGGGATAAAGCCATTACTGTTTATGCTTTCAGTGAATGTACAGCATTGTAGAAACCTCCCAAACCCTGTATGGTACTTGGTTTAGATTGTCTGCAACATCCCATCTGAACACATTATTCCAAAAGATGCTAAATACATGGCAGTTGCCGTACAGGAGCACCCAGTCCCACAGTACCACAGGAAGGTCATGCCAAAGTAGATAAGCATGTTTACTTAGATGCTCCTGGTTATTCAGTGCTGCTTATGCCCTAGTAAGTAAGTTTCTGCAGTGGTCCTACACGAGAGTTGGGCCATATGTCGCCCTCTAAATGTCACTGACTTGCAACTCTCCACAGGCCTCACCTTTGACTATGTCAATTAAGAGTGCAGGGACTCACGAATCAACCATATCTGTAAGGCCACACAATAACTATATAGCACAATGATTCCACTTTCAATCTCCTAGGGAGCCCTGGTGGTGCAGTGGTTAAATGCTAGTACTGCAACCACAAGGTTGTGAGTTCGATCCTGCCGGGCTCCAGGTTGACTCAGCCTTCCATCCTTCCGTAGGTCGGTAAAATGAATACCCAGCTTGTTGGGGGCAATTAGCTAAAAAACACATTGTAAACCACTTAGATAACACTCAGTTGATAAGCGGTATAGAAATGAATGCTATTGCTATATAACTGTCCCTGTCCTATGCATGTCTTGGGCCATTTCTGCACGAGTCTGTGATAGAGCGATGATTCCACTTTCAACCTCCTATGGAATCCTGGGGGTTTGCAGTTTCGGGAGGGGCCAGTCGGCCCCTCCCGAAACTGCAAACCTCAGGATTCCATAGGAGGTTGAAAGCGAAATCATCGCGCTATCACAGACTCGTGCGGAAATGGCCTTGGATGAGGAAATCTCACTGAACATAGGGGGACCTACTTCCAAATAACAGGGCGACTTCAAATGTTTCATGTGATAAGTCAGGTGGGCTGGATCTTGTGACTGGTGCCCCCACAGTAAATGCAGCATGCTTGCCTTAGAAATGGAGACAAAGAGCCTTGTTTTGTGTGTGTTTGGGTGGGGAGGAGGAACAGAGGAGAATAGCTAAAAAAAAAAAAAAGCACTACCAGATTTTTTTTTTTTTAATAAATCAACATGATAAGTCCTTCTTTCTCTTATACAGATGCATACCTGCTTTTCAGGTATGCAAAGGATGTGAGATTCAGCAGAAGGATAAAAAGAGAAGGCATTCCCAGCCACTCTCTCTTTTCCTGCCTAAGTAAATGCTTTTTCCCCTACCCAAGACGGCCTTGTCTATTTAGCCGTGTGTGCTTGGAAATGCAAAGAGGTTTTCCCCTTCTCTGCTTGGTGTTTTCCAAGGAGGTGATGATGTGGCACAGGATCACCATGGTAACCAGCTGCTTCCCTAAGCGGCTCCATCACCAAATCGGGGATTGTTGCTACCGCGTGTACCATTCTGTCACAGAAAAGCAACCCTCAGAGGGAAGAAGCCCCCGAGGAAATGAATTGTAAAAGCTCCAGCTAAAATAAACCAGCTTGATAGCCTCCAAAATGTCACAGGCTTCTTCTTTTCATAACCATTACATGTACAAGAGTCCTTCCTAGTTTTCAGTCTAGCCACAATACAGTTGCTCCATCCTGCAGAATCCTGGGACTTGAAGTTTAGCAAAGGACATTTAAACATTGCATTTGGAGAGCCAAACCCCAGGATGCCTCTTTAAAAAAGAATCATGGTACTATATGATGTGCTGTGAAAGGGCCTCTGTTTCATATCCTGTTTTCTGGCTAGGTGGCCATTCTGGGGCTAGGGATGGTTCATGGAGGATATGGGGAAGCTTGTGACTCAGCCAGCTCTGGTCCTGGAAGAAAAAGTACAGGGCAGGGAGTGCCAACTAGAAAACAGATACACCAAGAATATGGGGACTGGGTCAACAACTGCACCTGCTGGACTTTACAATGTGTTAGTGTAAGGCAGGATCTGAAGCTGAATAAGTAAATAATAACAACAGGAGAAGGAGAAGGAGATTTCAGCAGGTGTTGCTTGTTTGTTACCTGTGCCAGCAGCAAGCCAAGGCTCACAGCTGTCTAATTAGAGCTTCTCATCAGTAGCTGCCAAGCAAAGTTTGTCTTAGTTTGCTGACAAATTACCGGTCATCCTTTTGCAGTCCGAGTTCACAGTAAATCCAGAGCAACAGTCTGGTGTCAAAATCTGTAGATGAGGCGAAGATCAAGGGTTCATAGAATCATAGAGTTGGAAGAGACTCCAGGGGCCATTGACTCCAACCCCCTGCTATGCAGGAACACCCATCAAAGCATTCCCGACAGATGGCCATCCAGCCTCTGCTTAAAAACCACCAAAGAAGGAAACTCCACCACACTCCAAGGCAGCATATTCCACTGCTGGACAGCTCTGACCATCAGGTTCAAGTGGAATCTTCTTTCCTGCAGCTTGAATCCATTGCTCCTTGTCCTAGTCTTTGGAGCAGCAGAGAACAAGCCCGCTCCCTCCTCAACATGACATCCCTTCTAGGAATGTGAGTGAGGAATCTGAATGTAAGCTGGGCTGCTCCCACTGACAGGAATGGTTGGTTGCAACAGCTTCCTCCCATTCCAGTCTCTCTTTATATAGGCTCAGAGTCTTCCACAACTGTTTGCCTAATTAATGAGTCCTTATGATATAAACGCTTTGAGAGTCCTGGGCTCTTCCCTTTCTATCTACACTGGCTGCTGTAAGCATTGTCCCTATCATGTCTCTGTGTTGTGGCTGTTGGGAAAGGTCTCCTGGGTCCTAGGATGGCGGCATGATACCAGCAAGTAACACTAGGTGCAATTCCCTGTTTTGCCTTTCCAGTTTTCAGTATGGCAACCCCGGGACTGACAACATAGGAAGGGCCATGTTGAATTCTCAGCCAATAGAACCCTGGTGCCTCCCCAAACTACAAACTCCAGGAAGTCTGTCCAAAGGGAGTCACAGGGCTATAGCTGTGTGGTGCAAAAAGGCCCTCCTGTTTTAAAACCCAAACAAAAGATTTCTTTAGGGACTGTAAAATGTCAAGAGACCTCAAAAATATGGCAATACAGTGTACCCTCTCTATATGCAAGGGTTGCATTCCAGGAATCCCTGCGTAAAACAAAAAAAAAAAGTGAATGCTTGTGTCCCATTATGTTCAATACATGTGACGTGTGCACTCTTATGGCAGCGCAAGTGTGTGCCTATTGCATCCATTGATGATAATGGACATGGTGCTTCACACGACCTCAAATTCATGTGTGTTGAGGTTGCACCACAAGAGGGCTCACTGTAATGCCCCCTTGCTCCTAAAAGACCATAAGGGGAACCATGAAAGGGGCCCAACTGTAGCCCCCAAGGAACTTCAGGCTTGCAAGTATCTGAATTTTGTACACTGACTGTGTATTCCTTTAGGTCTCCTCCAACCTTATGGTTCTATGAACAGTAACAAGACATCTCCGAGGCAACTCTCAATCAGATAGTAGATGTTTCATTCCAAAAACCAGCTCAGTGAGCTCCACTGAACAAAGAACAGACACCTCGCTAACTGGCCTTCTAATCGAATAGCAGTGGCCCAAGCAGGGAGGCCATAAAGCAATATTAGCCATAACAGATGTGAATAACCATTCTGATTTGCAAAGGGGATAAGAGGCTGAAAACCAGGTCCCTTCAAGTGCCAGGAAGGCCATCTAACAAAGATCCATGAAGTTAGGAGGGTGAAGCAATAAGTATTCTACTTGATTATAAATTATACAGAAATGATACAGGTGGATCAGGATATTCATCTCCCAAGGTAGTGTTTAAAATTGTTTTCAACGATGGAATAGGAAGAAATCGGTGCATTTTCCTATTTCCATCAGAAAGCGAATGCTGTTCTAATCTTTAATAGAAACAGTTTCCAAGCCAAAGGAAGTAATAGTCTCATTATATTCTGTGTTGGTCAGGTCTCATCTGGAGCACTGCGTTCAGTTCTGGGTGCTTCATTATAAGAAAGGTATAGACAATCTGGAACAGGTTGAGAGAAGGGAAACCAGGATGATAAGAGGTAGGGAGAACAAAGCATATGGGGAAAGGTTGAAGAAGCTGGTCTTATTCAGCTGGTGAAGGGAAGATTGAGGGGTGACATAAGTGCACTCTTTAAATACCTCAAGAGCCATCACAGAAAGGAGGGGGCAGCAGAAGGCAGGACCAAGTTGAATGGTTTTAAGTTACAGGAGGGCAGATTTTGACTGAACATTAAAAAGAATGTCTTGATAGTAAGAGTGATTCTACCCAACCAATTGTCTAGAGTGGTGGTGTGGTCTTTTTGTCTCTCTGGATGTCTTCAGACACAAGCTGGACATCTACCTGCTGGGGATGCTTTAGCTGAAGATCCTGTATTGAGTAAGGCGTTGGACTTGAGGGTCCATGAGGCCCCTTCTAACTCTATGATTCTATGAAAAAGAGTGCCAGTGTGCTGCAGTGGCTTGAGAGTTGGACTACAACTGTAGAAAAAAGGGTTCAAAACCTCCATTCAGCCATGGTAACCCAGTAAGAAACCTTGGGCAAGTCACAATCTCTCAGCTTCAGAGGAAGACAAAGGCAAACCCTCTCTGAACAAACCTTGTTGGATAGAAATGCTGTGACATTTGCCCCAGTTGAAAATACATTTGATGAGCATGTGGAATACACCTGGGGAATGACTTGGTAATTCATGATGTAATCCCTAGAGGACAGTAAGGCTGAGTCATGGTAATGTAAAATCATGGCAAGGGGTTGCATCAGCCATTGTCCCTAGCAGGTGATCTATCAGCAGGTGTGTATAAAAGAGGTGAGCTCAGACTGTGTTTTTCTCTGACTATTTGCTGACTCTCTGACACCGAACCTCTGTCCAAGCGAACCTCTGCCTGATGTGTCTGTGATGCTGAACCTATGACTGAGGATCTGCGTATCCTGATTGTACAGATGTGTATATATAGGAACTTCAAGATTAAAGCCTCCAGGTATTTTGGATGACAACTCTGTGTGTTAGAGTTACTAACAAGTGGGTAGAGTGGGGTCAGAGCTGATGCTGTATGTTACATTCTGCTGCTCACACTTGTTGCTGTTTTGATACTCTGCTGTATGTTTAATGCTTGCCTCTGGGACACATTTTGTTCAGAGTGCAGTGGTTCCAGGGAGGATTTTGTGCTAGGTGCTGTAAATCAACCTTTCGATAAACCTTGCCAAGAAAACCCCATGATAAGGCTGCCTTAGGGTCACCAGAACTTGGAAACAACTTGAAAGCACACAACAAAAACAACAATATACCACTTGACTTTAAAGTATTATCACATACCCTCCAACATTTCACAGATGAAAACTGGAACATGTATGAACAAGCAAGATCAGAATGTGGTCAAGGTAACAAAAATTATTGATGAGCACACAGGGTAGAAGAGACTGCAGCAGTTTGCTTTTGCCTGAGTCTATTGGGAAGAGTAAGATTCTGCCCCCTCCATTCCTCTCCCTCTTCTGCATGCAAACTACTTTTGTACTTTGAACTCAGTTTACAGCAACTGAATGATCTGAGGACTAAAGGGGGAAATGATGGGAGGAGAATGAAACTGGGATGTTTTAAAATCTGCTAAAAACTGAAATGATGGAGGATTAATTGAGATGGTCTCTTGCTAAATTGGGACAGTTGTAAAATATGTTTTCATTTTTCCTTCATGGAAGCAAAATGTCTTGTTTTACCCTCAGTATTGCATGCTCACTAATTTTGCTTTGTGTTGCATTACATTCTAACATAGGCAGGAAACAATTACAGTTGTCCCTTCATATATGCTAGGATTAGGGGCACAGGACTCTTGAAAAAGTGGAAAAACTGCAAACATCAAAAGTGTGGGAAAGGGCCGAGGCACGGTGGGAAAAGTGGCCACCCAGGGTCCAAACCAGCTCAGGGAAGGGAGAGGGAAAGGGGTGAGTCAGCATGGTGGCCCTATACTTCCTCTCTTTGCCCAGCTCCTTCCTTCAGTGTGTGTGGGGGGCACAAGGAGAGGGTTTGGGGTGCTGAGAAATCAGGCTGTGACCCAGTCTTAGCTGGGTAGGCAGCAGCTGGTGGAGGAGGAGGAGGACCAGAGGTAAAAGGGCTGCATGGGCTGATCAGAGCTACCAAGAAGGAAAGTTCCCCTGGAAAAGAAGTGCTTGAGGTGTGGGCAGGAGTTGGAGGAACTTGCAAATAATCAAATCTGAGAAAGTCAAACCTGCAATGTGGATGGCTTGAAAAACAGAGAGCGTGTGTGTGAAAAGATGGACAGACAGAGGGACAGGTAGAAAACATATTTTGAGAGAAACCCCAAACTACCGTAAGGAATAATTTGTCATAGATGTCTGTGTGACAGCAAGGTCTGCTTTCTCCAGATAGGGGCACAGTTGGCAAAGCAGCCAAAGCTGATAAAAAGTATTCCTAGACGTTTATACCACCTGCATGTCTGCTGATAATACTAAGTCTAGGAACGGCCTGGAGCTGTTCGTGTGATCTTTCTGCAGAATGCAACTCTATTCTGTTTTAGTCATACTCCTCTGTTTACATTAGTGGATTTTCCTACCCACCAAAACTTTGCCTCATCTGAATTAAGCTTTGGCTTGTTAGTTTTCCTCCCTTCAAAACTGCCTCCAATCAACAATTCAAGAGCCTTCCATGGTCTCCCAGAGACAAGCCAATGGACGTGCTCACATATCTTCACCAGTCCCAGTTTGATTGCAAAAGGCCTGGTTAATCTTTTGTCATCCCACTTCTTCAGCTGCTTTTAAAATATCCCAGCGTTTCTCTCCTTCTTTCACTTTCTTCCTCTTTTGTCAGTTTATTTCAGTTGCTATAAAATGAATCCCATTTCTGCCCTATACTGTTAGAGGGTTATTATTCCACTTTCAACATCCTATGGAATCCCAGGGTTTGCAGTTTAGGGAGGGGCATTTAGAATTCTCAGCCAATTTTTCTTTATAATAAAAATTTAAAAAAATTTTTTTTTAAAAAAAGAATTCTCAGCCAAAGAGTTCTTTGGCCTCAGTGAACTGCCAACCCCAGAATTCCAAAGGATGTTGAAAGTGAATAATAGCAATCTAACAGTGTAGTGTGGAAATGGCCTGAGTTTAATTAACTCAGCAGGGAGAAGAGAGGGAAGAATCTTGACCTTCCACATAGGCTCAGGCAAAAGCAAACTGCTGCAGCCTCTTCTAGCTTGTGTGTATGTTCTTACTGACAATGTTTGCTTAACGTCTCTTGGCCACATCTGTCCCAGTTTACATCTGTGCCTGTGGCCCCAGATCCTGTCTGATCTTGGAAGCTAAGCAGGGTCAGCCATTGTTAGTACTTAGATGGTGACCACCAGCAAAGACCACTATGTTTGAGAGGAAGCAATGGTCAAAACCATCTCTGACTATTCCTTCCTTAAGAAAACCCTATGAAATTCAAGGAGTCACTATAAGGCAACAGGCAACAAGCATATGCACACATACATGAGTTATTTGATTACCTTTTACGAGATACTTTATTTTGACTTTTCCCATGTCCATGCTACAAACCACAAGGAAGAAGTAGAAAGTTTTGGGGAGGTACTCTTTTCAGCAACAGGTCCCAGAATTCTCCAGATTCTTTGATTTGGAATCTAAAAATTTGCAGCTTTCCTAAACTCTGAATAACAAAGAATATGCAACATGCTTCAAAAGAAAAGAAAAGGGACACCTATCTGTCATTTGTAAATCTCTCCATAGAAGCCTCACTGTCACAATGACAACACAGAATGTTCATGAACATTCTAATTGCTCAGAAGCAAGGCTGCCACCAAGTGGCTGTTGCAAAACAGTGCAGCATCTGTAAGGGAGGTGTGTGTTGAAGAAAAACCTCATGCAACCTTGAGGTATAGCTGGACCATGCATTGCTGGTGCAGAAAAGGATGGCAAGGAGGTCTGGGAGGTTTTACCAGGGGTGGGAATTGTATAGCCCTCCAGGTGTGGTTGAACTGCAATTCCCAGCATTCCACATTGCTATCTTTCGCATACATACAGTCAAATCTCTTTGGTTACTTTGGATTCTTTAAATGATTTATTTGCACCTGCTGCTGTGCCTCCAGCACTGAAGGAACTATGCAACGACATGTAGTTAACTGTGGAAGAACTATGTTGTATTGAGTTATTTCTACCCCCATACTGCTCCTGCTAAGCTCAGCCCATGCTACAAGCGCTACTCAAGCAATACAAAATCTGTGATGAATTCTGATCACAAGCGAAAACATACATGTAAAATTGTCACAGGGCTGAAAAGAGGGGGAGCAACTGTGGGGGAAAATAAGCAAAGGATGTTTGACCATGTGGGAAACATGTCCTTTACATTTCAACATGATTTTTTTATATGAAACCATCAGTGGTAGGTCAAGAAAACTGAATTACAAAGAATATTTCTCTATGTGGAAGGTCCACATCTTTTTCCTTGTACTGGATTCTTCTGAAAGAAAAACTAATAATGTATCTGGATGGTGCCCTGCATAAATAGAGGAAACCAAAGCCAAATCAAAAGAAAACGCACCCTTAAGAATGAGCAGAATGAAGCAGATTATTTTCATTCATTTATTTGTTTGGTTGCTTATTTATTCAACTTATATCCCGCCTTTCTTCTGGGATGACACTCAAGGAGGCTTACATCACTTCAAGAATACAGTACACTAAAAATCAATTTGATACAGAAGTTTTAAAAAGCATTAAATCAATGGTTCCATTAAAAAACACTGAATTGCAAGAGTTAAAAGCACATAGAGACATTGTAAAAAGATTAAAACACTATATCCTTTTTAAAAAGATCCCACTGTCCCTGAAACTTGCTGGTTGGGTGATTTGATATACTCTGGGCTTGGAAGAATTACTTTTGAAGCAGTAAAAACACAGTAGCCATGCTGTCTGGGAGATTCTAGGAGCTATAGTCCAAAAAAAAAAAAGAACTTTTCCAAGATCATCACTTTACTGAGGGAAGGGAACTTTGTTTTTGCAACAAACCTGATTGATATATCATTGGATACCAAAGCCAGAATTGTCCACGACCATTTCCGTGCAATGATGCTATTCTTATTCTGCATCATTGCACTGCAATCCTGGATCTGGAAAAGAGCGTGCCAGCAACGCTCCCCTCCACACCTGCTGGCTCCATGCAGAACGGAGCACAATGGCACCACCTCTTCCTTCTGCAGCCCAGCTGGGCACTTGCCAATGCTGCACTACAGAAGGAAGTGTTGCCATTGCGCTTCCACGGCTTCCACACGGCAGGGAGTGACGGGAGTGCTGTGCGATCGCAGGTGCAAAACAACTTATTTTCCATTTTGTGAAAACTGCACGAGTGTGACACTTTGGGACAGAATGGCAGCGGACCAGTGGCAACATGACCTGCCAACTGTTGCCATCCTGTCCCAGAAGCAGCACAGCCCCATCGTGCGGAAATGGCCCATGTCATTGTATTTCTGACATCTGAATCACACAGTTTTGAAAACTGGACAGTGAGGAAAGTTTGACAGGAAGAGAATCAACTCGTTACCATGGACTGCCAAGAAGATAAATAAATGAGTCTTAAGACAAATCAATCCTGGACTCTCCCTAGAAGCCCGAATGACTAAACTGAGGCCCTTTCCGCACAAGGCAGTCAAAACGGGACAAGGCATCCTGGCACGGAAGTCGTCAGCACCTTGGATCAGACTAGGTGCAGACTATTTAACTTAGTTCCGTAACTCAGTCTGATCCAACCCGCCCCCAAATGGTCCTCCAGCGTGCTAAGTATAGACCAGAAAAAAACAGGTCTTTACGTTTTCTGGAACACGCCGTTGCATTCCTACTTACCTGTGCAGAGGCGCAGGTTTGCACCAATGCAAGCCTGTGATCAGAGGAGGGTGGGCTGTGGGTGTGGCCAGCGGTTGGTCCACTCCCACGAAGACACCAGAAGACACCAGTTTGAACCTTGCACTGCTCCGGTTTGCCCTGCACTAATGGAGGAGCCCTGCGGAAGGGCTCAAGGGAAAGTCTGCGTTACTTCGGACCCAAGAAGAGCCGGTAAGTAACGGCACGGAGCGATTCACTCATCTCGTGCAGAAAGGGCCTGAGTTAGTAGTTATATTTCTATACCGCTTATCAGTGCAAAGCACTTTTTAAGCAATTTACAGTGTAGGTTAGCTAATTTCCCCCCAACAAGCTGGGTACTCATTTTACCGACCTTCAGAAGGATGGAAGGCTGAGTCAACCTACAGCCCAGCAGGATCAAACTCACAGCATTGTGGCTGGATTTAACCACTGCGCCACCAGGGCTCTTACATTTTGGATATATCATGAGAAGACATAACTCATTGAAAAAGATGATAATGCTTGATAAGACCAAAGGCAGTAAGAAAAGAGGGAGACCGCATTACAAGTGGATTGATTCAAGGAAGCCAACCATGACCCTGAGTTTGGAACACCTAAGCAGGGCTTTTGATACCAGGGAGAGTTGGAGGTCTCTCATTAATAAGGTTGTCATAAGTGGAAGTTGGTTTGATGGCAATTAACAACCGCCACCACCTCATTATCTGTTTTAACTGTAGAAAGAGAAGTACTGAATTTTGTTGTTGTGTGCCTTCAAGTCATTTCTGAATTACGACAACCCTAAGGTGATCCTATCATGGGGTTTTCTTGGCAAGATTTCTCCAGGGGAGGGTTGTCTTTGTCTTCCTCTGAGGCTGAGAGACTGTGACTTGCCCAAAGTCACCCAGTGGGTTTCCATGGCCAGGCAGGGATTTGACCTCTCGTCTCCAGAATCATAGTATTAGTGAACAGGGTTTTTAAAAAACAAAGGCATCCTAGGTGTTGCATTGGTGCTCCACCAGAGGGTGATGTTTCCTCAAAGGAAGAAAGAAAGCAACAGCAAGTTTTTTTTTAAAAAAAAATATATGGGGAAGACTGGGGTAAAATGAGGCCTTTGCTCTGTGCTGTGTTTTTTCACTTTGACACACCCAGGCTCTGAACATATGACCCTATTCTTCTGATTCATATTTACTTGGAAGTAAGTTCCATTTGTTCCAATGGGAACTTACAGTCAGTGCTTAGGAGAACAGCAAAAAACACGCATAGAAATGTACACTGAGATTCAAAACATGGGTGAACACATTTTTTAAAAAATCAGTGGGAAGGATATTTAAACATTCAAAAAGGAAATGAAAAAGAAGTTTTTTAAATTCATTTTTACATTTTTTTTTTGTAATAAATTTTATTTTCAGCTTTAAAAAAGGTGTCTTGTTGATAACTTTAAGCCTACTCATTTCAACACCAGTTTTTGTGGATTACAACCAATAGCTCTTTGATATCTCCACATGTAATTTTAACTGGGCACCGAAACGAATCCAACCATGGTGCCAATCATGGAGCCCTGGTGGCGCAGTGGTTAAATGCCAATACTGCAAGCCACAAGGTTGTGAGTTCGATCCTGCCCAGCTCCAAGGTTCACTCAGCCTTCCATCCATTCACAGGTCGGTAAAATGAGTACCCAGCTTGTTGGGGGCATGTATAGAAATGTTTCGAAATACATGCTATTTGTAAGTTGTTCGCCGCCTCAATCCATATGGAGAGGCGGGACACAAATAAATAATTAAAAAAATAAATAAATAAATAAATCAGGTCTCCGAAAGAAGGGCATTTCACAACCTAGTGCTAGAGCAAAGGAGGCCCTCTTTTATGTCTTCACAGAGTGTACTGCACCCAATGATGGGACATAGATCCTTCAACAAATCTCAGCTCTCAGGCAGACATATAACCCAAGTGTTACAGACCAACAGCCTCTGCTTGCCCACTCCCTCACTAACAGGACTATCCCTTTCAAATCTGACCAAGCCACCCTACAACTGGTGGCAATCTTTTGTGAGATCTTGAATCCAGTGTGTTCATCTCCCCACCGCTCCACTCCTGTGTTTGCCATTTTGGCATCATTCATCTCCTTGCCAAAATAACAGAACTCCCAGGGATTTAGCAGCAGCTGAATGCACGTCGTCTTAAAGACTCTTTGCTGTTCATGCATTATGCTCCTGTCTTTTCACGTCAGCATCGGAGTAGATTTCCCATGGATGCACAGACTGCATAGAGATCATCACTAACCAGAATTTGGGAAAGTTACTCTTTTTAGACTGCGGGTCCCTGAATCCCTCTACGTGGCTGAGGGATGCCGGGAGCTGTGATCTTTAAAAAAGCAGCTTCTCCAAGATTTTCTATTAACAGAGGTTGCTGAATGGGTACATGCACACTTGGTAGCAATGACTGGGCAAAGCACCAGGGTGAGAAATCCTATGGACATTGCTGGTTTAGGATTCAGGCCAATTCTAACTCCTTCAGATCAGTGGTGTTCTCAAGTGATTCAGCATTGTGATCTTTCTACCCACTAGCAGGTGGTGGCTTCCAGGTCAGTGGGGCAATGATCTACTCTGGATTTGAGTCCAAGCTTTAAAATGCTGAATCCAGTCCCCCTACTTATAGATTCAATACCTTCGATAATTCCTTTAAAGTTCAGACTAAAAGCCGCAGCGCATCCACAATTCTGCTGACATGGGAGTCATCCGCTACTGCTTCGACCTATTCCTCTGCACAGCAGTGCCGTGAAGCAACTGCCCTCCTCTGATTTCATGCTGGGAAATGTCCTGTGCATACCGGTACCTACCAAGAGCTTGTTTGTCTGTGTTTTCTTTGTCCGTGTTGAAATGGGTGATGAAACACAGGCAGAGCGTGTTGCCCATGGAGCTGGCAGTAAGTGTACAAGTCCCAGAAGAAATGAGGCAAGCTTTTTCCTCTTGAGGAATCCATGTTTACAAGAAAGGTGCTTATGAAACACTGACGTATGTTGCCGCTTCTCCTGCAGACAGAAGAGAAGAGAATGTGCACGTTACCCTCGAGTGACTAAATATCAGTGCTGCTGCCCCCTGTGGGATGAAGGGCTGGCCCTCCCATAAAGCAGAGGGAGGTGGTTCCCTCATGCACTAGATAATAAATGATATTATTATTATTATTATTATTATTATTATTATTATTATTATTATTATTATTATTATTTTTAAACCACCATCATAATCATCATTGTCATCAATCTTTATTCATACTCCAGGTTGGAACTCAAAGCAGCTTACAATTAAAAGACATGGAGCCCTGGTGGCGCAGTGGTTAAATGCCAGTACTGCAAGCCACAAGGTTGTGAGTTCGATCCTGCCTGGCTCCAAGGTTGACTCAGCCTTCCATCCTTTCGCAGGTCGGTAAAATGAGTACCCAGCTTGTTGGGGGCACGTATAGAAAATGTTTCGAAATACATGCTATTTGTAAGTTGTTCGCTGCCTCGATCCATATGGAGAGGCGGGATACAGATAAATCATCATCATCATCATCATAGTTAAAACTCATAAAATACAAAAGTTAAAACATGATTAAAGAATTAAAATTATATTAAAACACATAATTAAAAACTAAAATATTCATCAGGAATGCATTGTCCAGCACATTCTATTAGACAGGCCACATATAATCACACATAAAATGCCTATCTGAATAAAAACCTCTTTACCTGATTGCAGAAAGGTAGCAGGGAGGGTACCAGTCTAGCCTCTGTGCGAAGGGAGCTCCAGAGCCTGGAGGCAGAAACTAAGGAGGCCCTTTCCAGTGTTCTCCCCAGTTGTACCTGTGAGGGTGGTGGGAAAGAGAGAAGGGCCATCCAGCAGATCTCAAAGTCTGAGCTGGATCGTATGGAAGGGGCATTGGTAGCAGTCCCCACTCTCCATGTTCCTTTTGTTGGAGCACAGAACTATGTGTTCAGAACAGCAGGGAAATGTTACTTTTTGGACTACAACATGCAAAATCTGCACCCCAATATGGCCAACATGATGTGAGGATGCAGTTCCAGCAGCAGTGTTTTTGCAGGCAGAATCTGGAGGTGGGGAAAATGTTTTGGCAGCAAAATGTTTTGGTCATGCCCCTACTGAGACAAAACCCCAGGTGAGTCTTAAGTCCAGAGATCAAAAGTCTCAATCATTCTGTCAGCAGAGGAAGCCACCGGACAATGAAGAGACAGTATGGAGTAGTGGTTAGAGTGCTGGATTAGAAACACTGAGGTCTGGATTCAACTACCCAAAGTGGATGGTAATGGAATTTCAAGAGTCCCAGGGATCACAAAGCACAGCCCTCCAGAAGTCCTCCAGAAGCTGAGCTATTTGGAAGCTTACTTGCACATTTGTGTGTTTTGGGGCCAAGTGTGCTGCCCAAGCAATCTTAAGAGGGCAGGGCTTTTCCTGAAAAGAATTTATTCATCGAGTTGGTTGGAGGTGGAACTAGCAGCCAGTAGCTCTATAAATCTGTTCCTTCAGTCTCTGGAACTCTGCAGACAGGAGCTTGGCTAACAGAACAAGGAAAGCAAGTATTTTGCATGGATGTTTCATGGGGAATTTTAGGGGGAGGTCCAGAGTGCTCTGACACTGTCTATATAGGACACCAAAACATGGATGGTAAGGGAGCTGCTACAGTAACCTGGAACATCTGTGCTATGCTTGTGATCTTGCTAGAAGATATGAAGGCTTATACCTACAGGAATTGCAAGCTGGTTGCAATGCTCAGAGAGATGGAGCAACAGCTTGGGGTCCTCATATCTTGCACTCAGACTTATCGGCAAGGATGGACAGAGCAAAGTGGACTCTCCTGGAAAGACAACATATAGAGAACGCCCCTAGGAAAGAGAACTGTTTCCAAACACAGGAGTCAGACAGCAGGCTGTGACACACTGGAGCAATGCCATCAAGAACCATGACGTGAGTTTGAAGCTACATAATCACTTCCCCTCTGCGATGATGAGGCACAGGGACAACAGTCTCGGTCCTCAGAGGGGATGAAAGCGGCCTTGGAGGGTTCTGAGGAAGGAAGGGCTCTTGTCTGTCAGTTCCCATAAGAAGAGACATGTGGTGGTGGCAGCTGATTTGTTGCTAAGAGGAACAGAGGGAGTGGTGTGCAGGCCATAGAGAGTGTCTCAAGGGGTCCTGTCTTCCAGAGGCAAAGACTCATGTTGTAACAGAGAGGCTGACAAGATCTATCAAGGCCACCAATTGTGATCTCTTCCTTCTGATCTACTTGAGAACAAATAATAGTGTAATATACATACTGTACGGGACAGGGTAGGAAGCTGAGGAACCTTGGGGCACAGGTTGTTATTTCATTGCCCCTTCCTGTAGAAGGATGTGGCCCAGGAAAAAGCAGAAAAATACAAGAAGTGAACACCTGGCTTTAGAGACGATGCTATTGAGAAAGATTTGACTTCTTCTACCATGGGCTGTGCTTTCATGAATGGTGAGAGAGCTCCAGACAATCAGGAGGGTCAATACTGGAAAAGAACTGACCTGGACAACTCAGCTGGGAAGTTGATCTAGGCACTACTCTACCACGCAGCAATGAACTTCACCACCAACCATCCTTTTGCAATTGAAACATCTGCTCCTTCAGATAGTGTTGGATTAACACTCCCATCATCCCTTATTTTTGGCTGGACTGCCTAATTACTTGATCGAAGATGCCATCCAACAACCTCTGAAAGCCCAGATGTTTTATTATAGCTGGAATGAGCAAAGTGTGGTTTCCCTGATGGTGGAAAAGGTGCAAGAAATGGGAGTAGTGGGATCTATATTGTTGTTATGTGCCTTCAAGTCAGCTTTGACTTACAGAGAACCTATTCAGAATTTTCTTTGCAAAATTTATTCAGAGGAGGCCTTCCTCTTAGGCTAAGAGACTGTGACTTGCCCAAGGTCATCCAGTGAGTTTCCATGGCTAAGTGAAGATTTGAACCCTGATCTCACAGAGTCCTACTCCAAAGATTCAAACCACTGCAGTCCCTTGCCTCTCAGGATCTATGACATAGTGGGAAATATACAGCATTCCAAATATTGCTTCCTAGGCTTACTAGGAAGGCTGTGTGTTATGAGCTCCATAAAATGGGATGAACAATCACATTTTAAATGAAAACTACAGATAACAGCACATACTAGTCCACGAGTGGGAATCATGTGGCCCTCCAGATGTTGCTGGACTGCAGGTTTCAGTGGCCTGAGCCAGCAGAACCAAGGAAGAGGAATGCTAGCAGTCCCACAACTTTAGGGGCTCATCATTCGCACCCCAGTTTACATTTCATAGCATCCTATGCTCAAATTCAGAACCAAGTCTTATTTTCTAAGCCCAAATTCACACCACAATGGCATCACTTCTTCTCCGCCAGCCAACTAACCATATTTCCATCTGAGCCTGTATGTCAGCCTTCCCCAATCTGGAACCATCCAAACGTTTGGTGCTGCAATTCCCCACCAAGTGACCATTGATCATATTTGCTGGGGCTGATGGGAGTTGAAGTCCAAAAGATCTGGCAGGGACCAAAGTGGGGAAGGCTGTTTTATCATATCACAGAGTGGGGTTGGAATCATGCAGCCTTCCAGATGTTGTTGGATTGCAGTTCTCATCATCCCTTGCTACTGATTATGCTGGCAGGGGCTGCTGAGAATTGCAGCCCAAGAAGATATGAAGATTGTTTCTTTCCAGTTATTCTTCTGTGACTCCCTGTCATAGATTCTCTTCCTCACCCATTTCCTTCTCATTGTGCCTGGAATATCTTGCTTTTTTTTAAATCACAGCAGGGTAGAATCGAACAATGCTTCGAAAAGTTACTTTTTGAACTAAAATTCCCAGACTACAATTTTTGACTACTACACCCATTGTGGCCATCCATTCTGGCTGGGGATTCTGGAACCTGTCATACAAAAACTAACATTTCCAAGTTGTGGAACAGAAGCAGCAGGGTTGGACTGGCTAGCACTGGGCTTTTAGGCTTGTAACTTCAGAGCCTTGTTTGGATATATTTCCAGAGGGCCTAAATTGCCAGGCACAGGCTTTTTCTTTGTTTGCATGAGTGACAGAAGCAAAATGCAGTGTGAAATAATTGGGTTATTTTTCTTTTCAAGTCCCATGTGTGTTCCACTGTTATGATTAATGGACCCTTTCACATTCTGACAAGGTCCAGGGCTTATTCAGCTCTCTTGCTCATCACAAACCGTCCAGGATTTCTTGCCAAGAACATGGTGTGACCTGAAAAGCCTGTTTCTTGGTGTTTACCAAAGTGATAAGGAAAAAAACACCCAACCAAGAGATTGCTTTAGGTTCACAGCTGAAGTACATATAAAGATCGTTATGGAGATTTAGATTACATTGAGTGGGAATGAAACCCATCATGGTCAGAATATTTGCATTACTGTTCTTATACCCCTATAACAAAGCCTGCTTTTTTTCCTCATTGACTGGAATGGCAGCTTCCCCTCTCCAGCCTGCTAAAGCACCTTGCCACTTTATGCAGCACTGCCCTCCCGCAAAAATACCACCTTTGTGGATAAAGAATAAAGTCTGTCCGTTGTTATTTAGAACCACTTTGGAATTTATGGCAACATGGTTCTGTTTGATTATAAACCATGAGAATTGTTTAGCTGAGTCCAAATTTTATAAAAATATACTGTAATTAAAACAACAGCCAGAATAAAGTACTGGTTTTGTATGTATGTCCAAGCTCAAACAGATCTTCAGAATGAGTTTAAACAGTTTGTTATATCTTTACAACAGCATAAAGGCACAGATCTCTTAACACACACAGGCCTCTGGCTACCCTTTTTGCCAAAATCTTTGTTCCCAAATCTAGGGCCATTTCTGCACTACACTAAGGCCATTTCCGCACTACACTCTTATAGTTCGATTATTCTGCTTTCAACCTCCTATGGAATCCTGGGGTTTGCAGTTTAGGGAGGGGCCGGCCACTCCTGCTGGGTGGCTTTCCACCATTCAGAATACCACTGAAGTTCCATCACACACCCCAACTGACCCAGTTTGATGGGGTAGTCTTGATGAATTCTATTGTCCCACTTTTTTCAGCTGTCTTAAAATGTCCCAGTTTCTCTTTTCTCTTCCCACTGTCCCCTTTGTTCTCAGCATATTTCATTTACATATTGAATTCCATGTCCAAAAGGAGTTTTTGCATTCAATTAACACAACAGCAGGGAGAAGAGAGGAGTGGGCACAGTCTTGCCCTTCCCAGTAAGCAAAAGCAAAACTGCTGCAGCTCCTCCTAGCTGGTCTGTTCTTCCTCATTGATAGCTTTTGCCATCTTCACAACACTCTGATGTTACTTGGTCGCACATGTCCCAGTTTTCCTCTTTGAAATGTTAAACAATATGTGTTTATGGAATCATAGAGATGGAAGAAGCCACAAGGACCACTGAGTCCAACCCCATGCCATGCAGCAATGCACCATCAAAGCATTCCCAACCTCTGTGTAAAAACCTCTAACCACTGTTTAAAAACCTCCAAAGATTCCACCGCACTCCAAGGCAGCACATTCCACTGCTGAACAGCTCTTACAATCAGGAAGTTCTTCCTAACATTTAGATGGGATCTCTTTTCCTGATGTTTGAAGCTATTGCTCCCTGTCCTAGTTTCTGGAGCAACAAAAAACAGGCTTGACATCCCCACAAATATTTAAACATAGCTATTATGTCTCCTCTTAACCTTTTCTTCTCCAGGCTAAACACACCCAACTCCCTAAGCCTCTCCTCACAGGGAAAAGCTTCCAAGCCTTTTACCCTTTTGGTCACCCTCCTCTGGACACGTTCCAGCTTGTCAATATCGTTCCTGAACTATAGGGCCCAGAACTGAACACAATATTCCAGGTGAGGTCTGACCAAAGCAGAATAGAGTGGTACCATCACTTCCCTTGACCTAGACACCATACTCCTGTTGATGTAGCCCAGAATTGCATTGGCTTTTTTAGCTGCCACATCACAGCACCAACTCATGTTCACCTTGTGGTCTACTAAGACTCCTAAACCCTTTTCACATGTACTATGTTCAAGCCAGATGGCACCCATCTTATATCTGTTCATTTCATATTTTCTGCCCAAGTGTAGTATCTTACATTTGTCCCTGTAGAAATTCATTTTGTTAATCCTGGCCCAGCTCTCGAATCTGTTAAGATCATTTTGAATTCTGATCCTGTCCTTTGGAATGTTAGCTATTCCTCCTGATTTGGTGCCATCTGCAAATTTGTTCTGAATTTCCCCCATTATTCCTTAGATTACTTGTCCCATCATCAATTACACACACACACACACACACCAGCTTTAGCAAATGCAATCAATGGAAGAAATGACAACCAGTGTTTTGTAGTAGTTTGAATGTTCAACTAGGATATGGAGAGCCCAGGGTTTGAATTCCTGCCCGGCCATCAAAGCCCACTGGGAGACCTTGAGCAAGTCAAATTCTCTCAGCCTCAGAAGAAGGGAAGGGCAAACTCCTCTGAACAAATTCTGCCAAGAAAATCCATGATAAAGTTGCCTTAGGGTCACCATAAGTCCATCTGAAGGCACACACCAACAACAATCAATGAAAAAGAGCAATGGTATGAAGGCTGACACAATCAGTGAATAAGATAAGCAACTATTTTGTTAAAAGCCTATAAAAGCAGGAGATAAAGGCAGCAGAAAACTAATCCTATCAAAAAAAGAATTAGTATAAAGGGATGCAGGAAACAAAAGGGGATTTTGCCTGAGATAAATCCAATCAGAATATTGCCTGGGGAGGTTTCACAAGTAAATCAGAGCTACTGACCTATTCCTTCTGTTGCTCACCTTTCCACTTACCTTACCTGAGATAGAAGAGGCAGGACACCTTAACTACAAGAAGACGGATGTCAACTATTTGACCTCACTTACTTCACTCCTAACTCATACATGGCTAAGTCTTGCAGCACTTTCAGTGGTCCTCAGAGACAGACTAGGAGTAAAACTACATCGCCAGTTTCCAAACTGAGGCCATCATACTTTAGACATATCTCGAGACAACATAGCTCTTTGAAAAATAATGCTTGGTAAAATGGGAAGCAGTAGGAAAAGAGGGAGACAGGAGTACACATATCTTGATTCAATTAAAGAAGCCACAGCCCTGAATTTGCAAGACCCAACAGGGCAGTTGATGAATGTAGTTCTTGGAGAGCTTGCATTCATGAGGTCACAACAACAACCAATTCCATGCCACTTTAGCTGCTTGGTCCCATCTTGGAATCCAAGGATTTGTGGTTTGGTGAAAGACTTAGGATCCTGTGTTATAGTGCACCTATTTACACAGAATTCTAAATCCCTCTTTCCAAACTACAAATCCCAGAGTTCCAAAGGATGGAGCCATGATATTTGAAGAGGCATGTGTAATCTCCGGTATGGCACCCCAGGTGGGGCCCCCCAGATATCATTTGATATCAACCAATTCGGCCTTAGCTGGACCTGCTTTCAGTCACCTCACTCCACATGTTTGCGAGGTTCTCCAGACAAGCACGTACATGAGTGCAGCCGCTAATGGTTTTCACATTCCAGACTCTTTTGAGGCCAGCAACCTAAGCTTTGCTCCCAGCTTCAGGGAACTTCCATGCGCAAACTTCACAATAGCTGCGCGGCTCTCAGCCAAGCCAGTCCAGTAAACAAGACATTTACATACTGACCAAACCATTGTCGTCAAGCGCTAAGCTCATCATGTTAAATTTGACCTTTCCAAATCCTTTGTCCAGCGCCAAAACTCCTTTTGTTCTCACCTGGCTTGCCATAGCCAAAAGGTACGAACTCCCCTATAAAAACCCCACACTTTCAAATGGTCTTCGCCATCCCGCCCTGCCGCTGGTTTGTCTAAGGAACTCCCCTCAGCCAGCCACGCTGAGTTTCTCCTTCAGAACCCCATCTCTCTCTTTCTCCAGGACAACGAGACCAGGTGTCGTATTGCCTACCCTTAAGCTCTCCTATTTTGTTTCCCAGATAGTTAGTGCATGTGTGTGTTATTTATTTCCTGTTGTTTTTCAATAAAACTGTTATGTTTGGTTACTTTAAACTGGTGTGCCTGTTCCCTGACCTGAAGCCGTATACATTGGGTTTAAAGATCCTTGCAAAGGTACCCTGCCTCTCGCTAGCCAAAAGAGTGTTCCAGCTAATTTTCACCAATTTGAGATTTTATTTGGCAATCTGGGCGCCCCTCTTGGGACCCCCCCCCCAAAACACAGGGTAACACATGGAAGTCATAAAACTGTGTAATACAAATGCTCCCTCAGAGCACATTTATTAAGGAAACACACGAAGAAAATTCAGGGGCAGTTTCTTACTGAAGGATATGTCGTATACAAGATCTATGCAGACTTAGGGGTTTGGGGATCTTTAGTAATAGCATTTATTTTTTTATTTCTATACCGGTTATCAACTGAGTGTTATCTAAGCGGTTTACAATGTAGTTTAGCTAATTGCCCCCAACAAGCTGGGTACTCATTTTACCGATCTGCGGAGGGATGGAAGGCTGAGCCAACCTTGGAGCCGGGCAGGATCAAACTCACAACCTTGTGGTTGCAGTAGTAGCATTTAACCACTGTGCCACCAGGGCTCCTATGGATTTAGTTTGGAAAGAGGGATTTAGTCCAAAAAGTAGCATTGCCAGGCTTTTGGGAAAGCATTTTAAACATTTCATGTATGTTATCCTCCTTCAGTCCTATAAGGTAGACCAGTTTTAAATATAGCCATGCATATTGCAGATACCAGACTTTAAGATGCTGTCATATGCATGAGATTTGAGGTCAAGATCCTTGCTCACAGGTACTGGGGTGATGGAGTATGTAGTCCTCTTCTTTCATACTGTTTTTCCAAATAAAATCACCCAAGGACATACCACACTGCTCCATAAGGAGGAAACAGATACATATGTTTACAGAGCTCTTGTTTTTTATGTGCAATTCTCCTTCAGCCTAGGTGGGTTCAAATTATTTCACCTTTCCTGTATTTTTTTATGGTACCATGGATTATCCTAGAATTGCCAGGTTTTCAAAATAGCAGTAAGAGACAGTTTGAAATCATGACATGCAAGTTGGCAATAAGGCAGTAGGTGTTTGTTCTGCCAAAAATATCAAATGAAAGTAGTGATTTCAATTAGCCAGCTGTGTGTCTTTGTAAAATTAACATATTTCCACACTCATAGCTTACATAATGCACATGCTTGTGTCTTCTTATGAAGGGCCCACATGGCAAAATATGGTATTTTTTAGCATCTTGTTCAGCTTATATAAAAGGAAAAAAAACCCAGCCCTCAAATAGGGAGTCATAATATGAGACTCCCTACATGCCTCCAGTGTTTTGATATTATGGTTTTAATAATATTATTTGTAAACCACTATAGCGTGAAAGCTGGTGCATGCGTAATTTAAAGCAGAAAAAAATGAGAAAATAATCAGTTTTATTAACAGCAGTAAGTATCTTCTTCCTACACAATCTTCTTTATTCAAAAGGTTGTTTTGTTTTTTATTCTGCCTCTGAATATGGACACTGCCAGCCCCAACCGAAATGCTTTCAGTGTTCATCCGATTAGTGCCACCCACCCACATTCTGGCATAAGTAGTCAAAAATGCAGACTGGGCAAAAGTACACCCCTCACCAGCTGTTGTTGGACTGCAACTCCCATGAGCCTTAGCCAGACCAGTCAGGGGAGATGAATTCTGGGAACTGCAATTTAAAAAACATTTGGAAGGGAAAGTGATTCTCACTCCTGTAAACCTACATACACACCTAGAGATAGAGCAGGAGTTAAAAAAAGACAAGGAAATTATCTCTAATACAGCCCCTTTGTGAATTTTTATGCTATATGAAATCTATAGGCAGTAGACTCTTAGGAGCAAGATGACAAAGGAGATGATTGATTAATTTATAAATCAGTTATTAACTTATAACCTACCGTTTCGCCAATATTGGGATCTAAGGCAGCTTCCAAAACTTAAAACAAATACAATTCAAATCATTTACAAGGTCATAATTGGCAAAACCACCTGCAAATGTTCCCTGCCTAAGAAAACCCTATGAAATTCTTGGGGCTGCCATAAAAAACAGGCAACTTGAAGGCACATATACACACAAACAGGAATATATTTTTAAAATTATTACTATTATTATTGTTATATTTTAAAATGCAGTTAAATTACTCATAGAATTCAAGCCATTTAAAATAAATCCATCAAAATTACCAAATGTGAAAAAGAAAAAAAATGCACACTTTTAAAGATCATGGCATTCAATCTCTGGGGGTTGGGTTCACAGATTTCAAGCCCCCGCCCCAAAAAAAACTTGAGGTTCACATACAGCCCCATCTCCACTTCTTCCTTTTCGACAGGTGTGCCTGTGGCCATTTCCGCCCTGCATTTATATTGTGCTATTATTCCACTTTCAACATCATGTGGAATTCTGGGTCTTGTAGTTTACTGGGGTCCAAAAGCTCTTTGGCAGAGAAGTCTAAATGCCCCTCCCTAAATTGCAAACCTCAGGATTCCATAGGATGTTGGAAGTGGAATAAGAGCACTATAACAGTGTAGTGTGGAAATGGCCTGCGTGTTTTCATAAGTGAAGAGAGCCTGTGTTGGAGGAGGAATGTACTGGAATTGGACTATCAGATTCAAAACTTCAGAGTGTTCTTCTGCTATACCTTCCGACTGTCTTTATTCAGCAAGGAAGGTCCCAATTAATCCACTGGCTTCTTTCTTCTTTTTTTCCCACTTTTTTATTATTATTTTTTTTAATAAAACACAAACATTTAATTGTAAAACAAATTATCCAGATAAAATACCAGAAGTACAATATACTATAAAACAAACAAGACAAGTACATGTAATCAAACTATACAAACTTATAAAGCAACATTAATGGAAATTCCAAAAGCTTTTGGAAATGAGAAGTGAGAAGGTTTTTAACTGTAGTTTAAAACTAACAGGGGAAGGAGCAGTCTGCAAATGTTCAGGAAGGCAATTCTAGTTGCTGGTGCCAATTTGAGCAGATCCATTGAATCAGTTGCTGAATGGCAACTCATCACTTATGTGTTTTGGGGTATTACGAGTTTCATTTCTTTATGATATTTTATGCAACTTACTATTTTGTATTTTACTAGTTTTCAGGTTCATTGATTGTATTCTTCCCCCTCCGCGGAGGTTTGCTGTAAGCTGCTCAGAGAACTTTGCTTATGAGGTGGCATTAAAATGTGATTCACTCATACATATATTAATACTCAGGGCTTAGAAATAAGGGACTAAAAGTATCTTAATTTAACCTTTTAGATTACAATAACAACTATGGGTTACTTTTTTTTTCCATCTGTAACTTGCTTTTAAAGTGTCCCCCTTCCTCTCTCTCTTCTCCCCCACTTTCCCCCTTTGTCCTCCGTGTACTTCATTTATTGCAAACTAAGTTTAAAGCACACTCCATTCACCCAGCAGGGAGGAGAGGAAAGAGCAGAATCTTATGTTTCCCAGTAGGCTCAGGCCAAAGCAAGCTGCTGCAGCGTCTCCTCGCTTGTGCATTCTTCCTCATTAATAATTTCTCCCGGTTTGACCACACTCTGAAGTTGTTTCATAGAATCATAGAAATGTAGAGTTGGAAGAGACCCCAGGGGCCATCCAGTCCAACCCCCTGCCATGCAGGAACACCCTTGGCCGGTTATATCCTGGTTTTCATCTGTGAAATGTTGAAGGGTATGTGTGCATGTGCCTTCAAGTTGCCTGTCCATTTCTGGTGACCCCATTCATTTCATAAGGTTTCCTTAGGCAAGGAATACACAGAGGTGGCTTGGCCAGTTCCTTTCTCTGAAATACAGCCTACAGCATATACTATTCATTGGTGATCTCCCACCCAACTACTAAGCAGGGCTCACCCTGCTTAGCTCCAAAGATCAGATGGGATCTGGTGGCTTTAGAGTATTTAGGCTGCTCTATCTTTAATTGGGAGGTTAAGAGGGGACATGATAGCCATGTTTAAATATTTGAAGGGATGCCATGTGGAGGAAGGAGAGGGCTTGTTTTCTGCTGCTCCAGAGACCAGGACAAGGAGCAATGGATTCAAGCTGCAGGAAAGGAGATTCCACCTGAACCTCAGGAAGAACTTCCTAATGGTCAGGGCTGTCCGGCAGTGGAATAGGCTGCCTTGGAGTGTAGTGGAGTCTCCTTCCTTGGAGGTTTTTAAGCAGAGACTAGATGGCCATCTGTTGGGAGTGCTTTGAAGTATGTTCCTGCATGGCAGGGGGTTGGACTGGATGGCCCCTGGGGTCTTCAAACTCTACATTTCTATGATTCTATGGTGTAGCAGTTTGAGCTTTGGTCTACAACCCTAGAGATCAAGGTCCAATTCTCCTCTCCGCCATGGAGGCCCACTAGGTGACCTTGGGCATGGCACACATTCTCAGCCACCAGACAACCCTGTGATAGGGTCACCATAAGCAAAACAACTTGAAGGCACACAACAGCAGCAATCTTTAATGGCAGTGTAGAAGAGCGAATTTCAGCAAGTGTTGCTTTCAGACAACCAGGTAACCACCGACACCTGCTGAAATTCCTTCTCCTGTCCAGCCATTAAAGAAACAAGGGCCCTCTCCAGTTTTCAACCCAGGCCAGAGTCTAAGGGACAGCCCAGATTTGCCAAAAAATGCAAAACCAGGGAGGGGGTTGATGGGAATCAGGAAAATTTTAAATGCAAAGACATCATTATAGAAGAAGCAACAAAAGTCTGCTTGAGTCAGCGTGATTAACAGCTTGCACGGGCGTGTAAGAGCTTACTCACAGGCAATTTCTGCACTATACTAGTTATAATGCTATTATTCCACTTTCAACATCCTACGGAATCTTGGGACTTGCAGTTTAGGGAGGGGCATTATCATCATCATAGCAGATACTATAATAATAATAATAATAATAATAATAATAATAATAATAATAATAGAAGCAGCACTATAACAGTCTATAATAGCACCATAATAATAATAACACTATGATAACAAGACTATTAACACTCTAGTGCAGAAAGGGCCATAAACAAAGCCATGGAGGCGACTAGGCAGCTGCCTCTGAAAAACAGAGGATGCTTAGCTTAACGGGCTTTTACTAACTGAGTAAACACGCGTCCGACTTCCGCGTAACGTGTGAACGTGGGCTCACGTATCCCTCACTTGCCCGCCTCCGCCTCCTCCCTCGCTGGCTCACCCGATCCTCCTCTCTGCCCTCCTCCTCGCCTTATTTGGGCAGGCGGGGGAGGGATTAGAAGAGTGGGCGGGTCACCCGAGGTGACGTCACCAGCCGGGCTGCCTATATAAAGCGCCGCCGCGGCCGGCTCCGCCCTCAGATCCCGTAGCGCCTCGGTGTGTCTTCGTGGACGTGGAGCGTACGCCCAGTATCTCCTTTGCAAATGGGCTCCGTCGCCTAGCCTTTCCCCCCTGAGCCAGGTCACCTGTGGTCTCACGCCGTTCGGGTTCTGCTGGGCGCAGCACTAAGGAAGAAAAGGTAACGCTCCGCGTCCCGCCCCTCCTTCCCCGGGGTCCCAGAAGCCGCCCTTAGGGATCCCCTTCCCAAGACTGGATCTCCCTTTGCTTTCTCTGGCCGTTTCCGCACTAGACGGTTACAGCGCTATTATTCCACTTCCAACATCCTAGGGAATCCTGGGGTGGGTAGTTTCAGGAGGGACCTCGGAGGCAAAGGCAGTCCCTAAACTGCAAACCTCAGAATTCCATAGGATGTTGGAAGCGGAATAATAGCGCTGTAACAGTCCAGTGCGGAAATGGCCTCTGTCGTTGCGAACATTTAGTGCATGGCTGCTGTATGGATCTAAACCGCTTTATGCATTGCTTTTTTCTGTATTTACACACACACATATATATTCATATATGTTATGAATATCCATCCTATGGAATCCTGGCGTTTGCACATATATATTCATATATATATATATTTGCTCTCTTTCTGGGTTTTCTGGGCCAGTAAAGATGTTGCAAAGCCTAAGGCTGCCTCCTTAAGGGAAGCTGCTCTTTCTCGGTCGCCAGTTGGTTCGGTTTAATTTTCCTTTGCGCTGCTAATCCGGTGCTAATGCAGACTGGCTTAATCTGGAACCGTCTCGCAGAGAAAGCTTAAAGCAAAACACGCGGGGCGATCCAAAGGGACTCCGATCCTAAGTGGGTTTACTCGGAAGTAAAGGCCGGGCTGCTCAGTACGACTTAGGCCATGCCCACACGACACTCTTATAGCGCGATGATTCCACTTTCAACCTCCTGTGGAATCCTGGGGTTTGCAGTTCCGGGAGGGGCATTTAGAATTCTCACCCAGAGAACTCTTTGGCCTCAGGAAACTACAACCCCCAGAATTCCACAGGAGGTTGAAAGTGGAATAATAGCAGTATAACACTGTAGTGTGGAAGGGCCCTTAGTTTGCTTTTGGTTGACATGGATCCAGACTTGTTTTTGGACAAGACGGCGCCAAACGTCTGCACAGTCTGTTTGTTGCACATTCTCTCTGGTGTCTCAACATTCTGGCCATTTCCACACTATATTGTTATACTGCTACTATTCTACTTTCAACATCCTATGGAATCCTGGGGTTTGCAGTTTAGGCCCCTCCCGAAACTGCAAACCCCAGAATCCCATACAATATTGAAAGTGGAACAATAGCACTATAACAGTCTAGTGCAGAAATACGTTCTGCTTGGGTTTCCACCTTTTTGGCCACTCATTGCTCAGAAGGCTTAAATGTTAACTTTCTTCTGAATTTTGTCCCCGGGATGTTGGTGTGTCCTTTTCTCGCGTGAATCAGATCTACCATTTAATTCGCATTGCCTTGGAGAAATCGGGTCCAGAAGTGTTCACACCGCTGTGGTCTTTGGTTTGTGGCCCTATTGGTTGAGGACATAAAATCTGGGGTATTTTTTTTCCCCTCTTGCAAAAAGCTGCCACAATTTTTTTTAAAGTGCGAGAGATCTTTTTTATCTTTTTGAAAAAAGACTTTAGCATGTCCTTCCGTAATGGTCAGATTCTACAGCATTAATATTATGCTGCCCTCCTCATGTAGCCCAAGAATGCGTGGTGTCTTCCTTGTTTTCTCTCATCCCCAAAGTCCTGACTCAGCGTGCAAGGAAGCCACGGATCTCTGGCTTTGGGTAAACAAGAGATGAGGTTGGGGAGGAATAGTGCAGCCTCCACATGGAGAGGTTGCAGCAGCAGTAAGCCAGTTCAGTCCGGTTTTTTGGCAGCTTAGCTGTGCAGTTTCCAGCAAGAATTTTTTTCTCCACCCCCAAAACACACACGCGCACTATAGATGTGAGAATTCTGTAACAAAGAAGACAAAGGAAGGTCTTTCCACCCACAGGCAGCTATTTGAAGGCATACAAAGAAGTGGCTGTTTTGAATTTTTTTCCCCTCTTGCAAAAAGCTGCCACGGTTTTTTTAAAGTGCAAGAGATCTTTTTTATCTTTTTGAAATAATAATAATAATAATAATAATAATAATAATAATAATAATAATAATAATAAAAAATTTATTTTTATCCTGCCTCTCCCAGTAAAAAAAGACTTTAGCATGTCCTTCTGTAATGGTCAGATTCTACGGCATTAATATTATGGTCCTAAAGGATTTCCGTATGAAGGGAAATGACTGTGTGTGACTCATTTCGACTAATAGTAGGTCAGTGGTGTGTGTGTGCAGACTGGTATAAACCAGATTTCTGGTTTCCTGTATGCAGTCTTAACTCCTTCAGTGCCACCAACCTTCCCTTTTTAAAACATAACATGCCTTCTCCAAGCATCTTCCTTCAAAATCTCACCGTTAAATTATTCTTGGGAGGATGGGATTTGCTGAAATTAATGTGGAAGAGATTTGTCATCTCAAGATACAACTTCTGCGTGTTAAAAAGTGCTGGGGGGGGATGTCAGGATGAGTCTTCTCATTGCAGAGCTTGGAAAAGTTATTTTTTAGCATTTGGTGCTCAGAATCCCTCCACCGATCACCAGGCAGCCATGTTAGGTAGTGGATTATTGGAGTCGTAATCTCAGAAAGTAATCTTTCCGAGCTCTAGTCAATGGACTATTCAAGATTAGTTTGTTTTTGTGTGCCTTCAAGTCATTTCTCTCTGATGGCAACCCTAAGGGGAACCTGTCGCTGAATTTTCTTTGGAGAACTTGTTCAGAAGGGGGTTACCCCTTGCCTTCCTCTGAGGCTGAGAGATTGTGACTTGCCCAGGGTCACCCTGTGGGTTTCCATGGCCGAGTAGAGATTTGAAACCTGGTCTCCAGAGTCACAGTCCAACATTAAAATAATTCTTGTCATACTGGAATGATGTACCTATATTTATATATACAAATCAAACCTTGAACAAGATACTATTATGTGTTCTTGCTTCCTAATTGAAAAAGGAATTCAGGGATCATTACTACAGCATTTATTGTATGTTACATCCTCCTGTCTCCTTGAGATAGGTGCTGAGCCTGTTATTCAATCTCAAATTTACTGGGCATGCAAAACTTCATGCCAATATCTCTGACCTTCAAGAGAGGCATCATATCTGGGGCACCCAGGAATGCCAGATCAGAAATTTCCTCCATTTGACCAGCTCTTTCTTCTTTTCCCAGAACTGACCTACTTTTCTCTTGAGGTTGGCCTTTGTGGTTTTGCCCAGACCGGTTGGGTAACCCTAACCTATTAATTAAAAGGTTTCTGGAAACTGGTAGTTCCCCTTTACCTTGCAAAACAAGACAGCTAAATAACAGATATAAGCAAAATGTCCATTGGTGTTTAGGAGAAGCCTGCAGCCAGAATATTGGCTAGTTCTGTGAACTTAATCCCTGATGCCTCTTGGCTCTTCTTTGTTCCATTGCCTTTCCAGATGCCAGTGCCACAGTGGAAGAAGAAACTATTCATAGGCAGAGCCAACCTGTTGTTGTGTATCTTCAGAGTCAGCTACAACTCATGGTGACTCTGTCATAGGGTTTTCTTGGCAGGATTTATTCGGTGGAGGATTGCCATTGCCTTCCTTTGAAGAAGAATGTGATTTGTGCAAGGTCACCTGGGGGGGTTTCATGGCTGAGTGGGAATATGAACCCTGGTCTTCCCTAGTTCAACACTCAGATCACAATAACAGTGGATTCCAAGCTTTGTTCCTCCAGATATTTTGGCCTTCAGCTCCCAGAATTCCTGACTGTTGGCCAAGTTGGCTGGGGCTTCTGGGAGTTGAAGTAACTTCACCGCACCATGGTGGTTTAGAACCAAATTTGGGGCTGCTTTTGTTCTTGCCTGGTTGACTACTTTCAGCTAAACCCACTGTGTTCACCATAGAGAGATTCCAGAAATCCACTCACCTGTAATAGCTGTCTCTAGTTTGTTGAATGATGACGCAGGGATCACTCTCTTTCTCTCTCCCAAGTCGTCTGCAGCTTGTATTCTTAAACTGCATGCTGGGCTTCGGAGCAGATCGATGCATTTCTGTCTGCCATAAGACCTAGTCCTAAGGCAGCAGGAGGCTTATCTCTACTTCATCTCTCCTGAATTGCTTGGCACACACAAAAGACTTGACTGGGGATGTAGGGGTTGGTGATAAATACATGCTGTAGTTACTGAACCAAGCCAATTGACAACTTTTTATTCCCTTATAGAAGTTGGATTGTAGGCAGCTTAGATAAATACTTGATTTATCTGAGTCAGTTCTATGTCCAATTGGAATGTGCACATGTAACACAAATACAGAAGAGAAGGGTCTCAGACTGTAAAAGATCATTGCATATAAACAGACAAATGAGTATTAAAGAATATATAATGCATTGTATGACGATACTGTTTAAGACCAATGTGGATAACAAATGGATAGGAATATTGAATACAGAACTAAATGGAATATGACAACCTCGAATCAAAAAGAGAACATGCACTCCCGAAGTAATATTGAAATATTAAAAATACAACAGAAAAAATCAAAATATAAAGATCACTGTCTCAGAATGTAGTGTAACAAAGGAGGTACAAAATAAAATCCATAGCAATAAGAACATTTTGCAAGTCTAATCATTGCCTTCCAAGAATAAACTATTCATTTGTTATCCGTATTGACTGCCCATATCGTTGTCATTTATAACGTTCTTTAACATCCATTTGTCTGTTTGTGATGGTCTTTTGTGGCTTATGTATTTGTGCGTGTATACCATCTAAAACATTGGGTGTATACTCTTGTGAAGTGTCTTGCAGCATGGAAACATTGATCTTTTAGACATTAAATGGGTTCTTGCTGTTGCCAATGAAGTAGCTTTCAGAATTTGAGGCAGGTTCAGCACTAGCAGTTTAATTCCTCTTGCAGATGAGATCTCAAGATAGGTTCCAAATGCTGATTATTTGTAAACTGAACCATGGGATCATGTATCACCATGTGGGAAAGCAGTTCACCTGAAGTAGCCAGACATAGCATGATATATGCCGCATCTTCTTTTCCCCTGTGTTTCTGATTGAAGTGTCCACTTACCCAGTAGCCTTGCAACAGTTAGAAATGCAGAGTAACTGGAGTGTGACACACACTTCCGACTTATTCTGTGGCAAGTATAACTTTGGAAAGCTAGTTCCCCACATACTGCCAGATGTTCAGGTGAGTGCTTTGTGCAAGATAAAGGCATATGTATGTTTCAAAGATCTTTTCTGAAAAGCATGATAGTAAATCTGCCTATTTATATGGATTTTCCCTATAGCTGTTTCCTACCTTTTAATTAAGGGTTCTTTTTTTGGTCTCCCAGGGTTTACAACTTGCACAAGAACGAAGATCAAGAAACATGGCAGCGATCCCGTCAAGCGGCTCCCTTGTGGCAACCCATGACTATTACCGAAGTAAGAAAAGTGAAGGGGGAGGTGTTTCCTATATGAATGTCCAAGGTTCAGTCTTTGGCATCTTTCAGGATCTGGGTTGGTAGGACTGTGCAGAACTTTGATCTCAGGCTTCACAGACGATGGGCTCCAACAAGGTGGGAGTCATGCAGCCTTCCAAGTGTGGTTGAACTGCAAGTCCCTAGTCACCAGAGCCAGTGGTGAGGAATGCTGGGAGTTGCAGTCCAACAAGATCTGGCAGACAGCTTGATTTCTACCTCTATCTAGGAGATGGATTATTATTCTAACTCGGTGGTGTGCTTGAACCTGGTGCCTGGATTAGGAGAACAGTGGACCGGAGGTGACAGTAGCATATTTTGGAAAGATGACCACCGATATATTAACTTCAGCTCAAATAATAATATAAAAAAAATGAGGGAGGAACACCAGAAACACATAAGAGAACAATATCTGACACAGAATACTAGCGCATGCAGTTTTCATGTTAAAAAATGCTGAGTGGGCTGAGGAATAAATTTGAAAGGATTCAGCTTTTCCTTTGTGTGGATGTGCAATGACTCCTAATTCAGATTACAATACTGTAATTGAATAGCTGTGCCTTAAATATTGGCACAGCTAATTTATATATTGGCACAGCTAATTTAAATTTAGCTGGTTTTGAATAACCTGGCCAGTTTGAAGGCATTAATGCCCAAATGCTGCTGTTATCTAAAACAGAACCTCTTGGTTTTATATGGCGGTTACTGCTTGAATAGATAAACTTTTGTCTTCTACATTAGTACTAATACAGCTATTGGACAGCCAAGATGTTAAGATCTATTCATTTGTTCAGAAGGGGTTAAATAAGGAGTGAAAATTATGTGACCCTTATCATGGTATTGACTTGCAAGTCTTAGCATCCCTAGCTGATACAACCAATGGAGAGGAATGCTTGTAGTGGTAGTTGAACAAGGACCATATGATTTCTGCCCCAAGTTTAAGATGTGATAAGGGAACAGCCTAGTCTCACCCGTCTCGGTTGTTTTGATTGCATGAAAACAACCTTTTTGAGAAGAGGCTCTGCATGTGTATTGGTAGCTTCCATATGAGCCAGCATCCTGGAAAATTGAGTTCCGGTGTACAAAGAGACCTTCATGTGTAGATGAGACTGGAACCATTGATCTTCATGCCATCAAAGTGATGACAGAGGAGGGTAGGCCTAGCATAATATATCTCTGTACCCATAATGATTTAATCTGGTATCAGATTTAATCTGGATAGCTGGTGTGTAGAGATCTTCCTTGCTTTGATTCGTAACCCTAACCCTTTTGAGTACATGTATTGGCAACTTATTGTAGAAGATCACCTTGATCTCCAGATTCCAAACATATGTTCAGTTTGTCTGCTGGCTGCTTGGCCTTTGAGAAGGAGTCTTCCTTTTTGGAACTCAGATGCCAGGAAGCGGAGGGTAGCTGAGAAAACTGGAATGCTTTTCCCATCTATCGTACCAAGGTTTTTGCATCAAAAAGAACCTTCCAGTCTTGAGTGCCAGTCCAGCCATACTAAAACCATACAGTGTGCTGACAAAAATGTTTACATGTGAGGCATCCTTAAAATCTGTTTTGTTTTTTAATCTCCCCTAGAAAAAGTATATTCTAGCTTTGCTTAAAGGGGGCTGCCAGATGGTCATCTGTTCGTTAGCTACAGAATGCTCCAGTCTTATACATAGTCTTGCTCTCTCTTCCTGCCCTCCTCTCTTTTCTTTCCTCAGCTAGAAAGAACTCTGCTGTAGCTCTCTTGGGTTATTTTGAGATGATAGCTTAGAGAGCCATAGTAGATCTTAGGTGCTCTTTCCTACATGGTCAAACTGGGCTACCTTTGTTCTGGTGGAATTCTCACACCATGGTGCTATGTACCTGTGTCATTCCATAGATAGGGATGGAAGGAAGATTTGCTGTTATTTGTTCACTGGCACAAAAAGTGGGACCTCTGACAGTTGGCAGATCTGATCAGGACAAATAACACAGCAGTAAGAACTTTCTTCAATTCTTTCTCAGTATTTGTAGATCCTACAGAATTTAAGAAAATTATTTTGCCCACAAATGCACATTCTATTTTTGGAAGAAAAAAGATCACATGCAACCCCAGTTTCCAAGTGGCTGTGCAAATTGTGTGTGTGTGTTAAGTTTGCTGTTTTCTGTACAATCCTCAGCAGACTTGTGCTTGAAACCCCTGAGGAGATTTTGAAACAGTGTTTTTTGTACTAAACACAATGTTTAGCTGAACTTGCATAATTCTCCCATGAGAGTACACCTGTTCCTGTGTGGAAAAAATTCCTTGAAACACTTCAGGATTTCTGAATACTGGGTAAGAACAGCCTAGAAATATTTGTCCCAAAGCATTGAGAAAACTGTGGGAATTACCCTCTCACGCAAGAATGAAATAGTTAAATATTTACATCCCTATGATCAGTGATTCTCAACCTTTGGCCCTCCACGTGTTCTGATCTCTGAAGATCCCTTACAATTTGCCATACCCAGTTGGGGCTCCAAAATACAGGGGTCTCTGTGCTGATGGCAGTTTGAAATCCAGCAGGGTTTTTTAGCAGTTTCAGCAATTAGAGTTTGGGCTTGGCTGTATATGGCCAGTGGTTGTGTTTAGGAGCCAAATCATTATTTGGCAAACAGCTTGGCTGAATGAAATTAAGAAATCAGAATAACCTCTGAAAGCATTTAGAAGACCAAAGGTGGCGAACCACTACTCTAGATAGTGTTTATTCCCCCAACTTTGGTAAAATACTCTCCTGTTGGTGCTGTGGAATGCTTTTCATATGCAATACATCTAATAACATCAGACTAGAAAATGTGCGTGATTTTTTTTCTTTCAAATTACAAGAAACATCAGGGGAACTTTCTGGTGGCAAGACCTGTTTGACTATGGAATGGACTGCCACTGAACGTGCTTGGGCACTCCTTAATGGAAGGTTTCCAGACAGTTTGGATACCCATTTGTCAGGGATTCCTTTAGCAATGTGTTCTACCACTGGCAGGGGGTTGGACAAGATGGCTGTTGGAGTTCTTTTGAACTCTACAGTTCTGTGACTTTGCAAGAAAGATGGAAGGCTTTTCTCAGACCAGGGTGCCCAGACTGATCTGTCAGTCTGGTTATGAAGGATCTGTTTGTCTCTTTCATGAACTCTGCAAGTTCTCTGGCAGGCAGAAGAATGTTTAGGGGGGAGGGATTTCCCTAGCTTTTACGAGAGCGTGTAAAAAGAAAGAAACTGCAGGGAAGAGGGCTCCAGTTTATGGCAGTAAGTGAGAATCACATGGTTGTCCTGATCTGACATAACTCTCAGCATTTCTTATCAGTTGCTATCCTGCCTAGGGCTGCTGGAAGGTACAGTACAGCAACATCTAGAAGTACACATGACTCCCATTCCTTACTTTCACAACTTGGAGACTATCTTTCTGGATGACATCTCTCAGAGTTCCCTCCCAATCATGCCTGGCTGCCATAGTCATTTTTCTTCCTCCAAATTTTGATGTAGTAAGTAAGATGGATCTTGCTTAACTTCCTCCTTGCTTAGATGGTTGAGTTGTTTCATCCCTTCAGAGCAATTCTGCTGATCTGCTTGTATGGATGGAAGGTCTTGGCATGGGAACGAGTCCCCTAAAAGGTAACATACAATAGCTTTGCTAAACAAAGGTTGTGTGTATGAAGAAATGAGGCCAGTGCTTGCTGACAGAATGGCCTTGTTTGTCTGTCTCTGGTCTCCCAGGCCTGGTTCATTCATCTGAAAGTGGAGCAGCAGTGAATCAGGGGCAGTGGACCCTCCAGCTTCTTCTCTCTCCCCACTTCTGAGAGCTACAATTCTTTGCTAACAGTTTGCAAGAGCTACTCTTGCCCAAATGAGCCTAGTGCTCCATAACAATTTAAAAATCCTTTCAATGGCAAGCAGTACTTTTTGAGTTTTCCATTCCTGTGGTCTTCACTCTGTGTCTTCAGACTTGCTGGCTGGCTTCCTCATGAACAGTCAAATCCTGCAGTCACCGAGCCATAGAATTGTACAGTTGGAAGATACCTCAAAGGCCATCTAATCCAACTGCCTGGCATTCAGGATAACCTAGTTGAAGCACTCACTAGAGATGCCCATCCAACTTCTCTTCAAAGATCTCCAAAGAAGAGCCCACCATGCTTTGAAGCAGTTTATTCCACTTTTGAAGAGCTCCGACAGTCAAGATGTTCTTCCTAGGTGCTTTGTTGGCAGAAGCTGCTCTAAGCACAGGAGCATTGGTGTCCCTTTTTTTTGCAACTTGTTGAGCATTTGGTGGCTCTGAACAAAGTTCTCAAACATCACAGCAGTGTTATAAGACCCTTGACTTGCTCAAGTGGTCTTGATCTTTAGCCCCTCAAATATTTTTTACTGTGGATGCCTCCTGCTAAACGGCTTGGGAACATAGAAGCACCCATTTCCAGAGTGTAACAGAAAGGCTTGATATTGTCAGCAGGCAGAGTGGCACTGGATCTCTAACAGGATGTGATTTGTCTTGCAGGGCGTCTGGGTTCCACTTCCAGCAACAGCTCCTGTGGAAGTGCTGAGTACTCTGGGGAAGTCATCCCCCATCATCCAGGTTGGTGTTTTGTTCTGAGTTGCTTGGAGTCTCAGTCTTGGGGGAAGAGTGGGTTTTGGAGTTACTGTTGTGTGTCTTCAAGTCATTTCTGACTCATGGGGTTTTCTTGGAACACATTTCTTCAGAGGGGGCTTGCCATTGTCTTCGTCTGAAGCTGAGTGTGCCCAAGGTCACAGTGGGTTTCCATGGCCAAGTAGGAATTCGAACTCTGGTCTTCTAGAGTTCTAGTCTAGCACTCAAACCACTACACCTGGAATCAGCCATAAGGGTCACAGGTGGTCCATGGGTCATGCTTACTCTACACCTTGTGTGTACTTTTGAATACCTGTAATGTTTTTTGTCTTGACCATCATTAAACTGAACTAAGTATTGTAGTTGAGTCTAGAAGTTTGAGGTGTATCTATTGGCAGTGCCAAGCATATTATATAGTCAAATTGTGGAACTCGCTGCCACGAGCAATAGCTACCAGTTTGGACTGCTTTAAATAGGAAATGGATAAATTCATGGGGGGATAAGGCTATCAGTGATTTTATCTGCTCTAGTAATACCGGCAGTGTGTGTATATCCTTTGCTGGGGAGCCCAAGATGGAGGGTGCAGTTACACTAATGTCCAGCTGGAGGGCATCCCAGAAGCAACTGACTGGCCATGGTGCAAACAGAATATGGGATCAGATAAGTCATCTGTCAGATCCTGCGTAGATCTTTTTCTTAGGAGTTATGGACTCAGTCTTGGAAAATCCCAGATGGGACTGGTCATCACAGGGAGTGCTATCATTTATTAAACCTCCCAGTAATGAATACATGTACATTTTGGAGCAGAAACAGCTTTGCTGCAGATAGAATATGTATTAGCTCCACCTCTCCATTGGTAATAGTTGCTGCTAATTTATCAGAGGGTCCCATTTTTTTTTAAATAGGTCTCCCCAAGTCTGATCCTGGTCACTGGTGGGCAAGCTTCTTTTTTGGAAAACCAACTCATCCAGTCATGACAACTGTATCGGAATCCCCAGAGAAGTAAGTGGGCTGAAATTGGAAAGAATTCTGTGTGTGAGACAGAGGTGGGGTATGTGTGTGTGAGAGAAAACCTATTTACCCTACACAGTGCTATTATTCCACTTCGACTGCCAGGTTTTCATCCTATGGAATTGTGAGATTTGTAGTTTGGTGAGGCATTAGAGTTCTCTGGCTGAGAATTCTAAATGCTACTCCCTAAACTACAAACCCCAAGATTCCACAGATATATGGAAACATGGCAGTTAAAGTGGAATAATAGAGCTGTAGTCATGTGGTGTGAATAGGCCTAGAGTGAGTACAGATTGAGTATCCCTTATCTGAAATTCCAGAATGCTCCAAAACTTTTGAAAAGCAGAACCCAGTTGTCTTCTTGCAGAGAACATGAGGGAATTGCAGAACATCACTTGGGGCCACAATGTGCGTAATTCCATCATGTTCCCTACAGAAGAAAGGCAGGAGGAGGAGAACTGATGAAAGAGTGAAACCCCCACTGTCGAAAGAACAGTTTATAGTTTACAACAGTATAAATAAAACAATAACATGCAACAATGTATCTATAATTTTCCAAAAATTTAAATCTAAAATGTAAGGTGCATTTGATACATAAATGAATTTTGTGTTCAGACTTGAGTCCAGCCTCCAAGATATCGTGTGTATGCAGATACTCCAAAATAAAATAATAAAAAAGGCTGCAACACCTCTGGTCCCAGGCATTTCAGTTGAGGGCTGCTGTATCTACATGTCAGGAGACTGAATAACCTTCTTACCAGGGGGTGGGACATTGACTTCTGGGTATCAAAGATGGTCTGTGACCCATTGCATGTTCTTGTGTTCCTTCTTCCCTTCCGCTTTTCTCCAACCTTGCAGCTCAGGTACTTTCCAGGTGGCGAACGGCATGATCACATGTGGCCTGGCCCAGGAAATGATGAGGAAGCGCCACGCCAGCGAGCCCAGCAAACCCAACGCCGGTCCCACCGCGTGAGGAAGCTGATGGCCCGCCAGCTGGCCCTTCTGACTTGGAAGGCTAGGAGTCAGAGTCCATTTTCCACTCCCCCTCCCCGTAGAGTAGATAGGCTGCTTCGAGTACCACTTTAGACGTAGGTTTTTATAAAAACAAAAATGCCAACTTAAAAAAAAAACCAAACAACCCTTCTACACCATCTTTTCTACTTTTTTTGATCAATGCAGCTACGTCTTTTTTTTCCAACACAGCCTTGATAACGCTCTTATCTTTTTTTTTGTATTTTGTACTCGTCTACAGAAATTAATAAAACTGAGCAGCCTTTTAAATGGCTGGTGTGTGGCCTGAATTCTTCTTAGCTTTAGCAAACTTGAGGAACACAGTCCTGTGACTGAGTCATATAAAGCCCATCACTGTCACTCTCTGAAAACCTGAGAGTATAGGGAAGTTTTTACTTGCTGGTGGAAAGAGCAAGGAGGGAACCATGGTAGCCTTCCCAGGGAGGGAGGGAGGGAATTCCAACGTCTGGGAGCAGCCACCCAGAAGATGTTCTCTCTTGTACCTACCAAATGAGCTTGGGAAAATAGTGGGGAAAGAAATTCCACTTTTGAAGATATTCTCCTTTTCTCATTTATATCCCGTACATTTCTCCCAGTAATGGGATGCAGGGCAGCTTAAAATTATTAAGATGAGTAAAAAGACCATCTGGTGTAGCAGTTTGAGTGTTGAACTAGGACACTGGGAGACCAGGATTTGAATCTCTGCTCCGTCATAGAAACCCACTGGGTGACTTTAGGCAAGTCATATTCTTCAAGCCTCAGAAAGAGGCAAGGGGAAAAGCCCCTTTTGAACAAATTCAGCCAATAAAACCCCCCAGGTTTGCCTGAGGTTTGCTCTAAGTTAAAAATGGACTTGAAGGCACACAAGAAAAATTTTTTAAAAAAATACAGAACATCAGTAAAGTGCACACAAAAACTTTCTTCCTGGGGTGAGATATGTGCCTCTCGAGTTACCTCCCATGCCATTTGGAAGGCACAGAAGGTCATTTTAAGTTTTAAAAACAGCACGATGGGCTTTCTGAAGATCATGTGTGACCAGTGAACTGGCCTTTTCTCACCCTGTTCTAGGATGTGCTCTTGGCTCTCATGTATTCAATTTCATTATCTACATCTGGAGGCTGAAACAGTAGTTGTTGATCTTTGGTTTTCCAGGTATTTCAGCTCTCAGAATCGCTAACTCTTGCCCATGCCAGTTGGGCCGTCTTAATGCTGACAACTGAAGGGCCAAAGGTTGAGTAAAGGTTGAGTGGCCTAGAACAGTGTTTCCAAAACTCTGATCTTCCAGATGTTTGGGACTTAAGATCCCAGAATTGCTGAACATTGGCAACAGGGACTTCTGGGAACTGAAGCCCTGAAACTTCAGTCCTCCAAGTAGTTTCAGGAGTTTGTGTTCTTGGAGAAGATAATGAAGTTTCCCCAGATAAGAAATTTCCAACTGGTAGAGATCTGGCAGAAGAGAAATTCTTGAAGCTTTTGAAGACCTGAAGGATTCGCCCAATTTTTACGTAGAAAACAGTTGATATGACATCCAACTTAGTATCTGAAGACTGCAGGTTTCAACTTAACCTCAAAGCTGAAACTACATGATAAGCTTTTTCAGAGCCCAAGTTGGCTTGAAAGGGTGTCAGGAGATTGCTGTTTATATGGAGCTGCTTTTTGCATAATTGCTCTGTAGAAATATTTAGTTTTGGATCAAACCCAGGATTTCTGTGTATTGTTTTTGTTAACTTGCCAGACTGTGAGAAACTCCAAGAGCCCTAATTGACAACAGCCCTATTCAGATCTTGCAAACTGAGGGCCATGGCTTCCTTGATTGAGATAAAATACTTGTAATGTGATCTTCTCAAGACATAACTCATTAGAGAAGACAATACTGGTGAGAATAGACAATAGAAAAAGAGGAAGATCTCATTACAGATAGATTCAATCAAGGAAGCCCTGAGTTCACAACACCTGGGTGGGGCTGTTAATGTGATTTGAAGGTCTCTAGTTCATAGTGTTGCTGTAAGGTTACATTGACTTCATGGCAATGGACATCAACAATGACTGCCTTCTTTGCCAAGAGTTAATGAACTCAAGTTATTTTGGCTTTTAGTGAAAGTCCAGGCTTCTATGTATAAAGCAGGTGTTCCATTTCACTGAGCCTGTTTGAAAGTACATATTTTGATTTCTAGTAAATGGTTAACCAGAGGCAACTTTAAGATAGGTGTATACACATGTGACATGACATTCCTGAAAAAACACTTTCATATATTGTCAAACTATTGCCTTTATCCATCTTAAGCTATGCATTAGTAGCATTCAAGAAGGTTTGTTAAAGCTTTTGCTATGTATTTGTCAGCTAGTACCACATGATCTAGCTAAGCCCGACATCAGCCATAGAAAACCAACCAGCAAGGCAATTGGATCTTGGGGTGATAATGAAATTAAAACAGTTCTGGATGATGAACAAATTGCACAGGAGCACAAAGGAAGTTCCAAACCTCATTGATTGCATAGGCCTTTGTTCCGATCCAGTATGGCTCTTTTAACATTCTTAATCACAAGCTTTATGTATGACAACTTTGCTTGGCTTTCATAAATTATTTTTTTTTAAAAAAAGTCCTCCCATAGGCTGCACTTTGGCTACCCCTGACTTAATACAAGCCTTCGGCATGTCTGGTTTATTGCCTGCTGCTGCGTAGCTGACTCACAGAACTTTATTGTTTTGTTTTAATAAAACACAAACATTCAATTGTAAAACAAATTATCCAGATAAAATACCAAAAGTACAATGTACTATAAAACAAACAGAAAAGTACATGTAATCAAACTATACAAACTTATAAAGCAACATTAATGGAAATTCCAAAAGCTTTTGAAAATGAAAGTGAGAAGGTTTTTAACTGAAGTTTAAAAATAACAGGGGAAGGAGCAGTCTGCAAATGTTCAGGAAGGCAATTCTAGTTGCTGGTGCCAATTTGAGCAGATCCATTGAATCAGTTGCTGAATGGCAACTCATCACTTATGTGTTTTGGGGTATTACGAGTTTCATTTCTTTATGATATTTTATGCAACTTACTATTTTGTATTTTGCTAGTTTTCAGGTTCATTTATTGTATTCTTCCCCTTCCCCAGTGGTTTGCTGTAAGCTGCTCAGAGAACTTTGCTGATGAGGTGGCATTAAAATGTGATTCACTCATACATATATTAATATTGCTTAGAAATAAGACAAAGAAATTTTTCTCTATTAAAGCAACACAGAAGACATTCTGTCCACAAGTGCTAGCAGACAGTGCTATGCAATCTTTGGTTTTCCTCAAACAACAACCTCACATATTTTCTTTGTTCTTTCCATAGGCATATGTTCAATGCCTCTTGGATGTTTTGCACATATAGTGTCAATTCCAAGCGGCAACAAAGCTCTTGAGAGCAGCAGCTGTGGAGGCTGCTCTGTACAAACAGAACAATCCAGCCAAGGGCAAGTCAAGCTGCAGCTGCTCTTTCCTGCAGTTTGAGACATGTCAAAACCACAGCTAAAGAAAGCCCTACCCGTTCCAGGATGTTAGCTGTTTTGAGTCGAAAGCATGCAACAGGCCTCTGCCTGCTTGTTTTCTTTTGATGTCTGCATCCCTTTAGCTAGAGCCAGAGGTCTGAGTGTTGGATTAGGACTCTGGGAGACCAGGGTTTGAATCCCTGCTCATCCATGGAAACCCTGTGTGTGAGACCTTGGGCAAATCTCACCCTCTAAGCCTCAGAGGAAGGTAAAGAAAAGCCCCCTCTGAACAAATCTTGCCAAGGAAACACTGTGATAGGTTTGCTTTAGGGTCACAATAAGTCAGAAACAACTTGAAGCCACACAACAAGAGGCATCTCCTTGGGCTTTCAAAAGGGGGTGCAGGTTTAGTACAGGGTCCTTTGTATTCAAAAAGCCATCTGACTGCTGGGGGAGCTGCCTTCTGTTGTGAATTGCCATCAGGTGGTTTTCAACTTATGTCAAGCCTGTGAAGGAGAGATCTCCAAGAAGCCCACTTTGTTAACAGCCCTGCACAAGTCATGCAGACTCAGGTCAGCTGTGGTTTCCTTCCATGAATCGATCAATTTGTAATGTGGCCTTCTTTTTCTGCTGCCTTCCACTTTTCCCAACATTATATCATTTTTTGGCAGTGAGTCATGTCATCTCATGATATGTCCAAAGTGTAACAGCTTCATAGAATCATAGAGTTGGAAGAGACCCCAGGGGCCATCAAGTCCAACCCCCTGCTCTGCAGGAACACCCATCAAAGCATTCCCAACAGATGGCCATCCAGCCTCTGCTTAAAAATCTCCGAAGAAGGAGATAGAGTTTAGTCATGTTGGTTTCAAGTGAGAGTTTGGACTCGATTTGCTCTAGGACCCAATTATTTGTCTTTTTAACAATCATAGAACCAGAGTTGGCAGGGGACTCATGGGCCATCAAGTCCAAACCACTGTTGAGTGTGGGACGTCCAGCTAAAGTATCCCCAGCAAGTGGATGTTCAGCCTCTGTTTGAAGACATCTAGGGTCAATGGTTCCACTGCCAAACTGTCAGGAAGCCCCTTCCTTCAAAATCTACCCACCTTTAACTTAAAGCCATTAGACTCGGAGGACAAAGGAGAGACCCCAGCAGATGCCATTGCCTCACTCCACCTCATGGTAGCCCCAGTTCCATTTGTTACTGGAAGAAGCCTGAAAATGAGACTGTGTAGTTCCCTTCACACTGAGGGTGGGAATCATGCACTCCTTCACCAAAGGCTACTTGGCAAGAGCTGATGGGAGCTGCAATCCAACATCTGGAGGTCCATACGCTTCTTTTCCTTGCTTCACATATAAAAACCGGAGGCTGAATTAGTACTGACTTCAACTTGTACCTGATAGAGAAATAATCCTTTTGTCTACCTGAATCTATAGAGAGACGGGGATTTGCAATGGCAACTGTTAAGGCTGCTACTGATGCCTTTTTTTCCCCCTTTTGCACCTCCAAACCACACATGAAGCTCCTCAGACATGTGAAAACAGACAAAAATACCTCCACCGATGCCCAGGAGCCCATAGTACTCTCTAATACCTCCATTTTCCCTTCCAGTCCCTCTCAAAATGGCAACAAGAAGTGATATAATGTCATTTCTTGTCACCATTTTGAGAAGGACTGCAGAAGAAAAGGGATGCATTTGGGCTTACTGGGAAGGGGGTAGTAGGGCTTCCAGGGGGATGGAGTGGCTCCTTGCTCCCACTCCCCACACAGTTCTCCACCCCAGTTTAATCCCAAAAAGGTTCTTTTCTTCAGACAGTTTATGCATGTATGGGGAAGGGGAGATTTCAAAATCTAGAGATTACACCAAAACAGAAAAATCTCCTTTTAGCGTCATTGAAGGAAAGTGCAATGCTGTCCAAGGCATGTTAAGCAAGAGGATGACTAAAATAACATCCATTTACCGGACTGTGTAATAAGCTTCAGATGTCTCTGGAAGTGTTTTTATGTTCCAGGCAGAAATTGGAGGGGAAAATTCTATCCTTAGTCATTTCTGAGCCATTGGAAATTGTGTCATCAAAATACTAAAGGAGCCAAAGTGTCGCTGGAGAAGAGGAAGTTTGTAAATAGAAAAATCCACTCCGACTGTACAGTTCCACTTTTGCCCGCCTCGTGTTACTACACACAAAATTAGGCCTGCCAAAATGCAGTTCTTGGTATCATTTGCTACAAAGGACCTGTCTGAGGCTGCACATGGAAAGCCAACTTCACATGCTGTATTTAAGATATTTTAAATACACATTTAAAAACAGAACATGGGGCCCTCCAATATTCTTAGACTACAAAGCTCATCACTTTTTGGCACTGGACTTGCTTCTCTGGGCTTACAGGAGCTGTAGCCCCATAGCATTTGTAGAGACCCATGTTCCCCACCCCTGTAGTGACATGAGTGTGCAGAACATGAAACATCGTCGAGACATATGTGCAGGCACACTCATCAAACTACTATGGATGCCAATCCTTGTTTGACTAGCAGAGAACTGAGAAGGCCAACTGAGTTAATGCTCTTTTCATTTCCAGTATGGCAAGGCTGCAGGAAAGCGTATAGTCATGTCACAACAAGCAACAAATACTGGAAGGGCTGATTGGATAGACTCTATGTTGAGGAAGATCCCAGTTACAGAATAACAGGAGGTGTGAGGGAGGATTGGATTGCATTTCCTTTACAGAGCTTAGAACCCCTAAATGCAAAGAACCTTTGCAAATACAGCATATGATGCAGCCTGCTGTTCCTGTGCGCATTGTAGGTTGTGATTAAAAGTACTCCAGTTTTAAACATTTTGAAAGAAATGATTGCACTGTGTTCTCAAAATGATGTCAAAGGCTGTGTCATTTTCCTTTCCTAAATGGTTCAACTGAAGCTATTGTACTTTGGGCATATCGTTAGACAATATGACTCATTGGGAAAGATGACCATGCTAGGGAAAGGAGGGGCGGCAGAAAAGGAAGGAAACCCCATTCCAAATGTATTGATTCAATCGAGGAAACCACTGTCCTGAGTTTTTAAGACCTGAGCAGGATGACTGGGACTCATGGGGATCTCACATTCTTATGGTTCTATTCACTTTCATAAGGTCAAAGCCTTCAAGTTGTTTGTTGGTTTATAGCAACCCCATGAATTTCACAGAGTTTGCTCAGGCAAGGAACACCCAGAGGTGAGTTTTGCCAGTTCCTTCCTCTGAATTTAGCCTGTAGCCCTTGGTATTCCTTGGCAGTCCCCATCAAGGGCTGATCCTGCTGACCTTCCAAGATTAGACAGGATCTGATGCCTTCCTGCTACTTAAGTGCTTTGAGGGGTTCATCCTTAAAAATAGATGGCAGAATCCTGTATGAGCATTACATAGTGTGTAGCATCATAACAATCTCCATGAGCAATTTCCAGTGTGAAAGGCAGGGAAAAAATCCTGCCACAAATCCCCCTCATGCCAGATATCATTAACATGAGAGGGGAGTGGGAATGTCAGGCAGAAAATACTTGAATAACTGGGGAATGCCCCTCACACACACATTGATTCCAGTGACTGCTTATCAGTAAGTGAGGTTTGGGAGACTTTCCTGGTTCCTACAAAGCTAACTATGAGCTACATAGGGATAGTGAGTATGTAGCAGTCACAAACAGGATTCTGGCCAGGGTCATAGAATCATAAAGCTGGAAGAGACCACAGGGGCTATCCAGTCCAACCCCCGCCATGCAGGAACACCCATCAAAGCATTCCCAACAGATGGCCATCCAACCTCTGCTTAAAAACCTCCAAGGAAGGAGACTCCACCGCACTCCATGGAGGCAGCATATTCCACTGCCGGATAGCCCTGACTGTCAGGAAGTTCTTCCTGAGGTTCAGGTGGAATCTCCCTTCCTGCAGCTTGAATCCATTGCTCTTTGTCCGAGTCTCTGGAGCAGCAGAAATCAAGCCCACTCCTTCCTCGACATGACATCCCTTCAAATATTTAAACATGGCCATCATGTCCCCTCTTAACCTTCTCTTCTGCAGACTAAACATACGCAGCTCCCCAAGCTGCACCTCATAGGGCATGGCTTCCAGACCCTTCACCATTTTGATCACCCTCCTCTGGACACACTCCAGCTTGTCAATACCTTGCTTGAAATGAGGTGCCCAGAACTGGGCACAGTATTCCAGATGACCAAAGCAGAATAGAGTGGTGCTATTACCTCCCTCCATCTATACACCATACTCCTACTGATGCAACCAAGAATCATGTTGGCTTTCTTGGCTTGCCGCATCACATTGCTGACTCATGTTCAGCTTGTGACCTACCAAGACTCCTAGATCCCTTTCACACATACCGTTATCCAGCCACGTGTCCCCCATCCTATATTTGTGCATTCCATTTTTTTCTGCCCAAGTGCAGGACCTTACATTTCTCTCTGTTGAAATTCATTTTGTTAGCTTTGGCCCAGCTCTCCAATCTGTCAAGGTCGTTTTGACATTTGATGCTGTCCTCTGGGGTATTAGCAACCCCTCCCAATTTGTTGCCATCTGCAAATTTAATCAGCATGCCCTCCACTCCTTCATCCAAGTCATTGATGAAGATGTTGAATGGCACTGGGCCCAGGACAGAACACTGCGGCACCCCACTAGTCACTTCTCTCAGCCCTACCACTAGGCAGAATGAGGTGCTGTGCGGAGGTGGCAGCAAGGGAAGAAGCTGCCGAGCGGTGTCCCCTGAGTTAGGCTGTTAACTGTCACTTTGGTGGGGGAGTATGCCCTGTCTCCAGTGCTGAAAGCTAGTTGGGGTTTTTGGTAGATGGAACTGAAGTGAGCACAAGCTCACTATTTGCTTCAGGCGGCATAATGTCTTGTGATGGCCCAGTCTAAAATTAATTTTAATCATTGTTTTTAAATATTTGCCATGGAATGCCAGTGTTTGCCTCTTCATAGATCATTGTGGGAATTTTATAAGCACCTTGCAATGGAACATGGGGCAACTCCTGTGTTCTAGGCAGGATGGGAGGGGTGGCATTTCTGTGTAGCTGCTTTCTCACTCTGGCCACCCTCCAAGATGACAATCATTATCTGCTCAGTGTTTTCAATGTCCATCAAGAAAGTTGAATTTTTCAACCCCAGCTCCCTGATTCCCTCCAAGCCAACACGGTCCCTAGGAATTCTGAAAACTGTGGTCCAAAAAAGTAACTTTCTCAAACTCTAATTCCCAACTGCACTGTCCTAGCACAAGGGCCGGTGCAGAATTCTTCATGTGTGTGGAACCAGTGGAAGGCACAATGTATCCACGTGTATGTAAATAATTCTCAGTTTTCTCCTGAAATGTAGACCAACAAATGTTTGACTGCTCTGAGTTCCAGATGCAGTTAATCAGTCACTTTGAGACAAGGAAAGAATGTTTTGTTGCCGGAAATTAAACTCCAGCTAGGTATAGTTGTGTAACAAAAAATAGCAAAAAATGTAATCATTTAAAAGGGCTTTTGAGGTTAGAATCACGGAATCATAGAAATGTAGAGTTGGAAGAGACCCCAGGGGCCATCCAATCCAACCCCTTGCCATGCAAGAACACCCTCAAAGCACTCCTGAATAGTTTGGAAATGGTATTTGACTCCAGTGAAATTAAATCAAATAGATGAGAAATATACAAGATTATGCTGGAGAGGATGTCAAGAAATTGGTACATATATGCATATGTGGTGGAATTGTAAAAAGATAATGGAATTTTGGCAAAAGGTTTTTAAAGAGATAAAAGAGATTACAGGAGTAGTAATACCAGTATGTCCAAATATAGCGTTGTTGTCTATATATAATAAGGTTGAGTGTACTCAGGTAAGAAAAGAATTAATAACAAATTTGTTAATTGCAGCGAGATTAATAATAGCAAAAAAATGGAAAACAAATGAAAAATTTCAAATAGAGGAATGGTATAAAGAAGTGTGGAAAATTGCAATTAATGATAAATTAACATGTAGAATTAGATGTATGAAAGGTTTAACAAAAGGGAATGATTTTGAGGAAATTTGGAAAATATTTTTGGAAAAAGCTTTGATAAGAGATGGTAAAGCTACCCTATTACAAGAAGAATGGCAATTTTGGAAAGTGGATTAAATAAAAAGTTGGCTCTGGGGGGTGGGTATATATATATATATTTTTCTTTTGTTTGGTTTGGTTTTGTATTCTTTATTTTTTATTTTTATTTTATATTACGCGTGTGTGTTAAACTTGTGATCTATTGATGAAATTGGATATTTTAAAAGGAAAAAAAAGTTAAAAGTTAACTGGCTTTGAAGTAATAAGATTATAATTAATAATAGAACAAAAATGTATAAGCTGTATGATATGGAATAAGCTGAATAAGGTTATGATTTCAAGTGTAAAAGAGAAAAAAATAATAATGCAAGTTTATGTTGTTTAAAGGAAAAAACATTTTTTTCTTTTTTTTTTCACTATTATGTATAACACATGGTGTTTAATTTTTTGCTTTTGTTTTCTAGTTATATAATTAATAAAAAATTATTATAAAAAAAAAAAAAGCACTCCTGAATTTTGATCCTGTCCTCTGTCGTATTAGCAACCCCTCCCAATTTGGTGTCATCTGCAAATTTGATGAGATGCCCTCTATTCCTTCATCCAAGTCACTGATGAAGATGTTGAATAGCCCTGGGCCCAGGACAGAACCCTGTGGCACCCCGCTAGTTACTTCCCTCCAGGAGGAAAAGCAGCCATTCGTGATCACCCTTTGGGTTCGGTTGGTCAACCAATTACAAATCCAACTAACAGTAGCCCTGTCCAGCCCACATTTTACCAGCTTTGTTGCAAGAATGTCATGGGGAACTTTGTCAAAGGCCTTACTGAAATCGAGATATGCTACATCCACAGGTTGTCTATGTTTTGCACAGCAAACAGGCAGGAAACCACAACACTGGTTTATTATTGTATCAAGATAAAACAGCAAAAACAGGAGACTTGGCCAAGCTGAGCTAATTCATGTAGCAGTTTTCTATCATGAGTGTTAACTGTGACAGTTAAATGGAACCCCCAGATTCAGAAGCAGTGTAGCTCCCAATGCCAGCTGCTTGGGTGCAAGTAATAGGGAGTGCTGTTCCTTTCATGTCTTGCCTGTTCTCCGCATGGTAAAAGTTGCCCGACCACTTATGCAAAGTGACTGCTGGCATGGCTTTTTAGACTGCAACTTTCAGAACCCCCAAATACCACTGCCAATCTCAGATAGCCCCATGACTGATGAGGATGGAGAGCAACCATAAACTGTACATCCCAGCAAGCTTGAAAGGTCACATTCGTAACCCCATCCACAGAACCTGCAGAAACCATCTGGTACCTGCAGAGACAAACAATGGCCAAGCCACGGGTTTAAGACTCTTCATTTCTCCCTGTTCACCCCATTTTTGTACCCTGTTTTTATTTAGAGGCTACTGTTTATGGCTAATTTAGCATTCCCGCTAACAACAAACTGTCACTGCTGGTCTCTTTTGACTCTTCTTCTGACCCAGTGATGATCTTCTTATGTCCTGTACTAGATCCCTGCTCTCTGTCTATTTGATCTGCAGTGAGCTGATGATAGAAGAAAGGAACAGAACAAGATGTCCTTTAGAAGTCACGCAGCTGGCCACAATAAGGCTTTTGAAAAGAGACACACAGGTAGAGTTGCCAGGTCTCTGGGGACCAGCTGAAGTCTGTGAGGCTTGATGCTATTCCCCAGGTCTCCAGGCAAGGAAACAAACCTTAGAGTGAGCAGCATTGGAAGAAGAAAAAGGTTTATTTTGTGTATGAGATTATCCTAAAGGTGGCATACTGATCTCCACCCTTTCACCACTTGCATAATGGTTCTCTGGCTCAGTGCAGAAATCTTTGTACGTGGGTTGCACCTATGCAACATCAGTGGACAAAAACACCAGGAGTGAGTACATACTTTTGGTCCCAGAATGACCTTTGGAGTGGAGTACTGTCTAGTTCCACTATGTGACTCCCCACTCACTTCAGAACTCTTGTGATCTGGAAAATTAATCATAAAGGTAAAACATTGTCTCAGAAGCTGCTGATCTCAACAATTTGATATTGACTTAAAGCCTTAGCAATTAAAGTTTTAAGCTAAAGTTGGATTGTCGACATGAGCTGGAGGAACCTTGTACACATACTACACAGAAAGTTATTTTTGGGAAGGATTTTTGAGGGGAGGGAGGGAAAATATACTTCCCAAAATGTTGGAGCATTGTTCATGCCAATTGCAGAAGTCTGGTAGATGCATTCCAAGAAGTAACAAGTTTTGCACATGCAACCTTCTTCTTGGGTTGACAAGTCAATAGTACCCCATTGTTTGAGATTTCTGGCCAATACCTGGGACCAAGGTGTGGAACACAGTGGTGTCAGCTCTGCAGGCCCTTGTAATGTCACTGCGGTGGGGAGGAGGGTTCTTGCAATATTTAAGAGTAGAGAAGGCATGGTTGGGAAGGGGGTGGTGGAAATTCTTCTGGGCCAGGTCAGTGTCAGAAACGGCACAAGAAAAATCCAAGTACACGGACTAGAAATAAAGATAAATAAAGGTAAAAACCAGATGAACAAGTAACATGGCCATCCACAGCAGAAAATCCTATGTTATACATACACATTGATTTTATACCAGATTAACTCTCTTGACTTTGCCATAAAATCTTGGGAATTGCTGTAGCTGAATGCTCAGAATTTGGTTATTGTTGTCTTACATGCCATTTAAAGAATGGCAGTCCGCAAGAGAATTACTTGGTGGTAATGATAGCGAAGTCTGCAAATGATGGGACTTAGAGTAGCATAGAATAGTATAAAGGAATCGAGACCAGGCCTCCGCAGAGTCTACCCCCGTGCCCTCTGAGTTACTAGCCTGCTTTGTTATTAACAGCTATTTATAAAATAGACTTTTAAGCTGGGGTCTGGAAAATTAGGTTCTTCTTCGTGGTCTCTGTGCCTTCATACACTAGGAGCTTTAGCGCCTGCGCGGTAGCGTTCGGAAACTTCTAGAGCTTGTTCGCTTGGCGGGAACCCCTCCCCCACGCCGGTACTGCGCATGCTCCTCCCGCCGAGCAACGGTCTCTCCTCAGTTCTTTCTCGTCCGCCGCCGCGTACGGAAGGTTCTTTAGTTTGTTCCTCTCACGTCGTGCTTGGCTTGCTGTTTTTTCACGGTTTTACGGACTTTCGGACTGTCTTTGACCTCTCTTTCGGACTCCCCCTTCGGTTTTCGTCTCTTTGGATTTCGGAGTTTGGCGTTTCTTCGTCTTATGTCCGCGCTCTTTAAGAAGTGCGTGTCCTGCGGCCGCAAGGTTGCCCTCAACGACGGCCATAAGGAGTGTCTCTTCTGTTTGGGCGAGTCCCACAACATCCGGACTTGCCCAATTTGCAGGGATTTTACTCCCCAAACTCTCCGCAACCGCTCCGCGAGACTCAAATCTTATTGTTGGGAACAGTCTCTGCGGGCGATAGACGAGACCTCCACTTCCAAGATGGCCGACAAGAAGACGACCACGCCATCGACGGTATCGGCGGCTGCCGTTCCGTCCACCTCGTCGGTATCGGGCTCGGTACCGGCGAAAACGCCGATCTCGGCGCTACCGAGGATCCCGAAGCTGTCGGCGGCTGCCAAGTCAGCAAAAGGATCCTCGACGGCGAGGAAGGCTGAGGCTCCCCTTACGGAGACGCCTGCTAAAAAGCGCCCTGCTCCGGACGGAGGCAAGGGCAAGGAGAAGGAGAAGAAGAAGAAGAAGAAGAAGGAAAAGAAGCGCTCCCCGGCTGGGGACGTTCGACCTCCTACTCCTCCTCCTACTCAGCAGCCTTCCAAAGGGCGAGGCGAGTCCGTCGACCTCTCGGAGGATGAGATCGAGGACGTTCCCCAACAGCGCCCGGACTCGCCTGTGGCAGACCCTCCAACCCTGGTGGAGGAGCGCCACCGCCCTCTTAGCCGTCGCAGGTCGGCCGACCTGCAGCAGAGAGAGCCCTCTGCTTCTCCGGAGCGGCGTTCGACCTCCTTCAGGTCCCGATCCCGCTCTTCCGAGCGTCAGGTGGCCTCGCCGCCTCCGAGGGAGACAAGAGAGGAACAACCTCGCTCGTCTGCCTCCAGATACACCTCGGCGTCCTACGTGGCCAGGTACGCGAGGGAATCTGAATGGAGAGAGCGCCCGGCCTCCTATCGGTCGCATTCGCCATCGTACCGGGATCGGTACCATCGTGGCCCGAGTCGCTGGGAGACCTTCCGGAGGTCCCGGTCACCTCGTCGACAGCGCAAATCGCGCTCGCCTAGAGGGGACGAGGCTCGGTACCGTCGACGCCGAAGCCGATCTCCGTCGGACCGCCGCTCCTTCAGCCGCTCTCCCTCCCCTCGATATCATAGGGCGAGGGAGCCTTCACCACGGTATCGGGCGATATCGCCACCTCCTAGGGTCACGGCAACGGCGACGCGCCCTACGGAGTCGGTGGTGACTGAGCGGGCTACGACGACGTCAGCCTGCCAGACTACCCCGGTCACCACCAAGAGGGTGAAGTCAGTAGTCAGCTATCCCAAGCGGGACGCTGCTGCTACCACCGCCCCGGCTGCGGAGAAGCCTAGGAAGGCAACACCTGCGGCGACTACGAAGGAGCCGGAAAGCGAGCGGCGAGAGGACTCACCGAGCTCGGAGTCGTACGACTCGAGTGCGGAGTCAGAGGTGTCTGAGGCGGCCTCCCAGGAGTCTCCTCCGTTGGGATTCGGGGACCCGATCCCAGATTCTGCTCCAGAGGACGTCCACCAGTTCTCTGCGATGCTGCTCCGCATGGCCACTACCCTCGGCCTTAAGATCGCCGATGCGGAGCCGGAGGACGACGATCCAGCCTTCTCCGTTTTCGAGGAGAAGCGACCTTCCACGGCCCCGCTGCCTCTCCTGCCCCGGGTATCCAGACTGGTGAAGGCCGCCTGGGACAGACCGGCCTCGGCTCAGCCGATACCGCAGCGGTTAGAACACCTCTACAGGGTGCAGAAGGATAACGCCGGTTATCTATTTAATCACCCTGCACCGAACTCTGTGGTCGTCGAGTCCGCACAGACGAAGGGCTCCGGCAGGCAACACACCACCCCGCCGGACAAAGAGGGCAGGAAGTTGGACGCCTACGCAAGGAGGTTCTATTCAGCTGCCTCCTTGCAGATCAGGCTGTCCAACACTCAGGCTTGCCTCGCGGCATACCTGAAGAAAGTGCTCGATCGCCTGCAACCGGCGATGGAGGCGGTACCGGAGGACATCCGCCAAGCCTCCTCCGTGATCTACAACGAGGCCATCTCCATCGCTCGCCACCAGATGGCCTCCTCCAGGCACGCAGTGGAAATTGCCTCCCGGGTCATGGCGGGATCCGTCGGCCTCCGCCGCCATGCTTGGCTCCGACCGGCCGACATCCAGGAGGACACCAGAAGGAGGATTGAAGATCTCCCCTTCGACGGTGAAGGCCTATTCAATTCGTCCACAGACGAAGCTTTGGACAATCTCGTCAAGGCGAGGCTGACCGCCAAAAAGATCGGGCTGCAGCCGGCCACGCAGGCCCGCAGGGCCTCCACCTTCCGCCCATCCTGGCGACGATCCTCCACCTCGTCGTTCCAGCGTTCGGCCCAGTCTGGACAGTCGAGACCGTCCTCCGGCTCATCGGCCAGACGCACGATTAGGCGGCGCCCGGCTTCGTCGAAGAAGTCCTCCTCCGAGACAAAGTCTCGGTTTTGACGTGCCTGGCAGGACCCACCAATACCCACTCTTCAGCCTACCATCAGCGCTCGGAGACCGACCGACTCTCGCTCGACACCTAGCGGAGTGGCAGTATGTCACTACGGACTCTTGGGTGCTTTCCATCGTCTGTCTTAGCTACGCCATCGGGTTTCTCGATATTCCTCCTCGCGGCGTTTACTACTCCACGCCGTCGAGTCCGGCCCTCCTGGAAGAGATCCAATCCCTCCTCCAGAAAGGGGCGATCGAGCGGCTCCCGCAAGAGGCCAAGACCACCGGCTTCTTCTCCAGGTACTTCACGGTACCGAAAGCCGACGGTACCCTCCGGCCGATCCTAGACCTCAGAGGGGTGAACTACTACATCCGCCCCAAAAGGTTCAAGATGGTCACGATACCGTCGATCCTACCCTTCTTACATCGAGGGGACTGGTTCGCCTCCATCGATCTCCGAGACGCATACTTCCATATCGCCATTCGCCCGCAGCACAGACGGTACCTCCGCTTCGCAGTCGACGACACCTGTTACCAGTACAAGGTGCTGCCGTTCGGACTCTCGACTGCCCCAAGGGTCTTCACCAAGTGCATGGCCCCGGTGGTATCCTACCTGCGGACGAAGGGCGCTTCCGTCTTCCCCTACCTCGACGATTGGCTGTTGGTGGCGTCCTGCAAACAGAGACTTTACCACGACGTCCACATGACGTTGTCACTCCTGACCCGCCTTGGTCTACGAGTGAATCCGAAGAAGTCCCACCTCGAGCCGGCGAGGATCTTGGACTTCATCGGGGCGACGCTCGACTCGACCTCCGCCAGGGCATACCTACCAGAGTCTCGAGCCCAAACCTTGATCCGGGCCGCTGCTCACGCTCGTACGGCCCCGACGCTATCTGCGAGAAGCGTCCAGCAGCTCTTGGGCTACATGGCTGCGACGACCGCTGTGACATATCTCGCCAGGCTGAGAGCAAGACCTCTTCAACACTGGTTCGTCCGCATATTCGACCCCCTGCGAGACGAACAGACACTCCGACTGCAGCTGCCGGGAGACGTCCGCTCATCCCTCCGATGGTGGCAGTCGCGATGCAATCTCATGTCAGGAATGCCTTTCCAACAGCCGACACCGAAGGTGACGGTAACGACCGACGCCTCCCTGTATGGATGGGGTGCCCACTGCGGCGATCTCAGAGTCCGCGACAGATGGACCGACGACGAGACCACTCTCCATATCAACGCGCTGGAGCTGCTCGCCGTCTGGAAAGCCCTACGGGCGTTCCGCCATGCCGTGGCGGGGCGCACGGTCCTGATTCTGACGGACAACACCACCGCCGTCTGCTACATCAACAGACAAGGTGGGACTCATTCCACGACCCTGCTCGACATCGCGCTCGACCTGTGGGAATGGTGCATTCGCCTGCACACGCATCCCGTGGCGGTTCACCTGGCCGGGCAGGAGAACACCACGGCAGACGCCCTCAGCAGGGACACCTCATCCCATCACGAATGGTCTCTCTCCGGAGAGGCGTTCAGACTGATTCGGGACCGCTGGGGCGAACCATCGATCGACCTCTTCGCGACCAGGGAAAACGCGAAGTGTCGCCGATTCTGTTCCAGAGCGGGCCACGATCGTGCCTCCATCGGGGACGCTTTCCAGTTTCCGTGGACCGGGGAACTCCTCTACGCGTTCCCGCCGTTCCCGCTGCTCGGCCGGACGATATCGAAGATCCTCGCCGACCGAGCCGACGCGATCCTAGTAGCCCCGTACTGGCCGAGGCAACATTGGTTCGCACCCCTGCTACAAGCCGCACGAGACGACCTGCTCCGGTTGCCACCGACACCGGACCTGCTCTCCCACTCCGGCGGCCGAGTCCTCCATCCGGACCTGCCACGCCTGGCCCTCCATGCTTGGAGGATATCGCACTAGACGATCCCGTGCTCGGTACCGTCCTCGTCGCGGCCAGGAAGGAATCCACCCATCGCAACTATCAATACAAGTGGCGACGCTTCCTGACCTTCGCTAACGAGAGGAGTGAGCCGGTATCGCCCGCGGGGCTCTCAACCGTCCTGCACTTCCTCCTGCACCTCCGGCAACAGGGCCTGGCGTTTCCATCCCTGAAGGTGTATCTCTCCGCGATCGTGGCATACCAACCGCCACGATCTGCTGCCTCGGCCTTCTTCAGGAACGATACCGTTAAGCGGTTCCTGAAGGGACTTCATCATCTCTACCCGCCGGTATCGCCGCCGCTACCGCCGTGGTCCCTCTCGCTGGTGCTCTCGCAGCTGACGAAGCCGCCCTTCGAGCCAATGGCGACCTCGGATGACAGGCTCCTGACAATGAAAACTGCCTTCCTGGTGGCGGTGACCTCAGCGAGGCGAGCGGGTGAGATCACAGCTCTTCGTTCCGATGAGCCCTTCACGGTCTTCCACAGGGACAAGGTGGTCCTGAGACCTGACATCTCGTTCCTGCCAAAGGTGGTGTCCAGTTTCCATCTCAACCAGGACATCATCCTGCCTGCCTTCTTCCCGAACCCGACGACACCGTTGGAGCGGTCCCTCCACTCACTGGACGTGCGTCGGGCATTGGCTTTCTACAAGGACAGGACTGCTTCCTTCCGACAGACGCCGCATCTCTTTGTTTGCTATGGGCGACGTCGGAAGGGCCTAAGAGTGTCCACCCAGCGCTTCTCCAAGTGGGTGGTGAGGACTATTGAACTGGCGTATGAGCTCGCGAGGAAGCCTCCGCCAGTCCTGCTTCGAGCCCACTCCACCAGAGCTGTGGCTACTTCTGCGGCCCTCCTGCGAGGAGTTGACCTGCATGAACTCTGCCGTGTGGCGACCTGGTCCCAACCATCGACCTTCGTGCGCCACTACAGGCTCGACTGCCGGTCGCGCAGAGATGCCCGGTTTGGACGTGAGGTGTTGGCTTCCGTGCTGTAGGACCTGACCCGCCGTCCGACCGGTAAGCTACACAGTCTCCTAGTGTATGAAGGCACAGAGACCACGAAGAAGAAGAACAGGTTGCTTACCTGTAACTGTGGTTCTTCGAGTGGTCATCTGTGCCATCATACACACCCGCCCTTCCTCCCCTCTTTCTCAGGTCCCTGTAGGTTCTACGGCGGACGATAGAACTGAGGAGAGACCGTTGCTCGGCGGGAGGAGCATGCGCAGTACCGGCGTGGGGGAGGGGTTCCCGCCAAGCGAACAAGCTCTAGAAGTTTCCGAACGCTACCGCGCAGGCGCTAAAGCTCCTAGTGTATGATGGCACAGATGACCACTCGAAGAACCACAGTTACAGGTAAGCAACCTGTTCATACCAGTCTTCAGAAGCAGCAGCTTGGTGATCCGGGAGCCATATAGGCATGGAAAATGGAACTGATAATGAAGGAGACAGTATTGCCAAGTTCCCAAAGTACAGAATATAAGCAGGCCCCACTTTGGATAAATAACATATAGGCGGTAAGTGACTGATGTATAGGGGAGAGGCTACTATATGACAGGCCAAAGGCGCATGCCTGGATACCTAAAGCCAACTAGATTTTGCAAAGAAGTGATGTAACTTAGTATGCTAATTCATTTTCGTATGCAAAGTATAAATGTATATGCCTTCTTTGTTCTGGCATGTCTCATTTGTGGAAATATCACTGGATATCAATCTTTCTTTTAGCCCAGGCTGAATAAAAGGTTAATATTTTTATGTTGAATCTCCTGCTGGTGTGTAACTTATTGGTTTCATTGCGCTCCAGGGAAAACCTGCCCATTGTCACTATCAGTAGCAGCTATCTCAAGAGCCAGCTTGGAGTAATGGTTTTATTAGGATTACCCCCGAACCCTCAAAAACACAGGGGACCAGACCTAAATATTAGGCCCGCATGTACTACCCCCAAGTAGTCTATGCATTTGCAGGTGAGCTCTGAATCAGCCTGGAAAGACCCCCAACTTTGGCCAAAGGGAATTCTCCCCCCCATCTCAGGAAGAATGCAGTCAAACCCACTTCTTACATGAGCAAAGAGAAGGACCCTTTATTGTTAAAAGGAGGGGTTTTTATAGATTGCGGTAACAACGATCTCATAAAGCATACAGCACATGTGCAAGAATATTTGCTTTCCCAGGACTAAAATTCTGATACATGGTTGCTAATAAAGTAACTTCTGGTTAACAATTGACAATGAACCCTGAATTACACATGTATTCGCTGTGGAGTATAAGGAATATTGTTACAGAGAGTGTGGGCAACCCAGGCGTCAGCTTTGCCAATTAATGTCAGCATAATTTTAAGTAGGACAAGGGGTTGACAACAGGAACAATCTTTAAAATGGCTAGAATTGAAAATGGAGGAACTTTAGTTGCAAATGCTGAGAGACAGAGTTCCTTTAGCTTGGACAATTAAGCAAGCAATACTCACTGTGAATTGAACGGTCCAGGGCAATGAATCTCTAACAGCCCTGCAGAGTAGCTGGGAAGCACAATCTATTGTCTGTACTCTTTTACCTGCACAAACCTACTTGTCACAGCATGTCATGCTACTGACAGAGAGCTGGCTGCATCATCACTCACTGCCCCACTCTCTGGCAACTTGGAAATTCATCTATTGGGAGGGCTGACTAGCTTAAAAGGTAGGTTTTGGGGGGCACTTTCGGTCACGGTGGTGGTGTGGTGGAGACAATTTCGGGTCAGTCTAAATGACCTCTGGGTGTGAGGGAAAAGCAGTTAATTTCCTCTGCAATTGAAGTCCCTCTGTGTTTGAAAGAAAGACAAAGAAACTTTGTATAATGAAATGTTATCGGTTTGGCTTGACGCGCTAGCCCTTGGCTGCGCTACAGAAGATTTGCAACATTTGTAGACACTGGTGGGAACTTATGTACAACAGGATCTGTTTTCTTTCTTGAGCATGTTATGATTGCACTGGAAATGTATAAATTGCTGTGTATATGAAGGGGCGGGACTCAGTCTTTTGGGAATGATCCCGCTGAGACAAATAAACAATTTTCCTTAATCCGTGAGTCTCTATCTCTGTTCTTCAACAGTGGTGCAATGACCATAAAATGGAATGGAATGTGAAGGTTGGGCTTACCACATTGTGATTATTGAACAGGAATGAAAACCGTATTTTGGACATTTTTGTCTGATACAGAGAATCCACATTCACTTGTAGGCTACAGACATGGAATTTTGCATACAGTACAGTTACAGACATGGATGTGAAATGAGTTCCATGTTCTGTTGTGAGATATTGCCATATGAAACAAGGCTTGTGTAACAGAATCAATGTGCCATTTCTCCTGAGGAGATTCATACTATGCGACCACCCAGTTTAAGACACGGGCCAATGTTTTTGTAGAAGGCTTATCTGGGACCTGCCTGAGGGGAAACAAACACATTAACAGCCACGTGGATGTTTAAACCAAGCCCTTTTATTTGCTAAAGGTGTAACTCCAACAGGCAGTTCCCAGCACAACCTCGATCATATCAACTGTTTGTTTGATGTACTGCACAATTGAATTCTGGTTCACTCAGTCCTTAATCCAGTTATATATCCCTGTAAACAAGTTTCTGCAAGGTCACTCAGAAGCAAAACACAGTCCGATAGCTGTTGTTGGGGTTGACTGCGCAACTTGTAACCCATTAGGCCCCAAATCAATATTTGGTTGCACATTTTTCTTTTGCAGCCAACTTTTCTACATGGTATAGCATTGCCAGATCTTGGGGCCTGATCCTGAGCACCCAGTTTTCATGGCTTATTTTCAAATGGGAGACAAGAGTGCAATTTTTCCAGTGGTTGGGGGCTCAGTTTTGGACAAGAGGAAAGAACTGTGCGCAGATCTCCAGCTCAGCTAATAAAGCAGCACTGAACTACAATTTGCAAGGATTAATTGATTTGTTTTCTATGACAGGATGTCTTAGAAGTCTCTCACGCACAGAGAGCCTTGTCTGTAAGTCTTAAAGCTGGCATGACAGCAATTACCAACAACAACGAAAATGATTTGTTGCTGCAACCTGCAAAAGCTCCCCTGGGTGTCTACGTATTTACCATTTCTGCACTACATTGTTATAGTGCTACTATTCTGTTACCCTGTGTATTTGGGGGGTCCCAGGAGGGGCACCCAGATTGCCAAATATAAAATACCAATTGGGGAAAATTAGCTGGAGCACTCTTTTGGCTAACGAGAGGCAGGGTAACTTTGCAAGGATCTTTAAACCCAATGCTTCAGGTCAGGGAACAGGCATGCAAGTTTAAAGTAACCAAAGATAACAATTTTATTGGAAGATAAACAGAGAATAAAACAACACACATGCTAACTAACTGGAAAGCAGAATTGGAGAGCTTAGGGATAGGCAATACGACACCTGGTCTTGTTGTCCTGGAGAAATAGATGGGGTTCTGAAGAAGAAAGCTCAGCGTGGCTGGCTGAGGGGAGTTTCCTTAGACAACTAGCAACAAGGCGAGATGGCAGTCCAACGTAGTCTGAAGACCGTTTGAAAATGAGAGGTTTTTATAGGGGAGTTTGTGCCTACTGGCTATGGCAAGCCAGATGAGAACAACAGGAGTTTTGGCGCTGGACAAAGGGCTTGGAAAGGTCAAATTTAGCGTGATAAGCTTAACACTCAACGACAATAGTTTGGTCGGTATGTAAATGTCTTGTTTACCAGACTGGCTCTGCTGAGAGCCACGCAGCTACGGTGAAGTTTACAAGTGGAAGTTCCCTGAAGCTACGAGCAAGGCTGGAGTTGCTGGCCTCAATAGGGTCTGGAATGTGAAAACCATTAGCAGCCGCACTCTGTCCATGCTTGTCCGGAGAACCTCGCAAACACGTGGAGTGGGGTGACTGAAAACAATCCAGCTAAGGCCGAATTGCTTGATATCAAAGTGATATCTGGGGGTCCTCACCTACAGTGCCATAACGGAAGTTACAATTCCACTTTCAGCAACCTATGGAATCCTGGGCTTTGCAATTTAGGAAGGAACATTTAGAATTCTCAGCCAAAGTATTGTGCCTCAGTAAACTACAAAGCCCAGAATTCCACAGGATGTTGAAAGTGGAATAATAGCATTGTAACAGTGTAGGGCAGAAATGGCCTTAGTGTCCTCCCTGCCCCCAGTCTTTATGGTACCAGAACTCACCCTCCTCTCTACTCTGCATCTACATGCTGCCTAGAAGCAAGTAAGCTGTATCAATCAGAGCATAGTATCTAGGATGAGGGAAGTAATAGTACCAGTCTATTCTGCTTTTCAGACCTCAACTGGAGTACTGTGTCCAGTTCTGGGCACCACAATTCAAGAAGGATATTGACAAGCTGGAACATGTCCAGAGGAGTGCATCCAAAATGGATAAAAGAAACCATGCCCTACAAGGAGTGGCTTAGCAAGCTGGGTATGTTTAGCCTGAAGAAGAGAAGGTGACATGACAGCCGTGTTTTGATATTTGGAGAGACATCATATGGAAGATGCGGTAAGATTGCTTTCTGTGGCTACAGAAATCAGGACATGGAAGAATGGATCCAAACTACAGGAAGAAGACATTCCACTTAAATATTAGGAAGAGCCTCATGATCCTCCACCAGCGTCATCCCCCACTACTTCTGCTATCCAGTAGCCGTTTGGCACATGTTGTCTGACTCCTCAGCAAAAGCCTGCTAGACATGGGAGACCCTACAAGCAGCAAGCTTGTTTTGTGCTGCTCCAGAGATTAGGACAAAGAGCAATGGCTTCAAAGAACAGGACAATAGATTCCACCTAAACATTAGGAAGAACTTCCTGATGGTAAGAACAGTTCAACAGTGGAATATGCTGCCTTGGAGTGCGGTGGAGTCTCCTTCTTTGGAGGTTTTAAAATCTGTATGGCCATCTGTTGGGAATGCTTTGATTGTGTATTCCTGCATGGCAGGGGGTTGGACTGGACGGGAATTTCTTTTGAAATTCCTTATCCTGTCTCCCTGTGAGTGAGAAAGAATAATCCATTCATTTCATCTTGATCTGAGGACAACCTCATTAGCTAAGATTCTGTGTTGATTTCCAAAAAGGAACACAGATCCTCCATGTGTGCCTATGAGATTGAATGATAAGCTGTGCGCAACTGTGGTTGGTCTTTAATCCTGAAGGACATCACCAGGATCCATCCCTAGGTCTCAGGTTTTGGACTAAAAACCTTAGGGTCCAAGATGATCCTGCACTAGGAACCTCAAAATGGAGGAAGGTTCTTTTCTTCTTCAGGGGAAGCATTGTCGTGCAAACACACATCCAGATTGAAGCAGTGCAGCCAGGATTTAATTTATTGTCCCTTTAAGAAGTGCTGTAGGCCCTCTGAAGCTAATAATACATTGAACGCTGCAAAGTTGAACTGGGTGTTCCCTCGCATGTGCTTCCTAGACAGTGTTGCATCAGAAACTGTTGCTGCTGCTCCTCCCTCATCCTGAACTGAAACCAAAGTTATTTTTAGATGTAATATTTTTGCAAGCAGTTGCACGAGCCAAGAGGAAAGGGAGGCAGGGTGACTTCGAAAACACTATTAGACTTAGCAAAGTCAGTATAAATAAGCAAAAGGAGGAGGAATCTGACTTTCGCCCCAGTCTGTCCAAAAAAGCTGTTACTGTCAAAATAATGACTTTGAGCTGTACGCCTATGGTGATAGTGTTGGGGGAGTTGCACCTGTGGAATAGCTACCTGAAAGAATTTATCATTTACTATGCTTATGTTAAGGGCACACCAGGAAAGACAAGTAAGGAGAATGTGGTGTAGCAGACCACATGATAAACACAGTGAGGATTTAAAAAAAATTCTCTTACAGTAAGACACTCGTTTTAAGTTAAAGAAAATAATTTCATAATTGCTTTCCTTGAATAAGAAAATAACAATTTTGGTTTTTTGGATTCTCTGAAAAATGTGAACCTTTTCAAAATGTGGTTGCCTGAGAAACAACAGCCTGATTTGTTCTCTGCATTTGATAAGAGCTTGATCCCCATAAATGGGAGAAACTTTTCACCGTATGGATTTAAACATTTCTACAGAGAAATGGTGAAAGTGTGGCCTTCCAGATGATGCTGGACTTCACCTCCCATCATCCCTAACTATTGGCCATGCTGGCTGGTGTTGATGAGAGTTGCAGGCCATTTCCGCATGAGACTGTTATAGCGCTATGACTCCACTTTCAACATCCTATGGAATCCTGGGGTTTGCAGTTTCGGGACCCTCCCGAAACTGCAAACCCCAGGATTCCATTGGATGTTGAAAGTAGAATCATAGCACTATAACAGTCTCGTGCAGAAATGGCCACAGTCTGTCAACAACTGGAAGGTCTTAGGTTTCCTTTTCCTACACGAATGTCTACATGCAGGACACAGAATCAAGGACCCTTTTTTAAAAAAATGTTGGCAGTTTTCATCACACAGAAACTATAAAGACTGTGGGACACAGTGAGAAGATTTAACTGTAAAGTGGCACTTTAACACAGGATCACAGTATAGCAAAATATTTTACAAGCTATGCGTGTGAAAGGTCCTATATGTCCCATCAGTGTTGCACCTACATCCTGGTATTTAAAGATATTCTGCCACTGAATATGGAGGTTCTTTAACCACCCTTGTTCATAAGAACTGTTAACCACCACCGCCCCCTTCTCCTCCTCCATAAATTTGTCTTCTAATTGGCTTCTAGAGCCATCTAAGCCAATGGCCATCCCAAATTAATAATATGTCATGCATCCTGACTCTACTGCCAAGTAGATAATGAGTTCTAGTATTAAACATCTCACGTTCCTTCTTCCACATCGTTCCTAACTTGATTTCAGTTTCAGTTTCCCTTTAGAGAGGGTTGCCATTGCCTTCTGCTGACAGAGTGTGATTTGCCCAAGGTTGTATTTGTGTGCCTTCAAGTTGTTTGTGACTTATGGTGACCCTAAGGTGAACTTATCATGGAGTCTTCTGGGGCTGAGAGTGTGTGACACAGCCAGGATCACCCAGTGGGTTTCCACGACCAAGCAGGGAACTGAACTCCGATCTCCGAGGTCATAGTCCAGTCCTCAGACCACTAACTACACCATGCTGGCTGTCAGTACAGACTTGAATCTTGGTCTCCCAGTCTAACAATCAAATCACTACACTGGCTCTTGTAAGCATAGTACTCCAATTATTTGATCATTTTAATTGCCTTTGCCAGCCCCTTTCCCAGCTCTGCTATATCTCTTTTTTCAGAGTACCAAGATCTGAACAGGATTGTACAGTGTTTCACCCTGTCCCCTTAATTATGTAGTCTCCAGCATTTCAGAGGTGAAAATCAGGATACATGTGGCCAAGCAACCTCAGAGTGTGATCCAGATGGCAAAAGTTATTAGTGAGGAAGTACACACAAACTAGGAGAAGCTGCAGCAGTTTGTTTTTGCCTGAGCCTACAGGGAAGGGCAGATTCCATGCTTCCCTCCTCTCCCTGCTGCTGAGTTGTAACTGAGTGCAAACTACCTTTGTGCTTTGACTTCAGTCTGCAGCAATTGAAGTAAGCTGAGGACAAAGGGGGGAGGAAGAGAGAGAAACTGGGACCTTTCAAAACAGCTGAACAGTGGGATGACAGAGGATGAATTGAGACTGTCCCTGCCAAACTGAGACATTTGGGAAGCACATAATTAGTGTTGCCACTTTTTTTTTTTAAGCACCAACGATCAGTATCTGTTTTGCATCAGCAAGCAAAGTGGATGGCATTTCTTACTTTCATTGTGTAAAAGCTTCACCTGTTAATCCCTGCATAATAGAGCTGCCTTTCAGGCCAGGCCAAGAGTACATAGCGCACTCTTGCGCTTGCTCTCTCTCTCTCTCCCTCCCTCCCCCGCCTTGTGTGTGTGTGTGTGTGTGTGTGTGTGTGTGCGCGCGTGTGGCGTGCCTATGTCTGTGTGCTGACTAGTTGGCAAACCCTACAGCTAATGGAAGCTGACTCCGCCTTGGTTCACGTTTGCCAAATAAGGATTTGGAAACGTTCTCTGGCAAAGCAGGCAGGCCGCTGTGCTATCGAAATTAGATGGAACCACGTGCTGCAAAGCCTGCTTCAAATAAAAGACTCTTGCAGGGAGACTGTAACTCTTTCTAAGATCCAATTGTCACCAAAGGTCTGCCAGCTGCAGTCAAAGCACAATCTGGTTAGTTAAAATCGTTCTTCCATGATTCTCACCCCACAGCACTGCACTGTATCTGTCATTGTTCCCTTAAGGTTGCCAAGTCAGTGTTGCAGGGACAGCAGAGACCACAACTAGTAGAATTCTTGGAGAGAATATTTTAGGCATTAGATTCAGCAACTCCCTGCCTCCTTTGCTCTTCTTCCCTGCCAATAGTGCATCGCCCTTCCTCTCCCTTGGTCCCATGTGTAGTTTCTCTACAATGCAGGCACAATACAGGCACACCTCAACCAACAAAGCAATGAAGCTCCTTTTTAAAAAGACTTTTTACTCCCACCCGGACCTCCCACTCCTCTTCCTCCTCCTCAGTATAGTTGGAAGTTTTTTAGCAACAGCAGCATTAGGAGGATGGTGAAGGAGGGCTGGAGAAACACAGATTCTTGATGCAGGGCTGCAGGACCATGTCTCCAGTAAGCAATGCAATCAAAGCTTGAGCTGGGAAACAATGCGCTTCTACTGTAACTGATTTTTCTGTAGCTAAGTAACTGCAACAGGCAAAGTAAACAGCAGTGTGACAGGCCCTCATTTCTCCCAGACTGGTGCGGCAGTTCCCAATCTCTTTACCTCTGCCTTCCCCCTTTTACCCTTATGTGCAAGAGGGTGAGGGTTTTCAAGGTTTATTTAGAACCCCGTAATCATTTTATGGTAGCGTGTTGTCTCTGTTACTTTATGTACAACTCAGCAGAATCAATATTTACAAAAATAAACTGACATTTTTTAAGATAGCAAGAAGAATGAAGTAGCATTTCAGATTTCAAATGCAGGTCAAGGTTGGTCTATGTCCTTGGTGCACTTTTTAGACAGTTCATGTACGTCTTTAGACTCCCATATAAAGCCTAATATAACAGATCTTTGGCTACGCTTGCGCCAAAGACTCAGCCCCCAATCTGGGTCACACTGTCTGACCAGATTCTACTAAGGTTCAGTTACTCTTCTGCTTCTCACTAGGCTTCCACTGAGAATCTATCCATTTAGAGGAGGGAGAGGGCTTGTTTTCTGCTGCTCCAGAGACCAGGACAAGGAGCAATGGATTCAAGATGCAGGAAAGGAGATTCCACCTGAACCTCAGAAAGAACTTCCTGACGGTCAGGGCTGTCCGGCAGTGGAATCTGCTGCCTCAGAGTGTAGTGGAGTCTCCTTCTTTGGAGGTGTTTAAGCAGAGGCTGGATGGTCATCTGTCGGGAGTGCTTTGAGGTTGTTCCTGCATGGCAGGGGGTTAGACTAGATGGCCTCTGGGGTCTCTGCCAACTCTACATTTCTATGATTCTGTGATTCTATGAATTAAGCCTCCCAACAGTCACACTGTCTGCTCCCTAGCTCCTTGCTAGGCTGTCACTGAAGGGCTTCCAATACCCACAGGTACTTAGCTTTATATAAGTTTTCTCAGCCACAAGCCCCTCCCACACACTGCTGGACTGGGTTTCTCTCCGGAGGAGCTATTCTGGTTGCCTAGCAACCTGCTTCCAGGCTAACTTGGCATTTCGGATAGCCACATCCCCAGAACTTTGCACAAGCAGCTGCCCCCAGAATCCGTTACTGAGCATGCAAGAACAGCAAAAGAGAGAGAAAAGGGGGAGCAGATAACCCTGCCTCACCAGCCACCCCCCAACCTGTAAAAAGACACATAGATTTTTAAGACAGGCCACCAAGATGGTATTAATTGCCTCCCATCTATTGCCTTGCTGCTTTGCTAATAGTAATTGATGGATTGTTAATTGCTGTGTATTTTAAGGGGTTGGTTTAGGTGGGTGGGGAGCACTGGGTATATTTTTAATGTCTTTTAATCTATTTTAATGTATAATGTATTTCATGTTGTTCGCCGCCTCGATCCATGTGGAGAGGCGGGATACAAATAAATATTATTATTATTATTATTATTATTATTATTATTATTATTATTATTATTATTATTATTATTATTATTATGAAAAGTGGAGGCTGGTGAAAGAAAGTTGCCCCCAAAGGAGGCTTAAAATGTTTTTTTGTTTTGTTTATACAAGTCTTGCCTGATCTGGTTGTTTCATTTCCCATGTACCTATCATTTGTCCTGAATAAAAAATTCTCTAGAGCATGTTGAACTGCTCTGCTTTATTTTATTTTATTTTTGGGGTATAGGAATCTCTCTTTGTTCTTTCTGCATTATTTCTTCCTCTGGCACCAGATTTTCTTTTAAAGAGGTAATACCTATCCACTTTGTTAATTGAGATACACCTATATGATCTTCCATGACGGTCTTTCTACTGAGAAGTTCAACCATGATGGCTTTATGTCTGTAGCTAAATCCTGTTGGTAGACACAGTGGCCATTTCCGCACTAGCCTGTTATAGCGCAATGATTCCACTTTCAACATCCTCTGGAATCCTGGGGTTTGCAGTTTGCCGACCCCTCCCGAAACTGCAAACCCCAGGATTCCAGAGGATGTTGAAAGTGGAATCATCACACTATAACAAGCTAGTGCGGAAATGGCTAGTGAATCAGCTGGGTTTATCTATGCGTTGACTCACCATTCACAAATCTTCCAGTATTTCACAGGTGAAAACTAAAGAACATATGGCCACTCAACATCAGAGGATGGTCAAGGTGGCAACGCCCAAGTTAGGACAGGCTGCAGCAGTTTGCTTCTGTCTGAGTCTACTGGGAAGTGCAAAGTTCAGGACAGTTGGAGGGTATGCATACAGCAATTGATCCACTAAGTCTGTTCTAGTTGGGGCTAACCAATAAATAGGATTCAGGCCCATGCTCTATTTGGATTTTTGATTTCTGGTGGCATCGTAACAGCTGGGAATGATACGTGTGCTTCTCCTAAACACTCCCTGGTGTCATTGGACAGGAAAATATTTCTGACTGGAACAAATGAAGCCTTGAACATGGAAGAGTTCTCTAAAAGGGAAGTGGACTTTCATAGAATCATTGAATCACAAAGTTAAAAGAGACCACAAGGGCTATCTAATCCATCCCCCTACCACAGAGGAATATACCATAGTCCTGGTAGGTGGCCATCCAGCTTCTGTTTAACAACCTCATAGAATCATAGAACTGGAAGAGACCACAAGGGCCATCAAGTCCAACCATCAAGCAGGACTACACCACTAAAGCACTCCTGATAGATGGCCATTCAGCCTCTGTTTAAGAACCTCCAAAGAAGGAGACTCCAACACACTCCCAGGCAGCGCATTCCATTATCAGACTGCTTTTACCATCAGGAAGTTCTTCCTAATGTTTAAATGGAATCTCTTTTCTTGAAGTTTGAAGCCAATTGCTCCATGCCCTAGTCTCTGGAGCAGTAGAAAACAGGCTTGCTCCATCCTCCATGTGACATCCCTTCAAACATTTAAACGTGGCTGTCATGTCGTCCCTTAAACTTCTCTTCTCCAGGCCAAACGTACCTAGCGCCCTAAGGCAATCCTCATAGGGTTTCATAGTTTCCAGGCTTTCTACCACTTTGGTGGCCCGCCTCAGAACATGTACTGCAAGCCACAAGGTTGTGAGATCGATCCTGCCGGGCTCCAAGGTTGACTCAGCCTTCCATCCTTTCGCAGGTCGGTAAAATGAGTACCCAGCTTGTTGGGGGCATGTATAGAAATGTTTCGAAATACATGCTATTTGTAAGTTGTTCGCTGCCTCGAGCCATATGGGGAGGCGGGATACAAACAAATAATAAATAATAAATAATAATAATATAAAATGTTTTAGCTTGCTGATATCCTTCCTGAACTTTCTGCCCAGAACTGGACACAGGATTCCAGGCGGGATTATTTCATTTTTTTCCCCCATCATTTTTCCCTCCCAGCATTCTCCCCCTGCTTTGGCAAGACATCTTAAACAAACAGCCTTGGAGCAGTGGAAAATGTCTAAGCTTGCTTGCAGCTGTATTTTTTCCCTTGGGCAATGACATTGCTGAGCGGCCGTTCACTCCAGTTGCTGAGGCAACAGGAAAAGCTGCCAGAGCTGTTATTATAAAAACGGTCCATCGTCAGCCGCCTCTAAAGAAAGCTGCCTGCTTTGAACCCTTGGCTTGGCTGAGGGACAATACACAATTATGTAAGATGCAATTTGCCCTTAAAACATGGACTGTGTTAATCTCGGTTCCATTTTTATATCCTTAGAGTCCTTGCCCCACACTCCTCTGCAAACTGAATTTGGATTGCAAACTCTCTCTGCTTCTGGTTGGATTGGTGAGTTCAGATGAGGTTTTGATCCAGTGACGTGAAATCACCTTGCCATATTTGTTATATGTCTGGGGGTCAGAAGGATTGTCATCTTCTGTTTGTAACTTTCCTGCGTTTTCCTGCTGCTTTGTCTGTTTGTATCTTTGCATATTTATAACTTCCCCTGCATCCAAAGATCTCAGTTTAAACAATTAAAAAATTGAAAATCATGAAAATATTTAAACTGCCTAAAAGTATATTTTAGTTTGTAAGATGCTTTGATATCCCAATTTTAGGGAAAGTGGGGTTATAAATAAAGGGATGGATGGACAGACAGACAGACCAATAGACAGGCAGTTTAAAATAAGTTAAAGCAATTTAAAATACCAGTTGTTGCTGCTGCTGTTGCTCTTGTGTGCCTTCAAGTTATTTTCTGACTTAAGGCAATCATAAGGTGATTTTTTTGGCAAGATGGGGTTTTCCATGGCCTTCAGCCAGAGACTGAGAGAATTGCCCAAGGTCACCCAGTGAGTTTCCATGGCTGAGTGAGGATTCGAACCCTATTCTCCCAGAGTCCTAGGCCAACTCTCGAATGGCTACACCACTCTGCTTCCATTGTCTTTCAAGTCACCTGTTGACTTATTGTTACCCCATGAATTTCATAGGGTTTTCTTAGCCAAGGAATACTCAGAGGCGGTTTTGCCAGTTGCTTCCTCTGAAATACAGCCTACAGCACCTGGTATTTGTTGGAAGACTCCCATCCAACCACTAACCAGGGTTGAGCCTGCTTAGCTTCCAAGATCAGATGGGTGCTTTCAGGGGTATTTAGGCCAGGCCCCACTGTTACGTGCCTTCAAGTCTGTTGTGGCATATGGAAAGCTGTTTCTAAGGTTTTCTTGGCAAGATTTCTTCAGAGGAGGCGTGGCATTGCCTTCCTCAGAGGCTGAAAGAGTATGATTTGCCCAAGGCCACCCACTGGGTTTCCATGACTAAGCAGGAATTCCAACCCCAATCTCCCACAAAGACTTCTCCCTCCTTCTCTTCCTCTTCTTAGAATCATGGAATTCCAGCTGGCCCCTCTCTAAACTGCAGACCCCAGGATTCCATAGGATGTTGAAGGTGGAATAATCTGGCCAGCTGGCCCCTCTCTAAACTGCAGACCCCAGGATTCCATAGGATGTTGAAGGTGGAATAATCTGGCCGGCCGGCCCCTCTCTAAACTGCAGACCCCAGGATTCTGTAGGATGTTGGAATATTCTGGCCGGCCGGCCCCTCTCTAAACTGCAGACCCCAGGATTCCGTAGGATGTTGAAGGTGGAATAATCTGGCCGGCCGGCCACTCTCTAAACTGCAGACCCCAGGATTCCGTAGGATGTTGAAGGTGGAATAATCTGGCCGGCCGGCCCCTCTCTAAACTGCAGACCCCAGGATTCCGTAGGATGTTGAAGGTGGAATAATCTGGCCGGCCGGCCCCTCTCTAAACTGCAGACCCCAGGATTCCGTAGGATGTTGAAGGTGGAATAATCTGGCCAGCTGGCCCCTCTCTAAACTGCAGACCCCAGGATTCCATAGGATGTTGAAGGTGGAATAATCTGGCCGGCCGGCCCCTCTCTAAACTGCAGACCCCAGGATTCTGTAGGATGTTGGAATATTCTGGCCGGCCGGCCCCTCTCTAAACTGCAGACCCCAGGATTCCGTAGGATGTTGAAGGTGGAATAATCTGGCCGGCCGGCCACTCTCTAAACTGCAGACCCCAGGATTCCGTAGGATGTTGAAGGTGGAATAATCTGGCCGGCCGGCCCCTCTCTAAACTGCAGACCCCAGGATTCCGTAGGATGTTGAAGGTGGAATAATCTGGCCGGCCGGCCACTCTCTAAACTGCAGACCCCAGGATTCCGTAGGATGTTGAAGGTGGAATAATCTGGCCGGCCGGCCCCTCTCTAAACTGCAGACCCCAGGATTCCGTAGGATGTTGAAGGTGGAATAATCTGGCCGGCCGGCCACTCTCTAAACTGCAGACCCCAGGATTCCGTAGGATGTTGAAGGTGGAATAATCTGGCCGGCCGGCCCCTCTCTAAACTGCAGACCCCAGGATTCCGTAGGATGTTGAAGGTGGAATAATCTGGCCGGCTTCCCCCTCTCTAAACTGCAGACCCCAGGATTCCATAGGATGTTGAAAGCAGAATAATTGCACTATAAGAGTGTAGTGCAGAAATGGCCTCAGTGTGGTGTAGTGGTTTGAACCTTGGACTACCACGCTGGAAACCCGGGTTCTATTTCCTGCTCAGCCACAGAAACCCACTGGCTGACCTTGAATGTGTCACACACTCTCATCCTCTAGAAAGCCCTGGGATACTTTCGCCTTAAGGTCACCATAAGAGAAGTGACTTGAAACAGAACAGAAGTACCCTTGAGCTGGCTTCCTTAGGAAAGCTGGTTTTGATTAGATAAATGAGCCAAACACAAGGCTGCAATAAAGCGACTGATAAGGGTCCTCCCAAGGATAAAGGGACATTGAGTGGAAGGTGGGATAGGTGTGTCGGCAGATACAAAAAGGAAACATGTTCCCCTCGGGGGTCCTCCTGCCCATCTTTTGTTGAGAAGGAAATTGCCTTAGGAAAAGAGATTAGCATTCAGCATTTGGCTATTGTTCCCTTCCTTAACAGTGAGCCTAGTGTCTAGACGGTGTTTACTACAGGTACAGGATTTCTACAGACCAGGACACCCGTGGCCAACCCACAGCAGGGTGTGGCCAAGATGGCAAACATTATCAACAAGGAAGAACACGCAAGCAAGGAGCGGCTGTAGCCATTTGACGCTCCTCCTTTTGCCACCCCCTTCTCCTCTTTGCAGTCCATTTCTCTTGCCCTGAGAAAAATACATCAAAACTGGAGAATTGCACCCCTATCTTCTTCCCGTTGATGACCCACAAAATCTGGAGACTCTAGTCTGGGCCCTGAGATCTGGCCACCCTAGTCTGGTAACTAATGACTTTGATTTAACAAGGAAATTTCTCAAATGTTCCTGCCAGCCAGGTGGTCAAAGCTGCCCACAAGTCCCTCTTTTAACAAGCAATCTGTTTTGCCCCTGCCTCTCCGTGGCAGCATAATTAGGCATGCAGGTCGATTGATCTCCTGCTGAACCAGACGCACTAAAAATGTCACCTTTATGTCTTGGTACACTTTTTTCTGTGTGAACCTGAGGGTTGCATTTTCCAAGTTTTTAGCACCCTCTGCTGGGAGAAAGAAAGAATTATAAAGCCCTACGGCTGAAAAGTCTTAAGGGATGGGTGAGGAAGATCAGAGGATCACTCCCAGATGATCAGGGAAAGAGTGCAAAACAAGGCGAGGTTCCAGGGAGATGACATCTTATGCACCAATTTTTTTTTTAAGTGATCCTTGAAGACTTATTTGGCATGTGGAAATAGCTGGTATTATTTACAAATGTAAAGGCTGGGGAGAAATGGAGGCCAACAGCTCAGGTGCTCCTGCAAGTAGCAAACCCACAACCCTGCCTTAGTTTTGTTGTCTGGCTTTGCAAAGCTCAACAAAACCGCACCTCCATGAACACTGTAGGAGTGGCCCAGTCTTCTGCCACTGCTTTCTCCTGGGGTACATATACATTTGCACAATTGTAGCACTTTGACACCACTATAACTACCATGGTTCCATCCTATGGATTCCTGGGATTCATAGTTCAGTGAGATACTTAGAATTCTTGGCTACTGTCTCCTAGGGTGCATCCATACCACACAGTTATAGTACTTTGATACTACTTTAACTACCATGGTTCCATTCTTTGGACTCTTGGGATTTATAGTTCAGTAAGGTACTTTGAATTCTCTACTACTTTCTCCTGGGCTGCATCCACATCACACACGTTTAGTATTATGATACTACTTTAACTGCTATGGTTACATCCTATGGACCCCTGGGATTTATAGTCCACCGAGGTATTTAGGTTTCTGTGTCAGAAAATTCAAATGTGGTAGTTCAGGGGAATATGATGATGTATTCTGATCCCTTTTCAAAATACAAAGTCCAGGATTCTCTAGGGTGGCACCATGGCAGTTAAACTGGCTTAGATGTGCTATAATTGTGCAGTGTGGATGCATCCCCAGGTTGGCATCCTGTCAGTGACACTGTCGTTGGTGTGGGCCTTCCAAGTTGTTTCTGACATATGGTGAACCTAAGGTTAAACCTATCAGAGAGTATTTCTGGGAAGATTTGTTCAAATGAGGTTTGCCTTTGCCTTCCTCTGAGACTGAGAGAGTGTGACTTGTCCAAGGTCAGCCAGTGGGTTCACATAGCTGAGTAGGAATTTGAACTCTGGTTTCCAGAGTCGCGGTCCAGTGCTCAAACCACTATACCACTCTGTCTCTCTCTGAGCCCATTGCCAAAATACAAAGCCCAGAATTCTGTAGGGTGGCACCATGGCAATTAAAATGATATAGAAGTCTTGTAATTCTGCAGTGTGGGCTAGCTTCCTGTCAATGACACACACAGGCATAAGTTGCAGTATGCATGCAAAGTGATTTTTTTGTTTGTTTGGACAATACACAACACTTGTATCCAGCTGATGGCAGCGTAAGTAGAGTTGCACACTTGGGACCAGTGCGCGTGCAGTGGCACATAAAAGTACACAGAATAACATTGAATTTTCATTTTTTCCCCCTGTGCATTGCCAATGTGCATTGTGTCTTGCAATTATACAACAGATTGTAAGCACATTTTGCTCACCCATCTACTTGACATTATTCACGTGCTGATTGCACAGAAAGATGCATGCTAGGTTCCATCAAAAAGACTCTAAGCACACTCCTCCATATGCGTATGTGTGTGTGCGCGAAAGGCACTCATTAACTGTCTGCCTCCTTCAACCACAGACCCATTAAGGAGCGATATTTGCTCAGAGAAGAGAGCCAGGTACTCAAGTCTGTTAAACAACAACCAGATCCCATCCTCAGTGCAAACATATTTTGGAGGTTGCTCCCTAGAGTCTGTCTGGAGGGGACTCCTTGCTTTCTGTTTACTTCAGAGTGGACTAGAGATCAGCCATTCTCCGGCCATCTGTTAGGCTAGCACTGATGGCCTCATTAACCTAGTTGGCAAAGCAGGCATTTCAACAGCAGACTGCGCACATTAAGGGTGGTTCGCTGGACTTGGTGGGTGAAGGCAACCTCCCTTCTCCTTACAGTCCAAACTTGCAGACAGAAAAATCATCCATGGAGGAGGAGGAGGAGGAATATATGAGCCTTTATTAAATAGAGTTGTTGTTGTTGTGTGCCTTCAAGTTGCTTCTGACTTATAGCAACCCTATCATGGGTTTTTCTGGGGCTGAGAGTGTGCGGTGTGCCCAAGGTCACCCAGTGGATTTCCATGACTGAGCAGGAAATGAACCCTGGTTTCCAGAGTCGTAGTCCAATGCTCAGACCACTACACAACACTGCCTCTTGATTAAATAGAATAGACAAGTGCTATTCAAAGGGTGTGTGGCAGAGTTCTGGGGATGTGGCTTTCCTGAGTGCCAGAGCATCCTAGCAACATATTGCTGGGCAACCAGAATAGCTACTCAGGAGAAAGACCCAGCCCATCAGTGAGACGGAGGGGCTGGTGGGCTGGGAGGAAAATATATAAAAAGCACATTGATTGTCATTTTCAGCGAGAGAGAGCTCTGGAATAAAGTTCCACACTCAGCCAGGAAGGTTGTCTGAGTAGAGATGGTTTAGTTTGCAGGGAAAGCCTAGAGTCAGAGGAGCACTCAACCCATTAGAGAATCTGGTCAGAAAGTTTGACCCAGATTTGGGAGTTGAGCCTTTGCTGAAAGTGTGGCCAAAGGGCTGGTTGTGATATCAGTGCTCATATGAGCATTCCAAGATATAAAGAAACTGTCTAAAAGAATTCTGCTGGAGGACTTAGAGATTCCTAGAGACATGTTTTTGGGGGAGGGAAAAAAAGCATTCATGATTTTAACTTTATTCACCATTTTCCCACTTTTGCCAGGGGTCCCACGCCCCTATTCCTCATGAAAGTGTGGAGGGCTGACTGTACTTTTTTATAGTAATCTGCCAACTAAAGATAGCACTTTATGCATTGGATGAGAAAAGCTGTACTCTAAGAAAACATATGCCACTGCAAAAATCTGTGTTGGTTTTTTATACTCACTTATGTGATTAAATAAGAAATGGTGTGGATTATTTGAAAAAGAAAAAAAGAGACAAATAGAATCCATCTTTTAATACAATAAATTAACCTGTGGTGTCACAGTATTTACTTAGCCTTCCTTCACAAGTAACAGAAAGACAACTTTCCCCCTCAATAACATACTCTAAATAAACACAACTTGTCAATGATTCATGTGGCACATCAGAAAGCATGGAGCTGTTTTGATTTGTGTCCTCAATTCCCTGAAATATGGCCATTTCTTCTGAAAGATTTAGTTGGCATGCATTTCAACCTTCCTTTGAACAGTTCCAATCCTAAAGGACCACGTAATCATCAATGCACTGTTGTTGTTACCACAGACAAACACAGCATCTAGAGTCCCTCTCTGGGGCATGGCCTCCGTGCAAATCTAAAACCAATGTGGAAAACCTCCAAATCTGAGTAGAAATATTGCAGAGTGCACCATCAGACAATGCAGGAAATGCAAAAGTCCATTGAACTTTTTCTTGGGAATGCAACTTTCACTTTTGACTGGACTGCTCTTCCTTCTGCCTGACTTCCTTTTTTTCAAATCCAGTCATGTGTAAAGAACACATATATAGATCTCCCCTTCCTTGTGCATGATTTTTGCTTCCTTGTGCATGACTTTGCATGATCATTTCTATACCCAGATGAAGATCCGTGCATGTTTTGTGAGTGCAAATTACATAGACATCTCTCTGGATTGCAACGTGCAATACAAACCTGACAAGTGACCTGAATACTCCATTTTTCGTTATCAAAGGACATATTATGCCACTAGCGTAGCAATTCTTGCTCACTTATCTGTGAGATGTTTGTGAATTTCAAGGCACTGACAATCTCCTTTCCATACCAAAGTTATTGTCATTTTTTAAAAAAGAAGAGGGATCACTTTCACTCTGGATTCTCATAGTTAGTGAAACTTTGAAGTTCTCCTTTGAGGTTCTTGAAGTCTGGCCGTTC